>JAHZTW010000005.1:16884919-17077966 GCA_020283515.1 Alliaria petiolata | reverse complement strand
TTTTTTTTTTGTTAATCTAAGGAAACCTAAATCCTAATTGGAGATATTTACAAAAAAAGAAGAAGCAAATAACCCGTATACATAGAGGAAATAACTATAAACAAGATATGCTTGAACTTGAAATGAAACCTACAAAATGATAAATGTAGGTTTTTTGTATTTTCATGATAAGTGTAGGTTTAGCCTTATTAATGTAATATATTACAAAAAAACAAATATATAATTAATCCCCGATGAAGCACTAATTACTACCAAAATTGTGAATGTGTTTTTTTTTCATATAGCACAGTTTAACATGGGGGACTTAAAAGAACTTATATAACCATTAAAAGTTTGAGAATCGTTGTCGTATGAACAAAAAAGCTTTTATTTATCTTTGTTGACAAAATATATGGGCCTTGGGCCTTGGGCCTAGGGCCTAAAATAAAGAAAGCGGTAAGAAGCATCTGGTATTTGTTTATTGGCTAGAAACACGCGCTTCTTCCCCATTATAGTTTGTTCAACGCTCGCGCGATTCGATTTATCTGTTTCTTCATTTTCGCTATTTCATCCCCATTTTTTTTCTTTTTTTTTTTTCTAATTTTTCTTTGTCACACACCAAGAGGATTTGAATGCGATTCTCCATACTCGTGTTATACTGATTCCATCGATGGGTAATCGAAACACAGAATCTCTACGATCAGGTTTCAAGTCTAGGGCTTATCTGATGCGGCAAGACGGTAAATTTTAGCTCTTTACCACTGTAGATCCCTCTTCTCTTCGGTATTTTGCTGATCGGGTGATGGATGACCGGAAAGTTTCTCTCTTTCCCGATGAGGTGATTCTTCAGATTCTGGCTAGATTACCTGTTAAATCGCTGCTCAGGTTCAAATCCGTTTGCAAAGCTTGGCACAGATTGCCCTCCGACAAATATTTCACTACCTTGTACAACCAAGTGTCTGTAAAAGAGCAAATGCTTGTCGCCGAGGTATCAGATTCTTCGGAATCGAAATCTAGCTTGATCTGTGTAGATAATCTGAAGGGCGTTTCTGAGTTATCGTTGGGTTTTCTTAGAGATAGGGTGAGAATCAGGGCCTCGTGTAACGGTTTACTGTGTTGCTCCAGCATTCCTGAAAAGGGCGTTTATTACGTCTGTAATCCATCGACCAGAGAGTGTAGGAAGTTGCCCAAGAGCCGAGAGAGACCCGTCACTCGGTTTTATCCAGATGGCGAGGCAGCTCTCGTCGGCTTGGCTTGTGACTTAACGAGGAAGAAGTTCTATGTGGTCATGGCTGGTTACCACAGGTCTTTTGGTCAGAGACCGGACGGGACTTTCATCTGCTTGGTGTTTGATTCCGAGACCAACAGGTGGAGGAAGTTCGTTTCGGCGCTGGAAGATTGTAGCTTCACACACATGAGCAGGAACCAAGTGGTGTTTGTCAACGGGAAGCTTCACTGGTTGACGAGTGGTTTGTGTTACATACTTGCACTTGATGTTGATCATGATGTGTGGAGAAAGATCTCTGTGCCTGATGAGATCGTATGTGGGAATGGTGGTAATCGGGTTTATCTCTTGGAATCGGACGGGTTTCTGTCGGTGATCCAACTATCAGATGGGTGGATGAAGGTCTGGAAGATGAGAGAGTATGAGACTGAAACTTGGAGTGTTGTTGATAGCATAAGTTTGAGGTGTATCAAAGGATTGGTACCTGGAATCTTCCCGATTTGTCAGACCGGTGAGTATGTGTTCTTGGCTACACATAAACAGGTTTTGGTGTATCAGAGACGGAGCAAGCTATGGAAAGAGATGTTTTCTGTAAAAGGAAGCTCTTCTCTGCCTTTGTGGTTCTCAGCTCACGCCTTTCGCAGCACCATAGCACCTTGTAATTAAGCTCTATGTCATTTTTTTTTGTTTATTTTCTTGGATCTTTTAGGGCTTGTGCAATTTGGTTCAAGGGTTTTTGAAATCCTTCAATAGAAACGGTTTTAAAAACAGTTGTATGTACAAAATGTTCTTTAACTACCATAGATATCCCAACAATACATATATGTACATCTGATTTCTTCTGTTTCTTTTAGTAAAAATAGATTTTGGTGTTGTTGAATTTTTGTTGAACCTTTTTTGGCTTCTCCTTGACATCATCATGATCAGCTTGAACGTCTTCAAACACTGATAAAGGCAACGACTTAGACAATAAACCGACCTGAGTCTTGAAGGTAATCAAACCAGAGGAACGGTTTACATGAATCTCACCGAGCGAGATCCAGAGCACGAACTCCTTGGCCTTAACACCAGTGAGTTTCTTGATCCTGTTGGGCTCGAAATACGCAGTGACTTCATCTTCGAAACATACCACAACGTTATCGAATCTAAACAAGCCTTGATATCTCTTTTTCTCTTCCTCTTTCTTCTTGTGCTTTAACCACACGAAACCCGTGTCCTTTACGTAACCACATTCTTCGATCTCCTGTTTACTAAGGAGGCGGTTTGGCAAACAGATTTCGGACAAAAGCGAACCAAATTTCTCTCTGCATGTCTTGTCTCCATGGTACACCTCTGCCTTGGCTTTCATGGCTTCTGTAACCATAACGATTATATGATCAAATCTCTTTGTGTTCGGATAAGAGTTAGGATTGTTTTGAGGCAATGAGGATTTCAAATTTGTCTCCTGGTACTTAGAATGTGTTTTAAATGTTTTGGAAGTTTTGGGAATATGCGTTCTCAGGAGGATCTCTCTCGTGTCTTCTTCCTTGCAAATTGAAACTCCCTTTTTTGTCTTTTTATTTTTATTTATATATATACCCAAAGGATGTCCTATTCTTGTTCTAGGCCATTTTTTATTTGTTAACCCCATGTTTCGTAGTTTGGCTCAATTGCACGTAAGTGATTTTCAATATTAAATATTTAACTGTAGATAGATGGTGACCCTCACCAAAATTAACGCACAAATAGTATTGAAAATGAATTAGATAAGACTTTGTGGCCTTTGGGCCTAAGCTAAATAGTAGTATAGTTTTAACTTTTAAGTAGCTAACAAAGTACAAACAGATTTGTATGTAGCCCATAATCAAAGTTAGCTACACGAACGTCAATCATAATAACTAACGCATAGAATGAATGTGACCAAAGACGATTTTAGACGGTCAATAATAATAGTATTCACATGTACTTGTAATCTAAAACGCTGAATTTTTTTTTTTTTTTTTTTTTTCATAAATTGGAGTTAGACAGAAACTTTTATTTGAAAAATCAAGAATATTAAAATTTAGGAGCAGTGAAATTCGAAACTAATTTATCCAAACACAATTCTAAAGTTTACCAAACTATTGATCCTATTAGGTAGGATTCAGCATAAATGTAACCATCGAACCAGTTCAGTTTACATAATGTACCGCATAACTTGGCGTTAATGCATAATTCAAACATCTATGACGACTATGGATGTAATTGTCAATGGCCGAAACTGTGCTTTAGAACACTTGATATCGTTGGACAGACACCGAAATTAAAATTTTACCATGATTTTAAAATTTTTGAAAAAGATTTTAACCTCTTACCATGTTTTTATTTTAAAAATGTATAATCCTTATTTGTGATTTTACAAATACGAATTATTTAAGCAGCTCATCTTAAACAGTGACATCGCCGGTCGAAACCTCCGTTTTCTGATCGATTCGTCTTCTTCTACTCCAAAATTGCAAATTGAAGCGGTGTTTTTCTTCATTGGGTTTTTTCTTCTTCGTTCTGTGTTCAATCCTAGTTTCTTTTAATCACTCGCCAAATTCACAGATAAATCACCAATTTGGTACATCGATTATGAGCACGACGAATTGATGCTCTAGGGCACGGACACTTTGTTTCTCGTGGGCCTTCTTCTCCGACCTTTAATTGACTTTCTTCTTCTCATGGAATCTCCTCCTCTTCCTTCCTACGCTGCGCCTCTCATTTGGAATCAGAGCTTCAGGTACCTTTTTTCTTTCTTCCCCAATTCGCCTTTACAATTCGTCTTCTTATAATCTCGTCTCCCTGTTAATATACGATTTCGGGCATGTCTCTTTTGAATATTCATGGGTTTGATCTCAACTACTCTCCTGAAACGAATATTTCGTCTTTTTTATTCACAGATTTTGAAGTTGGTTTTTTTTTTTTTTGTTGCCATGCCTAAAGCTTGCTGAAAGTTCTTCGATTTGATCACTTCCACTTTGCTTGGGCTACTGTGATTTCATTTCATTGTTAGCTAGACGTTGTATATAACAACAGTCACTTATTTGGATTAGTTCTTCAAGATTGCTGTTTCGCTTGAGTTAATTGCTCTGCCTTCTCAAGTGGCAGGGAATGCTAGAGAAAGCCTCAGTCGATTGCGCTTAGATACTCGTTTGAATTAGTAGTAATGGCTCGGAAAGGAAGTCACCAGAAGAATGGAATGGATCACCATACGAAGCAAAAAAAGAATACTTCTGATTCTTTCCTGTCTTCAAAGGGACAAGGTAAAACTAGTGAGGCTGAGAGTGTCCTGAAAGAGAACTGCCAAGATGATAAACAGTCTAGAAGTAGTCCGGTTTGTGAAATTTTAGAAAGAGATATGGATGCATTTAACGATCAGCCTGTTTCTTCAGAGACTGATTTAGGTGGAGATAGACCTCACAGTGAACCTGGTTCTACCACCGAAGAAGCTAGATACATTCCATTTGGCCGTGATCACATCAACGGCGTTATGAGAAGCTTGCTGGATATATTGAGCACAAACAGCCCTTCGGAGAATATTGGGCTAGCATACAATGCAGCATTCAGGAAACTGAGGATACCCACTGCTACCATATCAAGAGAAGTGACTCAGTGGATGGAAAGGCACATGCCTTTGTTAGTTTCTCTCAGATCACGAGTATATAAAGCCCGTGATGTTGTTATAAAGAAAATTCGGCAAGCATACCCGGTTGTCTTCAGATGGCTTATGCACTTTGGCAGCATAATTCTTCTTCTATCTCTGGTTTGGTTGGACTGTGCTATCCGAGGTTTTGATTCTTTCATCCGGATGGGAACAGCATCCTTTTTCTCAATCATGTGGTGTGGTCTCTTTTCAGCGTTTTCCATGATCGGCATTACCAAATTTATAGTGATGTCGGTAAGAATCTCAAATTTGATTGCTTATATGTTTACTTTCTATGCATATGTCAATATTCCATAAAATTACAGGCTGTAACTGTTCTGGTGTTGTTGTTCATTGGTTTTGTTTTTGGGTCTATAACCCTTGCCATTTCTGGTTTGGTTTTTCTCTGGCTCTATGGTAGCTTTTGGACAACACTGCTCTTCCTCTTCTTCGGAGGTAAAAGTCCTTCCTATCTCAATCTTGTAGCAATAACCATATTCTTGCATTTTTTTGTCTAAGACAATGTGCGATTTTTATTGATATAAAGGTCTGTCATTCATGCTGAAGCACGAGCGCATTGCACTGTTTATCATCACAGTGTATTCATTTTATAGTGCATGGAGTTATGTCGGATGGCTGGGTCTTCTTTTGGCTTTTAATCTTGCTTTCATCTCAACCGATGCTCTTATATATTTCTTCAAGAACAAATTAAACCAGCAGTACACAGCTGATGGACCCACTGAGCCCTTAAATGGTTCGTCATTTGAAAACGGCCCTGGCTTTCCGGGTGACCGTGGCCCAGGATTCGCGTCATCTAGCGGAACAGACTCTGAGTTAACATCTGAAGATGAAGTTGCTCGGTTGCTGAATTGTGCTGACCACTACTCAGCTTTGGGCTTACCTCGGTATGGGAATGTTGACATGGCTTATCTCAAGCGAGAATATAGGAAAAAGGTATTGCTGTTTATTTCTCTCTTTGAAGTGGATGTCTCTTTGCCTGTGTTAACTGCTGGATGCTCATGAGCAACAAAAACGTATGTTGAGTTTACAATCATTGTGAATGATTTAATAGGCGATGCTGGTCCATCCTGATAAAAATATGGGAAATGAGAGAGCAGCTGAAGCTTTTAAGAAACTTCAGAATGCATATGAGGTTAGCTTTTATTTCTCATTTCTTCAGTTTGTATCGGAGCATCAAGTTCCTCCCATCTCTGATCTCCCTAGCTGTGCCTCTAGGTATTGCTTGATTCTGTAAAGCAGAAATCATATGATGATGAATTAAAGAAGGAAGAACTACTGAACTACTTTAAAAGGTTTCAGAATTCTTCTCAAAAGGTATGTTGATAGTTGCCTGGCTCTTATTTCATCCTGAAATACATTCTTTGTTGCTAAAAGTATCATTTTTTCTCTCCTTCTCTCTTTACTTAAATCCTCAATATTTTCCCTATTGGACCTTCTACTCGGATATTAATCTTTATTTTAAGCTGCTAACGTAATACATCATCAAGAATCAGGAGACTCGNATTTGAAAACGGCCCTGGCTTTCCGGGTGACCGTGGCCCAGGAGTCGCGTCAACTAGCGGAACAGACTCTGAGTTAACATCTGAAGATGAAGTTGCTCGGTTGCTGAATTGTGCTGACCACTACTCAGCTTTGGGCTTACCTCGGTATGGGAATGTTGACATGGCTTATCTCAAGCGAGAATATAGGAAAAAGGTAATGCTGTTTATCTCTCTATTTGAAGTGGATGTCTCTTTACCTGTGTTAACTGCTGAATGCTCATGAGCAACAAAAACGTATGTTGAGTCTACAATCATTGTGAATGATTTAATAGGCGATGCTGGTCCATCCTGATAAAAATATGGGGAATGAGAGAGCAGCTGAAGCTTTTAAGAAACTTCAGAATGCATATGAGGTAAGCTTTTATTTCTCATTTCATCAATTTGTATCGGTGCATCAAGTTCCCCCCATCTCTGATCTCCCTAGCTGGGCCTCTAGGTATTGCTTGATTCTGTAAAGCAGAAATCATATGACGATGAATTAAAGAAGGAAGAACTACTTAACTACTTTAGAAGGTTTCAGAATTCTTCTCAAAAGGTATGTTGATAGTTGCCTGGCTCTTATTTCATCCTGAAATACATTCGTTGTTGCCAAAAGTATCATTTTTTCTCTCCTTCTCTCTTTGCTTAGATCCTCAATATTTTCCCTATTGGACCTTCTTCTCGGATATTAATCTTTATTTTAAGCTGCTAACGTAATACATCATCAAGAATCAGGAGACACGGGGACACGGTTTTTCTGGCTCGGGTTTTGGAAGCTCAGAAGGTGAAGAAGAGGAAGCTTTAAGAGAGTGTAGACAAATAGCGTGTAAAAAGTGTGGTAATCTCCATGCCTGGTTTCTAACAAAGAAATCAAAATCTAGAGCAAGATGGTGCCAGGTTTTTTTCCAACTCTTCATCTGCATCTTAGAGATACTATATATTACACCAGTGATGAAACTTCTTGGGAGGAAGTATAATCCCTAGTACTTAATCCATTTACTCGAGCTCCGCTTTTGTATCTCAAGGATTGCAAGGATTTTCATCAAGCAAAAGATGGAGATGGTTGGGTTGAACAATCTTCACAGCACGTCTTGTTCGGGTTGTTTCAAAAGGTATTTGTGTACACAACAGTTTTCATTTCATGGGTATATGTAGTAAATGGTCTAAATATTTTGGAGAAGTTTGAGGACGGTAATAGACACTCTGCACTGGTTGATCCACAAGAAAACAATTTGTACTTATCGGATGACTCAATTAATATGCTTTCTTGTCATAGTCATGTGAGAGGTTTGTTGTTGCAACGCAGGTTGATATGCCGCGTGCTTACGTATGTGCAGACAGCAAAGTATATGAAGCTTCTCAGTGGTATATCTGTCAGGTACCCAAAAACCAATCGCTTTTGCTTTTTGGCATTTCATAAGCGATTGCTTTGCTTGGTCTTTGTTGCGGAAGGATTGAAATGTTCTTTTTATTTGAATTTGCTGGAAGGGAATGAGATGTCCAGCAAACACCCACAAGCCGAGTTTCCATGTGAACACGAACGTGACAGGTGCAAAACGAGGAGCGAGTGGTTCATCAGGGCAAAGAGGAAACCAGAGAATGCCAAATGCAATCATGGATGAAACAATGACAGAGGAAGAGTTCTATGAGTGGTTGCAGAACGCCGCGCAAGCCGGTATGTTTGATAATGTCAGCGAGAGCCCTTCTTCTGCAACTGCCAGCAGCACTAGTAGTAGCAGCAGCAAGAAGAAGAAAAAGGGGAAGAAGCAATGGTGAAAAAGCGCAGAGCAGTGTTGTTTCATACTATATTATTTAACATGATGAAAATTTTGTACCCCTTTCTTTTTAAAAAAAAATCAAACTCTTTGACTTTGATAAATTTTATTCATACAGAGAAAAAGCTCTCGAAAGAAAGCTGATTGATAGATTCAACCATATTGTCTTGTACGGAGAATTCAAATAAACAAATCCCAAATTTCTCACTTAAGCCACTCTCGGTTCTAGATGATTCTGAGTTTCAAGAGGAGGATTACAATGAGGGGTGCTGTTGAAGAGGCTTCTTGAGATGTAAGGCTTCTTTGAGCTTACGACCGAGAGCAAAGGCCAATGGTGGAGGCACTGCATTCCCAATTTGCCTATGCTTGTCCTTTACTTTCCCTGCGAACTCATAGCTATCCGGAAACCCCTGCGAGTTTTCATATACCAAACAATTTCATCTCTCTTTTTTTCGACGCAACAGTTTCTTATCTATCCATAAGCTGACAATTACTTATTTCCAAAACGCTCATCTGAACAATCTTTCCATACCAACAAGTGCTTTGACATCCTTAGAGTACTGATTAAAGAAGAGAGGAGTTTTTTTTTTATTACCTGAGATCGGGCGTATTCACGGACGGAGAGAATCCTGTCTTGTTCAGGATGGAAGCACATTCCAACCATACCGCAGGGATTAGGATCTGTGATGGAAGTTGGGAAGTTGCCTTGCCAGTCTAACCTCCCATAGAGTCCCTTCCACTGGTTGTGGGTCTTAGCTTTGTTTGGCAGACACTGTGGAATCATATCTGCCAGCTGCCCATTTGATAACCTCACCTGTAGCAGCAATAGCATTTATGTTGATCTATAGATTTAAAAAAAGGAAATCTTTTTTACTTCCCATATATAGTCGTACGTGTGTATAAGACTGACCTTTTCGTTTCGGAGGTCACGCCAATCAGCACCTGGCCTCTTTGGGATGTTCTTACATCGAATGAGGTCTAGTTCCTTCATCTCTTTGCAGATATGATCAGTGAGAACCACCATGTATCCTCTGACTTCCTTTTGGAACCACGAGACTGGACCATCTCCATACTGCAAGACACAAGAACAATCATGTTGTACACGTGTGTGTATAAAATACTTTCTCTGATGTGTTATCATGCATATGCATACCTTTTTGTCTGTCATGGATTCTCCGTTTTCTATCGGTGGAAGATCGCCAATCGCGTCTCTCACAGTGATTGGACGGAAAGGTGCACCACATCGAGTACTTCGAACAGCAGCATAGCGTAAACCTTTGGACATGGAGATGTTCAACTCAGGAGCACTAAAGACATGCATAGGCTCAGGCCACTCTGGAAGAACTTCTTCTGGTGAAGCTGCCCAAACAAAAGCTCTCTTGCGAGATTGAGCAAGTCCATATGCACCTGCCTCCAAGATTCCAAATCTCACCTGGAAAATACCAATTATCAAACATACTATATAATATAATGGCATGCCAACTTGTACCAAAGAGACACAATCAAAGTATAATTAAAAGCATGAGAAAAAACAATAACACTAGCTAGGGCTTTTTTATTTTATTTACCTGGTAACCCATTTCGAGAAGAGAAGCCAGAGTAAGTCGGAATGTCTGCCCTTTATTGAATGACACAAAGTTCCTCACGTTCTCAAGAAGGAAATACCTTGGCCGGAAGTAATCAGCATAGGACAAGAACGCTAATATCATTTGACGCTGAACTTTACTCCTAATTCCTTGGCTGAACCTGTTCAACCTCGAAAATCCCTGCCAAATTTCACACGTTAACATCTCTTTCACTTTTATTCAAGAAAAATTGTAGACAAATCTTTAAATATATATATACTTGGCATGGAGGGCCTCCGTTGATGAAATCCACTTGACCAGGCAGTGGCAGAGTACGCTTCGTTTCCTCATCAAGTTTAGCTGCGAGTTCATTTGCCTCTGTAGTAGAGACACAGTCATCTTGATCTCCACAGAGCTCCATTATAGCCCTGCAGATATATTCTCAACAAACACAAGAAATTAAATAGCCACAACGGAAGAGTAAGTGTTTATCTTGTTGGCTATTAATTAATTTACCTAAGAATCACGTTGCAGTTGTTAACAAAGACTGTTGACTCGGGATGGTTTCGTTTAAAAGCCTCCCCAGCTGGCTCTTCAAACTCGATCGCCCACTTTGTTTCAGTTGCACCTTGTTACATAAAGAGCATGCAAAATGGATTTTTAACTTGTTCATGCGTTCTTTGTGTGGAAAAAGTGATGAATGGGAGAATAATACATACCTGCCTGGTCCAGTCCATGAGACAGGCCACCACAACCAGCAAAGATATCTAGTGTAGCCAGGCGCATCTCTTTTGGTTTCTCATCAGTTTCAGTCTCTACTTCCGTCCCCTTTTTCTTTCTCAGAAGTGTGTCGTCCTTAATGCTAGAGAACTTGGGCTTGACACTGACCGGAAACTGTTACAAAGATAAACACTTCAACTTTGTCCCGGAAATTAACAGCAATAATCATATAGCATTTAACTAGTAGTTCTTGTTTGTAATTTATTTAGGGTGAATAAATAATTTTCATATAATAGTTTGTGCTAGTTTTGGAATATACAGTTGGAACACAAACTTAAAGAGATGCTATTTTTGGGTATTTCTCAATTAACTATATACAAAATTAATTGAGGTCAAAGGAAAAGAGTGAAGAAATAATTATATACCCGCTTGAGAGAACCATTAGACGAGTCATAGAAATGTTCACAGAAGAAGATGTTCTCTGATATTGGAAATTCGCGGCGTAAGGGCATATATTTTGTCTCCCTTACTTCACATTTTCCCTCTATAGCCTCTGGAGGGAGAAGATATGTGTCCTGGCTGTAATACAACTGAAAAAATATATATATAACAGAGAAGAAAAAAAGATTGTAAGATGAACTTATCAAGAAACCAACAAAGTAACATCCCTTACTTAAAACATCACTAGATAAGAAACATTTGTTACCTCTTGGATGTGTGAAGTATAGGCCTTCTCTGCAGAGATATCCTCAGGCCTATAAAACCTTCTCACGTTAACCACAAAGGAACCATGTCTAGATTCATTTGGGATAATGATTTCCAGCAACTGGCAAACAACAAAAGCTTTCAACCCAATGTTCCTCCCACCCTTGAATTTCACATTACCCTTCAATTCATCTAGAGTTATAAATTGAGGGTTCACATAGACATAATCCTCAGTTATGTACTCACTCCCATTGGAGGAAAAGCCTGTTTGTGAATCGTTGAGTTTAATCTTAGACCTTTCCTCTTCATCTCCTCTTATCCTACATGAATTGCAGGATCCAGAGCCAAGGCCGATATCACTGAGTGGAAGAGTAAAGAACCCTCCTCTCTCTGGTGAGTATAAGCTCTTGCAGAAGTATTCTGTAGGCAGATCTTTGGCTTTCCTTTCGTCAGCTCTTGCCCGGTCAAGCTTATCCGCAGTGTTGTTCTCTTTCCTATACTGATGCCCCCATGGCCTTGATCGGATCTCAAAAGGGACTGTTCCTTTTACGTCCTTAAGCTGTACAGTCATGCATTCACTGGTCAGGAATAGCTCCCTCTCGTTAGCAGCATTCCCTAGAACAGTCTCGGATCCTCTTTGTAGGAGTCTTCCATGTAGCATTTTGCAGCGATCTGAGCTTTGGAGCATGTACTCCACAAAGTAGATGGCCGGAGTTTCATCAACTTCCAAGACGACAGCACCACCTACAGCCACGACTTCCCCTCCAACTAGGGCTTGTCGATAGAAAGGCTCACCAGCAGAAGTATTTCCTAGAATCTCACCATCCCATCTTATTCCCATTTCGCCAGAACTGCCTCGAATATTCTTTGGATGAGTATGAGACTTCTGAACCTCAACAGGTTCTGGTACAGTTTCCCCAGGTTCTTGTTCAGTGTCTTCTGCGTCATCTTCTTCATTTTCTCCCTCCTCTTCAAGCTCTTCCTCCTCGTTTTCTGCACCAGTCTCCTGCAATGGAGCCTCTGGAGAGTATCTGAAATAATACTCTCCCCAGATTCTGTTGATCAGGCGAGTCGTTGTCGCCTGCATAGCTTGTCTCTTGTTTTCCGCTGGTGCCATACCTTCCCTAGGGTCTACGTTCACTCTCTTTTGCAAAACTCGGTTCTTCTTGATGGCCCATTTTGTGTGGTGCTTTTCCTCCATTTTACTTGCAAGACCAGTGAAAAATGGACACTTTATGAAAAATGTTGAAAAAATTTGTAATATAATTTGACCATGGACGACCAAATATGTCTCCACAGCCGAGGGATCCGAAGAAATGTAAGCTTCATCGTTCCTCTCGACCTCAGACACTCTTTTTGTAATGTTTTGAAAGGAAAGCTTAGCAAGCCTAGTTTGCTCCTCAAGCAATCTAAGAATTCTTATCGCAACCCTAACTGTTTTCAAAACAGGTCCATGCCAAGGGGCGTATTGCTTTGACGGTCTCCCAAGTCGATACCTGCAAATATATAACACGTCAGCAACAGAAAAAAAAAATGACGCAGAAACGTTGGGAAAAAGGTACTTGAATAGACAGCTTACCAGGCCATATCTGTTCGTATTGAAATCGAGACCGTTGGCCCTCCATACTCAATCATCCATTCCTTTATTTGACTGAGGAATATGGGAATCCCAACAGGATCCTTTGACTACGTAGAGGTGCCAAAATCATCGAGACATTTCCAGGTTTTATCATCCTCGAACACCACCACACCAGATCCAAAAACAGTTACATCGATATTGGCACTGGGCTTCATGGGAAGAAGCTCCAGAGATATCAACCTAAAATCACATTTGTATAGAGCCCAATTGTGAAGCATCATGAGAGGTAGGTCATCAGTGCCAACAGCCTCATTGTTATCATAGATTAGAAACTCATCTGTTTGTGCTTCGGAATTCTTGTAAAAAGATGGGAGAGGATAATCATTGGCAATCTCATCTTCATTGATCTTGATGTTGACCTTATTTGAAGCAGAAGCAGAATTAGAAGTAGAAGCTGAGCTGCTGTTTTTCCTGGGCCGTTGTATAGGTTTCCTATACTCTTCCTCTTGCATAAATTTAGCGTAACTTCTATCCTTATTTCCTTCCATGTTGTCATCATGTATCTCCGGAAGACTTCTCTTCCTTCGCTTCTCATCTTTATTCTTTGTATCAGTGGTTCCCTCTTTCACCATTTTCGAAACCTAACTTGAAGCAAAAATTACGGAAGGGTCAATGAAAATTACTCGGGAGTTTTGAATAAAAAGAAAACAAGAAACCACATGCATAATCATTATGAATTTATGATGCGGTTGAAATACATTTTTCGAATGATTCTATATATAATCCAAAACGAGTGTCTCCACATCACGTCTACTATATCGACGCGAACATTTTATTAAAATCCTATAAAATTTCAGTTGAAATCCGGAAGGTGAAAATGTTGAACAACTAAAGCGGGGGCAGCTAGGGTTTAACAATCACCATTTCCGAAACCTAACTTGAAGCAAAATTTACGGAAGGGCAATGAAAATTACTCAAACAAGAAACCACATGCAGAAATCAGAATCATTATGATGCGATTTGAATACAATTTTTGAATGGAATCTATATAATCCAAACCCTCGAAACGAGTGTTTCTACATCACATCGGTTATATCGACGTGAAACAATTAATTAAAACCCAAGAAAACTTCAGTTCTTGAAATCTGGAAGGTGAAAATGTTGAACAACTATAGCGGGGACAGCTAGGGTTTTACAATCATCATTTCTAAAACCTAACTTGAAGCACAAAAATTGGAAGGTCAATGAAAATTACTCCAAAAAAAAGAAACCACATGCAGAATCATTATGATGCGAAATGAGAAATAAATTTGGACGGATCTTTATAATCCAAACCCTCGAAACGAGTGTTTCTACATCACATCGATTGTATCGACGCAAAATTTCATTAAAATCCAATAAAACTTTAGTTAAAATCCAGGTGAAAATGTTGAACAACTAGAGCGGGGGCAGCTATGGTTTAACAATCACTGTATACTTTGAGATCTACACAGCAAAAAACTTACGTTTAGAAGCAAAATGGGTCTGAGAGAGAATTCGATAAAAGATTGGAGAAATATAGATAGACGAGCAAGGTTATGATAGGGTTTAATTTGTTGATCTGATTGAGAGGATTAGCTAGTATATAAACAAGTAGAGAGATAAGGCGGAACAACGCGTGTCAACAAACGGCACTAATACTTTTTTTCAAAATGAGAATCTCTTTTACATTTTAGGAATGAAATCTGGCCAAAATGTTGTATACATTGTACATGCAGATATGGTTTTACACTTTTACTTTTTAGGAATATGAGAACATCCCATATAGATTCCATATGTTGTTGACTCACAATGCAAAATCTGACTTGGATACAGCTACATATGGTTTAATCGGTTTGAGTAAACCGAAGAAACTGAAGCTAAATTGGTTTGGTTTTGCCTATAGGTCAGTAGAAATTCGGTGGCAGATATTTTCTTATAAACCAGATATTTAATTTCTTATAAACCAAAAAGATCTGATCGAATCAGTGAGACAAGAAAAGCAGGTGAAATTTCGATGACATTCATAGAGTTAACCATCTGGCATGCATTTGGCATGCAAGGGAATGTTGACTAGGCATCTTTCAAATGCAGTCTATGTGCTTGAGAATCAATTTGAGCTGTGTTACAAATTACATATTCATTTAGCTTTCAAAAGATTATGTAAAATCGGTTACAAGATAATGTTTTCGGACTTCACAGAATATGACATGGGAGATGTCAATTTTTGTTCTATGAAAACACAAAACTTCTGGATTTCTGCTTTTCGATTGCCGAAAGCTTGCATCACGAAACTATGTGCCGCGTTTCTTTGGTCGGGTCCGGGATAGAATCCTTAGAAAGCTAAGATTGCATGGAGTGAAGTGTGCAATATCGGAGGCGAATAAAGTGAGTTAATTGTTTGAAGCTTAAGTACAGAGAGCTTGCGAAATCGTTTGTCAAAGTGGAGATACGTAACGGAGCAAAATACGCTTTTTTCTCGTGGCTAGCTAGCTACTCACTATAGACTATCGACGGGAGAACGTATATATGCACAAGTGGATCGTACGTAGGAGCTAACATTTCATGTGCGTTTTGTCAAAGCAATATGAAGACTCGGAATCATCTCTTTTTCACTTGTAGCTTGGTTCCAAAGCTTCTAACGCCAAACTACACAGCTCACGAGTGGGAGCGGATCGTTGAAATGTTGACAGATGAACCGCAAGACAGGCTCCATTTGTTTCTCCTGCGATAGACTTTTCAAATATGGCGGGAACAGAATAATTACAAATACAATTGTAGTTGAATCATGATGTTTAGTGTAAAAAACGGTCCTAGACAGTATGACAGCTCCTTTTGACTTTCACCTGTTAAATATCTATCCATATATATATACAGATACCTAAATGACTCCTCAAGACAGTAACAGATCGAAACAAGTTTGGTTTGCTGATGTAGAGGAAGTTTTAATAGATAGAGTAGTCATCCATTGGTTATAAGAATATTCCGAAACTATAATCTTAGGGTTATTTGTTTAGTTTATGAATCCTCAGATAAACCAAGTTTTCTAAGTTTAGTTGAAATTTCTATAGATCTAGCGAAAATAAAGAGATGAAAAATAACAAAAACTCAATTTTATTAATCAGTTAGAAGTTGAATACAACTTTTAAACCTAAACGACTTATTTATAATAAATTTTTAAATTTTAGAAAAACCGTAAAACAATAAAAGAAAATAATCTAGATAGTAAAACTGACAAATAAAAATATTTAGAATATTTCCAAATATTACACGATTCTTTCTGTGTAAGAACACAAAAACATAAAAACTCAATTTATTAATGAGTTAAAAATTGAATATAACTTTAAGGGAGGGTTATTGGGAGATAGATTTATATAGAGTTGATTGATTTTAAAAGTTGAAAGATTTGTTAAATTTGTAAAGAGTTTTGTTAGATTTGTAGAGAGTTTGTATATTTAGAAAATCTATGAAATTATTTTTTTGTAATTGATTTTGAGAATCTCAGGTATATAGGCAGTATTTGAAAAGTTTTAAGTGTTAGATTTTGAGAGAGTTTTCATGTGTTAATTTTTTTAAAATCCATCTGCCAATAACAAAAGATTTTAGTAGAATCATAAAATCTTAAAAACCTAAACTTTTTGAATAACAATGGATTTTATATAAATTTTAAAAATCATCAAACCAATAACACTAGATTTTTATAAGAATGTCAAAATTCATAAACGAATAACAAGAGATTTTGAAAATTCTAACAATTTCTAAAAATTCTTCTCCCAATAACCCCCTAAATCTAAACGATTTATTTATAATAAATTATTCAATATTAGAAAAAATTTAAAACAATAAATGAAAATCATCTAAATAGTTAAATAGATAATAAAAATATTAAGAAATTATCTATTTGAAGGAGAAAATTTGCCCTAGGATTTTAATGGCTTTTGATAAAAATTTGCCCTAGGATTCTAAATATCTAGTAGCTATACCGATAATAATACATCCATGTAGCAATGTCTTATGTTATGTCTGTCTCATCCTTCCTCTTTTTTTTTTTTTTTTTTTTTTGGTTCGAAATGTCTCATCCTCACTCACATTTGTGCATCTGGCCAGTAGATCAAATCGTACCAAACCAATGGTACGATGTTTGTAAGAATTAAGACGGAACCGGCCGGTTCGTGGTTTATTAGAGATAGAAAACCATCGTCAACGACAACGTCGCAATTCACTTCTACAAGACTGTTTCTCTTTTCTTCTCTGTAAGAAGAAGAAAGAGAGATCATTTTGGAAATTTCAGTCATCTGGGAAAATGGTGGCTCGGAAGTTTGTCATCCGCCACGAGGATTCGAGCCATCATATCGACTACGACACTGAAAATGGCCTTGAGGTCTCCCTCTCTCGTTCTTCTTATACATATTCGTCTCCGATTCGGATTCGTGATTATCCGCCATAAATCGATGCTGTCATGTTTCTCTGCAGGTTTTACAAATTCAAATTTTCTCCCTCACTTCTGTTCCTCCTGATGAGCAAAAGGTACCCTTTGTTTTTCTTTCCTAATCTGCTTTTGCTTTTTTCCGGTGATGGATGGAATCTCTGATGATTTCTGTTTATCTAATTGGTCAATAGATCGTTGCGGAAGATGATGATCGAGTGGTATCGGATGAGACTGATCTCGCTTCTATAACCGATAAGCTTCGATTGGTCTCAACTGGAGGAAACTCTGAGGAGAAGTCAGAAGGAACCTCTGGTATGAGCGAGAAATCCGATGCGGAAATGGTGAAATCAGACGAAGAGTTTGCTCGAATGTTGCAGGTTTTCATTATATTTTTGTATTGATCGCTTTTGTTCTTCATGAAGCATTATTTGTGATTTGATTGATGATGTTGTTTGTTAAGAGTCAAGAAAACTCCTTTTTAACAATGTAAGAACCCCAGAGAGACCAACTCTGTCCCTCGGAACAGTGGTTTAGGTTTCTTAGAGACATTCGTATCAATGTTGAAAGTAAGTTTGGCTGCTCTTTTAATTTGGGTTTCCTGCTTACAGGCAGAAGAAGAGGCGATGATGTTTCAACAGTATGTTGCTGCACAAGATAGCAGCGAATTCGAGAGGAGAATAAGGCCTTATGTCAGCCAAGTCCTCATGGTGATAGACTAAATTTTTTGAATCCTTTCTAAAAGGAGTTTTGTGTATTTCTTTGTGTGTTGATGTATGATTGCAATTTTTGTTTCAGTATGAAGATCCAGTCCGTCAAGAAGCTGCTCGAAAGACTATTCCTAAAGATGAGCTCGAGGAGAAAGCTTTGGTTTCTCTGGCCAAGGTTTGAGCTTATATTCACCAATGAATAGAATTATAAGTTCTGATATTGAAATCCTTGATGAATGATGAAAATTTAGAATTTAAGGTTTTAGGTTGAGGTTTACTTGAGCTTTAGATCTTATGTGAGATTTTTGAACTGATCCATGTTTCTAACAAACATTTAGGAGGGGAATTTCGAGCCATCGAAAGATGAAAAAGACTACGCTTTCCTGCTTCAGCTACTTTTCTGGTTCAAAAAATCCTTCAGGTTTTTCTCAGCTCTTTTTTTCCTTCTCTTTTAGGACTTCTTAGATTGTCACCTACATAATCCAAAAGTGTAAAGTTGAAGAAAAACAAAAAAAAAAAACAGAAAGATTACATCTCGTTGAACTGAAATTTGGTTCATATTTCTATCCCAAAGCTAAATTAAAAATTACACTATTCAAATCCTTGATGGGATTTAAAACTGAAGATAAAATGACTTCGTTTCATCTTGTCATTGGTTTGTACTGGTATTTGTTCTCTCTATGCAGCATATTTATTTGTAAGAATATATATATTGGCACAGTAGTTTCAAAGAACCTCTTTCTCTGTTGTTGCCTGGGTGATAATGCAGATGGGTCAATGAACCTTCTTGTGACTGTTGTGGTAACAAAACCATAGGCCAGGGGATGGGAAACCCACTTACATCAGAGCTTGCTTATGGAGCAAATCGAGTTGAACTATATCGGTATGTGAATTCTTTTCTGTATAATTTCTTTTGAGCAAGAAATGTAACATGTTCACTCCGAATTCACGGCCTTTATTCCATGAGAAGATTGTAGGACTGTAAAAGCTTACATTTTCATTATTTTCTGTTGTCGAACTCTTTTGACTTACTGTTTTGTTGTTTCACTTTAACTTATACAGCTGTACCTCGTGTCCAACAATTACTCGATTCCCTCGGTATAATGATCCGCTAAAGGTAACTAAATAGCTTGTACATTGGAAGATATATGTTCTTGACTTCATTGACTGGTTCCATTTTTCTTCCCTGTTCATGCAGCTTGTAGAAACAAAGAGAGGTCGTTGCGGGGAGTGGGCCAATTGCTTTACGCTATACTGCCGCTCGTTTGGCTATGATTCTCGTTTGGTATTCTGCTAACTAACATCGTCACTTCCCGCAAAAATGTTGGTATTGCTTTTATGTTTGTAATGTGCTTTTGTAATATTTTTTATTCATTTACAGATACTGGACTTCACAGATCACGTCTGGACGGAATGCTTCTCTCACTCATTGGGAAGGTAAACTTCATATGCCTAACAAACGTCTGTTGATTTCCTTTGTAGGAACTTTCAATCGTGAAGCAATTTGAACCGAGTTATTTGTGTCTCTTTTGTCTTTCTGCAGATGGATCCATCTTGACCCTTGTGAAGGAGTGTATGACAAACCCATGCTATATGAGAAAGGGTAAGTTTTCTTTCTTGCCAGTTACCTCCTCTTTCCATGATTTTCTCTGAACAATTTTCATGATGGACTGTCATATTCTCGCAAAATCTCTGCCTTGTAGATGGGGTAAAAAGTTAAATTATGTTATTGCGATTTCCAAGGACGGGGTTTGTGATGTCACTAAGCGATATACAAAGAAATGGCATGAGGTATTGCTATAGGAAAACAGCGAATGTTCTGTTGGTCTAAGAATCTGTAACAGCATTTCCATTCATCACTCATGGTCTTGCTGTTGCTTTCCACTTTAGGTTTTGTCTAGACGAACTCTCACAACTGAATCGTCTGTGCAAGCTGCTCTTCGGACCCTGACAATGGAACGGCGAAGTAGCTTTATGTCCCAAGTTTTATCTGCGCTTAAACTCCGTGACAGCAATGAGCAGGAAGAACTCGAGAGAAATCTGCATTCCCCAGATGATACCTCGGTTTCTTTACCAGGAAGGCAAAGTGGGGACAAGGAATGGCGCATTCTGAGATCAGAATTTGGTTCAGACGAAAACAGCTCTTCCTCTTGCCCAGTTCGCACATGCGTTGATAATCACGTGACCAACATTTATGACTCGTTTCTGCCTATCCTGACTCAGTTCGTTGAGGATGATTTACCTGTATCAAGAGCAGTTGAGGTCCTTAACATGATCAAGCAAGTCCTAGTGGATCTGAAGAATGCGTCTTTCAAAACGAGGAAGGCTCGCTTGACTTTAGATTCAGATAGCTCAAGCTCGTTCCCAGAGCAGTTTCTGCCTGCACTGGAAGTTTTGCTTCTCGCGCTTTCTTTGAAGAGCGAGAAAGACACAGGCGACAAAAGTCTCACAGTATGCTTGGTGGGTGAACCCACAAAAACAGCTTTAGCATTGCCAGTTGCATTGGACGCTTTAAGGGAACTGGTCACTGACCTCAGCAAGTGCCAAAACTTGAACAAAGATTCACTGTCTTTTCCAATTCTGAAACAGAACAGGGTATGCTCTGGTTCTGTCCTCGCAAGTGGTGAAGAGCTTCCTTCTGGCATTGTAAGTAGTACACTAGTACAACTCTCACCTTACCAAGCTCGTTTTTGGCTATTCCTAAATAAGCATGCCTCAATGCCTCAGGCAACCGCAGCTTTTGATGGAATCCAAGAGTCCAAATGGGAGGAACCAAATGGTGCAAAAGGTATGAAATAAATGAAGCCTGGTTCAAAATTCTGATTATGTGTTGTTTACATGTTATGATGAGAAAATACCAATCTCTCTCCATGCAGGCTGTTGGATTGTGTACAAAACACTCTACAAACAGATGCAACAACTCATAGCATACGAGCTCATGTCTGCAAATGATGCCCCAGAGAGAGACCCTAAAGATTGGTAATGTCTTTTTCCTTTCTCTTTATTTTTTTTTTAAAGAGTCTAAACATATACACATCTTGGCTTATTTGTCCTCGCTGTACTTTTGCGGGTTGTTGTCTACCTTTCCCCAGGGTTCTTGAAGGAAGTAGCGACGGTGGATCGACATGGCAAGTTTTGGACAAGCAAACTTGTCAGGTATTCGAGGAGCGGTTCCAACGCAAATCCTACAAAATAACATCACCCGGATTCCAAGCGAATCTCTTCAGGTATATACTCTGATCACACACATATCTTGGTTGAGTCGTCGTAAATATACAAAATGTGTGTTTGAATTGGATTTTAATGTGTATGTTGCAGGTTCCGGTTTTTGTGTGTACGAGACGTGAATTCGACCTCCAGACTACAATTAGGGAGCATCGATCTATACAGAAGCCAGCAGTAATTAAAACGATGCACATCAAAATGTACTTTATGTATAAACTATTCCATAATCAATCACTGTGTTCGCTCTCTTAAAAAAATGATGTCTTCCTGAGGGAATTGTTGGCCTTTGTTGTTTAGTGTGTGCAAGTGAAAGCAACTTCGCGAGACCAAAGAACAGCTATATCTCTCGTCTCTGTTTCTGTCGATAACTATACTTTAAACAGAAATATTATAAAATAAAATTTTGTTTTTTTTCTGTTAAATTGATGGGCTTTAGAAAACTCAGGAGAGGGTTACGAATAGCTCGTCTGCTTCTTCTTCTTCCTCCCCCTCTCTCTCTCTCAAATTAGCTCATCCTCTCAATTGGTCAGACAAGAGAAGAGCAATCTGCCTTTGGAGAAGAAGAAGTATCTATAGCTATGGCGGATGCGCGTGATGATGATCTAGCTGTATCGCTACAGAATCTCTTCACGAGTGTATCATCCATGGTGAAATCCGAGCTCCAGGTGAAATATTCTTCTTAATTTTTTTTTTTTTTTTTTTATTTTTTTTTCCTTAGATATGTGAAATTGAGTCTCGATGTCGTGGATAGGGAACGAACAATCAACTGGATCTATTGGAGAAGATGAACCTGAGGGTTGCGTCGGAGTACGAGGATCTGGGCGACGTGGCAGCTGGGCTGAGGGTTTTCGCGGAGCAGATGAAGTCCAAGAGCGGCGGCTTGGACGAGTTCGTGGGACAGATGGACGCAATCGAGAAACAAGTGTCCGAGTTTGAAGCTGTGATCTCTGTTCTCGATCGCTATGTCTCTGTCCTCGATTCCAAAATCCGAGCCGAGTATCGTCAGCGTCACCATCACCGTCGCTCCAGTGACTCTGTTACAGATTGATTCGCTCGCCATTGTAATAATCAATAATCATCATCTTCCTTGTAGCTTTTTTTCTTTTTTCTCAAATGTGGAATCCTAACGAGTGCTATTATCTGGATTTTATTATTAACCTTTGAAACGAGTGCCATTAGGAAAGACTTGTTGTCTCCATTCCGTTTAAGTTTAGCCAAACTGTATAACCTAATTGATACGAGATTGCATAAAAATTGATTTGATTAATCTGGTTTTCACTCGGTGTCTGAACCAAACCTGTTGTTTGATTCTTGTCTATGTTCCTGTCAATAACCATAGTTTGAGCAGCAGCAAATGAAGATGCTTATGGGTCTATCTATAATCAGGTGGACAACATACCATCAACCAAAGCTAGTTTTGCTTAGCTAAACTACAAGAAATTAAGATTTTCTCTATGGAATACAAATTAATTTTTCTTGGATGTAATCAAATCATTCGTAATTTTACAATCTATTTGTTAAAGCCTCGTGATTTTTGTTTTAAAAATACAGTATAAAAAAAAAAAAAAAATTGTTAAAGAAGCCCTCTGATGGGCTTTAAGAAACCATAAGAGAGGCTTTCGAATAGCTCGTCTGTTCTTCTCTCTCTCTCTCTCTCTCTCAAATTCGCTCATCCTCTCGATTACTTCCTTCCAACCAAACAAGCTGCTTCGATCTTCCTGGTATCGTTTCTGATTGTAAGTTTTGTTTTTGTAATTCCTTTTTGCAAGGTTTGAAGTAGATCTCAGTGCAGATCGGAATTGAGCTAAGAGATCGATAAACCATTGTTGCATTGACTATGGAATCGATAAACCAGATCGATCTTCCTGCGCTGTTGTAGGAACTTTACCTAAATTATTTGGGATATGCTCGTAAAATCTTAGATTTAGGAATCGGAATTCGTTGCGATGCTAAGTAGTGGAACCCAATGGAATCGTTGCATCGAGTAGAAATTACTTATTTTTCGATGGAAATTTTCCACTATAAGTAGCTCAACTCAATACGTTTTAGGTTTTTAATCCAAAACTTGCTCTGTGTGCTGAGATTTTCAGAACAACAACTTCTTTATAAAAAAAAATTCTCACTTTTGCTCTAATCTCGAAAAAATTATAAGCTGGACAAGTTTTTCTTGCTCATAATGTAAAATCCAATACACGGATATTTGATTTGATCTGAAATTTATGTGGTCAGATTGTTTGCTATCTTAAATGGGCTCGTCCGAGAAGAGATCAAAGGACGTCATGAGTGACATACCAACCTTCAGTGCAGAGAATCTGCAGAACAATTTGAAAGTTATACAGAACAGGTCTGATTCAATACTATTCTTCCTCGTTCTCAAGGTCGAGCATTCTCGGTTGGTTTTGATGTTCTGTCCCTAACTTGTTGTTTGCAGCCGGACGTTTCTGTCTATCATCGCTGGAGTCCTTGCTGGGATAATTGGATTCACGGGCTTGACCGGTTTTGTATTTTACTTTGCGGTGATGATGATCACATCAGTTGGGCTCATGGCCAAGGCAGGATTCTCAGCAGAGTTGTACTTTGATTCATGGAATCGGGTCCTTTTTGACGGCTTTCTTGGTGGACTTATGGTATGCTTTCGTTTCCTTTTCTTACATAATCTTGTTTATTCAACAAAGCCTAAGCTATTCTCTGTTAGTCTTGGTAATCTGTCATTGCAGACTCCTATATATCTTCTAGTTTGCTAGTATATTTGCTCATAGGAGTAGACTAGTCTTCTTTTTTGATGTGCTTTATCAACCTGTTAAGCTCATACTAATTACGGTCCTGTTTTCTCTTTTTGGCAGTCGTTTGTGCTGTTCTGGACGTATCCTTAATCTCGATCGCAGGTTTGATTAGTTTTATGAAAGAACATCTGAATGGTATTAGTCTAGGTAAAAATGATTAGCTCCTTCAAACTTGTGATTAACCTCTCTAAGTGGCCTTTTTGGTTTAGTAAGCAATAAACTTTGTTTAGAAGAAAAGATTAAGGACGTATATGCACAGTAGCTCGCTCTCTTCTCTCTTTTTCTCTCAGTAGGTTTCCTTAACCATGGAGTAGATTTGCTTATGACTTGGTGCACATATTCTGAGCGATCTTCAGCTGCGAATGAAGATGGTGAAGCAACACACAAGAAGAAATGACGCAGTTTATGAGTTTGGTATCTTCTGCAATCTTCTGCAGCCTCTTCAAGTAACTTAATAGATTGGACAATGTGTCTCTGGCTCTGTTTTTGAACAACAAATTATGAGTCTATTACATTTTTTTGTTTCAAAGTTATTTACTTGAGATCACATCATTTGTGAAACTTTTGGATTGAGTAGTTCAAGTATTTTAATTTCCCCGTCTTCAAATTCCATGCTTTCATCTTTCTTTTTTTCGCATGTAATCTGAAGATGCCTATTGAGTTAGGTTCTCGATGGTCAAGTCGACAAAATAGGTACCTGAACCACTAATTTTGCTAGCGAGGTAAAAGACTAGGACAATGTAAATCCACTCGAGTATCTCAAAGTTACAAAATGAATCTCCTGGATCTATCAAAACTTTGAAATCATTAAACCCTTTTCTCTAATGTGACTCATCATCGAGCTTTCTGTAAAACCCATCCTGATGAGTTGGTTTCACAGAGGTCGTGCATCACCTGCGCAACACCGAGAGAGTCAGAGACTAAAACCACACTTTGGTCAAAACACAGAAAAGTTAAAGAAAGCTCAAAGTGAAACCTTTAGGTATTCGTTGTTGGAGATTTCACGACCAAGATGGGTCCATGCTTGAAATACATTAGCTTTCATAATCTTCGCTCCAGGTCCAGATCCGTGTAAGAGATTGATCACCACGTCCCTGGTGGAAAAAAAACAGAGAAATTATAGCTTCAACAGACAAATAAAGAACCAATGTGGTTACTATGTTCCAACAACAAAATAACCTGAGATCATCAATTTCTGGATGGTCTGGAGACGACTTGGAGACAAAAGAGCCGTGAATGTTAACAGTCACTTCACTTATAATTTGTCGGAGCTCTTCTTGGTGAGCATCCACAGCCAACGCCACTTGCTGTGCCATGCCTGAATCAGCTTTTGGGTTATTCGATGTGGAAACTGCAAGATCCCTAAGTTTTTGGCAGATGGTCTCGTAGCTGCACACAAACCCCATATGAAATCCAATATTCTGAAAATTCCACAAGTTCATATAAATGCAGAGTATATCTCCCAAGAATCTCACCTGCAAACTTTGTGAGTTTGAAAAACCTTTTTTAAGGCCTTTGGTATCGCCCTCCGAATATCCTCTGGCATTTGTTGTCTAACAACACGAGGTATTGTATTTCTTGAACTTCCTCCTTTGTCAGAGATAGTTGTTGGGATCTCTGGTTTAACTGTAACTGAAGGATTTTTTCCTGCAGCATTCCTCCAGTTATCAGCTCTACTTTTTCTTCCTTGGGTTATCTTTAAGGTAAGTTTCTCATCCATAGCCTTCCATAAAAGTGCTTGCACCTCAACAATCCTCGGGTAGGATTTTATGAAGGAAACATCAGTGGGCTCTTTGAACTTCCAATCGCATAGCAGCGGCCTTTCTTTGGCAAATACAGTCAACATAGATTTCATCTTCTCCCTAAGGTGACCAGTTGCTTCAACGTCAGAGTACTTTATAGTTGATCCCTTGTTGAACAGCACCAGGACATAATCCCTGGAAGCCTCTAAGGGCCCGTCTAGTTTTAGTAGCTTCGTTTTGGGAGTCCATAAACCTTGAACTAACCAGGCATGTTGTTGGAGGACCCTTAAGAAATCCTCGTTTGAGAAATCTGGGGCATAATGCTTCAGAACACTGTATCGAAATAACGGAGGTCCCTGTTACGATTGAACAACTTAGTTAGACGGCTTATACTTATATTTATTCATAAGTTAGGAGCAGGATCCATATAAACTTCATCTACACAAAATAACAGAAATTAACACAAGCACTCGTTGAAATACATAATGCTATATTATAATAGCTACCAACCTGGCAGAGCAACTTTTCCACACGTTCTTCAAGCGGTAGGGAGGTCAAGGCCCTGAAAGCAGAAGAATATATCTTTAAGGAACACGTAAGAAAGGGTGCAGATGTTAACTCGATGACACATGAGATCAGACATTTGGTAAAACAAGAAAAGGGAAATCGATATATTGAAAATATGATGGACTGCACCTTTTCGATGAATCTTTCGATTCAGAGTTTCTGCTGCTTTCCCCACGGCAAAGTGAATTGATATAAACGTCCCTTCAGTAAAATACAAGAAGATATTGAGAACAGAAAAAAAGTTTGAGGTAAGCAGGAAAACACACAAATTGTCTCAAGCGAGCTCAGTCAAAAGGAAGACACCGTACGGGCTCATGTTGAAGTCTATTGAAGAGTTCCCATTCGCCATCATTCCGTTAAGATATCTGGAGCAAAACTCGGATTGAAGTCCATGATACTTGAGTGAAACCCAATTCTAAAAGAGGAAGAGCGCCATAAGTTTACGAAACCATATCTAACAACAACTAAAAAAAGAGAAGAAAGGATCACATAAAAACTAAATAAAACCAGTTCTCATACTTCTTCAGGAATTGGTGTCTGATCCGCCGAAGCCTGCACTCCCTTGTTCTGCCACGAATGAAATAATTAGAATCATGTATTGTAAACGGTGGCATAAGTAGCTTAAATACTCAGTCCAATCTTTGACAAAGCAGAGAGGAGAAATGAAATAAAAATAAGAACGCCTAACTCTACAGGAGCAATCATGCTAAATCTGCAGTGCTTTAAAACTGAACCAAAATCTTTACACCTCAATTCTTTTAGCAATGTTAGATCATGACCCATACCTGTTTCTTCGATGTTCCGACAGATTCTTCAGTAGCTTCAGCTTGTTTCTTTTTGGATGAAAGATACTGCATAGACGGTCGGAGCTGAGCAACAGCATGAACAGGATTCAAGTGTAACTGCAATTCAACGAGTCCAATTCAATAAGATATCCACACTACACAACAATGTTATCAAGCTTCGAAAAGAGGGAAGAATATACCTTATCACCTGAAAGAACCCCAACAGCGTAATCCAGAGTAGGAGGCTGCTTCCACGTTGTTGTCAAGGTCTACCAAAAACATTGACAACGAGAAAAGAAAAATGAAGTTGCATCAAAAGATCAAACATTGAATCTAAGCTTGGAACTAGAATCTGACCTGCTTAGTCATATTTAATTCACTTCCAAACTTGGAGTCATAGTTACTCGAATGGACATCCATAGACAAATCAATTTCCACCTGGGAGCTAGAAGGCTTCACTCTCACCTTAAGACACACAAATAAACAAAAAGATTAGAACACAAAAACTTCAGAGAGTAACAGAAAACAAAACAATGCTAGAGGGAGTACTCACTTCTTCGCATCGTTCATCCATTTCGTATGGACGCCAAGAGGGTCTTAGAGGATATTGTAGAACATAAAGCTGACATCATTGAGAAATCAAAACTCTTAAACGATTAGCAAAATCAAATTTTTTAAAGAATCTAATCAAAGAGGTGAAGTTGATCCCTAGCTAACCTTAGTGTTGACATCAATAGAGGGATTGAAGAAAACGTCGATTTCACGAACAACAACGTCTTCTTCATCTTCTTCCTTCTCCTCCTGCTGCAGTGGAAGCTGATCTTCCTCCATCAACTCAACTTCCGTAGTCTCCGGCTCCTTATCCACTTTTGGATCAACCTCCATTTTAACGGCGCCATTGTAGACCTCAGGTTTAACCTTGGGGGCAGCGGATTTCGCAACAACGTCGTGCTCACTCTTGCTCACAGGCTCCGATGGAGCATCAGTTTGTGACGGCGGCTCCGCTTTCTCTGCAGTGGGTTCCGGTTTAGGTTTGGGTTTGGGCTTTCCGGCACGACCAGGTGCAAATCTGCGGGTCTTGGAAACCTCTTTTAGCTTGTCTTCGTCATCAAAGTCCATCTTTTTCTTTTGTTTTCCTGTGAAAATGCAAAGTCAGAAGAATAATGATTCGATTTTAAGGGTTTTTCATTCTCAACTCAAAACACTGATTTTCATTGGGATTTCGACCAAACCCCAAGACGTGAATCATAAACAAATTTCATGAGCCCGATAATTCAAACTTTTCTCTAATCACTAACAAGATCTAATATTTATAAAAATCCTAAACGATAAATCTTGAAGTGAAAACTACTTTTACAAACTTAGAGAAACGGAACTGCACAAGACAGGGGCAAAACAGAGCAGAAACCTGAAAAATCAATTAGGGCAAGGAGAAAACAATACGGTTCTCCAGAACAAAAGAAATCGGTGAGAGCCTGAGAGAGGTGAAGAAATAAATTTGCAGAGAACGGCTGAAAAAAAAAAAAACGTCGGGGGAGGTTCGAAACCGAGGCTTGTTTAGAAGGCTAGAGCCGCGTAAAAGCAAATTTACCCAAACGAGCTATTGTGACTTTCCTAGGTATTTTGTGAAAAATAAAAATTATATACCAAAAGATTTAAATCTATGTTAAATTTTTTTCATTAATATATTCTAAACATTTTAAAAAAAAAATTTTATGTCGTCTCTTTAATATTAAAGCCCATCAAGGGCGAGCAGTGTACATCCCTTAAGCCCATTACACATAAAACCCATTTACAATACGTCTTTCACCCGTGTAATAGACGTAAAAATATGTTAATATATGATATAGTGTAACACACATAAAACTCATCGGCTAAGCCGAAATCTGTTGATTTACTGCTCTATACGGTCACTATTTTTTTTCTGATTGTAAAGTTTTTGTAACTAAAAGAAAACAATGGACACATCCGACGACATTTTCTCGTTGGAGGTATCTGGCATCAACATTTTAATTATCTAAGCAGACTTTAAAAGTTGAAGAAGAAAGATACAGATAATAGAATAGAGATTTCATGTTTTGTTTTGTTTATGCTATTGTTTACAGTTGTTATTTATATAAAAGAGAGAGATAATAGAATAGATTTCAACATTTGGACGATGGAAGAGAAATCATATCTCGCTTTCTCTATTTAATTATTTTCTCCCCCTCCATCAAAATCTCTAACCATTTATCAAAAGTATATATATTATAGGAGAAACACATGGGGGCACATTATCAGACAAAGATTTCTCAAAATCAAATATAGCATAGAAGGGGGTTTTCAAGTCATAAAAAGCATCGCAAGTTTAAGTTACAAAACATGGGGGTCAAGAGCTTCGGCTTCTTGTTCTGAAAAGCTTTGCGCTTGTGGAGGAATCGCATCTTCGGAATTGATCATCGGAGCTATGCTGAGTCAGAGTCAGGTGCAAAAACATCCAACATATATGAGCAAGCAACAACATCCATATATATAGCTACTGCTTAATTGATATCTATCTATGTATATAGATAACATTAGCTAGACTAGACAGATGATAAAATGAATGTATACCTTGATGATGGCGGCAGAGGCATGGAGGTCGTAGCCGACAACTTTTCCTGTAATAATATATATAAGTTTATAAGTTTTGTGATCAAGAATCAAATCAATGAATATATATCTACAAGTTTCGTGATCAAGAATCAAATCAATGAATATAGATCTACAAGTTTCGTGATCAAGAATCAATCAATGAATATATATATATAAGTTTTGTGATTAAGAATCAAATCAATGAATAACAAGCCTAGACAGAAATTTCTCAATTGCACGAAAGTAAAATAACCTGGTCAAGCAAGGGCTTTAACAGCTCCGACTTCGGTAATCGGGCCAAGGACCTAGAATGTTGCCGAGCTCGACGTGGATGACGCAAATAGGGTCCGCAACAGCCTCTTTTAAATCTTACTGCTCGAGAACGTCGAGTCCCCAACATTATTGCTCTGCCTCTGAAACACTTCGGGGACACTGGAAACCCTAGTAGTCATATATATATACCCAAATAATTTGGGCCTAAACCCTAGAAAAATCTACAGTATAATTTTGTAGGCACCTGATAATGAAAAGTTTACAACCACATGGGTTGCCATATAAACTGATCATATTCTTCAAAGGGTAGATACTTAAGAGCTCTAATATCCTGAACCTGCGAATAAGAATTTCATGTCAATCATAAACCAACTGGTGTAACTCTTACCATCGAAGTTATTCCTATGGATGAAAATATACACAAATATGGTAATTGTGTGTTTACATGTGTTTAAGTTTAGAAGCACTGAAGTTTATCAGAAAAACATGAATTTAAATCCTGATTTACATTGTTGTACATGTCTCCTGAATTTTTAAGAAATAGTCTAATTTATTAAATGGACATTAATTAGGATTTAAGTTTTTGAATTTAGAGTTTAGTTTTGTTAGAACGCCATAGGATAAATTAGAAAATCCCTATAAAAATAACAATTTATCGTGTTTCCCATACCATTTAGATGAAATATCGAATAATGAAATATTGATTGTGTTTTATTGCCATTTTCTTAATTTGTTTTTGTCTCTTTTTTTTGTGCGAATGTCTATTTTCTATTTACTTAACTTCTCTCTAAATTTTTGTTACCTACCTAATATAATTGACTAAAAATAATAGTAATAATTTTCAACAGAAGCTATAACAAACTCGGAAGGCAGATCCTATTCGCTAGTAATCAGCTTGAACATAGTACATACACACTGTATGACTTTTTCCTTTTACTTCTTCTCTGCAGCAAATCTATAGAGCCCCATCTGAAACAAATATTTGTATCTAAAAGACATTTTGACTAGATGATTTTTTTTTTTTATATAAGTCTTGTCTAATTATTAAGTCGTAAACGCGTAATCTCCCTTTTCAGTATTCGTGTAGATTCAGAGGTGCCATTGTTTCAGAGGGATCATTGATAATTGTTTTCCAATGGTTTTTGTCTTTCGCGCGTTTTTGTATATTGTCTATTTTCCTGCTTGCTTGATCCAAAAAAACCCATTGCACTATCATAACTAACGTTAAAAATCCAACATTTTCATCAGGTAAGATGATGAGTTATAAAGAAATATTGTAATGATTCCACTTTTCTGTGAGTTGAATTGTTTGGGAATTACGAAAAGTGAAACTTGATAATATTTTTATTACTTTCTCCTTTATGGGTAAAAAACAGAGTAAAACATTTCAATTCAAGTTTGTTGGCTATATATTTTTGGCTGGATGAATCGTTTGTTCTGAACAGAAAAGAAGTGCAAATAAAAAAACGTGTATAGCTTTTTTTTTTTTTTTTTGGTCAACAGCTTTTGCAAATTAGCGAGCAGTATAAAAGAATTTGATATAACTAGGTTTACAGTTTCATTTTGATAGTATTGTTTTATTTAAACGTACGTTTACAGTTTCATTTTGTTCGGGTTTTGTTGGTATCAAGTTTTATAGGTTTAGTTATTAAAAAAAAAAATCATCTATATTTTTATTTAGTTTAGTTTTGCTTTAAATTTAGCGGTTTATAAAATTTTGTTGGTATATATAGTTTCAATTTAATATTAGGGAGATTTGTTATAATAACCCTAAAAATATGAAAAATAGGCTAAATAATCTAGTTAAATTTTTCAATGTTTCTGAAAGATATTTTTCCTATATTACCCTTATATTTAATATGCGCACACTTGGTAGATTTCCGTAAAATCTACTAGTTTTAGTATACTATAAAGTCTGATCATGCAGACTGATTATAAGTCTATGGAAAGTAAGTACACTAATGTGAAGTCTACATGTTTTCGACGTACTTCAAAAATCAATCCGGCAGACTTATTCAGTCTACATATAATGAGTAGACTTGCGTGATGTCTACAAGAATTTTGTAGACTTTAATATCTAATTTCGTATACTTATATTTAATTTGCGGACATTTAGTATACTTTTGCAAAGTCTACTAGTTTAGATAGACTATGAAGTCTGGTTATGCAGACTGAATATAAATCTTTGGACAGTAAGTAGACTTATGTGAAGTCTACATGTTTTCGACAGACTTCAAAAATCAATCCTTTGCTGACTTATATTTAGTCTGCATATATTAGGTAGATTTTCGTAATGTCGGCGTGTGTTTTTGCAGATGTGAACTCTATTCGTAGACCTGCATAAATTCTGTTAAGAAAATCTACTGAACATTTGTAAATTGAAGTAAATTTGTGTGATAAAATGTTGAAGTCTGCGACAAATTTGAAATCTGTTAAGTGTTTATAAACCAAGTATTAGTCTGTATGATTAGATTTTGAAGTCTGCAAAAAACTTGTATATTTCATGACAGTTCGCCAGATGTCTGCAGACTAAGTATAAGTTTGTGAGATTGAATTTTGTATTCTGCAAAAATCTCGTAGACATCACGCAAGTATGGCAACTGAATATAAATCTGCCAACTAGTTATAAGTTTGTCGAATAATTATAAGTTTGTAAAAAATACTAAAGTAGTATGATTCTGATTTATGTTTTGGTCGTTAAGTTAATAAAATAAAAAATCTAATAATTACCATAATTAAAATTTTAATAGATTTACTAATTTTAATAGTAATAGAAAAACAAATTTTATTTGAAATTTAAATAAGGGCAATTTTAGAATTATTATAAAAATAAAATAGCAAATAAGTTAGTTGAACAATATAAATTTTGATGTGTTATCTTAGATATTTACGATATTTTATGGGTTATATTAGGTAATTTTCTCTTAATAGTATAAATTTGCATAAACGACTTGGTATCGAGTTCCAACAAAATTTTATAGCTACTTTCTATTTGTGCATCGTAAGATTAATACGAATGGATCGAATCTAGAAAATATCTATAAGTTGGACTTGACATAGATGACAGTGGCTCAATCGAAGCAATATGCGTGAAGGCTGTTAAAGCAAAATTTAAAGGTACGCAAACAACAATCTCTTTTGTGCGATGTTTAAAGTTAAAAAAAAAGTTTTGTTAATGTGATACTTAAGGATCATGAATGAAATCGAAGATACTCAACTTAACCCATGATTCACATGTGCCCAAGTATCAAAATTCTCCAAACATAGTGTTGCGTTGAACTGCAAAGACTACACACATTTGGGCAGCTGCTGAAATTATCAAGTTACTCATTTACTCAATGCCCATGGCCCCATACAATCAAATCTGTTAACCTTTTTATTTCTTTATTAAAAGTGAAAAAACAAAAAGTTTTTTAATGTGATTTATGAAGAAGAGGAGGAAAAAATAGCTGTATAGCACGTGTCTTTAATAGCGTGCCACGGGCCCACCAACCCCAACCCACATTCTCCGCACCTACCCAAACACTATTTCGGTATAATCCGGTATACTCTTGCTCACCGGTCGCTCCATTTAGAACCGTTTTAAGAGGATCAAGTCGGTAAGAAGGTTCTGCGTTTGATACAGAATGAATTAATTGCCAAAACTATTTCGGTTTGCCACTAGTGCCATTGGTGTGCTGTGTCCACGTTATATCTTGATATATCTTTGGAAAAGTTAATTTGATCAAATAACCTCTTTGCAAATTAATTAAGATATTAGCACTCTCACATTTTTTTTTTTTTTTGACGAAATACTTCTGATTTCAACTAATTTTATGGTTCATGCACGTAATCGTAATTATATAAAATATTGAAACTATCGTAGACTTGTAAAAAATTTGGAATTTCATCTTTACTCTTTCTGACGGATATAATGTTGCATTTAATTATTTATATTGGAAAGACAAACTTTGTGAACAACAAACATTTTATCCAGAAAAAAAAACAAAAAACCAAGATTGTCTGTATTTACAAATCGGGTAACGGATCGGAGTCGGATAAGGATCCATGGACCACCAAATCACAGTCAAGGTTCTCTTCTCTAGTCGAAAATAAAATTTCTGAAATCATCATTTTGGGCTACTATACACTTTATCCAAGAAGAATAGTTTCAATTTAATATTATAAATTTGCCATAACTACTTGGTATCAAGTTCCAACAACATTTTATACTCCTTCTGTTTCACAAAGAGTGTCACTTTGAAGGTTTTCACACATATTAAGAAAACCATAAAAAGTTCTACTTTACCCCTTATTAATATTCTAAATAAATTTATTTCTCTTGTTAATACAATAATTGAATAGGATTAAAACTGAATTTTTATTCAAATTTCTGCATTGAAAATATAAAACGACACTCTTTGTGAATCAAAAATAAAATCTTAAAACGACACTTTTTATGAAACGGAGGGAGTAGCTACTTTCTATTTGTGCATCATAAGATAATACGAATGGATCAAATCTAGAAAATATCTATAAGCTGGAGATATAAACGAAGAGTGACAAATATATATTTTGGTATGAATTAGATAGGTTATTAAAATTCAAGAAATAAAAAGGAAAACATTTAGTTAAAAAAAAAGGAAAAAAACAATAGAGAGAGCTGGTAACAAAAAGAAATGCTGTTTTAAATTATATTACAAATTTTATAACACTTGAACGGGACCCACATTAGAGAACTAACAGAAAAAAGGGAAAAAAAAGTTATTGGAATAAAATGATAGGAGTCTGGGGAATCGCACCGCGTAGCTCAAGACTTCACCAGACGCAATAAAAGCCACTTTAGCAACTTGACTTACATTGTTGAAGCCGAAAGCAAAACTATCATATAGGAGTATTTATTTAATCCAGTGATATCGTCTGTTCAGAGTAAGCTAAAGATTTTCAGATGCTTATTAGAAAAAATTAAGGTGTAATTGTTTGTTCATTGGATTAAATAACAATTAATGTACAGTATACAGAGCTGATAACAACAAATGTAAAAAGAAATGATGTTTTAAATTAGATTATAAATTTATAATAATTGAACGGGACCCACATAAGAGAACTAACCGAAAGAAAGAATAAAATGGAAGAAACAAATATTATTAGATGAAGAAAGGAAACTAGGGGGAATCGAACCATCGCTCAAGACTTCACTGGAGGCAGTAAATGCCACTTCACAACTTGACATATATTGCTAGACACGAAATCAAAACTATTATATACTTAATCTAGTGATATCGTCTGTTCAGAGTAAACTAAACATTTTCAAATGCTTATTAGAAAAAAATCAAAAAAACATCTTTAAGGTGTAAAGAAAAGCCTTATTTTTTAATTATCTTTTGAATTTGATTGTTACCGTGTATTAACTATGTCATAAGCTGTCAAAAAAACTATGTCATAAACAATTTAAAAACATATATAGTAAAACTCTAAAATTAATACTCCCTCTATTTTTTTTAATTATCGTTCTACATAATATCACACAGATTAAGAATAACATTAAATTTTATGTTTTATCCCTAATTAATATATTACTAAAAATCAATCCGCAGGATGCGCGAAGTTATCTATTAATTGTTTTTACTTTATAATTTTATATATATTTTATTATTATTATGTTTATTTTTTCTGTTTTCTCTTAAAATTTAAATAGTATTTTAGGTTTTTATTATTGTTAAATATGTAAATCTATTTTATAGTTATACGCTGCTGTAAGTATTTATGTATCTCACTGAATATTTTTTATTCAATTAGCTTCTTGTTTTTGTTGCTTATTTTCTCGAAGATCAACAAAGTGTATTCACCATCGATCTGATCCATTCTCTTTATTTATTATTTGAAATACTGTTCTGTTTTATTTTCATAGATAATTTTCAGTTTTGTGGTTTATAAAATAAGTATTTGTTTTTTACTTTTAAACTAATATCATGTGGAGACCTAATTTATAGTCTCTCTTTAGTGTAGTTTAAAATCATTCGAGTGTAAATTCTTTTTCGTTGGAGTATCTGCATTTTGATTTTTATATATAGAGATTATTGATAGTTTTTGATGTTTTTCTATTCTTTTTTTATAGATTTTCGAAAGATTTTTTTTTTAATCTTTTTGTCTAGTTTTTAGTCTTGTTCATAGGTTTTTCAACTCTGTTTCTATATTTTATTTGATTTTTATTACTAATTTAGATTCTTAATTATTAATTTTTTAGAAAACTTATAGTTTTTTTGTTTGTAGAGAATTTGTTTTTTAATTTCTAAATTTATGTTATGTGAAAGCCCAAAAAAAATATATGAATAAAATATATAAAAGTCTATTAAAAAAAAATAAGTTGATGATGTGGATAGCTTAGATGGAGAAATATTTGTCTAATTATATATATGATTTTGTTTGATATGAGTAATTAATAAGTTAAAAAATAAGGATATAACTAAATTTTTTGTCACAAATTTCTATTGAAAAATGAAAATGACAATTATTTTAAAACAGAAAAATAATAGATAGAAATATGAGAATCCATGAAATATGAGAACCCAAGAAATATTCAATAAAAAGCATCGAGGGTAAAGAAATCTCTTTTTTAAAATAAAAAAATATACGTTGGATGCACCAGCCGGGAATAAAGAAATCCTTTGTAAATAATTATATTTTCTTAACACTTTTAAACTCCCCATAAATAACCAAAAAGACTCATATATCAATTCAATGATCACTATTTAGTATTCACTGATGTGGATCATGCTTTCTTCATACATAACTCTAGACTAGAGACTAGATGATAACCTGCGTCCTGCGCAAGATGAGAAATCAATAATTTTTTTTTAATTAAAATTGATTTTGAAATTATTTAAAATAAAAATAACTTAATAAGTTATATATATATATATATATATATGAATAATATGTATGGATGTCTATTAAATTAAACTTCTTACTTTTACAGTTTGTTAATCATTTATGCTTTTTATAATGATTATTGAACTATCTACACATTCTCATTTTCAATGTGCGACTTTTTTAAACATAGTCATATTTATTAATAATTTGAGTAATATATATAAATGATAAAAATTCGATTTATAACATATGTATAAAAAAATATATATATTTTTTATTATATAGATGTTGTGATGATTTTTTTTTTTTACAAAACTAAGTTTAAACAAAAATAAAAGAAAAAATATGGTGTTTGAAAAAATAATTAGTATGATATATTTTTTGTAAGAAATAAAAAGAAAGACAATAGCTTCATAAATCAATGTCTTCATAAAGAAAGAAAATATTTATATATTATTTGTTTTTAACATATTAAACTATTTTTAATATTTTGACTTTTTGATATAATATTTTAACTTGTTGTAAAGTTTAAATATTTATATTATTTGGTTAATTTATATGGTTCAATCAACAAACCATAATAAACGAAAAAAATATTTATAAATATTATTTACTATTAAATAAGTTTCTTGCTTTTACAGTTTTTTTTATCATTTATGTTCTTTTTATAATGATTTTTGAACCATCTACACATCCTCATTTTCAATGTGAGAGTTTTTAAAACATACTCATATTTATTAATCATTTGAGTAATTTATATTCATTTTTAAACAATTGAATTATAACATATGTATAAAAAAATCTATATATTTTTTACTATATAGATGCTGTGATGATTTATTTGTTTTCAAACCTAAATTTAAACAAAAATAAGAAAAAAAATATATTGTTAAAAAAAATAATTAGTATATTATATTATTATAAGAACGTACAGTTTTTTTTTTCTTATAAGAAACTTGATTCACCAATTTTTCCTTCTTTTCTATTATTACCAAATTGTTTTTTATAAAATTGCTTTGTATTGTAATACTTTTATTTTTTATTTTTACACAAAAATAAATTATATTAACAAAATAGTAACTATGAAACATAATTATAATCATACATAAAGTTTGATTTATAATATCACGAATATGTTAACTATATAAAATGAAAATATAACATTTAAATGTTAGTTAATATGGTTATCGGATAAGATAAAACAATTACTACATATAAAATAATCAATATTATTAAAAAATTATTTATTAAAATATTACTCTATGTTTTTTATTAAGTGTCGTTTTAACACATTTCACATAGATTAAGATAACATTAAATTTTTCTGTTTTATCCTTTATTAAAACATCATTTTGTTTGATAAGAATAATTAATAAGCTGAAAAGATAGGGATAAAACTGTAAAATTTATCATAAATTTGCATTTAAATTCGAAAACAACAATTATTTATAAACAAAAAAATAAGTGTAAAACGACATTTAAATTAAAACGAAAAGAGTATAGTTTTGTCATCTAGTGGTGTGATTCCACAATCAATTCTACAACTTCCATTCAGCTAAAATCCTTTTAATTACACAATTCTTTTCATCTAACAACTAAAATTATTTTCATCTAACATCTCCATACAAAAAAAAACAATTTCTCTATTAAAATCATAACTTTCATCCAAATTAAAAAAATTGATAAATTAATAAAAGTAATAATATTTATAATTAAGTATGTTTAATTAATAATTTTATAATTTTTTATAATAATATGGTTTTAATATTTTTTTATAGTTATAAAATTTGCTTATATTGTTAATTTATTGTTAACAGCTACTACACCCACAAGTTAACCAGTCGTAAATATCCTGCAAACGCACATGTTTCTAACCGTTGTGCCAGTCGTACAACCCACTTAATAACGTTGTTAACCGCAATCTCCCGCTTCCGCGAACTCCCGCAACCGCAACCGCAGCAGCTGCGTTTAAACCAGTCAGGCCCTTAGTATGAAGCCCTTCTGTATTGTTTTCATCTTTTTTCGTTCCTGTTTTTAGGGTTTTTGGATATGATAAAACCGAATCGAACTGAATCGAAATAGAACCTATGATTGGAATATATATATATATATATATTATATTAACCATATGGACATAATAATTTCAAAACCGTAAATACGGATATGATTTGAATATAAACCAATTAAATCGAAAAATTGATAAATTTTAAAATATAATATAATAATATATAATATACACTAAATATATGTAAATTATATTATCTCTAAAATCTAATATCTAAACAAAGACTAATATAAAATAATATAATAATTTAAAGTTAAATTATTACTTGTTAAAAATATCTTTTTTATGTTTTATAATTTTATTGATTATCAGTGGTAATTTTTTTATTAAAAAACTGAAATTTATATTATACTAAACAAAATTTTGGCTTTTTGTTATAAAGCCAATAAAGGGAATAACCTAAAAACTGAAATTATTAAAACCGAACCAAACCAAAATATAGTATTAAAATAATAACTATTTTTTACTAATCGAATAACCGAAAAATCGAAAAACCGAAAAATCGAAAAACTGAAAAAACCGAACCGATATCATATAGAAGAACCCTACCTATTATTACTGCTACCTCCGTTTAAACGCTCTCTCATCTACCTTCATTTTGCTTTTGTTTCTTTTGTCAAATCATCTCCTTACTGTTTTGATCTTTTCTCGTTCTTGTTATGTTTTATCAAATCTTATTCTTATGTTTCCATGGCAAATCTCTTAGTGTTTTTAACAAATCTCTTCTTAGCTTCCATGGCAAATTCCAGATCCGGTGCTCGGGCTATTGGTTTGTTTAAGTTGATGCCAGTGATCCGGCGATTGGTTGGCTATAAACATATAGCCTGCCATGATTGGGTTTTCAAGCTTATCGCTTACCTCTATAATTAAAGCGATAAGGCTAAGATTTGTTTTTTGTCACGTAGTTTCTGAGTTTTGAAAACACTATTGCCTGAATCTTTTGCAATTTGGCACTTTTTTTTGTTTTTGAGTTCTTACAACAAAGATCTACCACACAGAGCAAGCATGTTGAATCTAGCTAGTCTATCTAATTTCAATTATGTATTTTTGTGTAGATTAGAACATATGCATCATTCGATTTGGATTGTTAGGTTTGTTTTTTCAAGGATTAATGAAATTGATTGTCAAATGGATAGATTTTATGATATTTTCCTTAGCATTCGACTTGGATTTTTTAGGTTGAGTTGGAATATTAATAAATTTGAATGTCAAACAGATAGTTTTTTTAGATGAAAACTTATTTTTTAAGTTTGAGATAGTTTTTATAGATTAAAACCTATTTTTTAAGTCTGTGAATTAAAATACTGATGAACTTGAATTTCATATGTTTAGTTTTGTTTGTGCGCGAAGAAAATAGACATGCATCATTCGATTTGGATTTTGTTAGGTTTGTTTTTTCAAGGATTAATGAAATTGATTGTCTTATGGATAGATTTTATGATATTTTCCTGAGCATTCGAGTTGGATTTTTTAGGTTGAATTGGAATATTAATAAATTTGAATGTCAAATAGATAATTTTTTTTAGACAAAAAGTTATTTTTTAAGTTTGAGATAGTTTTTTAGATTAAAACCTATTTTTTAAGCTTGTGAATTGAAATACTGATGAACTTGAATTTCATATGTTTAGTTTTGTTTGTGTGCGAAGAAAATAGATAGCTTTGTTTAGCATTCGATTCAGTATTTTTAGGTTGAGTTGGAATATTAATAAATTTGAATGTCAAATAGATAGTTTTTTTAGATTAAAACTTTTTTTTTTTTAGGTTTGACATAGTTTTTTTTTGGATTAAAACCTATTTTTTAAGCTTGTGAATTGAAATACTGATGAACTTGAATTTCATATGTTTAGTTTTGTTTGTGTGCGAAGAAAATAGATAGCTTTGTTTAGCATTCGATTCAGTATTTTTAGGTTTGTTTTTTGAACTTTTAAACTCACTCAATGTCAAATCGTTAGTATTCTATTCATGTTTTGATATATTGATTGTATTGAAATATAGATCAACTTTGTACGCGGTTTTTGTTGAACTTGTGCTAATCGGCCTTGGCACACGATATTTGTGAATTTTTGAATGTAAAATGAGATACTATTGAACTTGAATTTCAAAGAGATAGTTTTGTGTAGCATTCGATTCAGGTTTAGGATTGTGTATTGAAATATTAATCTCACTCAATGTCAAATAGTTTTGTTTGTATTATAGTTTCGTTTGCATTCGAACCAGATTGATATGGTAATGGAAATGCAATATTGATCAAATTGATACACGGTTTTTCTTTCTAATAGGCCTTGCCACCCAATTTTGTGAATTGAATTTAGATTAGAACTTATTTGTTAGGCTTGTGAATTGAATTCTAACCAATATATAGTTTGTGTAGCATTTTTGTTAGTTATATACACTTTTTCCTAGATTAATTCTTCGTTAGAACTCGATTCTTCGTTGAATTGGGTAACGGTTCGGGTCAAATCTAAACCGAAAAGAACTTTTACGCATCTCCGAAGCTCGACCTAGTTTCTCCAATCTGGCGTCGAGACTTATCACTCTCAGCCAGGCCTCGATTCTAAGTCTGCTCTCGCCTTCCATCAAGAAAGGTTTCTCCTACCATTTCTCTCATCTCAGTTCTCAGTTAACTCATCTAGGTCTACGCATTTACTGGGCTTCTTCTTCTTAGCTCAATCCCAGATCTACTGTGCTAATTTATGATCCGATTACATTAGATATTGCAATTATTGTAGGCTATATATGCTTAAAACTTGTACTCGTTATTGTAGGCTGTATATGCTTCAAACTTGTACTCGGTATTGTCTCTAAAATCACAGATATTGAGAAGTGCTTTGAGCTTGTTGCCACTTTGCAAGCAAGGAAGGGTACTGGTAAGTTTTGACAATTCTCTTTTGATTATATACTTCGATAGCCTTTGATTATATACTTCGATAGCCTTTCTTCACTGGTTTCGCATTAGTGCTTTTCTGTTTCTACGTTTAATTTTGATGCTGTGATCAGTCTCTTGCTGCTTATTTTTAATTTCATAAGGTTGAATTTGGTTATGCTTTAGATTTTTTTTGCCGATTTTTAAAATCCCTAGTTCGATGTTAAATTTTAAAACATTCCGTAGTTATCTAAACTGATTGATTTGTATAATTTTTTTAACAGAGATGTCTAGTAGTAAAAGGAAACGTGATGAAGATCTTGGTGAGGGAGAAGAATATGATGAAGATGACAGTAAACAAGAGTCTGTCTTGATAAGACGACCTTCTATGAGCTCCAAGTCTTACAAGTCCATTGTCCTGCCAAATGGACTGGCCGTTTGTCTTGTATCAGACAAATCAATTCGGAAAGGATACGCAGCTATGGCTGTCCGCGTAGGATCTTTTGATGATCCCCTTGACTTTCAAGGGATGGCCCATTTCATTGAACACATGTTGTTCACGGGATCGACGAAATATCGCGGCAATAATGAGGTAATTTCTAATTTGACTTGAACATTTTGAAAAGGTTAAACGGTTCTCTTATTTGTGTCTCTATGGTCGTGTTAAGTTTGTGTTTTTTTGTTTCTATAGATAGACAGTTTCTTGGCTCAGCATGGAGGCGATTCAGATGCGGTTACTGAGTCGGAGCATACAATGTACCATATGTCAGTGGATGTAAAACACCTTAAAAATGCTCTGGACAGGTAGTTAGCCATTTACTGTGAATCAATTCTGTGTGGTGCTCTTTAAATGTTTGTTCCTTGACAATACTTTCTGTTTTTTTAGGTTTGCTCACCTTTTCATCGACCCTCGCTTTGACCCCAAGGCTGCGAATGGCGAGGTCCAGGCTGTTAATTCGGAATTCGAATTAGTGAGGAACGATGATGAGTGCCGCCTTGATCAGCTCAGGGGCCACACTTCAAAACCAGGACACGTTTTTCGTAAATTTTCTTGGGGTAAGTTGGATAAAATCATAACATTCTTGACGCTTATGATTTATTATTGTACTAAAGAAATATCTGGTTTAACTTCCTTTTCCTTTGCATTACAGGCAACAAGAAGTCACTTACAAACGACTTTGATGCTCTATGTGAACAGTCTCTGGCCCTATTTACAAAAGGCTACATTGGTGCTTCAATGAAGCTTGTCGTTGTTGGAGCTGGTAAGATTCTTGATTTTATCGTTTCATTGGTTCTTTAATGATTGTTATGGTTTTTGACATCCTTTTTGAATCTTGTAGAATCTTTTGAAGTGCTGGAAAGTTGGGTGTCTAACTCTTTCGAGTGTGTTCAGAAAGGAAATGAAAGATGTCCCGGTCTCAGGCAACAAACCCCTATACGGCAACCAACTCCTATATGGACTTCAGATAAGGTGTTTGTGCTAAAAGCGGTTGAAAATATTCACCGTTTTGATATTTCGTGGATGATTCCCCCTCAGGATCCTGTGTCAATTTTACTTGTCCAAGTTCTTGGTCATGGTGAGTCATTCCTTGTCCCGAAGGATGTTTATCTTTACTCACTTTATTCAATTTAGTCCCATATGTCATTCCTTACAATTTAACTAATGTATTTTCTTCTTTTCAGAGTGTAACGGATCCCTCTTATCTTTCTTCAAGGACAAAGGGTGGGCCAGTTCTATAAGGGTAACGGCTGGTGATAGCGGTGAAGATGACAATTCCTTCTATTGTAGCACATCTGTGGGAGATATGTTTACCATATCTCTTCATCTCACGTCTGCCGGCTTGGATGAGGTAACATAACAAACTGTTCTTCATTTCTTAACATAACTAATTGCTGTTCTTCATCTAACTAATTTGTTTATGCGTTTGACAGAAGTATGAAATGGTATCTTATATATACCAGTATCTCGAGTTAGCGAGAGCGACACCATTTGCTCAAGTCATGAGCGAATACAGTATACTTAAGAAATGTCAATTTGACTGTTTGGATATTGATGCAGACCTGTCCTTGTTAACTCAACGATTTGCAGGTGTGTTTTTCTTCTTTCAATATTTCACTAATCTGTTTTGGTTTTCTATTCTAACAGAACCTGTTTTCTACAGCCAATATGCTTCATCATCCAGTGGAGAACGCTATTTCTTGTGATTATGAAGTTCCTACTATTACAAGAAGAGACATTGATAATCTTCTGGCTTATTTCAAGCCAGATAATATGCGGCTCGACTTGGTTACCTCGTCATTGAAGACATATGGTATGTGACCTCATTCAACATTCATCTCGTTCATATGGTTTTTAACGACCCTATATATGTTAATCTAAGTTTTTCCTTTGAATGCAGATTTCGAAAACACTGAGCCGTGGTTTGGCTCACAGTACACTGAAGAGAGCATTCCCATTTGTTATAAAAATAAGTGGACTGATATTGTTAAAGTTGATGGTAATTTATCACTGCCTCCAGAGAACATATACACGCCAACATCATATATTATTGGCAGCAGCGAGACTGAGTCTGGAGGCAGCGAGACTGAGTCTGGAGGCAGCGAGACTGAGTTGGGAGGCAGCGAGACGGTGTTGGGAGGCAGCGAGGCGGAGTCGGGAGGCAGCAAGGCGGAGTCGGGAGGCAGTGAGAGCGTGCCGGAAAAGATTGCGGACGTGCCTTGCATGACACTGGCACATACAAGAAGCCGACTACCCATATGTAAAATTTTCGGTCTACTTGAATGTGGTAGATGATATGGTTAGTCATCTCCTGATTAGCCTGTTCATTAGACTTCTTGAAGATGCATTAACTGAAGTTTTATATCAGGTGAGTGTATCGAGCTATATGTTTATCTCATCGTATATAAATATATGAAAAATGCTTTAATTATCTTTTTATGCACAGGGTAAGCAAGCTTGGTTTATACCCGAAGTGAGTGACGCCGAATATAACAAAGTGAGCTTTGAATTTAAAGACTGTGGAAAAACACTCCCTGCTTACATATCACTAATTTGGCAAAAATTCTTTTCTTTCATTCCTACCTCTGAACCTCGTTTTGAGGTACGGATTGTATTTCACATATCTTCTTCCCTATAAACGTTTTTATTTTCCATCTATCAATTGATCATGTTTTTATTTCAGTTGATTAAAAAAGTTCTGGCACGTGATGTATCTAGCGGAATCTTCGAGATTAGAAAGCATTCTCTGCAGCTCATGTCAGAAATGCTATCTAAGGGGTCATTTGCAGTAGCTGAGAAGTTGGAAGTTTTGGAAAATATCACTTTAGATCGTCTCCAACACTTTATTGGCTTAATGCGTTCGCAGGTAAACAATACACTTTCTAAGCATTGTATGGCATTGTATGATTCTCTATTTCACTTTGTAACAGATGAGCTTGTTTTTTCCAGATATTCATCGAGTGAGTATGTTATGGAGAATTAACAAAATCAGAAGCTGAGCATATCTCAACGCTTATCTCAACGCTAATGCAAGATGTGTCTCCCCTTCCAGCAAACTTGAGAAGCACTGAAAGAAGGGTTGATGTTCCTTGTGGCTCCATATTCAGAAAAGATGCCAAGGTTAAAAGTAATTCTGATGCTAATTCTTTAGCAAAGGTAACAAAACTTGACTTGTAATACTTTATTTTAACACTGATTAAAATTGATTTTAATGTTTCTTGGCTAATGTGTTTGGATTCATTCGTAGATTTACTTCCAAATTGGAAAAGAAAGACACAATGCAAAGGAAACAGGACTTGTACATCTCTTCAGCGCTATGTTAGATGCTGAGTTATCGCAAAAGCTAAGGTTAGTACCTGAACAGCTTATAATTAACTGAATACAAATGTGCTAAGTTACGTGATATATTAGGAACTGGTGATTTGTGAATTTGATTCCATAACGTCGTCTTATCTATTCTTTTACCTCTAAAACATAAATTAGCGGACAACCTGTTATTTAGTATTTGCACTGTGCATGATTGCCCCCACTAATCGAAGAAACTACGATTCTCAATGTTTTAAGGACTTTTTCTTCGACCTGTTGCATTTTCATGGTTGGCCATTTGCCCCTCTAAAATGCACTCCTATCATTTGAACCAAGAAACATTCACAATTTCAATCCCATGAAAGTCGCAATGTTAGGATTTTGTTTATGTGTTATTTCCGAAACTTTATTTCTCCAGGACAAAAGAGAATCTAGGATATTTTACTCGCTGCGAGGCTCATTTTTATGGTGGAATCAACGGTTTGTCTTTAACTGTTGTTTCTCCGGTGCGCGACCCAACGTATCTGTTGACAAGAATAGACGATTTCATGGGGAAATTTCCGATGCATCTGGTAAGTTTTTTACTAAAACTTCAAATTTGTTATCTCTGTTTTTTATTTAATTGAGCTTCGTTGGTAATATTTATAGGAAGCTGTTGATGATTCTTACATTAGAAATTACAAAAGAAGTGTGCGTTCTAACTTGCCAGACAACTCTGGGGATGATATATGGGACCAGGTTAACGAGAAGAGGTATTTTTTCATTTGATTCAATTGAAATATTTTGCTGTTTATGTGTTTATTCACTTATAAATGTTTTATTTTCAGATACATGCCTGGTTTCTACTCTAAAGTAAAGCGTCAAGTAAAAAAGCTGGAGAAAGCTGATCTTATCCAGTTTCACGAGATTTACTTCAGTGAGACATCTTCTCAACGTCGTAAGGCTTTAATTTGTATCTGGGGATGCAACACTGTGTTTCCCGCGGAACCAGTGACAGGGAATGAAGAAGATTTCGAGCTTCCAGAAGAGAGTGATGGGTGATGATGAGTCTGATGGAGAAGACAATGTATAGAGATAGCTCAGAAAGAAGTCCTTGTTTGGCTTTTTACTACTATCGTGCTTCGGATTGGAATTGTAACCATCCAAAACAGGATCTTAGAGAGTGATGTTTTGTCTCAGTTCCACGATTTGTTTACTGCAGAGTTCTCTGTACTCTTTCCATTTCCTTGGTATTAACTATAATTACATCTTCAAATTGTGCAGCCTTTATCTTTGGTTCATTGTTTTGCTAGACTTTCCTTTATGGATTTAACTGCACAAATGGTTGTAGCTACAGGAAAAAGTAAAGCCTAAAGGAAAATGTTTCATGAGCAAACGAAATGTTTTGTTCTTGATCTCTTCTCTATACTGCAAAGTTATACCCATTCAGTTACTCCTCACTAAATTCAGGCAGAACTCATATAGCATTTGAAATAAAATTCCCCAAAACGCATATTCACATCAATTCCAACTACAACTAACAAGCTTTTCACATGAATTGGCACAATAAACTCCCGAGAGTTGCATATCAATCATCTTCTTTGAAAGTGACGGCCCATCAAATTTATAGCAGCTAAATCAAATTTATAGCAGCTAAAATTGAAATTTCAAATTTGAAAGTGACGGCCCATCTCGTCCCTCTCGTCATTGTAGACACCCTCTCGTCCCTCTGATCATTGTAGCCACTTGCGAATGCTCTCTTCCCATCATCTTAGCCAGCCCGAAATCCGATACCTTAGGACAAAACTTTTCATCCAACAAGATGTTCTCGGGTTTAATGTCGCAATGAATAATCCTGTTCCTACACTGTTCATGAAAACACGCAATCCCCACGGCTATTTCAAAACGTGTTTGCCAATCAAGCAGCCTGGCCGTCGGATCCGAAGAGAATATCCATTTGTCTAAAGACCCATTTATCATATACATAAACCAGGAGTTGGTCTCTTGGACCGTCGAGATCTTGAACGTTACCGTTACGATTAATGTTGCTCTCACACTCTTGGACCAACGATGAGTTGTCTGAACAGAGTCTAGCGTTTTCTTGATCAGGAAGCTTAATCGAACCGGGCAAACATAATCAGTCGGCGTTTTTCTTGGTTCGGTCCAAATTGCAGACCCCGTTAGCGCAAATCCCGGCTAAGTCACACGGGTTTGATACAGCTGCCCATTCGCTTGAACCGTTCATGCCGTTGTCCCATCGGTACAGCCGGAGATTACCGTTGTTCTCTAATACCAATCTCCGCAGAATCGTTTTTATCGTTAACCGGGAATTACTACTATTGTTATAGTTCCGGTTTTCGTCTGCCGGATTCTTGTAGACGTACACTGCTGACTGCTCCTGTAGAGGATTCTCCGTAAACAATCTTGAAGCTTCCAGTGTCGTCAAGAATGGCGGTAACATCTCCGGTAACATTCGAAATCTCTGGTCCGGACCAGTAGGAGTAGTTTGCGTGAGGGTCAAGATTGATGCTGTAGGTTAGGCCGAGGCTAAGCGAAGTGTGTTGCTGCAGCATTTTCAGGGAGTAATGGCCGTGACGCGACGGGGAAGGATTAGAAGTTGATTCTAGAGAAACGGTTAAGGGTTGGTTTGGTAGGAGTGTGTCGGAAAGGTTGCGAAAAGCTCTGCCAAATGGCCGGAGCGGCGGTAACTTCGGTTCCAAGGAGGGGGATGTTGCCGGATTCGCACATAATCGCTGATTTGACGCCGTGGTTTGAGGTGTTTGAGGCCGAGACGATGGTGGTTTGGTCGGAGAGTACGAGGTTTCCGGTGGCTTCTAGCTCCAAGACGGCTTCTTTTGTGACAGGGCAGTTTCTATATTTTTAGATTTTTGGATTTTTGAGTGAAAATAATGTGGAAAATTTCTGATTATAGGCAAATCGAAATTGTGTCCACAATCAAATCTGTATATACTGTATACTTTGCATAAAGGATTATGTGTATTGGGAGACCAAACGATGGCTGGATCACCAGGAAGTTGTGCAAACCAAATGCTCAGTAAGAACCGGTCGGTTGGTTTAAACCGAGTAAACCCGATTGCAAAAGTTCCGTTCGCGGAAACCCATACCCGGTTTGGTTCACTAGCTGATAGTTTTTTAACCCAAAACGATGTGTGCGATTCAGTGGCCAAGCCAACTTGAACCGAGCTCATTAAGAACAGACAGAAGAACGAGAACCAGAGACTCGAAAAAGAAGGAGAATAAAATGAAGTGAAGACATATCAGAATCTTGTAACGAGAGAGAAGAGGCTAAAAAATCGTTATAACATTAGCTTTAGTATTCTTTATATATCCCCCCATTTATGGTTTGAACGCAGTAGAGGGTTCGGTGGTAGAACTTTATATTTAATAAATTTATTTCATGTGTTTATTTTGAAAGCAATGATAATTATAATTTTGTTTAAAAAAAAAAAAATTGTATTCCATTTGATATACGCTATTATTTGTTATGTTTTTATATGTTACTCTATGTTATTACTTATTATAATAATGAATAATCTATATTTAACTATAAAATTATATAATTTATTAATATTACCAATTGATTTGCACGCGCGGGAAACCACCTTTGGTGATGAATGTTTAAAGACTTTTAGCGAGTAGTTCTCTAATGAACAGCATTTTTTTTTTAACATAGTGGACGCATTTTACCATATAATACTTCCAACTTCAGTTAATGAGTAATCCTAGGACTTTGGTTTTTATTAGGTCTTCACTTTTCTTGGTGCTTTTGGGGGTGGTGGTGGTTGGTCGGAAATTTTGGGGGGCCTCGGATGCTGCTTATCATAGTCCAACTCCAGATCGATCCTTCATCCGTTCCTCACCACTTCTTCAACCTTTTTCAAAAAACAACAACTTCTCATTATTATTATTATTTTTATTATTAAGTATCGATGCATTTTTGTAATTAATATATATAGCACTTTTGAAATTGTGGTGGTTTATATTATACCTCATAGTGGGCGTTGTCAAGATACAAATTCTCAACGAACCCTGAGAAAATACGAACCATATTTGCATCATAAAAAGATTCTGATAATTTTAAATTTTGTCTTTTTGAGTTTTCACAAAATTATCGTATTAAATGGATATGAATTAGCATATAATACAAGAAAAAATTAGTAATTGACGTAAATACTGTTTTTTTGTCAACTCAATATAATATATATATACAATTAAATATGTATAATATGTTACACTGCTACAAGAAAATCAGAGTCGAGGAAGAAAGCTGCTTGATTTTCGATATAATACTAATTTCAGTTTAAAATGATTTCTAGTACTTAAAACTGTTTTATATTGAAACTAATATATATAATTAACAATGATCTTTATTTAATTTTCTAAAACTTACTTATAAAATCAATTCATTATGATGGTACAACCATTCATTTGTAACAAGCAACTTATTTCTCTTCGATGAATCGAACTAGCCCAGCCCACATACGTAGTCTATGTTCCTTTGTAAAGCCAACGTCTCTGCACCAACGCTTCCCCGAAGCTCCTCGAACCCGCGATCGCGGATTGTTCTCCGGATTCGATGTTCTAACCTGTCGATTTCCAATACTAAATTCGTAAAAATCTTACAGTTTCGAAATAGAGCAACGCGGCGGCGATTACCGTTGGCTGGAGGATTCCAATGTCGTAGATCGGTGTCATATCGGATCGGAAAAGGCCGAAATTACGCTCGGACGTCGGTCCTGATTTGAAATTTTCGTTGAAGAGCGCGAACATGTATGAAGGGACTGCACTGCCGGGACTAGATTTCTGATGAGGAGGTGATTGGCGGTGGAGATAACATGCTCTGATAATTTCCCATACAGATAACATGCTCTATGGTTTGGATCTGTACGTTCTTGCCTTCTGTTGATGTTGTAGAATATGCATTGTCGTTTTTCACAAGCCTTTAGGAGAAATCATGAACAATATCTTACTGAAATGTGCAAATGTCACTGCAGGACGTGGCTGTAAAAGTGTTCTCCAAACAAGAATATTCAGAAGAGATCATAACATCTTTTAGTCAAGAGGTATTATGTTTTCTATCACTTCTCTAAGCATGTTTGGTAAAAGACAATTGATATTTTAAATGGTTCTCAGTGAGTGACACCTGCCTTCTGCCTTTCATATTTTTGTTTGAAGAATTATTCCTTAAACTACCTTCATTTTCCCATACCGAAGCTTCTTCCAAACTACATCTACCAAAAAACTTAACCATTTCAGTTATCAGCTAGCTACTTTTTCTAATTCTGAAGTACATATGCTTTAACTTGTTTTGTTCTGAAGGTATCGTTGATGAAAAGACTTAGACATCCAAATGTTCTACTGTTTATGGGAGCCGTGACATCACCTCAGCGTCTCTGCATAGTGACAGAGTTCCTTCCACGGTTTGGTCTCATCTCTTTGGCTAATACTACACTTCCTTTTGTGCTTTTTGAACCCTGGGACTAAAACTCTGACTCACACTCTGAATCTATCAAAATAACATATGCAGTGGAAGTCTGTTCCGTTTGCTGCAGAGGGACACGTCAAAACTGGATTGGAAGCGACGTATCCATATGGCATCGGACATTGTGAGTACTAGTTAAACACGTGATTTGCCAGTTGTTTGATCATTGATAATTGTGTATGCACACAGTTTTGTTCAAGTATAAGCTGCTCTATTTTGGTTCGTCGCTGCATCTGTCTTGCATATCTTTCTTTTCCACTCTTTGGTTTAGTCACCATACATCTCATCCAACATGTTACGTATTTTATTTACATACTCCTTCCCACAGGCTCGTGGCATGAATTATCTTCACCACTGTAGTCCACCCATCATTCACCCCGATCTGAAGTCGTCAAATCTATTGGTCGATCGAAACTGGACAGTGAAGGTATTGTTTCCATTGTTAAATTCATATAGTTTCCCTTAATTCTGCCAAGTAATAATAACTATGCCTTTGGTAATTCGATGGAGCTAAAAAAAGAAGAAGATAATTTTATACCTACAAAATGCTGTTTATTTTCATCTGGTTTCAGAAGTAGCATGATTTCAGTGAATGCACTGGACATGCATGTCTCAAAAAGATTGATAACTAGGTCTAGTAGTTATCAAAAAGATTGTTATTAGGTCTAGTAGTAATTCCATTGCATCAGAACTGGGAAGTTGTATGAGAAAACACCTTTTTGATTGATAACTCGTTGGAGTTTGATGCAAAATGTAAAAAGCAGATAAAGAATTAAAGATATTTTATGCAAAAAATAAAGCTTTAGATTGATGATAAGTCTTTTGTGAAAGTACCAGATCAAGGTCGATTGGTTGAAAAGACAATAGGGTACTGCTAAATCAGCTTTCTTGTGCCTATGGGCCCTTTAACTAGTGTCTTTAAGTCGTGTTTGATGGTGACAGCAGAACAAGTTGTGTCGCAGAACCATAGTTCTAGCTTCACTGGAAGAGTCAACTGACACGTAGATTGTAACAGGCACGATGTTTCATCTTTTTATATGAAAGTTGCTTCGATGTAGAGGCTTGGTGTTGATTCGTGTGCTCTTCATCTTTTTTTTTTTCTTCATCTTCTTACAATGCAGGCGCTTTTGGCTGATTTTGAAGTGTGAAGGAATATATTCACGGGCCTGTATTGAAGACACAGACTCGGTGTGTTTGTGGTTGGGAGAAAATGTCATGCTGGAATATTCCTGCGAAGAGGTCCATTACTCTGGAAATCATATTCGATCTTCTCAATTATCTTGCACCGGGGATCGTAGAATAAGTTCTGATAATCTTTGTTGTTCCAACAGGCTACGGCTCTTCTGAAAAACAATCTGGCAAATGCTAAAGCCATCCTGGAGGTTCTTGTAGCTGAATTACAGTTCTTGAGGGATCAAGTCACAGTTACTCAGGTACAGAGATACTTGTAAATCACACTTTACAAAACTGTGATTGCAAATTAGGGTACCCTCAAAATCTTATAATGTAGATTGAGCAAAGAGTAGTTTATCTTTCTTGACTATGATATTTTTTTGGTGTCGGACAGGTGGCGTATTTATAACTATGATGTTCATCAAAGGAGGGTAAAACAAGTTACCTCTACTGCTATTGCTGCTGCAGACGCATGAATCACATATTCAAATTATAATCGTGTGGGCTTAAATGGAGGTAATATGATTTCTGCAACACCGTTTGCCATACTCGGATGTTTGTAACTCTTGATTTTTGCTATCTTGATGAAAATGTTGTTTCTGCGACAAACCTATGAATAGAAGTTTAGCATTGTTATCATCGTTTGTCTTGTGTTCTTGGCGATTGAAGTACTACTTGTTTAAGGATGTGATAGATATATCAAACTATTTGAAAAATCTGGTGGTCTTGATCAGTGTTCTAACTTCTATGTAGTATTAATAAGATATGTTTCTAGAAGTGAAAGAAAAAATGACAAATTCAAATTGCTAAAAGTCAAATTGTGTCATTTTTCTCGGACATTTAGGTTCAATGTTGGTGATGAGAGTCGTGACGGCAAAAAGTGGAAATGAGAAACAAAAGTGATCAAATCGAACCTTTTTATTAGCTTTTTTCATTATTGCTTCTGCATTTAAATGAATAAGATTTCATTTTCTTAATATAATTTTTTTTGTCAGGGCGTTTATTTTGCTTCCTATATTCGTCAGGACGTTTTTGGGATCGAGGATGAGTAGTCAGATCGAGACCGTGACCAAACAAGTAAGTGGCTTTCGGAGCAGCTCCAGTCGGATTTTGGTAGGGTCGTCACTTAAGAAGAAGGATGAGCGAGATGATGAGAGAGGTATACATGTGGCTATTTCTGGTCGTTTTGGTTCAGCAACTAAAATGCTTTATATGGTTCATTGCCAAGACCACCTGATGTCCGCTTGAGTCTCTACTGCAAATCGTTATCTTTTTTTCTCATCTAAATCAAAATCATATCCTATAAAATTCACAAACTTAAATCATATCCGGGAGATCCATAGACCTTAATACTAAAAAAAGAACAAAACATTGCACTATCATAACTAACGTTAAAAATCCAACATTTTCCATCAGGTAAGATGATGATGAGTTAAAAAGAAATATTGTAATGATTCCACATTTCTGAGTTGAATTCTTTTCTCCTTAATGGGTAAAAAAACAGAGTAAAACATTTCAATTCAAGCTTGTTGGCTATATATACTTTTGGCTAAATGAATCGTTTGTTCTGAACAGAAAAGAAGTGCAAATAGAAAAACCTGTATAGCTTTTGCAAATTAGCGAGCAGATAGTATAAAAGAATATGAGTGAAATAACCCATCTTTGATCAGCTATTATTATAGGAGACAAAGACATCAGGCACATTACTATCAGAAAAAGATTTCTATAGCATAAAAGTTAGGTTTTTAATAAGTCATAAAGCATTTTCCGGGGGATAAGAGACAAAGACAAGGTTAAGTAATCAGTCAAGTTGAAGTTACAAACCATGGGAAAACATTTTCCTGGGGGATAAAAGACAAAAGATAGAATGGAAATTGTTGCTAAACTTATTAGGTGGCGGATTTGGCTTCAAGAGCTTCTGATTCTTGTTCTGAAACGCTTTGCGCTAGTGGAGGAATCGCATCTTCGGAATTGATCATCGGATCTATGCTGAGTCAGGTGAACAAACATCCAACATATATATGAGCAAGCAACAACATCTATATAGCTACTGCTTATTTGATATCTATCTATGTATATAGATTATAACATTAGCTAGACTAGACAGATGATAAAATGAATGTATACCTTGATGGCGGCAGAGGCATGGAGGTAGTAGCCGACAACTTTTCCTGTAATAATCATTGAATATAGATCTATAAGTTTCGTGATCAAGAAACTAATCAATGAATTATATATCTATAAGTTTTGTGATTAAGAATCAAATCAATGAATAACAAGCCTAGACAGAAACTTCTCAATTGCAAGAAAGTAAAATAACCTGGCCAAACCAGAGCGTACACTGCTCCGACCTCAGTAATCGGGCCAAGGACCTAGAACGTTGCCGAGCTCGACGTTCTCGACGGCAATCGTGTCCGGTACAGGCACTTTTCCTTCCTCTGGAAGCACGTTGAGACCCCTCATTATTGCTCTGCCTCTGAAACCCTAGTAGTCATATATATATATATATACCCAAATAATTTGGGCCTAAACCAAGATAAAATTACTATATTAAACTAAGGTTAGTTAAAAAAACTGGAGCAGTTTTGGTTTGAAAGATATGAACCAAATTCTAGTCTTAACATACAATTACAGAACCTACAAAACTAGTGTTTAAATTTTGTAGAAAAAAAAAACACTTATTATTAAGTTACATTAATGTTTGAAAAGTATTTAAATATCATATTATCTATATATATTGACATGAGCAAGGCCTAAAGCTCACTTCAGACCCGTTAAGACTGCTGCTGGTTCGACAAAAGACGACGTCTTGTTGGTGATCCCTTGGTCCGTGGCTAGCTAGCTTGCTTTCACTCTCTCGTCTCTATGGCGACACAGATTCGTATACTATCGAGAACACAATGTCGAAGCGTTAAAACCCTAAATCGCGGAAAGGAGATCCGGTATCGCAGATGTCTTCTTCTCCGAGTGGCGATTTGACTGAGAGAAGAGGGATTCCTGCCGCTAAGTTCATCCAAGACGTCGAGACTTATCTCTCTAACTCTGCTCTCGCCTTTCATCAAGAAAGTTTATAATATGTCAACTGTAGATAAATAGTTTTTCACTTTTTTCTCATATATAGCGAGCGTCCCATGCTCCTGCGAGGCCGAAGATGGACACTACTAATTCTAAGTAAAAAAGGAATTGGCGTGACGTCTTATCGTTTAAGCCAACAATTTCAATGGACACATCCGACGACATTTTCTCATTGGAGGTAATTACTGGCACCAACATTTTAATTATGTTTGATGTGTTGTAGCGCAACACTTTAAAAGTTGAAGAAGAAAGATAAATGATTAGCGCCAACTTGGTTTTTATGCTATTGTTTACATTTATTTATATAAAAGAGAGAGATAATAGAATAATAGATTTCAACATTAATTTGGACGATGGAAGAGAAATCCTATCCAACAAATCTCGCTTTCTCTATTTAATTCTTTTCTCCCCCTCCATCAAAATCTCTCTAACCATTTATCAAAAGTATACATATATATACTAAGCCAGATCTGTTGCAATGGAAAATCGGACCTTGTGTTGGACTCAAACAAAGGACTAGAAATTAGAATGGTATGTAACTCAAATAGCGAGAGCAAATATGAGTGAGATAACCAAACAATTGACGAGCTATTATAGGAGAAAGACATGGGGGCACATTATCAGACAAAGATTTGTCAAAATCAAATATAGCATAAAAGGGGTTTTTCAAAGTCATAAAAAGCATCGCAAGTTTTAAGTTACAAATTATTGCAAAACATTTTCCGAAAAGAAATTGTTGCCTACTTAGGTGGTGGATTTGGCTTTGTTCTTCTGCTTCTTGTTCTGAAAAGAAAAGCTTTGCGCTTGCGGAGGAATCGCATCTTTGGAATCGGAGCTATGCTGAGTCAGTTGAAAAAACATATATCCAACACATATGAGCAAAGCAACAACACCATCCATATATATATAGCTACTGCTCAATTGATATCTCTATCTATATAGACAACATTAGCTAGACCAGACAGATGATAAAATGAATGTATACCTTGATGTCGACTGAGCCATGGAGGTAGTAGCCAACGACTTTTCCTGTAATAATATATATCTATAAGTTTCGTGATCAAGAATCAAATCAATGAATATAGGTCTATAAGTTTTGTGTTTAAGAATCAAATCAATGAATATAGATCTATAAGTTTTGTGATCAAGAATCAAATCAATGAATATATATATATCCATAAGTTTTGTGATTAAGAATCAAATCAATGCCTAGACAGAATTTTATCAATTGCAAGAAAGTACAAATAACCTGGTCAAGCAAGGCCTTTAACCGCTCCGACTCCTCTAACCGGATCCGACGCTTAGCTCGACCAGCAAGTCCACGACTCCTACGTTCAAGACCAGCCGTACTGGAAATGATACCTAGTTTGATTCTTCTTATCCTTCGGAAAAGTGAACCATAGTTTCTCCCAAATTTTCTTACTTCACCTTCACCAAACATTGTTGATCGATGTGCCTCCTAAACACTTTGGGGACGCGGGAAACCCTAGCTAGGCATATATATACCCAATTAATTTGGGCCTAAACCAAGGTTTACCATTTTTTCTTCTTCTTTTGGCTAAATTTGGTTCAGTAACAAACAAAAAACTAACCAATTTCCCCCCATTTCTGTCTCTATCTTTTCCTATCTCTCTAAATATTTTGGTTAGTTTATAAATTTTATGGTTATACAAAAAATTCACCCAAATTTATAATTTGTGGATAGTTTTACACTTTTTCTCATATATAACGTCCCATGCTCACGCGAGGCCGAACATGGACACTACTAACCCTAAGTAATAAAAGGAATGTGAAGTCTTATCGTTTAAGCCAACAATTTCAATGGAAACATCCGACGACATTTTCTCATTGGAGGTAACCGCATCAACATTTTATAGATAAAATTACTATATTAAATTAAGGTTAGCTCAAAAAATTGGAGCAGTTTTGGTTTGAAAAAAAAAAACCAAATTCCAGTCTTAACATACAGAAGCTGCAAAACTGCACCGTTTAGAATAGTGGGTCTGCTTGATCATGAGCAAGGCCTAAAGCCCACTTCAAACCCGTTAAGACCGCTGCTTCTGGTTCGTCAAAAGACGACGACGTCTTGTTGGTGATCCCTTGGTCCGTGGCTAGCTAGCTGGTTCCAATCTCTCGTCTCTAAGGCGACACAGATTCGTATACTATATCGAGAACACAATTCGAAGCGTTAAAAAACCCTAAATCGCTAAAAGTTAAACGGAGATTCCGGTGTCGCAGATGTCGTCTTCCTCTCCGAGTGGCGATTTGACTGAGAGAAGAGGGATTCCTGCCGCTAAGTTCATCCAAGATGTCGAGACTTATCTCTCTCAGTCCGGCCTCTATTCTAACTCTGCTCTCGCCTTCCATCAAGAAAGGTTTCTCCTTTCATTTCTCTCATCTCAGTTCTTCTTCTTCTTATAGCTCAATCCCAGATCTACTGTACTAATTTAGGAGCGAATTTATGATCTAGTTACATTAGCTCCTGAATCATTCCTTCACGCACATATTGCGATTATTGTAGGCTGTATATGCTTAAACCTTGTTCTCGTTAGTGATTTTTCTTTTTATTTCGTGGGATTCTGTTTAGGCTTCAGCAGTATAAAGTTGTTGAGATGAAGCTTCTTGCCCAGCAAAGAGATCTTCAGGTTCATTTCTCCCTTTATATAAATCTACATGATTAGTAGTAGTGGTATTGTCTCTAGCTCTTGATGCCTCGACTTATCTTCTTAAGTGAGTCACTTCTTAACAGTTTTGATCAATGGGCAGGCTAAAATCCCGGATATTGAGAAGTGCTTAGAGGTTGTTGCCACTTTGCAAGCAAGGAAGGGTACTGGTGAGGTTCGTCGTTGTAAATTTTATTTGGTTTAGTTTTGAAAATTCTCTTTTTTATTATATACTTCGATAGCCTTTCTTCACTGGTTTCGCATTAGTGCTTTTCTGTTTCTACGTTTAACTTTGATGCTCCGATCTGTCTCTTGCTGCTTATTTTTAATTTCATAAGGTTGAACTTGGTTATGTTTTGATTTTTCTTACCGATTTTTGTATGCAAACTTTGTGTCCATGTGAAGATTCTTTCTCTTGTCTTTGCGCAAGCCAGGCATAATTTAAACATTTTCTTAGAACCTGATAAGCATGCTTGCATTCGAAAGTCTGTTTTTTGAAGATCAAGGTTGATTGGTTGGAAAGACATTATTAGGGTACTGCTAAATCAGCAATCAGCTTTCACGTGCCTATGGGCCCTTTAACTAGTGTCTTAATTCGTGTTTGATGGTGACAGCAGACCAGAACATTGTTCTAGCTTCGCTGGAAGAATCAACTGACACGTAGATTTTGTAATGGGCACGATGTTTCATCTTTTTATATGAAAGTTGCTTCGATGTAAAGACTTAGTGCTGATTCGCGGGTGTCCTTCATCTTTTTTGTTCACATGGAACTCTTCTTACAATGCAGGCGCTTTTGGCTGATTTTGAAGTGTCTGAAGGAATATATTCACGGGCCTGTATTGAAGACACAGACTCGGTGTGTTTGTGGTTGGGAGCAAATGTCATGCTGGAATATTCCTGTGAAGAGGTCCATTACTCTGGAAACATATTCTATCTTCTTAAATATCTTGCACCGGGGACCGTAGAATAAGTTCTGATAATCTTTGTTGTTCGAACAGGCTACGGCTCTTCTGAAGAACAATCTGGAAAATGCTAAAGCCAGCCTGGAGGTTCTTGTTGCTGATTTACAGTTCTTGAGGGATCAAGTCACAGTTACTCAGGTACAGAGATGCTTATAAATTTTACCTCATTTCAGTTGAGTCAGCGCCTCGCGAGATTATAAGTGGAGGCCTGATTTTACTTTACATAACTGTAATTGCAATTACTCGCAAAATCTTGTAATGTAGATTGAGCAAAGGGTAGTTTATCTTTCTTGACTAGGAATTTTTTTTTTTGTGACGGACAGGTAACTATTGCACGTATTTATAACTATGATGTTCATCAAAGGAGGGTAAAACAAGTTACCTCTACTGCTATCGCTGCTGCAGACGCATGAATCACATATTCAAATTATAATCGTGTGGGCTTAAATGGAGGTAATATGATTTCTGCAACACCGTTTGCCATAATCGGTTGTTTGTAACTCTTGAATTTTTGCTATCTTGATGAAATTTTGTTTCTGCGACAAACCTATGAATAGAACATTAGCTTGTTACCATCGTTTGTCTTTGAGTTTTTCGCGGTTGAAGTATACTACCTGGTTAAGGATGTGTTAGATATATCAAACTATTTGCAGAATCTGGTGGGTCTTGATCAATGTTATAACTTCTAAATGGTATTACTATTGATAAGATATGTTTCCAGAAGAGTAAAAGAATCATTGAGAAATTCGAATTACTAAAAGTCAAATTGTGTAATTTTTCTCGGAAATGTTGGTTCAATATTGGTGGCGAGTGCCATGACGGCAAAAAGTGGAAATGGGAGACAAAAGTGATCAAATCGAACCTTTTTATTAGCTTTTAGTGCATCTGCATTTAAAGGAATATGATTTCATTTTCGTAATATAACATTTGTTCTTGTTACTGATATGACATTTTATAGTAAATCTTTTGGTTTGAGGATTCAACCAACCATTATAAGTAAATCAAAGTAAAATTCTTAGTTGATGTATGCATTGGTCAACCATTTAAATTGTGATTTTTGTTCGGTTACTAAAAAGGGTGAAGATCTCTTTGCAATACTCAAATATTTTGGGTATAATTGTTCAGGGCCTTTTTAGACAAATGTAACATCATGTTCTGTAAAATGCCCGGTTTATCAAGTTGAGAGTATTTATGAACATTCCATCGTTTCCAAATAAAGAATATTACGTGAGAGAAAAAAAAGAATAAAATAAAGAGAAAAGTTAATGGAAAGAATTTTTTTTTTTTTTTGTTGATGGTTAGGGCTTGAGTCGACCCTTTGAAATGGACCTTTCAAATAATGATGGTCCATATTTCACTTATTGACTTTCACTTCTTCTTCTTTTTTCTGCAAATTTCATATCGTTGTTTTCCTCCAAACATATCCTGCATATTTTTCCTCCATAAACCACTCTTATGCATATAGTTTCTATTACACTAGCATATATATTATATATTGTACATTTACGATCCCGAAATAGATTATTGGTGATTGGTTACAAATAGAAATATAGAAATACATGTTATCGTATTGTTTTGCTAAGAAGATTTAGGTATTTATATATATATATATATATATATATATGTTGATAATGACATGTAAATGCATTTATAGGTCTCCCACAAAAGACATTTTCTTGGTCTAACAGCTTTCAAATACGGCCATAAAATTTTCAAACCCTCTTTACAATTCAAATAATTTATTTGTGATTTTTGGGTGTTTTTTTCCTATTTAATTCAACGTTGGATGCATTAGAGAACGTATTTAGGATTCGAATTGACTCAAGTTGACTTTCTTTATAGGCTTGATACGTACGATATACTATAATATGTTTATAAACAAAATGTGCTATGTATAATTAAGATCGAGATATCCTTCTTAAGATATAATACTCCATAAATTAGTCGCATCACGTTAAGCATCGGTTATATTTTATCTTTTCAATGACTTACTTACCTATGTTGAAATTAATGGTGTTTAATTCGGATAAACTGAACCGATTCAATCTAAAAAATTCTAGTTAGAAATGATGTGATGAAAAATATGATCATGTTGTGTTGTTTTACCATTTTTATTTTTGTTTCAAAATAAAATATATTGTTTTGCTTCGTTTTTCAGTTTTGTCTTTTTAATACAAAAAGTGAATCAATTAACTTATTTTAATCTGATATAAATAGAGATATATATGTATCTGATTTCACCTAAAATATATATACAGTTATATTATAAAACGTAATCATAATAAAACAAAATTTTAAATATGTAAATGGTTTAAATATATAATATAATGGCATAAACGTGTCTGCATAAACATATAAAGTATTCAAACATACAAAGAAACAAAATTTGGATAATCCCCATTTTTGTTAAATGAGATGGATAGATATTAAAAAAAAAAATGTCACAAAATTGTTATTGTTAGAAAATAGATTTAGATTTGCAGATATATTTCGTTATCAGAAAATAGGAGAGATGGAGAAACGTACACGGAAAACGAGGGGGATTTTCTAATTTGTTTTATTTTTATTTATTTTGGTTTGGAGAAGCAGCAAGCCCAAGCAGCTGTCTGTCCCCTCCAGAGTTATTAAAGTGAGTTTGTCTGTTAGTGACGAATAACGCGTTTTAGGGTTTAGCGTTACAATATTCCATTTTAATCATTCATATTAATATAGTCATACTTTCTCTCTTCTCTCTCTTGACTTTGACTTTTTCCTCCTGTAAGTGTAATCTTTTTTTTTTTTTTTTTTTTCGTTTGCATTAAAAACTAAAAATCAGCAAAGCCGCAATCATCGGTAGATGTTCTCACTCGACCATCAGAAAACTCCATTTCTCAAGTCAACAGGTTATTTTCCCTCCTCCTCCATTTTACCGGCCAGAACGAATCTTGACCTTTATAATTCTTCTCCCTCCTTATACTCTTTAATTTACAATAATCGATTCGTACAGATCTACATATATAGTTTATATTTAACCAAATCTACACAAAATACATATATACAAAGATCACGCTTTGTTTATTTAAAGATAAATGAATTCTATCAGTGGGAAAAAAACTAGTATTATGTTTGAAACCAATTTATCTTGATTTAATTAGTTGCATCGTATGGTTTAGGTTGGTATTTAAGTTTCTTTCAGGCGTAGCTCTGAGCCTCTGACCACAAACAATTTTACTAGTATTTTTCTGAAACCATATTATGTGTTGGTCTCGTTTCATATATATATATATATATATATATATGCTATTCGAAATTTGAGTGTCGTCGCTATAATCTCTCTATCTTAAGTATAGGTTTGCTCCGATGCGAGTTTCGTATAAATCACCGACTTCTAGAAAATACATCAGACTTCAAAGTCAATGCCCCTTGTAAATTATACGAACGCACACCTGGCTCATTCGGCTTGGACCGACGATAGCTAACTCTTTTGACCTTTATTCTTTTCAGCATTGACAAGTGACATGACAATAATATGTTCAAAAACTTTCCAAATTTAATCTTTCAGCATCCGGGTTTTGATTTTTATTATATCCTCAAAGGACATTATATCAATTTTGATAAGTCAGCTGGGCATCTTCTCTAATCATATACTATATGTTCACGTCGATAGACCAATTTAAATTTAAATCAGATACACTCCAAATTTCATTGTATATATATAAATATACGATTATGTTGCAATAGATTTAAAGAGAATGTTCGAAATCGGATCAAAACATTTATTTCCTCGTTAGAATGATGCTAATAATAATAGCAAAAAACACTAAAAGAATTTCTAAAAAAGAGCAAGATTTTTTTTTTTTTTTTTTTGTACGAAGACAGTTACAAAGATAATAGTATTTTCAGAAAATTAAAACCCAAACCTCCTGATAATCGCATTTTCTAAGGAGGTTTCCACAAGAGCAAGACATTAGAATAATCATTTTTTTTTTTCCTTTCAAGGGTTAAAGGCCATTGATATTTAAACTCCCATAAAGGAAGACATTTTAGAAGGTTGAACTATGGTATGATGGGAGTGGGATAACTCTAAAACATCAGGGGTCAACACTATGACACACCGCCTTTCTCTGATTTCTTTTAGATTTTAGTATGACTTTAAGTAATAATATTTGTATGAGTTTACGATCTATTAATCTACAAGTTATTTTACATAACGTTACAAATTTGTGAAGATTAAAGAGTTGACTGAGGCTGATAAAGAAACTAATCAAGATTAGTTTTTAGAAAAAAATACCTACGAAAATCTTAGAACATTACACTCTCAATCGAAATATGAAGTTGGTTGATGAGGATAACTCGACTCCAATTGATGGTCAACACCTTTGACTTTTGACCACTTCGTCTTACCCAAATATATTATATACATTTTCTTAGATCTGGTCTTGTGAACTTTAGCAGTTAGCTAGCTATGATCCTGTGGTCAATCATATCCATTTATTTATTTGTTTGTTATAAAAGCAATGATTTTATTTGCGGCGATATAATAACTCTACAATTCAAACTTAACAAAACCCGATCTCATCCATGTGCACAACACATGTATACGACATACATGCTACAGATCTAGCATATATACAAACATGTATAGTTTCGAAAAGTGAGATTAAAGTCAGTAAGGCATTAAAATAGTATATGCTTTTAAATAAATATCATACCGAAGTTTTAGACCCTTTTAGTCTAACTAATCGCACTATACACTTACATGTATATATATATCTCTGTGTGAAACCTGTTGTATTATTAATCAATGTACGTCCTTTCTAAAACACTTTAAAATACTACTTCCTTTCGAAATAGAATAATCAAATAGTATAGTTAATAATGTATGTACGAATTGGAATTGTTGCGACTCGGTTTCCGTGTGTAGATAAACTCTTTGCGACTCAAATAGTATAGTTAATAATGTATGTACGAATTGGAATTGTTGCGACTCAGTTTCCGTGTATATATAGATAAACGTATAGAAAGATGTTGATATGTATAGAAATATAGTAAAGAAAGACCGAGTGGTTATTGTGGTAGCAAGTATTGTATTCGCCTTTAGCACACACAAAAAAAAAAAAAGTATTGTGTTCGCCATTTGGTGATTTTTAATACTTTTTGTTTTAAGTAAAACGTAGAAAAGGGAGCGTGTGGACGTACGTCCTTCCTTAGTTTGCGGCTACTAAACCTTTTAAGAGTGGACCATGTCAAACCCAGTTTTTAATTTAACGAGATTTGGTTTCCATTATTTTCATTTTTCATTAATTCATCGTGTATATATCTCTATCTATATCATCATCTCAAGACGGGTACACTAAACCCTTTCTAAAAAAAAGGACGGTACATTACACAATAGTATGTTTTTCGTATACGTATAGAAAAAAGTGCACGCCGCCTATACACACAAAAAACCTCACACGTGCGTTTAGTACGTATGCGTGGGATGTGCATTTTGAATAGGAACGATGTGGTAATTAGTATCAGCGACGTAGCATTTCTTCTTTTTTTTGGGTAAGTATAATTAATTAGACCATAGCGCTTGATCACGCGTTTCCCTAGTGTTTTCACCGAATTGTGTCCACTATATAATTAATTAATCATTGATAATGATGGTCCAATATCATTAACCTATATGAAGTAAAAAAGAAAACAAAGAGTTCAAAAAAAAAAAGTACCGTATTTACCGAAAAAAAGTTTTGTGAGCGAAAACAAAATAAAAAAAGGAGAATGGCTTGAGACGGAAGCAACCGACATGAGGGTGGGGGGGGAGGGGGGGGGGGGAATAAAACAGCTAATACCGCGTTAAAACCACACGTTCTGATATTTTGACCGTTCGATAAACCATGTGTCATATAAACAGCTGCTTCGTATACGATCTTTTACAGTGTTGGCTGCTTTGGGTCACAAGGGACGGGTCGGGTCGGGTGGGTCCATGAACACGACACTTCATTCTCCTCATACACAAAAGGTTATGTACTGAGAAAAGCGTGTAACCCCCACCTCCCAACAAAAGTATCTATATCAATTTTATTTTTAGACGAATCCAAACTTGCGATAGAGAAATGAAGATGAAACTGTAACGAAGAAAACAGAATTGAAATTGTGACTGCAATGATTTCCTGAAAATATAATATTTCTCATTCTTTCTTTGCGTTAATGTTTTTGTAAAATCTTTTCTTTTGGCCATTAAAGTAACATTCGTGGGATAAAAGACAGCCTATTTGTTTTCTATAACAAATGAAAAACGATGTGGTATGTAAGAAAACGACAAAGCATTTTCTTTTTGTCCAGCGAATAAGAGTAATTTTTTTCATGTACTATTTTTCTATGTAAACATATAAATAAATTTATATTTTTATCATATAAAATATGATATATATATTATTACTAATATTTTGGTTCAATGTATATTATTATCCAACACGCTAAATACTTAATTTATTTTTAAAGGTTTTACTAACGAAAACGTGTTATATTTGCATCCAAAATTTTATCGATACCATTTTGCTATCTTCTAATAGAAGATTTAGCAATCTTTATTAACTTGAATAATTTGTTTTGTTTTTCTTGTATTTATTCACATTCTATTTTTGAATTACCAGACTCGTTTGAGTGGATTACGTAAATGACAATATCTTGTAAAGGAATTTAAACTAGATCAAGAAAAATAATAGAAAATAATTTAAATTTAACAGTTATTTACAACGTTTAAAATCATCATGGAATTTGTTCCATTGCATGTATTTTATCCGTTTCACATGTTTTCTACCATTTGTTCAACTATAACTATTTCAATCCTTTTGACCAGTTCCAACTTTGCCATATGTCAAGTTTATTTGTTTTGTTAAAAAAAGTAACAAAATAATTTGAAAAAAAATATATATTTCGAGTTTATTTTTTATATGATAAATTAATAAAGAAAATAGAAATAATGGTGGAGGCGTGGAGCAATAAATAGTTAAGAGGATTTGATGACCGATGACTTGTCGGAGAAGAAGCAAACTCCCTGCTGACGTATGCTTTGTGTCAGCTTATTTCCGAAGCTTCTTTCTTACGCGTTTACTCCTTATTTTAATTGGTTGTTAAAATTACTTTCCTGCTTTTACTGTTTCTCAATTTATTAATTTCATTAATTTAACTCTAAATCTCCATTCATTTTGTCTATTTCTGTTTGTTTTACTTTTATCTTTGGCCTCGGAGCATTTTTTCCATTATAGTACTCTCTAGCTACGTGAAAGTATGTGCTCACACTGTTTTCAGTTTTTTTTTTATTTAATTAGGAATTGTTATAATAATAGTCTAATTGCCGTTAGTTTATTATATTTAGTTATCATAGGAATATCCATTTTGAAAGAAAAAATGTTCTCGGTTTAAGTTTCAGATTATTGAATATGGTCTCTCACATTGGTTAATGCGCTCAAATTAAAAAAAAGTACTGCGTGTTTATAATAGCAGTGCTTCATTTAAATATAGTTGGTCTTTAAATTAACCTTTAATATTACTTTTTTTGTCTTATTATAAGTGATTTTCAAAGATTTTTTTGTCATATTTTAAGTGATTTTCTTATCTATTTATGCAAAAATTTAATCTATTTTAATCTAATAAATTAACAAAAAAATATTTTGTTTGAAGAAGTTGAAGAGTTTTCTAACTTTTTATTATTTTTATTGTTTTCAATTTCTTTATTAAATGACATTTTCTTTAAAAAGTAGTTTTTTTAATATGCGTATTTTTAGCTAGAAAATCAGAGGAATTACTATTTAACAAAAGTTTAACAATGAGATTTGAATCAACCATTGCGCAACCTGTGATATGAAAAGAATCGGCGACAAGACATTCAAGTCAAAACAGAATTAGGCGAAATGTAAATTTTTTATGTCAGGATCACAGATTTTCTTTTCCCGTAAAAAGAAAAACATTTATAATCGAAAAGACAAGTTGCCGTTAAAAGTTAAAAATCAAGAAAAGCCGTGAGGAGTTTAAATTAAATAAGAGTAATAATCACATGCGGCATACCCACAACTTTTCGTTTCCTACTTCTACGTGTCTTCTTTCACGCGCCACTCCTCATATTCCTCGGGTCTACCGTTTTAACCGGTACTTATACATATTCCGTTTTTCCTTTAATGTATGAGTATTGCCAAAAATAAATAATTATAGTGTCAAATAATTTCAAAATGATAGAAAATTATTCAGTTGAAAGAAATTAATTATTTTCCTAGGAAAAAATCAATTTTTTTTTCTGTTTTAACTATATTTTATGTCGATAAAATACATATAATAGAATTAAAGTGAAAATACTTTTATGGGTGATTTCATTAAATATTTAGTTGGTTTCACATAAAAAAATTAAAGTTGTAAAGATGGTTAGGAATTAATTAAAATTTTAATTATAAATTTTATTACGTATCACAGTTATAAAAAATAAAAGATTCAAAACAAACGATAAATACCATTCGGAAGGAGAATCTCTTATTGAATCTCTCAAAATATAGTAAAAATAAATAATAATATAAAATTAAATAGATCTCTCAAATTAAAAATCATATTTACATAATTTTATACTATTTTTTTTTTATTATTTGTTGAGATACTCAATGAAAGATTTCCATTGCAGATGGTTTTACGGTTTGCTGATGCTTTAAACAATGTATAGCTTATGTCACACCAAACCATTTGCAAAAAAAAAATTTTTTTGTCACGCTCATAGTAAAAAAATGAAATGTAAGATCCGATTAATATCTGGATTAGAATAAGTCAAGTAGTTAGTAAACTTCGAGACCAAACTGTAACCATGCCGTTAGGAGACACGACACAATGTGGGAATAAAGGGAAGGAAAAAAACTGAAGTGAAGGGACAAAAATTAAATGCTCGGCAGAGGACGGCACCGTCCCGATACCATTCACAACCGTACGCCTCTCATGACCGCCGTTTACCGGTGACCAGTGTTATTCTCCTTTTTATTATATATTTTAATTCCCCTATTTTTTTAATATTCCTTGCCCGCGTAAATGAGATGAAATAATAATTAATTATAATATAAAAAAAAAGAAATGGGAAACCTCCTAAATCCAAGCTGTTTTCCAGAAAAACCCAAAACTCCACAAAAGTTATATTCACACCTCTCTCTCTCTCTCTCTCTCTCTCTCTCTCTCTCTCTCTATCCCCTTTCTTATCTCAAACATCACACACAAACCATTACAAAATAAAAAACATATAATCACCCAGAAAGCTAAAGAAAAGTTCTCCTTTTTCTTCCTCACGAAATCTCAGAAGATGACAATGATGATGATATCTCTATAAAGTATCCTTTCAGAAATTCCATCTTTTCTATTACATGGAGAAGAAGATAGAAGAGGATCATCAACATCAACAACAACAAAAGGAGCTCAACAGTACCAAGAACACAGAGACGAAGATCGAGCACCAAGAACAACAAGAACAAAAGCAACAAATCTCTCAAGCATCATCACACATGGCGAATCTTGTCACGTCATCAGATCTTCATCATCATCAGTTGGAGCTAGCTGGGAACAACATCAATCTCTCAAGCATCTTTGATACTCCAATATCTTTACCTTTTCCTTATTCTTTTTTCGAAGATCACTCCTCTAATAATCCCAACTCTTTCCTCGACTTGCTCCGACAAGATCATCATCAATTTGCTTCCTCCTCTAATTCCTCTTCTTTTTCTTTCGATGCCTTTACTCTCCCCAACAACAACAACAACAACATCTTTTTTACGGATTTGCCCTTCTCTCAACCTGCAACAACAACAACAACAACAAAGGCCGAGTCATCAGAAGTTGTGAACACAGCACCGACATCTCCAAACTCGACCTCAGTCTCATCTTCCTCTAACGAAGCTGCAAATGATAATACTAATAAGGATGTTACTGTTAAAGATCAGGAAGAAGGCGATCAACAGGAGCAAAAGGGCACTAAACCACAGTAAGTAATTAATCAACCCTCCATTATCGACTAATTGATTTATGTTTGGGTTGGATTTTTGTTAAATATTGTGAGTATTGTTATGTAAGGTTGAAGGCAAAGAAGAAGAACCAGAAGAAAGCAAGAGAGGCTAGGTTTGCGTTTCTCACGAAGAGCGATATTGATAATCTTGACGATGGTTATAGGTGGAGAAAGTACGGCCAGAAAGCTGTCAAAAACAGTCCTTATCCCAGGTAATACATATTACTCTGTATATATATACACATATTGCAGCCCTTGCTAGATCCGTATAGATCATCCTCACTAATCACTATATATACTTCGCTAGATCCGGTTTATCCAAATCATAAGGATCATCTACATTTTCTTCTATTGTGTTTGCTATATATGCTATATATATTAATGGTGTGGTTGTCACAAAAAATATATATGAAATATATACATGTTCATTCGGAAAATCATATATACAAACACACCATATATTTATTCTATTGCATGTTCATTTACATATGTAGGTGTGTGTGTAGATTAGCCCTAGAGTCAGTGTGCTCTATATATGCGGAGTCTAAATGCATGTAACATGACTCTATTCATTTTATATACATGTTCACTATGATAATATATATAGACAACTATATACCTAATACGCGTGTGTGTAGGGTCCAAAATGTTTGAATTTTCGTTTCCAAGAATATATTTGTTTTTTGTTCCATTCCATGAGGTTTCTGTGTTTTTTTCTTCCCTTGATTTATGTTGCTTGTGTCGGAAGATTTCTATCTCATGTACTTGTTCCAAAACTTCATCTCAGATCTCGAGATCTTCTGTTCCTCTTCATATCTTCCAAATTTCAATTTTTTCAAACTTTAAACTTTAAAGTACATAACAAAATACGTTTTGTAAATGTATTAATATTTAATAAAAATTCTTTTAATGTGCAGAAGCTATTACCGTTGCACCACAGTGGGTTGCGGTGTGAAGAAGAGAGTGGAGAGATCCTCCGATGATCCTTCCATCGTCATGACAACCTACGAAGGTCAACACTCTCACCCTTTCCCCATGACGCCACGTGGACACATCGGAATGCTTACGTCGCCAATCCTCGACCATGGTGCAACCACAGCGTCATCGTCATCATTCTCTATCCCTCAGCCACGCTACTTGCTGACTCAGCATCATCAACCTTACAACAGCATGTACAACAACTCTCTAAGCATGATCAATAGTAGCTCCTCCGATGGCGGTTTCGTAAATCCAGGGTCATCGTCATTCCCTGGATTTGGTTATGATATGTCACAAGCATCTACTTCAACTTCTTCTTCCATTAGAGATCATGGATTGCTTCAAGATATTCTTCCTTCTCAGATCAGGTCGGATACTATTAACACCCAAACCAATGAAGAGGATAAGAAATGAACTTCTTTTTTTTTCCGGGGCAATTGTTTTTTTTTTTTGGGCCTGAACCGGTTGATAGGGTTTATGAGGAGTTTTTGGCTGGTTAAGATAAACCGATATTGCTGGCTGGCTTTCTAATGTCTTTTCTTCATCAATATTTAGCATCGGTTTTTTTTTTTTGAATCACCATGAAACAAACAACCGATGCAAACTAGGAACAGAGGTTTGTAGCATATGTGATATAGATATAACTTCATTTTTTGTTTGAGCATTAATATCATTTTCTTTTAAGACTACGGACAGAGGAGGGTTCAATCTACCATTATTTTTTATTTTTTTGTATGTGATTAAATTTATAATTATCTAGGAGTACGAGTGAACGTTTGGAGTTTGGTTATATTATAGAGTTTTTATACCATAAATTTAATTTGTAATCATGCTATCAAATCCCTAGTCTGGCTCTCACTTTATTCAGATTTTACATTTGATTTTATTTCTATCAATCCCAGTCGTGTCTATTAACATATCACATATATTACAAATAGAATACGAAATTCATTCATATATATGCATGCAACCATACGAAATTCATTCATAACCATGCATTCTTATAGGTACATATACAATAGAATACATCAATTCAGTAATTAACTTCAATTTATTTCCATTATAATTAAGTTGACATACAGTTTGTATATAATACTCCTTAATTGAATGTTCATATGCTTACTTTTCATAACTACTACATTTATTCATAACGATATCTACTATATATGTATAATTTCAAAAATGATTATTAGATATATAATACAAGATATACTTCATATCTAATTAGTCATATGGGTACTGATTGTTGCTGTTCAAAAAAAAAAAAAAAAGGGGGTACTGATTGTTAGCTTTTTGGTATGCAGAATTGCAGATAAATATAAATTCATATTCATCTTTATTTATTTTTGGTACTCTTGGCCTTAAAACTCAAAGTCCCTTTTATGGGTTTCTTCGCTGCGACTTTTATGTTAGTCTTCAATCATCACAGATAATATTCAAAAAGACTTTTAGGATTAATGTCTACATGCGTACTTGACCCACCCATTAGTTGTAGTCTACAACTTGAAGAAATGGCCATATATATGGACCATATTGTAACATAAGCAACATCATTTATTTACTTCTTCCGTAACCAAATGCAAACTCTATTGTATCTAGCATAAACAAAAAAATTGAAGTATTTACTTACAAGATGAAAAAACCTGAATTGTTCTGGTATGTAATTATATTAATGTATTTATATTTTAGTACATTCGTTCTCTTTAAGCCATCCTTTGATATTAATTAACAAACACAAACCTAAACCCACACACACACACTGATATATATATATATATATATATATGTATATATCAATCATAAAGTTGATGCATGGAGCTATATATGCGTGCATATATGCTTTAGGTCTTTTTCAGGAAGCCGATAGCTACGCAAGTGATGTATGGCTGATATTAAATATAAAAGTAAATGCAAAAAGCATAGAGTTAGTAATGTCCATAATGGACTGTCTTTTAATCACTAAAAAAATAGAAACAGAAGGAGTTCTAACAGGCTACTCATCAACCCTACTCCATCACCAACTAAGTATCAAAACAAAGCATGCTTTTTATACTATGGAGAGTTATTACTAATTAATGTGTTTCTTTAATCGCACCATGCCGGTAAAGTTGAACGAGTAGAATGGTAAATTGAAAACTGAAAATAACTATCAAATTTGAATTAACCTTTTCAAACATTTCATCAAGTGATTGATACGACTTTTTAATCATAAAAAAAGTATTGTATAACAAACTAGCTAATCCATATAAATTGAAGAAAAAAAAACTAAGTTAGGAAAAAGAAAGAGCACAGTTTTTGGCAAATGGGGTGTGAAATGTTGACCGCTTGTACATATCATGACCAAAAATTATTTTAAATACTNAAAAAAAATGCTATAGCCTATTTACTATCCTATTAGATAATATATTGTTATTTTTATAAAAAAATATCATATATATTGGTTGTAAAGTTTTTGTAATCATATTTAATTGTAAAGTTTTTGTAATCATATTTAATGCAAGTTATTATGAATATATGTACAAACAAATTGAATCATAGTAATTCTTATTTTTTGTTAATTTAAATGTATTAATTTTAGTGTTATAATCTAGTTTATTCATGTGTTTAATTTTATAATTTATTTAATTTTAACTCAACCAATCAAAACATTTCGTTTATTTTAGGAAATTTGACATGTCACATTTACATGTCATCAAAAAAATACACTAACTTTGATTCTAGTGATGACAAGTAAGGTTTTTTCATTAAAATGGATCCTCAATTAATAGGAAGGAGGATTGTTATTGATTTACTCATGATTGGTTTAATAATGTTACTCATTGCAACCAAATTTTGATTTATAACTATAAACATCTATCCAAGTCAGGGAAAGTGTGGGTTTATTATTCTTAGTTTAAAATTGAGAGTACATGGTTTCATGTAATGAGATTGATAACTTAAAATTTGATTACTTAATCTTCTCAGATAACATAGTGGTGGATTTCTTGAAATCAATGAATAGATTAATCAGTTTAGAGAGATGTATATATAGAATGACTTAAAGATCGTAGAATAGCAAAAAAAAAAGATCGTAGAATAATGGAGTACTAAAAAGTATAGATAAGATTGTAAGATCACCTTTCCAAGAATGTCTAATAAAAATGATCGTATCTATCGAAATGTTTCACCGTTTATTTTCTTTCCTAGCCGCCAGGTCATGTTCAATCAATCTTTGATTTGATTGAGGATTGGGATTGGGAATTATTTATTTTTGTTGTTGTTGTTTCAATGTTTTGGCATTTTTTCCTCCAAATTTGGATTTCATTTCATTGTAATTTTATTACCTGGCTATAATTACGTGTGAAAAACATATATGTTTTTTACGTGTTGTGGGAGGTTGCATGTTGTAAGAACCTGTAATATTTTAATTTTTTTTTACGGTTATACTTTTTAAAAATAATCGAGGAGCGTGGTATCTGGTTTTGATGTATGAAGCCTGTTGTTGTTTCCAGATAGAGTAGAGACAAACTTGCATTGCATCACCAACTTGTGTAAGAGGTATGTTATATAGGCCATGTTCTTTTGGCCATCAGTGCGATAGCAGTAGCGACAGAAAAATAAGAGAGATTTTTCTTGTAATCAGGTTGTAAGTAAGAGTCTAATTGTAATAACTAGTTATATATCCATGTTTGTTCTTGTAAAAAAAAAAAAAGAGTTTTTGGCATTTCTGTATGGGGTGGTCACAAGAAAAAGAAAACTCTTTGCCAAAAAGTAAACTTAATTAGCATGATTAACTCACATAATATTTGTGGAACACAGAGAATTTTTTTCGTAAATGTCTAAAACCACACATGCTATGCTATCTTCAATACCGGCCTGAAATTTGGGAGACCCCAATCCCACGATAAATTTATGGCTTTCTAGAAAATAGTAAAGCAAACGAATTGGACCCAGACTTGATGATGTTCGAACCCGAGAGACCCATATTGTGTATTTATCAAACTTTTGATCAAGTATAGGAACTTTTCAAAACTTATATATACTGGTGCGGGCCAAGCCCAATCTTTCTCCATTTGACCTCACGCCGACTTATTTTATCCTCATTCAAATTAGCCAGAAAGGAAAATCGATTAAGTATCATGAACAGCACAATACAAATTGATTTGAGATTATTTTTTATTTTGCCTGATGAGAATTTATCTAAAGTTCTTAGAAATATGAAATAGCTTTGTTGTTTTTTCTTCCTAAAGGTTCTTGTTAAGAAAATCAGACGTTAGTTAGCTCAGAGGTAAATTTATTTGGCTCTCTTTAAGTTTGATGCTTACCCGTGGAAGATTCGTTTTATAAATGTAATATCTTATAACTCGATGATTAACAACTACTCACCTCACCTCACTAGAACTCCGTAAACGAAAACCTTTGAACTATGGATTTTGTTAAAAAGAATGACTCACATTTTAAAATGGAATGGTAGTTATACGTACCATAGCAAAACGTAGATGTCTCTTTAACGTCTTTTCTTATGAAGAAAGTAGGTCATCTTCGCGTTTGTTTTGTTTTGTTTTTTTTTTGTTCAATCTTCGCTTTTGTTTTAAAAGCTAACATTGCTATGTAGTTGCAGCAACCATTCAAATATGTATTTGTTTTCCCAAAACACAGATATAGTGAATCTAGAACTTGGTTCAATTACGTTCATATTCACGGTTATCGTTTTTTTCATCCTGGCTTTTATATTTTTAATTTTTAATAGAGTCTTCTATGATTCTGACTTGATTTAATTATCAAATGTTCTTACAACCATATTTCTTATAACCATATTCCTTACAACACAATTTATCACATTCAAATACTAATAAATCAACATATAATATAACATAATTAATTAATATATACAATATTTTATAACCGATCACCTAGTTGGTAATTAAACTCGGAACAAAATTTAGAAAATTAAACAATGAAAAAAGGAATTATCAGAGGGTACAACCACAAAACAAGAAGTAGCAACAGATTGTAGCGACGATAGCCATAGATTCGACGATCGAGACCAAACTTCACAACAGATCATCGACTATTGAGAAATTACCGGACAACGACAACAGCCTCATACTCCAGCCGGAGCTCAGGTATGATAGATTCACCTCCGGCCAACGGAAAACCCACGATGACGAAAGGTAAGACGGTAGATCCATCAACGTCCATCGGGAAGATGACATCACCACTTCTTTTTGCTCCCTTTCTTCTTCTTTTTTTCCTGCTTTTCTGATTTGGGCTCTTTTGGTTTATACAATCTTTCTTCTGGGTTCTACTAAAAGAGGATAAATTTTTAATGTTTTTCTGTAAGAGAAAAAAATACCGAAAAATGAGAATTTATTAATATAATGATTTTGGAAATGATGTGTGACATGTTATGACAAGTGGTTATGATTTAGAGGTCACTCCTTTAATAATTTTCTATGTTTACCGTATCTAGTCGACAAAATATCTTAAGTTAGTAGGACCAGATAAAAAAAATTCACGAATCCTAATAATATGCTGTGCTATCCACTTTGATCCGTTCTGAAAAATTTAGATATCCGATAATATGTTTTAAATAAAAGATATATAAATATTTTATCTAGAAGACTAGAATAAGATAAATGACAAAAGTAAAAAAAAATCCCCTATTTTCCTTTTTTTTTTTTTACATTCGTAACCTTATTTATACATTTTATATATTATATATATGTATATCGTTTATATTATTGTGGATTCTTCTTATTTTTTTGGCGTAAGTTCAATGCCTTCTGAAAAAAAAGGAGAAAAAAACACAACACATTACATATATATAAAAGATTTACCGATGAAAGTCAGTAAAAAGCCCACAGAACTTGGTAGACAGCCATTAAGAATTGAAAACAAATAAAAGAATGTGTGGGTTCTCATGACATTGCGTCTAAAAACAAGATCCACAACACATTATGCTATGTTCTGAACCATTTTTCGGTAAAAGATAAAAAGTTATTTTTGGGAGAATTGAGTTCTTGTCGGCAGAGTATGTACAAGTCGAGTCGAAGACTGTAGTATACTATGCATAGCGGAAGATCCGTTAAGCAGGTCGTTACGGTGCACTTGAACGATTTCACCGTTTTTTTTATAACAAATTTACTACCTCTCTGCCGTTTATTAACTATATTTTTGTTTTACTACTACTAAAAAGTAAAAACAATATGTTGCCATTTTGTAATTTCACTGATTGGTCCACTATTCTCTTCTCGTTTCTTTTTTTGTTAGAAGTTAAAAACTTGTTGATATTTTGGTTCCATATAAATCATATATGACCGCACGTGTTTCACGCTTCCATTAGGGTCTTTTTGTGTTTGTCCCACTATTAATCGATTATTGCTTTGGTCATCAAGTATGCACGAATGAGCATTGTCTTTTGCTGATATATTTAATATAGTTGTCCATTATAAGAAATTTCAGGCATAGCATCCTATTATGTTTATGGATGTACACTGCTTAAGTTTTACCATGTATAAAACATATTTTAGGTTATTTGAGTTTACCTTCTTATATCAACAAGTTGAAAAAATGGTATTCATTCCAATTCTCGCCTAAGACGACACACACAATCTTCTCTTTACTTGTCACATATTCTCATTAGGAACCCCCATAATCTATCTGTTTGGTAAAGATCTCCTCTCATTTGATTTGAACGGAGAAAAATAATAAAAATTGATTAAAATTTTGATTGTTTTTTTCACAAGCATTTTTTACTTTTGCATTTACAGACGAAAAGATTTTAAAAAAATTTGGTCTTTGTATCAAACGTAAAGTATTTTCTGTTGTGTACAAGAGAATAAACAAGAGAAGAAACATAATGAATTGATGTTATATTATTCTAATTAATAAATGATCTTTTATATAGGAGTATAAGAGCATTATTATTAGTGATATTCTTAGGAGTTCTTAAAAAAATAAAAAAAATAAATAAATGATGTGCCAGAGAGAGAAGAGAGTCAGGTCTTCCCGAAGAGACAAAAGAGCAGGCTCTTCCCACGCTTCTAACACGTGTCATCACGTGATTGGTCATTTTTTTTAAAGGAAAATCGGTTTATTAAAAAAACAAAAAAAAAATAATAATAAAAAGGAGAAAACGGACTGACCAATAGGATTTTACTTGAATGCTAAGACTGGAATTTGGTTCACATCTCTTTCAAACCAAAACTTGTAAACCTTGGTTTAGGCCCAAATTATTTGGGTATATATATGACTACTAGGGTTTCCAGCGTCCCCGAAGTGTTTCAGAGGCAGAGCAATAATGTTGGGGACTCGACGTGCTACCAGAAGAAGGAAAAGTGTCTGTTCCGGACCCCATTGCCATCAACCACGTCGAATTCGGCATCGTTCTAGGTCCTGGGCCCGATTACCGAAGTCGGAGCGGTTAGAGGAGCGGTGTAAGCTCTGGTTTGGCCAGGTTATTTTACTTTCTTGCAATTGATAAATTTCTCTCTAGGCTTGTTCATTGATTTGATTCTTAATCACAAAACTTATAGTTGTATAATTCATTGATTTGATTCTTGATCACGAAACTTATAGATCTATATTCATTGATTTGATTTTCGATCACGAAACATGTAGATCTACATTCATTGATTTGATTCTTAATCACAAAACTTATAGATATATAATTCATTGATTAGTTTCTTGATCACGAAACTTATAGATCTATATTCAATGATTATTACAGGAAAAGTTGTCGGCTACTACCTCCATGCCTCTGCCGCCATCAAGGTATACATTCATTTTATCATCTGTCTAGTCTAGCTAATGTTATAATCTATATACATAGATAGATATCAAATAAGCAGTAGCTATATAGATGTTGTTGCTTGCTCATATATATGTTGGATGTTTGTTCACCTGACTCAGCATAGATCCGATGATCAATTCCGAAGATGCGATTCCTCCACTAGCGCAAAGCGTTTCAGAACAAGAATCAGAAGCTCTTGAAGCCAAATCCGCCACCTAATAAGTTTAGCAACAATTTCCATTCTATCTTTTGTCTTTTATCCCCCAGGAAAATGTTTTCCCATGGTTTGTAACTTCAACTTGACTGATTACTTAACCTTGTCTTTGTCTCTTATCCCCCGGAAAATGCTTTATGACTTATTAAAAACCTAACTTTTATGCTATAGAAATCTTTTTCTGATAGTAATGTGCCTGATGTCTTTGTCTCCTATAATAATAGCTGATCAAAGATGGGTTATTTCACTCATATTCTTTTATACTATCTGCTCGCTAATTTGCAAAAGCTATACAGGTTTTTCTATTTGCACTTCTTTTCTGTTCAGAACAAACGATTCATTTAGCCAAAAGTATATATAGCCAACAAGCTTGAATTGAAATGTTTTACTCTGTTTTTTTACCCATTAAGGAGAAAAGAATAAAAAGATTATCAAGTTTCACTTTTCGTATTTCCCAAACAATTCAACTCAGAAAAGTGGAATCATTACAATATTTCTTTATAACTCATCATCTTACCTGATGAAAAATGTTGGATTTTTAACGTTAGTTATGATAGTGCGATGTTTTTTTTGGATCAAGCAAGCAGGAAATAAACCATATACAGAAACGCGGGAAAGACAAAAAGCATTTGAAAACAATTATCAATGATCCTTCTGAAACCAACAATGGTCAACAAGAAGAAAAAAACGAGAACGATTTGCAGAGCGGACATCAGGTGGTCTTGGCAATGAACCATAAAGCATTTTAGTTGCTGTACCAAAACGACCAGAGATAGTATGCCTCTGTCATCATCTCGCTCATCTTTCTTCTCCAATTTCTTCACGGTGACGACCCTACCAAAATCCGACTGGAGCTGCTCCGAGGAGAAAGGAGTTCTCCGAAAGCCACTTACTTGTTCGGTCTCGGTGTCAGTGAGCTTGCTTGCGTTGCTCTTCGAACCTAAGCAGCTTCCTGAGATTGGCAAGAGTATTGGAAAGACCGTCAAGGGCTTTCAAATGGTTTGCTGATTAGAAATGGGAAGAATTTGGGATTTTCAAATTTCAGTTTTAGCTGCTACAAATTTGATGGGCCTTCACTTTCAAAGAAGATGATATGCAACGTAACTAGGGAGTTTATTGTGCCAGTTCATGTGAAAAGCTTGTTGGTTGTAGTTGGAATTGATGTAAAAGGTCTTATGCAGGAATATGCGTTTTGGGGAATTGTTGGAATTGATGTTAAAAGGTCTTAAGGAGGAATGCGTTTTGGGGAATTTTATTTCAAATGCTGTATGAGTTGTGTCTGAATTTGGTGGGGAATTGATAAGAACAATCAGAAAGATTGGAAATTGAATGGGTATAACTTTGCAGTATAGAGAAGAGATCAAGAACAAAACATTTTCATTTCCTCATGAGACAAACAGTGAGATCAAAGCATGTTGTGAAAGTATATCTAATTAATTATATATACTTTCAAAGAAACAAGGATCGTCAGGATGGGAGAAGTAATCCAGTACGATGAATTTTGATTTGGTTGAGGATTGATTATTATTTGGTTCGTTTTTTTTGTTCAAATGAAAGAGTGCATTTTTGTGGGGGCAATCATGCACAGTGCAAATACTAAATTACAGGTTGAAGATTAAGTTCTTCAAAACATTTGTGCCAGTGAATTTTAGTATCTCTGATTTCTTTGTCCACTAATATGTCTTAGCGCTAAAAGATAAGACCGCGTTATGGAATCTAATTCACTAATCACCAGTTCGTAATCCTTCACGCAAGGTATATCCCGTAACTTAGCACATTGTATTTAGTTAATTAGAGGACAGCTCGAGATGGAGCTCTTAAATATTGTTTAATATTAAAAAAAAATGATTTTCCAAAAAAAAAGGAAAAAAAGTTGACGAATCACGTCGTACCACGTGGCCGAAGAACCGCTCCCTGGGGTTTTCCGCAGAGAACCGGTTCTCTTTCAAAAATTCTACACGTCATTTAAAAAAAAAAAAAAAAAACCCCCTCTTCAGCTCTATTAATGATGCCCTTATACTTTCAAAAAACCTCAGGTTGTCAGGATGGGAAAAAGTAAAACCAATATGCATTTTGATTTGTTACAAAATGATAATGGTTTGGTTTGGTTTGGTTTCAAGTTGTTTATGATTTTAGTCAAGAGACTAGGGATAATTTAAAATCATAATGAACACTTCTTTATAACCCTTGAAAATCCAATGACTAAGAGTTTAGAGAGTAAGAGGTTTCGGCACTAACCTTAGCTGTTGCAATAACTCATCGTCTATCATAGTTTCAAAGAAACTCAGGCTCGATGGGGAGAAGTAAAACCAGTATGCATTTTGATTTTTTACAAAATGATAATGGTTTGGTTTGGTTTGGTTTCAAGTTGGTTATGATTTTAGTCAGAGACTGAGGATAATTTAAAATCATAATGATCACATTTTTATAACCCCTGAAAATCCAATGACTAAGAGCTTAGAGAGTAAGAGGTTTCGGCACTAACCTTAGCTGTTGCAATAATTCATCGTCTATCATAGTGCTGAAGAGATGTACAAAAAATGCAGTTTCCCTAGGATTGTCTTTTTCTTTTCCAATTTGGAAGTAAATCTACAAACCAATTCAAAGAGCCCAAAAAATATTAAAATCTATTTTAATCATGAGTGTTAAAAAAAAAACAATACAAGTTAAGTTTTTAGTTACTACCTTTGCTAAAGAGTTAACTTCAGATTTTTAACCTTAGCATTTATTCTAAATTTGGTGCCACAAAAAACATCAATTCTTTCAATGTCTCTCAGTTCTACTGGAAGTGGAGACATTTCCACACTTTGAAATAGCTTTGTTGCTTTGTTTCTGGTTTTAGTAAATCTCCATAACATATTCCCTCAATGAACATCTGAAAAATAAGTTCATTTGTTACAAAATATTGCAGTGACAAAGATAATCATACAATGCTTAGAAAGTGGATCATTTACCTTTGAACGCATAGAAGAAATAAAGTCTTTGAGATTATCTAAAGTGATATTTTCCAACATTTTTAACTTCTTATCTACCGCAAAACATCCTTTAGATAGCATTTCTGACATGAGCCGAAGAGAGTGCCGTGAAGACCCAAGATTTTGTTAGATATATCTCTCGCCGTAACTTCTTTGATAAACTGAAATAAAAACATTGTAGATAAATTGATAGATGAAGATAAAAACATTTGGAGGGAAGAAAAGATGTGAAATACATCAAAGTCAAATACCTCAAAACAACATTCGCAAATATGAAAGATTTGAATTGTTCCCAAATTATTGATATGTAATCACATAGTCTTTCTCTAAAGCCATTAAATTCAAATACCACTTTATTGTATTCGGCGCCACTCATTGAAGCTATCAACCAAACTTCATTTCCATGTGCATACAAAGATATGTTATATCATTTTCCATATATAAATATATGATAAGATAAACATAGAACCTCGATATAAGTTGGAATCATCTATTCAATGTAATGCAAGTTCTTCGATGGTTGTTGTTGTACAAATATGATCTAGATAATCACCAGAAAGAGCATATTTCACTGGATAATCAAGCATATTGGATGTACAAAATATGTTCAATTAGAATCAGAAAACCATAATAGATCACCATACAACAAACAAATTAGTGAAATATTAAAAGAAGAAAAACACAAACATGCAAGTCGTTGAGTAAACACAAATGGTCACCATCAGTATCCAAACAATCAAATTGAATTTTCTTAATCCGATTATATTCGCTCATGACTCGTGTAATTAGTCTACTTGTGAACGCAAAACAGAAACGAAATGTTTGACATCATCAAAAAAATTGTTTTCAGCATTTCCAACTTCTCATCTACAGAAAATAATTTTTCAGTTTTCATTTCTAACATGAGTTGGTCGGAGTGCTCTTGAAAATCCGACATGATGTTAACTAGATCTCTCACCATAACTTTTTTGATAATCTGAAACAGAAAATATGATAATTCGTTAAATAAAAATTAATTTTTTTGAAAGAAGAAGTGATATGAAATATAATCTTATGAATTTATACCTCAAACAGTTTGTAAAATCTAGAACAAAATAAAATTGTAAACCAGATTGTCCACCTCTAAATAAATCAATACTATCAAAACAAACTTATACCCTTGTCCACCTAGTTATCTATCAAATACCAACTATATAAACATGCAAACAAAAAAATTCAAAAGTCACATGGATTAATTGACACCCTGGATTATGAACTAACTCCGCCACTGAGTAGGTTATGGTAACAGTCACAAGGATTGTTTCCATAATCTCCACATGAGTTGTGAAAAATACCCTGCACCATGACTTGAAAACTGGAGGGAGGCTATGTATGCTAATGGACTGAGCAGAAGATCGTGTGACAAGCAAAAAGTTTAATGTATTATTAAAATTTGGAAATTAAGTAATTGCATTCTTTTTTTTCTCTCACTTATTATTGAATTAAAACACGAGAAATACATCCTTATATAATAGTATATTTTCTTCTATAAAATACAGTCTTGGTTCAATGGTTCATAACAATCGAAAGGTATGAGTCATAAAACAAAACATTCTTTTATAGATGATGATATTAAATACTTTTCGAACATTAATTTAAGTTTTTCTTTATAAACTTAATTATACATTTAAGTTTTACTACAAAATTTATTTTAAATGCCTTATTTTAAAAAAATAGATTGAAAAAAATATGCAATACATAAACGAAATATAAGCAAAAATTATAAAAATAAATAAACGAAAAATTGGAAAAATATAAAATTTACAGATTCAAATTTGAAATATTAAAACTTTTGAGATTAAATAAGAAACTACAGTACTTGAAAAAAAAATTATTAGCAAAACAAAAGTCAATATTTTCGGATGTGATTCCTTTATGCATATTGGAGCCTCAAATGTCTAGGCACTTGCACCGCAATCCTTCTTGGTCTCGCAAGTCATGCAACTGACGCGCGCAATATTTACATACGATCATACTTAGTCGCTCCGGCTTCATTTCCCATATGAATTAAAATGTTAAACACGATATTATTTTTAAAAAAATTACACGTGGATTATAAATTTCTAATGGCGTTAAAATTAGAAAAAATTAAGCTCACAGCCATCGTTGTGAGTTTAGCTAGACTAGTGACTAACTTCTTTTTCCTACATGTCAAAAGCTCTATAAATTGTTATAAAAAAACATATTTACCAATTTGGATTGTAAACTTGAAATCCAAAATCTATAGTTAAGCATTTTTTGTGACGAATCGTTCCAACAATTACATTATTTTAAAATAAAAAAGTAAAAACAAATACGATTGACACAAACAGCCATGGAAACAGACAAAACTAAATTTTGGAAAATAGGTGGTGGAAAAGAAACGGATATCAGCACCCGAAAATCCTGAGCAAACCGTCGAACGAAACGCCGCCGTTTGAATCGCCACCGCCCAATCTAATCATGGCCTTGATTTCGTCGTCGTTAGCAGCCAAGCCAGCCGATTCCATGTAACTCTTCAGATCCCCGTAGCTCAACCTCTCATCCCCGTCTTTATCCATCACCTCGAACACATCCTTCATCAGTCCGTTACCAGATCTGCACGGCGGCGCCGTCTCCAGAACTTTCTCGAACTCGTCGAACTCCACGAACCCGTCCTTGTTCGCGTCCGCCACGGATATCATCGTCCCGATCATCATCTCCTCGTCGTGGTCTCCGCCGGAGGAAGACGACGAAGGATAAGAAGAAGATCTCGGGATCCCGGCGTAGAATGCCCGGAGATCGTCGCTGCTGATTTTACCGTCGCGATCCGCGTCGATGACCTCGAACGCCGGCCGGAAATCTGGATTCGCGGCGGTTATCGAACTCGCAATCCTACCAGAAGGACACATCGCTCGCTCGTCCCTCTCTTCTCTCTCTAAGGAAAAATTTGAAAAATTGTCGTTTCAGCTTGCGAAGGAAGAAGCTTAAAGCGTTAGAGACGTGTTGGAGTGTAGGGTTTATATAATAAGGGGCGAGGCGAGGCTGGAATGTGGAGGCATAAGTTTGACTTTGACTGTATATTCAAGCTTGCTTTGAAAGGTTGGTTTTTTTTTTCCCAATTCTTTTGGTTGTTATTTTATTCCAGAAATTTAACAACAATATTAGCCATAAATACAGCAGAGCTAAAGGTCTAATTCAAAATGAAAAAAGGTCAGATACTTGTACTAATTAATCTGAACAATAGATTTTTGGATATAGACAAATTAAAATTCAGATACAAAGAAATGGTGATAAAGTAAAAAAATAATTAAACAGAAATGAAAGTATTTGGGTGTAATGCCATATATAAACAGATCTTGCATTTATGAATACCGAAAGAAACAAAAAAATAATAATAATGAGAATCTTTTTAAAGAGTCGGTTACGAATAAATAAACATTAAATGGAAGTGAAATTTGGTTTGCATATTTTGGATTCGTGGGGAGGAGGAAGTGCGTACTGCGTAGTGGATGACATCACGAATTTTGGAAGCAAAGTTGATTTACAAAAAAAAAGAAAAAAGTCTCTGATTCGAAGAGAAAGTCGATTTTGATGCTTGAAATTGAAATTACTACAACTTACAAAAGAGTATCCGCAGTTTAATGGACCCATAGCAAGTCGACAAAAAAAAAAAATGGACCCACAGCAATTTTAAGTATATTATATTATAGTAATTTTTAGTCTTCGAGTACGACGAAGGCATCTTCTTTTCCATCAGTAGAATCTTTTTCTTGGGCGAATTATATAAACATAATTATGTGGAGGAAGACCAAAACTTGCAAAATACTTACGTGTCGATATATTTTGGCTTCTAGTTATGCATACCACACGCACGATAATTTGTTTCTTTAAATACTTCGGCTGCCAGTCACATAATTTGTTTTTCTTACCACCACATAATCTTTGGTTTCAACTACTTCGTAGTTCACAATACATACTATGTATGAATATTGTTGCAAAACGTGTGAAGAAAATCATGAGGTTGAGACAAATGTAACGGAGCACAAAGTTGCTGCAACCGGAAGAATATCTTCTCTTTTAAACCAATAGAGACGAGTTGTAATTTTTGTATCTTTTGAAAACATTTTGAGATCAACAAACACAAACACAAACAATAATAACAAAGGCATCACTCCAATATTTACTCAAAAATCAGTGTTCCAAATCTTTGATTCATTCTCGTTTTCCCACCTGTACAACAGACTTTTCTTTATAAAAAACAGGTCTGCCTCGGGCATAATTATTATATATATCCTCTCTAGCTCCCCCTCGCAAGCAAGTGACGCTTTGAAACCAATTCCGTAAAAAGAATTGCCTCTCACAATGAGAGAGAGAGAGATTATCGATCGAGCTTCTTACCAAAGCTTCTTCTTCTTGCTGCTTCTCTTCGTTGCGGCTTCAACACAAACACTCAAAGAGTCCTTTCTTCTGCTTTCATAGCTAAGCTTCTTCTTCTTCTTCTTCTTCTTCAACGTGAATCAGGTTCTGCTCTGTGGGTTTAATGGTTTATTTTTCCTTCAGGGAGGAGTTGTCTATTGATGCAGCACGAGCTGCCTGAAACTGTATAGTGTATTTTCTTTGAAGCTCTCTTAGTTTCTCCATAACTTCTTGGAACGTCGGTCTGCTATGTGGTTCGCTGCAAAATAATCATCTTACCCGCGTTAGCCGCTGCTACATCCACTTCAACAACATGTTAATCAAACACGACTGTGTAAGAGTTTAAGAGCCTTTATCAGCTATCTATTTAGGTAAAAGTGAAAACTTGTATATCTTGGCAAACAAAGTTCAATTCTACAACACAAACTTACAATAATCATTGTAACAAACTTTAAATCCCTTCTATGGGATAACTAAAACGCTGAAGTTTTCATTAAACAATGCGAGTATCTACGCTCGTCAATGAAACCTTCACTAGTATTTGTTTTGGGATCCATGGAAACTAAACGATTGAACTGCGGAGTAGATATTTCATCAAACTTTTTGTTTAATCAAAGGGTAACAATTCCAAAGTTTACATTACCTCATGAAAGTTTCAAACTCAGTTACTTTCTTTCTCTGCTTAAACATAAAATAAATAAATGAATCAGATTTCGTATGCGTCATTACTACAATTCTAGTCTTTTTCTTTATCTACTCTCTTTCTTCAGTAAAATGAGACAAACTTTCACGTTTAGTTCATCTACTGCAGAGAATCAGAGTATGGCATATGATGAGTTGTTCATGAAAATTAGCTTATGGTCCCTCTTTTATGCAACCACTATCGAAGACCGAGACATAATTGAGGCTATTTTCTTCTAGCAAGTAATATGAAATTGTTATATATATATATATGTTATACGTACCTATGCCAGCAGCTTTCCATTAAAGAAATCCACTGAGGATCAACATCCTTCGGGACTTCCAGCCTCTGGTTCATGAACCCTACAGCTCCAATCACCTGCAAGTATCCTAAATAAACTTTTCTTCATATTTGGTTCACTTGTGCATGCGGATTATACACATATATGGGAACTAAGAGGAGACGGAAGCTGCAGTATTTATTTTTATAGGCAGTGTTTTTATAGTAAGTCAATTCTTTTTAACAGAGACCAAAAGCTGCAGTTTGTAACACTTGGATTCTTCCTTGATATGGCCTTGTATAGCTTTATCATATGGCCAATTCATTTAGGGACAATTCTTGACATATTTTTCCTAAATGCGGAAACTGTACCTGCATAGCATTTAGATTTTCCCACGGAATCTTCTCAGTCACAAGCTCCCATAGTACTACTCCAAAGCTGTAAACGTCAGACCTGCAGTTTAAAGAGTAGGAGGAGCATCGTTAGAGATGAAGGCTAGAAAAAATATGCAAAGGAACTTGACAAGCACAAAATGAGTATATACTTTTCATCAGCGGCCTCATTTCGAAGAACTTCCGGTGCCATCCATTGAGGCTACAAAACAGGTAAAACGCAACGGAATTCATCACGAGAGAATTGACTTCATAAAAAAAAAGAGGAATCAGTTCGGTAAGATTCTATGTTAAATATAAATACCGTTCCCCTTCCAGTCTTCGTAGTGAGGTACGTCTCATGCTTGATACGCGAAAGACCAAAGTCAGCAACCTGTTTGAGATGACACGACAAGTTAACTATGACAATCAAAGCATTTCTTAAGGTCATACTAGTTTCTACTTCTACAATTAAAATCCAAGCCTCTCTTTTCTGGTACATTCACAAAAGACTTATCATCATCTAAAGCTTTATTTGTGGTTTAGAATATCTTTAGTTCTTTATCTGGTTTGTACATTTTGCTTCAAACTCCAACGAGTTGAATATTATCAATCAAATGATGTTTTCTCATACAACTTCCCAGTTCTGATACAATAAAATTACTATTAGACCTAATAACAATCTTTTTGTACCTAGGCTAATATTCTCAACATGTAACAAATAAAATGAAGCAAATCGAATTTTCGTTGAAGTCATGCATGTCCAGTCCATTCACTGAAATCATGCAACTTTTGAAATCAGATGAAAATGGGCAGCATTTTGTAGGTATAAATTCTCTTTTTTAGCTCCATCAAAATTACCAAAGGCATGGTTGATAGTTATTACTTGTCAGCATTAAGGGAAACTATATGAATTTAACAATGGAAACAATACCTTCACTGTCCAGTTTCGATCGACCAATAGATTTGACGACTTCAGATCGCGGTGAATGATGGGTGGACTACAGTGGTGAAGATAATTCATGCCACGAGCCTGTGGGAAGAAGTATGTAAATAAAATATGTAACATGTTGGTTGAGATGTATGGTGACTGAACCAAAGAGTGGAAAAGAACGATATGCAAGACAGATGCAGCTAAGAACCAGAATAGAGCAGCTTATACTTAACAAAATTGTGGACATACAATACAATTATCAACGATCAAACAACAGGCAAATCACGTGCTTAACTAGTACTCACAATGTCCGATGCCATATGGATACGTCGCCTCCAATCCAGTTTTGACGTGTTCCTCTGCAGCAAACGGAAGAGACTTCCACTGCATATGTTATTTTGGTAGATTCAGAGTGAGAGTCAGAGTTTTAGTCCCGGAGTTCAAAAAGCACAAAAGGAAGTGTAGTATTAGCCAAAGAGATGAGACCAAACCGTGGAAGGAACTCTGTCACTATGCAGAGACGCTGAGGTGATGTCACGGCTCCCATAAACAGTAGAACATTTGGATGTCTAAGTCTTTTCATCAACGATACCTTCAGAACAAAACAAGTACAGCATATGTACTTCAAAATTAGATAGAGTAGCTAGCTGATAACTGAAATAGTTAATTTTTTGGGTAGATGCAGTTTGGAAGAAGCTTTTGTATGGGAAAATGAAGGTAGTTTAAGGAATAATTCTTCAAACAAAAATATTAAAGGCAGAAGGCAGGTGTCACTCACTAAAAACCATTCAAAATATCAATTTGTCTTTTACCAAACATGCTTAGAGAAGTGATAGAAAACATAATACCTCTTGTCTAAAAGATGTTATGATCTCTTCTGAATATTCTTGTTTGGAGAACACTTTTACAGCCACGTCCTGCAGTGACATTAGGAAATCTCAGTAAGAGATTGTTCATGATTTCTCCTAAAGGCTTGTAAAAAACGACAATGCATATTCTACAACATCAACAGAAGGCAAGAACGTACAGATCCAAACCATAGACCGTGATAGACAGTTCCACATGAACCTGTATGCATAAAGAGGGAAATTATCAGAGCATGTTAGCAGAACAATAACAAGAAAACCACATAAATTGTATGATGTCTTGAAGGATGGATATGTCTTTCGCACAGGAGTACATCACCTTGCCCAATTTGTTCTCCAATTGTCAAATCCTCCCATAAGATTTCATAGTCCAAGCAGTCACTATCCATATCGACCTTGTTCATAACACTGCTGCTAGTACTTCCACTGCTGCTAGCGCTGCTTGTGCTGTTGACATTAACAGAGGAAGACCAAGACCCCATAGCCTCGTGATTGGCAGCCTTATTGCTTTCAGATGCCTGGCTTTCATACTTATCACTTTGAAAGGAATTACTTTGATGGGTCTGTTCAATTTGTGGTTCATTCTGCACCCAAGGCCACACAGAATGAGCACGCCTTCCTTCCAAACCTTCCTGTTCATTCCCTTTCCATGGCCATGACAATCCTTTCTTTACCATCCATTCTTCAGCTTTTGAGGCAAGTGTCTTAGGAATAACAGATTTTCCATCATTTTCATCACTGGAATCTCTGTAGGGCTTTGAAGAAGACTTCTCATCGCTACGTAAGAACACACCAAAAGGAGATTGGATAAAATCTCCCCTAGGTGTGGTACCACCACTTATCGCTGCATCCTCCCTCCGGTCAGAGAAAGCAGCATCAAAGAAGCCCTGATCCGACTGATGTTTGTCCCCACTACCACCCTCAAGGTGTGCAGTGTTATTATCTCCTGCTTGCATTTTCGACCTGACCTTGTTGCCCACCTTGGATGCCTGTAATTTTGACTACACTATTCAAACGATCCAACAGTATAAACAAAAGATGAGAACATACAACTAAACTAACCAAATCTGATATCTTGGATGCTATAGCAACTTGTATAGGCTGCTGAGAATCAAGGCCAAGTTTCGATACAACAGCCTCTTTGGAGTCAAGTCCAAGCTTAGATGCAACACTGTTTGTTGCCCTGCTAAAGCTCGTTTCCCCTTCTTGCCCCCTTGTCTTTGCTAGAGGGACTCTCGGGTCTTGAAAAAGAGCCGAATCATTTGTGATGCATATGATTCCAATAAGAGAACCATCATCATCATAGAAGGGAGACATCGTAGTCACGACTGAAAACCTGTCTCCTGCTTTGTTCTTGACAGGAAACTCACCGGTCCAACTCTCTCCGCAGCCGCAACGCCGAGTGATGTTCTGTGCAACTGCAGCGTCCTGTTTATCAACAAGAATATCAATCGGGTCCTTCCCAAGTGCCTCTGCAGCTGAGAAGCCATAAAGCTTTTCCGCCATTGAGTTCCTGGAACAACCAATGCCATCGAATTTTGAATCTGAATATCAGTTGGGACATATCAGGTACTAGATTGTTTCTTATTGCAAACGAAACGAGTTAAGCATAAACTACCATACCAACCTTCACTAATCTACCCACGAAATCACATCGCCTTAAAGGGCTCCAAAACTATAGGAATCAAATCCACAATCCTACTAGCATCAGACTACTCTCATCCTCGATCCCAAAAACGTCCTGACGAGTATTGGAAGACATTAACAAAAAAAAAAAAAAATTGGATTCACAGAATCTAACTACTCACCAAAAGATTATTTGCCCATTTAGATCGAAGACATGAACAGCTTGTGCCATAGACTGCAAAATATTCAAATACTGTTTATCGGTGAACTTGCCTGCCGATTGTCCCTCGCCACCAGCTCCGGCTTTCGCATGCCCGCGGCTCTCTTTCCGCAACGGGGAAGCGTGACGGAACGACGCCGCGCCGCTCTTTCTCCACATCGGAGTTCCGTCACCACTGTTCCTCCTCGCGGGCCGTTGCGGCGACATCGAATGCGAACGCTGCTGCTTAATCTCCGCCGATACCTTGAGCCTCGACATCTCACGCTTCAGATGCTCCTGGCTTTCTTCTAGCTCCCGTATCTTCTTCAGCAGCTCCTCCGCCGGTGGAGTCTCCATTGCGAACGAGAAAACCCGCAAAACGCAGTCAAAACAGTAGACAGAAACAATACTATCGCTCTAGAACGGAGATCGAATCTGAAGCTAAGTGAATTGAATTGGAGGCCAGGAAGCTGAATCACGGCAAAAATGGTGAAAGCTGGAAACGAAGAACGGAGAAGAGGAATTTCAGCAATCTTTGCAAGAACACAATCTGAAATCTGGAGAAAGTATAGAGAGAGCTTTTTTATTTTCTTCTAAAGAGAGAGTCAACAATGATGGAGGAAACCTTCTCTCTTCTCTGCTTATCTTTGCTTCTTTTGGTTCCTTTTTTTTTGATTTTAGGTTTCTTATTTTGTTCTTACTTTTTTCTTCTACTTTTCAATTTTTACTACTTTTTGCAGTTTTGCTCCTCTTCTTGACCTTTTCGTTTTTGCTTTGTTTTATTTTTCTTCGGCTTACTTAACTTATGTTTAAGATTTTGCTAATCACTTTAGTGCTTATTCTTATAGTGGGGAGATTCTGTTAAATATATAGATTTGTTTCTAAATACAAACAAAGTAAATAATCACCTGCTCAATATATATATTCGATTGAGGCAGCTTTTGGATTAGTGGATAAATGATCAATTTCAAATTAATTAAGTTTGGCTGCTTGTTCGGTATAAGCAGGTTTTTTTGGTTCTTCCTCCGAAAGACTAAATAAAGAAAGTGAAGACATAAAAAGAAAAAAATCAGATATTATTAACTTTGTCCTGAATTTTTTAGGCAGCTTTTTTTCTTTCTGTTTTTGTAATTTAAACCCTAAAAGAGTTGAATATTGAAGCTAAAGTGATACCCGTCAAATAGTTCTAACGAAGCTTACCATCAAAATTCCAATCATATATATTACTGTATTTCTATTTTTTTTTTTTTTTGAAGATTAATTCTTTTGAGTTTTCACAAAAATTAATTAAAAAAAATTAATAACCTAGAGATAAAGGAGCCATCATTAAATGTAAGTGCTCTTTATCAATACAGAGAGACCCCACGCAATTTATTTTGCATGCAACCCATTCCATTAATTTCTCAAGGAAAGGTTATCTTTTTGGTAAGCTCAATTTAAAGTCTATCATTGGTTGGACTTTGATTCATTATGACCGTCCAATCATCATCGATGTGAAGTTTTTTTCCCCCGATCATGTTATTTCGTAACCACATGCGTTTTTTTTTTCCTGTAGTTTAGTAGTAGTAATATAACTGTAATATGTTTTTCCAACGATCTTAATTTGATATGCAAATTTCTTGATGAAAATATTAGTTCTCCGTCGATTTAACGTCGTCATCACTACAACAAACATGCTTAATTCACACAGTGAAGGAATACACACCTAATACTACTATAGTTTAGTTAAATCTCGTGATCGCGCGCATCCGAGCCCGTACTGGCTCCAAATGTCAACTCCCTCTCACTCTCTTCTTTTTCTCCTTCTTACTGTATCATTTATTTTTTGGGTTTTCAATTTAATTATATGAATATGGATAATCCAGTGGCCTTTCTTTGTTTCATGTTTTTAAGTCTCACAGTCCATCATCATAAAATCTACACACACACATTCATCAATAACCATTTAAAATAAAATGAAAAAAAATCAAGTCACGGATTATTTAGACGATTCGACAGTTCGACACCCATCCTAATCAAAATTTATAATTTCCGTGGTGAGGAAATAAAAAGATATATATAAGTATTTATTTGAGCCTTATATGTAATGATAAAGTAGTTGGTGAAAAATTAAACTGAAAAAGTAAGGCACCAAACAAATTACGTGTCTGAAAATAGAAACTTGTACCGGATTCATTTTTTTTGTTTTGTCGTACTTGTACCGGATAATTCTTAATCTAATTAGAGAAAAGGTGGGATGTTTTGTTTTCTTCATATAATTTAAGTTTTAGACGGGCATCATAAAAACCTAACCACTTGAAAAAACCAGAACACAAAATATCATAAAGTATTATTATTGATGGTTGTAAAATTGCCACATATGTGATAAATATAACGAATTACGTCGACGCATCTATATCCATAAACAGAGAAGAGGTTATAGATTCTTTGAGTTGGTAACATATATATCTTCGCCTTGATATTGGACTACAAATTGGTAGTTGGTAGATCACCAACCATTCGAACCAAAAAAACGAATAAGTTATAGAAGTCATACATAATATCAAGTCTGATCATCTTTTTTATTTTATTTTAGTTATTATAAACTTTATCTCGCATACACACGAGGAGCAGTATGTTATCTAGTATAAGATATATAAAAAGTATATCAATAACCATAACTTTTAGCTAGTATGTTTTAGTTAAGTTCACCCGCCGTAACGAAAAAATAATCCCCAACTCCATTGATTTAATTGTTTAGTGTTCTTAATGTAAAGATATACTATGTTAAAAAGATTTTTTTTAAAAAAAAAAATTGGGAGAGCACATTCTTCTACGAGACTCTCTCAATGCGACTGTGAAAACAACTAAAAACTGAACTAGTTTGGAATTCAAGAATCCCAAAAGTTGGTGACTTGGATGTAACAGAGAAAGATAAACAAAGAAAACTTATTAGATAAATGCAAACATCACAACAAAAGAAACAGAAGAGCATGGATATGCATTTTTAGTAACATCTCTCAGAGGAATGTAAAAGCTAATTGATATGGGATAATAACAAAAAATAGGATGGGATTGAGTTTACTTGGTGTACAACACATCTTCCCACGGGTGACGATACAGTGGCTGCTTCAACCTCTTCTGATCAAAGGTGTGCCCGATCAAACCAATGGAGCGAGCAAGAACAAAGAGACCGTTGAGATAACCGATCTGAACAATCTCATCGATCTCTTGCTTAGTGAACATCCCACTTCCAGCTAGAAGGTCCAAGAAGAGAGATCCAATGGCTCCATCAACATTGAGTACGAGGTTGTTTGCCTTTGAGAGCGTGTAGCTCTCCACTTGCACTGCGTACTCCATGTACTTCACTGATGGGAAGTTAGACCGAGCGAATTTCTGAAGCAGCTCCACTCTCTTGTCTCTGTTGTCTCTGCTCTTGATCCTACCAAGAAGAAGATGTAGAGAAGAAAACAGGTTTCAGACAAGAAAATTCTGTGCGGATTTGTTTCTTTCTTTCTTAGAGTATTCTGTTTTCTACCTGTGTCCAATCCCAGGAACTCGGATCCCCTTCTTCTTCATTCCCTCAACGAATTCATAAGGTGTGAGATTCTGAAACAAGCAACCAATTAGAGATCAGATTCAAGAATTTATGTCATTTGTGGCAGTTGCAGTTGGGGGAAAATGAAATAGCCTTTTACCCTGTCACACGCGTCCTTGAAGTATCGAGCAGCGTCATCAATGGCACCACCAAATCGAGGACCAATGGTCAATAAACCTGTTGAAAAGTTTCAACAGTCTTAAGAGATTATTGCACGGTTAAAACAACTGATGCGTTTGGGTGGACAACAAAATATGCAGGTGGAAGATATGTTGACTGACCTGAGACAAGACTTGAGACAAGGTCTTTGCCTGCTCTTGCTGTTACAATGGTGTTGTGAGCGCCCGAGACGCATGGACCGTGATCAGCACACAGCATTATGCATATCTAATTTTCAAAAGTGGCAGAGACCAGAGTTAATCCCAATACGCAATAGTATGTATGCATGAGGGGGGGTAGATGGAGATGAGAGCATTGTGTATTGAGAAAGAAAAGATTCAAATGCAAAAAGAGAAACCGAGACCTCAATGAATTTTGTACAGTAACGAGGAAGACTACGCTTGAACCATAGAAGGGAAATGACATCACCCACTCCATAGCCTTGTTCGATGATGGAAGACATTGGAACACCCGCATAGCATGGCTCCTCCCCTGCAAAATAATATGTGACGAAAATTTTGTTGTCAAGTATCAGGAAACGGGCTTAAAGAGGCATAGAAATCTAGTGTTCTGTGTAACTCATGTTCCCATTTCTCTGTGTTTCAACTCAGTAGAGTATGGTTTAGTTCCCATCACAGTACCTCTGTCATCAGAAATGGTGGAGATAATGTGAGTAGGAGCCCGGACTTTCCCGCTCTTAATTGCAGAACTGAGATCCTCGGGGATTTGTGGAGGAGTGACTTCCTTGATAGGAGAGACCTTTCCTTCTTCAACCTTTTAGGAGGAATTGAAATGAACACATAAGATTGCAACAAAAGACAATGCCAGCTAGCGAAGAACACGGGTAAACTGACCAGTTTCTCAAAAGTCTCTTTGATTGCAGACTCGAGGGCTTCAAATGAAGTGGGAACAATAGCTCCAGCATCCATGAGAGCTTGATTCTTGGCTTGTGCGGACTCCATCTCGCCACCACTTTTGGCACCCTGTTCATAATCATGTTCAAAAACTATTTCGATTTGGAAAACAGACAAAAAAGGCATTGCTTAAAGAGTTCTTTCCCGCCACTTACTGCGTGACCAAACTGTACTTCAGACTTGAAGAGCCGTGCACAAGTTCCACTGACCCAAGCAACCACGGGTTTATTGACTTTTCCCTGTTTTAAAGCTTCTACAAGAGAGTATTCATCTCTTCCTCCTAGCTCTCCAAGTACAACCATCATCTTTATCTGCAATATAGCTCTTGAATTAAGGCATGGTAGAAGTGAAAGAGCGAAATATCAAAACTCCGCCAGAGGAGCGTTCCAGCGAGCAACATGTTAAAACAGTTGAAGATCAGTATATATACCTGTGGGATGTTGTTAAACCGAAGGATATGGTCAGATAAAGTGGATCCTGGGAACACGTCTCCACCAATAGCAATGCCTATAATGACATCCCCGAAAATAAAACAAGTCTTAATAATCTTCAGCTTAATATGTGTCATTAGTGGATTATTGAACATTACAACTCACCTTCATAGATCCCATCGGTCACACGGGCAACAGTATTGTACATTTCATTAGACATTCCACCCTGCGAGAAGGGAAGAGCGATGAATAAAACTCTCATACATCACAATGAGCTTTAGGCAGATTATGAACTTTCTCAAAATCAGCACATACAGATTTGGAGACAAATCCAACAGATCCAGGCCTGTACAGCTTGCACTGGATAATGTTATCAATTGTTCCTGCAGTGTCACCAATCTTAAAGGCTCCAGCTTGAATACCTCCAACAGTAGCCGGTCCAATAACAACCTGCAACATCCCAATCGGTCTCACAAGATCAGTTTATAACGTGGTTAAAGGAAATAAAACTGAAGCTAACCATCAACAAATAACACACCTTATTGTTCGCACGAGCATAAGCAATCAGCTGCTTTGTGTCTGATTCTGGAACACCTTCTGCTATTATTGCCACAACTTTAATAGTTGGCTGTTTCAAAGCAGCCATGGACGAAGCAGCAGCACTATAGAATCAAAGAAGGAGCAAAAACATTAACAAAACTATCACAAAGAGGCTTGCTAAGCTGTTACATGAAATTTTTTCATACGAACCTCCTGAAGGATGCAAAGTTGATGAATACATCAGCGGTTGGATGCGCAGCACACGCTGCCTCAATACTGTATAACAAAACAAGTTTAAACAAGTTTAAGTTATAACAAAATCTGCACATACACAGTTTAGTTTCTCCCAGGTTTCATATGATATTTCTAAAACTTACGCAGCATGAACAGGGATAGCGATTTCCTCCTGCCCGAAGAAGAGCTTCTGGAACCCTTCAGAACCTGGGTTTATGATTCCGGCAACAGAAGGCGTTTCACGTCCTGTAAAGGCAAATGATCTTTGATATCAAAATCTCAACGGTCAAATTGATCCAAACCAACTAAAACTAGACACTGCGATCTCGTTAAATTTACCACAGAGGAAGTCGAAATCGAGCATTCGTTGAACAGGAAGCTGCTTATAATTGTAGAATAGAGCTTGAGTGGTCCGAGAAAAAAGCTGTCCCGTTGCCATTTTTTATGAGCTCGAAAGGGGAACTGAGAATCACAGAAGAAAACAACAAAAAGCAGAGAGACAATGATCAGATCCAGAGTTTGGTTAAAACGAAAAGAAACAAGCAATGCACCAGCTACAAATTGTTCCTCTTTCAATGTCGAGGAAGAGAATCGAAGACGAAAAGAGTGTTAGGAATAAGAAAATCCCAGAAATTCGGATTCGAAAAGTGGCTAACTTTTACACTGATCGAACTCGGAACAAAAACCCTCGAGAATTCCCAATTCGTAATCAGTAACACGCAGATCTCATCCTCGCTTACTACATTAACGAAGCTAGGATTGTCAAAAATAGAAAAGTTCCTACATTTACGCACTCTCCTCGTAAATATCGAAACTTTGGGTATCAAAAACACGGATCGGAATCAAGACAGATCTATAAAAAAAAAGCTAACGAACTGTTGGATCCAAAGGAAGAAGAGAGGGATGGGGGAGAGAGGAGAACAGACCTAGTGACGACCCGAGTCGAGCGAGTCGAGTCAGTGCGGAGAAATTAAGGGAGAGAAACTAAATTAAATGGTGGTAGGAAAGGAATGGTAGAGAGGAAACACCGTTAATATAGGAAATGGGAGGGAAACAAAAGCTCTCATGTGGCCTATTGGTAGGTAGTTAGTTCACAGCTTCTACCCAAATTTGATTTTTTTTATCCTTGACATATACACCTCTAATGTAATGTCTGATTAGTAACAGTAAATACAAACTAATTGGCTAAATCTGTCTGATTAGTAACATTAATGTGTTTTTGCTTAAAAGACGTAATGGTCGTTAAGATGTCGCCCTTCTGACTATCCGGGGCTTATCTTCCTGCTGGTGGTAAAGAGCTGTTTCGTTTTTGTCTTCAAGATTCAGCAACCGTTTGGTTCAACTTTTTAAAATGCGATTATATAACGTTAGGCATTCCTCTTTTTTTTTTTCTCTTCTTCAAATCAAAAACAAATTTCAATTTGGATATGCCAAATGTTGAGGATCGTGCATTTGTCACCGCAAATTGACTTGTAACGTCCTTCTTTTCAGTTGATATAACCATTTTTACCCTCACTTGGTAACAGTTACCAAGTCCGTACGTTGTTGCCGAGTCTCACCAGTTCCAACATACACCACCTTGACTTAGGAATGATAGAGCTATATACCTTTACAATATGTAAGGTGTCGAACCGTATATAGTCCGTTTACAAAACAAAAGTAATCAAATGGTAATACTAAGCTAGGACATACAACGAGTTTGATTGATTGAAAGAAAGCAGTAAAGTTCGTGAATGTAACTAACGAGGTTAAATCAATGTGAGAAGGGTTCTTATGGTTTTCAGGATCAGTACATGGTTGGACCTCGTAAAGCTGGACTAATTCTCCTATAAGTTAGATCGAAAGAGAGAAAGCCTAGTCCCTATGCTGGCATTGGAAAGACCATGGTCCCTGTCAATATAGTTCGTTATGCATACAAATTTACTTTGAAAATGTGGATAAATTTGGCAAAACAAATCTGTAAATAAATTTTGTATGATACCGAAAATCATCTAAATTTTAAAATGAAATGTTTAGAATAAAATTGTATCTCCACGAAAGAGTCATAGTAGTATCAGTATGTGTACGAGGAGAAAACAATTCAATATGAAAGTTACAAATTAGAAAATGGCCAAAAGTACAAACTAATACACAAAGCTCATGTCTCGAAGGACGCGATTGGTTTGAAGAGAATCACAACCCAACTGCTAGCTCATGTCTTGAAGGACGTGATTGGTTGAAGAGAATCACAACCCAACTGCCACGGTCTACGCCTACAATCTCCAGCCGCTATTTCCGCGTTTGCGTTCTTATCATCGCCGCCACCCTGCGTCAGCGTTAAGGAAGTCGTGGAGATCATGTTCTCTAAATCGCTGACGTAGCTCGAAAGCCACGTCTTCTCCGACCTAAGAAACGCGTTTTCCGACTCGACCGAGTCCAGCCTCTGTCTCGCAAGCCTGCACCTCTCGCTGTTCTCTTTGATTCGTCTCTCCAGAGTCGAGATCTCGTTGATCGTGTCCTCCATTAGTTTCTGTTTCTTCAGGCGCGATCTCCTAGCCGATTCTCGGTTTGACAGCTTGCGTTTCCTCTTCTTCTCATCTATATCGGAACCTGAGCTTGTCTTCTCTGCGTTTGCCATGTTCTTGTCCTAATTATACTTGCTATAAATCTTTGAAGAAAAAAAATATATGTTCAAGAAAAGACGTAAAACCAGTGGAGAATCACGACGGATACGGAATGGTAAACGAGGAATCGAGAGAATTGGTTGAGATTTCTCATTTCATAACTCCAACCATCGACATTTCTCTTTGGTTAATTAATAATAACTCTCAAGAGTTTCCAGGATCTCGAGAAATTAAACAAGAAGAGATCTAATGATTATCGCCTCCTTTGGACGATTTTAGAGAGAGATTAGAAGCCAAATAGAACAAGGAAGAAGATAAGGATAAGATCGACGAAGGAAAGTGGAGAAGTTGTTCGTCTTAAGTTGCCCGTATTTATAGATTTATATTTTTATATATAAAAAAAGGTCAATCTCGAAGCTCTATTCAATTTTTTACATTACAAAATATTATCCGAGACAAAAAAAAAAGGAAGATTCATCGAATGACGAATCAGAGAAGAAAATCGTATATACTGTATATGAATGAACTGGATATGGTCAATTCAATAGTACATGACAATTTATTCTTTACTTTTTGGACAAAACAGCTAAATATGTGTTGGTGTTGTTCCTGAATGGGCAGACCAGTATTACTATTTTTGGCATTTGCAACTAAACTATTTTTTTCGTTGTCACGGTCGTCGTAGGATAATTCTTGAAATAACCAAGAAAACTGGATTCTATAACCTTCTTCTATGTCCTTGTCCAAATTTAAATCCTCGTTTGTTCTAAGCTACTTATTTTCTGCGACTCCAATTAAAATGGAACAAAACTGACTAATCCCAAAACGCTATTAAAAGGTCTGAAACTGGATCAGTACATGTCAGTGGCCAGTGGCTATGTAGTAAATGGCAAAAGTATGTTTGGCAATTTATTGTTCCATAATATTAGTAGTTGCTATCCAAATTTGTTTACTATACTTAGCACATATATTATTAGTCTAAGAACAAAAAATCAAACTAAAAAAAAACCCCACAAATATTACGTAAGCCATATCATTAACTAAACACGAGATTTCTTTGGAATTTTAAAGTTTAAACGTGGAGCAATGACGACTATTTTACTTCGTGGTTTTAGAGATTACGCTTAACATGGTTGACAATTTTATCAATAAATAAAATTATCCATCTTAAAAGCATAATGTCCATTTGATTTTTCTTTTGTGCGTGTCTTATCCCAAATGGTTTTCAAATGGAAAAATGAAGAATATAAAGGAAAAAAGGTTTGTATTGGTAAGCCAGCCCTACTTTTTTCAAATGAAAATACAAAACAATATATTATTATATAGTTGAAAATGCAGCATCCTTATCTGCTCACATATAAAATAAATTATCCTCAGGTGTGAGCATACTGTCTATCAACTAACAGTAAATATGTACATGCACTTGGTGGTTCGATAGTTTAGAATTTTCTAAGGTTTATAGATCTTCTGTTCAGTGCGAGTCTGGGACCTCTGGGTCAATCTTCAAATATTCGGGGTTTTAAACAAAATAGAAAACGACATACTTTTACAATCAAAAGCCTAACTATATTTCAATGATATCATATTATTTTAAAATACTTATAAAGTAATTTTCTTTTTAAATAGCAGATATGCTACCATTTTTACTCAAAATACTAGCATTTTTTTACTATTCTGAGTCTATATGCAATTATGTTAAATTTCCAGCCATGATATGAAAAAAAACATATATTATACATGAATTTTAAAAAAATTTGGATTGTATTGTGTTTTTTTTTGCCATTTTTTTTTGGAATGAATGTAAAATTATATTCAATCAATTTTTTTTACATCAAGTGAATTGTTTTGAGTTTTTTTTTGTGTTAAAAACTAATCTATAAATCCGATTTTTTATCAAACTAATACATAATTAAGACTTTCTTCATACGAATAATCCGATAAATCGTATAGTACTTAATCGATTTTTAATATTTTTATCGATTAGCTTCACTAACCGCAACGGTGCCATATATTAGTAACCTTTCTCCCTTCTCTCTAACATTTTTCATTGTGTTTTCTATTAAATTTTAATTTTGACCAAAGTTATAACTTTTGTTTTTTTTGTTTTTGACAATTCATGGTAAATCACAGGCCTATGAAAGAGCCCAGACTAATCCCTGGAGAAGTGCAACCCACGGATAAACCCTTTTTCCGGGTATGCAAATGGGGCGAAAATAAAAACTCATATCCGTGTAGGTGTACAAGGCAATATGTTTTATTTTCTCGTAGCAGGTAGATCGAACTTGAAATATGTTGGTATCTTAATCCCGTCTCCTTACCACTAGACCACAAGGCCTCGGACAACTTTTGTTTTTGTTAAAACCAAAACTTATAATTTAATGGTTTGTTTTAGTGTCATGGACATGTTCTAATCCAAATTTAAACTTGTGAATGCGTCCTGTATGAATTATAAGGGATTAGAAAAGATTCCTAATTTTATTTTTTCTTTTGAAAAAGTTTTTTTTTTGGTGAAGTTTTATCTCTTGATCTTTTTGATTTGGATGTACATTTCATTTTTTTTTTGAAAGTTGATTAAATTCCTGTACTGTATATTGGATTTAGTGTTCATATGATGGATGGCTCTCTATTTTAAAGATTCACGATTTTTATCAATTGTGTTTAGAGATTTACAAAAACTATTTTTTCGTGTGTTTTATAATCATTCATGTTAAAAATTATATTCCACTGGATTATTCATTTTATAATTACATGTCAATCAATTTTTTTTTTTGAACTCTCATATATATAAACCAACCTTGATTTTAGAATGTTTGTAAAACACTCCAAATTCATACATTTTTTTAATGTAAACTATGATTGATAATATTGCGAATCACAATTGAAAAACAAAAAAAATTAAAATTTAAAATAGTAAATGGAATAAGGAAGAAGAACTTATTAATTATGACCTAACAACACTCACACAGTCACACACAAAATAATAAATTTATGATTAGTAAAAAGCATGCATAATTATACATCATTCGTGGCAAAAAAATATGAAAAGATGCCAATAAGATACTATTAATTTAAGAAATCTGAATATTACTTTGTATCTATCTCTTTATAGCCTCCACATTTTTTAAAATATATTAGGATAGTATCCGTACATTGCCCAGATTAAGATAATTAGTAAACAAAATTCGTATAATTTTAGTTAAATGTTAGATTTTGTTACATGCAAATATGATAAATAAGTTTTTCTTTTAATTATTTTCATTAAATATATTTTTATTTAAATTTATTATTAAGATTTTTTAGTTACCTTAAATAGTATTTGACAATTAGTTTTTATCATAGATTAGGAAATATAATGTTTGACAATTAATTTAGTATAATAATTTAAATAATTTTTAAAAATAAAAAAATTAAAAAAAATTGTGGTGTTGAAACATCAACACAAAAATAATCTTTTATCACTTGACATATCTTTTATTTTTTGGTTACTTTAATTTTCTCTCATGGTCGGTTTTCTATTTCAAATAGCTGCAGATAGCATAAACTATTTATCCGTTTGTCCTCATTCGTATGTCATGTGTACTAAAAAATATGAGTAATGCCACTCATCTTATACTTTTTCGTATGAATTATCGTCTTCGTCAGAGTTTTGTATATGTACATTTACATAAATATTATAATATGTCCAATTGTCCGACAATTAATTAGTATATTTTCGTAGTTAGCACGGTTTGTGATTATTACATCATCCAATTTTTCTTAAACAATTTGGCATCCGCTGATCCATTGATGTCATCTGACAAACAGAGTGAGAAGGTTGCTTTGCGCTTACGTATCTGCATTGCTAATTTATGATTACAAGCATTTCTATTTTCTAGTCACGATTTCTTTAATTGGCATCTTTTTCATATTTTTTTGACACGAATGATGATTACAGAAATTTAAAATTAATTTAATTTTATTGAGACCAATGGAAATAAAATTAGAAACTTAAATAGTATATGAAAATCTGCCATATATCCCTTGAATCCTTGATACATATACAAATGATGAACGATATAAATGTCAGTAGGTAAGAAAATTACTTTGACCAGTATTATATCATTAATAAAACTTAGCAATAGTATGACATATTTGTATCAATAGAGAAACTTCTTCCAATTTATTTGCCATTTTTGGCATTACTTCTCAATATTTAAGAAAATAACAAATCATGTTACAAAAAGAAAAGATAACATTGTTTTTCAGTCTTGCGTAATCTCTCTAACTCTGCTTAGTTTACTTTGGCAAAGTACTCTAACATTATATAATAGGGAATTAGGGATGCAGACTACATCATCAGCGTCCATAAATGGATAAAAGAGAATATGATGTCATTGTGCATATCACTCAAATTTAGTTAGGCAAAATTTTATACTAATAATATTCCTACTGATCTAGTACTTAATCAAGACTATATCGCGTTAAATAATTATAATTCTTTATTACCTAAATTGTAGAAAGAAGAAACTAAAAGAGCTAGCTAATACAAATCAAATACATGTGACGATTTGTAACGAAAATGAAAACTGCAGAAAAAGTATAAATTTGGTTACTTCAAGATTAAAAGGTTTAATACATGTTTCATGATCACTAATGATTAATCACCCAATTGGTGACTACTAAACAAGCTATTGATCTAACAACCCCAAGAATTTCAAGGTCGGATGGAAAAATTTAAACCTTAAGCTAATCTCGCTTAAGGTTTTCTGTATAAAAAATATAAACTCAAAATGAAAAAGTAGTCTCTTTAGGCTTTACTACTTCATATAGATAAAAAAAAGCTAACCTCAAATGTAGTCAAATTAACTTCTCTCATTGGTGATTAAAGAGACAAAATAAAATTCAAACGTAAACTGACATGGTAGGCCCATTAGATACATGAACACATAAAGTAAACTACCAAAAAAAACGCATGGGCTTAGAGTCACGTCCAACCTCGGCCTCTTTATAATAATAAAATAGCTGTAAAATGTAAAAACCAAAAAATGTGGCTGCTGGGATTCGAGCCCAGGTCTCCACGGCCACAACGTAGAATTCTTACCACTAAACTACAGCCACTTTTGATTTTAAACACGTAACAAAATAATAACAATGTAATCATTCTATGTTTATGGGCCTTGACCTCTTTAAAAGACTCGTGTTAAAATCAGCAAAACGCAGCGTTTTAGGGCCCAGTTCGTTTTGTGTTCTGTTTCTTCCTTCTCTTTCTATCCAGTGCGTTTCTCCTCAAAATCCTTCGCCTTCTGCCGAAATTTGGTTTGCCCAACACCACTAATAAGCCATTAGTAGTAGAGAGCTTCACAAGATTGAAAAGTTTCTGCTTCTTTGATCTCGATCTTCTTTCTTCCTGTAATCTACAAAACCTAATTGACTTTCTCGGCATCTGGATTCTTCCTCCCCCATCAAACTGTCTCTTCTTCATCCTTCGAAACCCAAACGGAGCTGAAGGTTTCAACGAATCTCTAACCGCCGCTTTTTATCGAACAGAGAAGACTTAAGGAGGTTCGACAATTTGTTTTTGTTTTGTTTAATCATTTGTGCCGTGACTTGTGGGATTTTGTTTGTTTGTATGTTTGTTGCTTAAAGAGGAACTGTTGTTGGCATTGTGCATTTGCTGTGGTCAATCCTGGTGTTGTATTGAATTTTCGTTTGGGTTATTTGGTGGTTAGAGATAGGGCAATCCAGATTTAGGGTTTTTGTTTTTTGTGTTGTTGCAGAGACAATGTGTTATGGGTTTGGAGCTCTTTCGTCTCTGTCGAAGATTGTTTTGTTTGCTCTGTGATCGCAGTTCTCCTTGGCTCACGCTGCATCACGGAGGTTCACTTCCTAAGCTCTCTTATTTATCTCAAAGTTAACTTGCATCTGATTGGATGTGGATTTGGGGAAAATACTAGCCTAATTCTTCTTCCGTTGTTCATGAATAGCTTTGGTATGCATTTATATATGTGTGTGTGTTGTGGCAAAAGGGTATTTGTTTGGTTCTCAGGACTTCCTATGGAACCTTAGATATTTTAGTTAAGATACTTTACAAGTCCATTCGTTGGAGTTCGTGACCTTGGATACTTGAGTTATGTAGTTTTAAGTCCCTTCTGGTGCCAGAATGATCCTTTTAATCGACAAAGATTGTATTGTAAACAATTAGCACAAGGATGGAGTAGACAGATTATCGGCCATTAGCACAAGGACGGAGTAGACAGATTTAAGCATTAGTACAAGGATGATATTACGCCAAGTTGTTCACTTTTTCATTATCCTGTAGTGTTTTAGATAGTTTGCTGCGACGAATTAAATAGGAACTACTTGGTTAAGCGTGTTTAAGGACGCTCAAAGTATCGAGATGCATAGGTTTCGACCTTATATCCAACTGCAATACCTCTAGATTTCCGTTGTTGTGCCGCTGTAATTTTCCGAAGAGTAGAACTGACAGAAAGTTTCCCATGATCTTTTTTTTCACTATTCTTATATTGGTTGGAAATATAATATATTCTAGATGTTTTTTTTGCCGTGATAATTGACGTTAATAACTGGAAATTGACAGGGTCTGATGGCTCTTAGGAAAAATACTCCAAAAGCCGATTCAGTTTCTCTCCCTATGAAGCCTTTGAATTTGTCCAGAAAATTGCCAGGGAATGTGCAGATTGCAAACCCAGATATTACTCAAAATGTTGTGCCTAACGTTGATTTGGACCTGCGGGAAGTTTACTTTTTGATGCTCCACTTACTTTCCTCTGGGCCATGCCAGAGAACTTTTTCACTGTTGCGACATGAACTTCTTGAGCATGAGCTTCTTCCTAGAAGATATCATGCTTGGTACTCGAGGAGTGGATTGCCTAGTGGGGATGAGAATGATGATGGCAATTCGTTTCCTTCAAACTATACTGAGTTGGCTAAGAGGTAACTAGAGTTGCTCTCACTGATTGTAGTACTTATGCGAGCTTTATATTATTTTTTATGTGAAGAAGTTAATCATCGGCCATTCATTTCTCCAAAATTATGTTGTTGCATTTTTTTATTTGTTAACGACTGGTTTAGGGTTTTTTCCCACCAGGGATTCTTACGTGTTTCATGGTATTGTATGTGCACTATCAGGTATTCTCACGTAAATAAAGATCACTTGGTGGAGCTTCTGAAGCAATTGGTCTTTGTTTCAAGTAGGCCTACTCCCTCACGAGGGCTCGGCGATGGAAATAAAATGATTGCAGCTGGTGTCCCAACACTTTTAGGGTCTGGATCGTTCTCCCTTTTGAGCTGTAGGTGATTTCTAAAATTTGTTTTTCTTATTGGCGAGTGTAGTGTTGTCTTTTGTGCTCAATACAGAATTACAGACACAAATTCTGTCACATGCATAGTCATATATATATATATATATACATATGGGGTGTGTGTGTACTTGCATACATATATAAACACATACTATAATAAATCAATTTCTCTTAAAAACTATTTAGGACTTTATTTTGCATTTATTAAGTTCTCTTTGAAGATCTTGGTTCGTTAAAGCTGCCTCGTTTGGTTTTGCAGATGACAAGGAAATAGTTGGAAGTGATCTCAAACCACCACCTATTGGCATGCGTTGGCCTCATATGCATGCTGATCAGGTGCGTGGTTTAAGTTTGAGAGAAATTGGTGGTGGTTTTGCCAGACATCATCGTGCCCCATCAATTCGTGCAGCATGTTATGTCATTGCAAAACCATCTTCAATGGTACAAAAGATGCAGAACATCAAGAGGCTACGTGGACACAGAAATGCTGTGTACTGTGGTTAGTTATTCAATTGTTTAGGGGTGAATTTTTAAATTATGTTTCGTTATCAAATAATATACTAATCATTTGGATGAACTGGATGCCTGAACCTATATGAAAATGCTGCAGCTATATTTGATCGATCAGGAAGGTATGTAATCACTGGTTCAGATGATCGCCTTGTAAAAGTATGGTCAATGGAGACTGCATACTGCCTGGCTAGCTGTCGAGGGCATGAAGTGAGTTCCAAGTACTCTATGAGAATGCTATAATCTTGTTACTGTATTCTTAAGTGGTGCTTAAAATTTTGTGTTTTGGTGATATGTAAGGGTGACATAACTGATCTTGCTGTGAGTTCGAACAACACTTTCATAGCATCCGCATCAAATGATTGTGTGATCCGCGTTGTAAGTTTCTTGTATCGTCTTATGTATATGTTTCCATTATGGCTTCCATACATTAGCCTCCTTGATGAGTTCACCCATCTGGATTTTTGTAGTGGCGATTGCCAGATGGCTTACCAGTTTCGGTACTCCGTGGACATACTGGAGCTGTTACTGCTATTGCATTTAGTCCCAGACCTGGATCCCCGTACCAGCTTCTTTCGTAAGAATTGTTCTCAAATTGTTTATTTTGTGGCATCATGTACGCTATCGGATGCATTATCTTTTGAGAAATCATTATGTTTCGTCAGCTGTATCATTTGGTTGACAGCATGCTATTCATTTCGTAGATTTTTTGTTTATTGCCTATTTCTGTGGCTTTCAAATTTGGAATTAATTGACCTTTTGGTCACAAAGCTGGAAAGTTAAAATGTACTCCAGTTCATTCTCTCCTTCAGATGGAATTTATGACGTTGAGTTATTATTGAGCTGTGAAATCTATCTCTACCATCTCATTACTCATGTATTTATGTTGTCTTGAGATTCCATTTGCGTGTTTGGAAGAGGTGCGTTTTTCTATCTGGCATCTTTATAAGCTGCTTGAGCTCTTTGTTAAATCTCTGCAGATCGTCGGATGATGGTACATGTAGGATATGGGATGCTCGGGGTGCCCAATTCGCTCCGCGGATATATGTCCCTAGGCCTCCTAGTCCTGATGGTGATTGCTCTACGTTCCTAGTTAATTGATTTTTTCTTTGATCTACTGGAAGCTGTAGGACTGATTATGGAATCATATTCCAGGAAAGAGCAGTGGCCCTTCTTCTAGTAATGCTCAGCAGAGTCACCAAATCTTTTGCTGCGCATTCAATGCTAATGGATCTGTCTTTGTCACTGGCAGCTCTGACACTCTTGCTAGAGTATACTCGGTACTGATAAATGTTTCCTGACTGTATCTTTGTTTGAGTTAAAAATGGACAATCCACATTTATTTTCTGCCAAATTTTATAGTGTTCACTTAACTAAAAAAGGTGTTTCCTTGGTCACAGGTTTGGAGTGCTAATAGGACCAACAATGATGATTCAGACCAGCCAAATCATGAAATGGATGTTCTCGCTGGACATGAGAATGATGTTAATTATGTTCAGTTCAGGTTAGCCAATCACTTTTGAAATTACATTTCGTATGAGATCCTAATTGTCTTATTCTAGTCATTTGTTGTGGTGCTTTCCAGTGGTTGTGCTGCAGGATCTAAATTTGCCGTACCTGACTACTCGAAAGACTCAAAAGACGAGAATGTTCCAAAATTTAAGAATTCCTGGTGTGTGTTCACTGGTGCAAGTAGATAATCTTGCAATTACTGTTAATTTTCACCTTTTCCTATGTTTTTGTGTTTGGAATTCAATAACACATGTATTTTCTAGGTTCTGTCATGATAACATAGTTACATGCTCTCGTGATGGTAGTGCAATCATTTGGATCCCAAGATCACGGAGATCACATGTAACATTCAATTTCGCGTCACCTAATTCAATACATTTTCATTGGAGCAGAAACCCAGATCTCTATTTATGTTTCAGGGAAAAAGCTGCCGATGGACACGGGCATATCATCTCAAGGTTCCACCTCCGCCCATGCCTCCTCAACCTCCTAGAGGTGGGCCACGTCAAAGGATCCTGCCTACACCCCGTGGGGTTAACATGATTGCTTGGAGTCTGGATAATCGTTTTGTCCTTGCCGCTATCATGGGTAATACTTTGTTAACACTCTTGATGGCTAAGAGTTTATCCAGGCCGATTGCTTAGAGTGCTCCACTCTTGCTAACTAGAATCTCTTTCTATGTTAAAGATTGTAGAATATGCGTGTGGAATGCCTCTGATGGTAGCTTGGTACATTCTTTGACTGGCCATACAGCATCTGTGAGTGCTTGATCCCTTCTGTATACTTCTCTTCCTGTCATGGATTTGTTTGACTATCTTAAGACAGTTTTGGGAATTTCTAAACTTTTGACCTGTGTACTTTAAAGCAAGAAAAAAAAAAGTCGCTGGCCATGCCCATAAAAATGAACAAAAATTCCTACTGTTTCTAAGCAGACCATGCTCTGCATTTTTTCAAGCATAAGTTAATTTCTTTCTGTTTTTGTGAAAACACTCCCAACTCTGCCGAATGCCATTGTTATATTGTCTGATTTCTGTTTTTAGCCTTCCAGGCATGATTTCCTTCTTAGTTCCTTGTATTCCCGTTATCAACATGTTACTTATTGTTTGTAGACTTATGTTATGGACGTCCATCCTTTCAATCCTCGGATAGCTATGAGTGCTGGCTATGATGGAAAAACAATAGTGTGGGATGTAAGTTTTACTTTCTCCATTGTCTAATCGCTTCTTCTTCTTCATATCTATATTACTAAAGCTTTTGTTCTCTTCTTCTAGATATGGGAAGGCATACCTATCCAAATATACGAGATTTCACACTTTAAGTTGGTTGATGGGAAGTTTTCACCGTAAGCAAATAGTTTTGTTCTGTACTCGTTATACTCCTACTCCATTTGATTGCTAATCTGTATTTTCATAATGTAGGGATGGAACGTCAATTATACTTTCAGATGATGTGGGGCAACTGTATGTGTTAAGCACAGGCCAAGGGGATTCTCAAAAGGACGCTAAATATGATCAGGTACCAATATAACTTCAATTTCGGAGAAAGCTTCATTACTGTACCTCTACTGACTACATTTCTGATAGAAACCTTAGATCGGGTTATATCAGGATAAGTTTGCAGGTGCTTTGAGATACCGACATATCTCCTAGTTCTGTTACTCGAGAGAACAGAAATCTCCTTTTCTATTAAAACATTCAATAATTGTTATTAAAAGTTAAAGGTCTAAGAAAAGCCTAGATAAAATATAGGAAACATATCTCTTAACGTCCATAAATTCCTACTAAATACTATAGAAATATCTTAATTCTAGTTGCTCCCCGCCACCTCCTCCAAGCTAGTTGCTGTATCTTACGCTAAAACTGAATTTCTTTATAATTGCTCTGTGCATCTTGCAGTTCTTCCTGGGGGATTATCGGCCATTAATTCAGGACATATATGGCAATGTCCTTGACCAGGTAAATAGCTCATCGTTTTTACCCTTCTAGTGATTCTACTTATAAATAGATCAATCATTTCTTTTATATCTGTAATTCTGCTCGTTATAGGCATAGTGTGATAACTAATAGGCATTTGGAAACTTTGATTCAGGAATCTCAGCTTCCACCTTATCGCCGAAATATGGAGGATCCTCTTTGTGATTCAGGTTTTAATTTCTTTTACTATGGTGGTTACAATTGCTTTGTGGATCTTCCACTCTGGATGGGCATATCATTCACTCTTTATTGTTCTGCATTCTAGCGATGATTCCATATGAAGAGCCATATCAAACCATGTTTCAAAAACGGCGTCTTGGCGCCTTAGGCAAAGAATGGCGACCATCTGCCTTAAAGCTTGCTGTAGGGCCAGATATCACTTTGGATCAAGATTACCAGATGCCACCTCTGGCAGACCTAGACTTAGCTGAACCGTTGCCAGAATTTGTAGATGTAATGGAGTGGGAACCAGAAATCGATATCTTAAGTGATGAAAATGATTCCGAATACAATGTGCCAGAAGAGTATTCGTCTGGAAAAGAGAAAGAATGTTTAAATTCTTCAACATCTGGTGAGTCAGGTTCCAGTTCCAGTGAAAGCGATGAGGATGGTGATCATCAGAACAGCCTTAGAAGATCCAAAAGGAAAAAGCATAAGACAGAAGTGAGTATTTCGTAATATTACTTTGGTCGTAATATTACTTTGGTCTTGTGCATAAATATGCAACTTATCCCTTTTACTCTCTACCAGGCTGGGATCATGACTTCTTCAGGTAGGCGTGTCAAAAAGAGAAACTTTGATGAGCTTGATGGAGCTCCAAGCAAGAACAAACGTACCAGGAAATCTAGGAGTGGTCGTAAAGAATCGAAGAGGAAATCTTCAAAATCTAAATCGTCCAGACCTAGGCGAGCGGCTGCACAAAATGCCCTCTCTTGGTTTTCTAAGATTACAGGTACATCTAAAGACGCAGAAGAGGAGGACGTCTCTGAATTGAGTGGGTCTTCAGAAAGTGAATCGACAACACAGGACTCAGGCACTGGGGATAGTGAACTTGATGTAGCTGTGTTAAATGGGCATGGCAAGCAATCAAAGGGGAAAAATATTGTCGTATGTGATTCAGACGATGGGGATCAACAATGTGATATTAGAGAAACGCATCCTGCTGAAAGGAGGAGATTGGTTGTTAGGTTTCCTTTTAGCAATTCAGATAAGCTTACCTTGCTGGAGAACCTACCTGGATCATCTTCTAATGTTCCAACTTTAGGGAATGGCTGTGCTGAAGACTTAAGGGTTCCTGGGAACCTTGAAATTCACACAAATCAATTTAAATGGTTAGATGCAAGTAAAGTCAAATGGGGAATGGTTAAGGCTCGTACACCAAAGCGAATGAGAGGTGAAGCAATGTCATCGCATGGACTTATGGGCTCTGAGTCAGAGGGAAAGGAAACTAATGTTAAAGAAGATGCAAATCATCATGATAGTGGTGTTAGTGCACCTAGTTGTTTGGAACTAAGAACAGATATAGATTGCATGGCAGTTGACACTGACACGGTGATTTCTAATGGTTTGCCAAATGCTGAGGAACGATATCTAGGGGTGGATGGGTCGCCAAGTCGAGTGGCTGATGACGGTGCCTCTAACTGTTCTGAGGATATAACCGGTCGCCTGCATGATCTAAAAGATAGCCTTCCACCTATCTCTAGGAAGTTGAGGATACGATCCAAGAGGGTTTCAAGGTCTCCTGATACATCTTTGACGCAAGAAGTAAAATCTTCATCAATAAATCAGGAGAGTGGTGTCTCTGACGCATTAAATGATGGTTCTGCAGACACTAGATGTGATGTGGTATTGGACAGTCAAAAGGATGGTGTGGTTGGAACAGAGCTATCTCTGAGAAATGATTGTGTGCATAAATCAAATCCTGAGATCAGTGATCCTGTCTCAATTGCTAATGATGTTCCTGTGTCACATCCTAAACGAATGTTTGATTATGTCTATAGGCGATTGAAGTCACGAAAGCATAAGAATAACTTAGACGGGGGTGCTACTCTTACTCAAGAAGTCAGTCCAGGTTCTTGTAGCCAGGATCAGAGTAGTGGCGCTAATTCCCATGAAGGTGCCCCTAATGGGTTCCATGGGACCCAATCGAATGGATTGAAGAGGTCAGAAGGCAGTTTGACACACATCCGAGATAAACTAAGTGATTCACGTGGAAAGGAAAACTCTCAAGAAGAATGTAGATCGACTTCTGGGGCAACACTTCGGTTGAGATCCACAAGAAATAGAAGGTCTACTTATCCTTTTAGTGAAAGTAAACCTGTTGAAACAAAGAAGCCTCAGCAGTTAATAGAAAAGTTATCCTGGTTGACATTATCGACACATGAAGAGGGCTCTCGTTATATTCCACAAAAGGGGGATGAAGTTGCATATCTGCGACAGGTAAGTGTTTTTGGTGATCTTATCTGTTGCCTCGTTTATTCAACCTTTGGTATCAATTTTTTACATGTTACTGTTACTCATATCTTTCAGGGGCATCAAGAATACTTAAACTTTAGCTCCTTGCGAGAAGTGGCTCCTTGGACTTCAATAAAGGGAGGAAATATAAAGGCGGTGGAAATTTGTAAAGTGGAAAGTCTTGAATATGCAACACTTCCTGGTTCTGGGGATAGCTGCTGCAAAATGATACTTAAAGTCATCGATCCGAACTCCGAAGTCTTCAGCAAAAGTTTCAAACTTACGCTGCCTGAAGTGGTGGCCTTTCCAGATTTTCTTGTGGAAAGAAGTCGGTATGAAGCAGCAATACAGAGGAACTGGACTTGCAGGGACAAGTGTAAAGTTTGGTGGAGAGACGAAGGCGAAGAAGATGGTAGTTGGTGGGAAGGACGGATTCTAGCTGTGAAACCCAAATCACCTGATTTTCCTGATAGTCCGTGGGAGAGGTACACAGTTAAATACAAGAGTGACCCGGCCGAGACACATCTTCACAGTCCCTGGGAGCTTTTTGATGCTGATACCAAGTGGGAGCAGCCTCACATTGATGATGAGCAACGAAACCGTCTGCTCTTGGCCTTAACAAAGTTAGAGACTTCAGATAAAAGAACCAAGGTTTGTGATTCCAATCAAATTTAATATCTCAAGGTGTTAATTCAGACTATCCGAGCCACTAAGTTCTGACTTCACCTGATGATCTTAGTGCCCATGTTTACATTAGTTAAGGGGTTTTAGCTAGTCCACTCTATAGCTAAGTGGATTTAGGAGGAGACAAAGACACAACACTATCCCAAGAACATAACAATATGACATAATCTCTACTAATTCGTTTCAGGATGCGTATGGCCTCCAAAAACTGAACCAGACCGTGGGAAACTCCAGCTACACCAACAGGTAAGCTTCTTCAACACTGGAAGAGGATTTTTTTTTTATGGAGATGAGACTGACATGGTTTTGTTCTATGGATTCATCTGCAGGTTCCCTGTTCCTTTGTCTCTTGAAGTAATCAGATCAAGGCTTGAGAACAACTATTACCGGAGTGTGGAAGCATTAAGACACGACGTAGCAGTTATGTTGTCCAATGCAGAAACATTCTTTGGTCGAAATAAAAGCTTAGCGGCCAAAATCTCTCATCTCTCTAACTGGTTCGACCGCACGCTACCACCTTCTTTGTAGCATTTCTTCTCTCATAGTAGTAGTGCCTATGTAGATAAAAATGTTTTTTTCTTTTTCTTTCTCATGTTCGCAAATTATTTAGTTAGGGTTTCTGCAAATTTTTTTATAAAAAAAACTCTGGTTCTAATGAACGAAGAGATTTTTAGGAGTTCTTTTTAGTTAGAGAATTTTAGGTTTAGGGTTAGTTGGAGAGAATCTTTTTCATTGTAAGTAAAGAGATATTGGAGAGGTCAAAAACATTTGATGCTTTGGAAAACAGAGAACTATCTTCCGTTGACTGATCCAACCAAATTCCAGAATGACTTTGTTACAAAAAGATCGAAGTTTGGACACGACATGCAAATGGACAGGAAAGAAATATAGAAATTTTGTAATGTGATATAGATGGGTAACAAAAATAATACTGCACATAAAATTTGATGGAAAGTATACTACTCTAGGTTCAAGATTTGTTTTTAAAATTTGACAAAATTTATTTGCATATTCAACCGGGATTTTGCATATTCAGTCAAAATATTTGCGACTCTAAAAAACATTTTCTTTTCTTGTTCAAGTTCATTTCTTTTTGGCTTTAATCTTATTCTATCTGGTTTAGAATATCGTTATTTCCAGTCCATTGTGCTATTTGTAGTTAAGGTATTGGTGGGACTTTAGTCACAGAGAAGTCAATGAGTCGCAATTAAAATGTAATAAAGTGACGACAACTAGAAGCCTAAACATCGAGTAAAACTTGTCAAGAAAGATATTTTAATTACGTTAAAGTGAAAACGAAGGTTCAAGAAACAAAGGCTTAAAAACCCAGTGTCGGCTCATGGAAGTTTGGGGTGGCCGGAAGATTTTCCGGTGTGATTTTCCGGCAACTTATGAAATTTGGAAGGGTTGTGTTTAGTGAACCAAGTAGTGTACAAAAACTGCTTGTGAGGACCAACATGGTTACATATGAGCTTCAGCTTCTGTCTCTCTCTCATCCACCTCAGTATTATCTTCATATGACGCTTGCTCGATAGCCCTCTTAATCCCACTTCCTGCTCAAATTTTTTTTAATACCAAATTATCAGATGAAAACTACACATTGTGTTGAATATCAATGGTGTTAATTGCATACTTGATTTGAAAGCTAACCGACAACTATTCGAGTTCTTGACCTAATAAGGTTTAAGAGTTATTGGTTACTCCACACAACACCAATTGGTTTTGAGATAGAACCTATGAACCTTCACAATATTCTTTATCTTTGGCTGACTGAATATTCGATATAGTTACAAAGAAAGTGAAAGCATTTGTACGTAGAAGAGTGATATTGCAAATCGGTTTTGAGTTATCAGTTACTCTATTAGCCTTCGAATTCTCTACCTTTGGCACAGATTTGAGAAACATTCATTCTACATAGTCAAAAACTCTATTAAAGGAAATGAAAAAGAGCATCTTTTTAATGTAAAAGAGTATACCTTGACACGATCCCAAGTTTCAGCAATGGTGAGAGGTCCATGCTCCTTCAAAATATCAAAGATCACTCGGGTGATCGTCTGGGTTTGCTCTGGTGGTGTGTTCAGCTCGATCGGTTTCATCTTGGGTTTCGGTTTCGTCGCGAAATGCCTTGTTAACAATCCAACTACACTGAGATCGGTTCTGTTCCAAGGCATCACGTTCCGCAACATACTCGGATATCTTCACTTGTTTTCTCAGCAGCTAGAAAATGAAGAACACTTTTAACTCAAATCATTATGACGAAAGATTCGTGTTGAGACTTTAATCTGCCAACACAAAGTTCAGAATATAATCGTACAATCTCCTAATTCTCGACTCAATGGATGCCATTCAACAGTTTTGTTCCTAGTCACGACTCTAGAGAAATCCCTCTATATATAATTAGGTAACAGACGCGGAGAAAAAAAAGTCAAGATCTTGAGCAATAGAGTGAGAAACAAACCGGTTATTAGCAATTTTTCCAGCTCGAGTCTCTCAGCTAGACATTTGATCGAACAGCTTAAGTGCAATGCGAGCTTTGTAGCGTATATAAACCACAGAGATTATAAAAAGAGAAAAACTCAACAAGATGAAATGTTGGAAACAGAAGCAGCCGAGTTTCCAGAGAGAGGGATAGAGGTAAGTTTGTGAGGAAGGAGACTGGAGAGATAGAGCTTGGACTTTGTAGTACTTGCGCGAGTTTACTACAAACGTAAACTTATATATGAAAGATGCATAATTTATGAATATTTACAAAATCAGGCCTATGACGTTCCGCAACATACTCTGAAATTTTCATGTGGGTTTACTACAACTTTCTGCAAGAGCTATTGAGCTCTGAAAACTAAAGGGATTCTCAGATCCATCATTTTGTTACAACACAAAGCCAAAAATGGCTGAGGAAAATAAAAGTTGAACTTTGAGAAAAAAGAAGAAGAAAGAAGCAGTGTGAGTTTCTTCAGTGCTCAAATTGATTCACTCTAAGAAAAGGCATACAAAATCCATCATCCACTTGCGATTTTCCCTTTTCCTACAACCAATTCAACGACGTTTGTTGCTGTGTCTCTTGCTCTTCTTCTTTCTACTGCTTCTGTCTTCATCAGAATCTGAGTCCGAGGCTGATTCCGAATCAGACGACTCAGATAAAGAAGAGCTATACCTTCTTCGCCTTTCCTTCCTCTGCTTTTGCTTCTTCTTGCTCTTCTTCTTATTCCTTCTCCTCCTCCTTTCCTCCTCTGAGTCTGACGACGAACTGTATTCTGAACTACTCTCTCCAGATGATTCAGAGCCGCCGCTATCTGTTTCAAACACAGAGGCTTCACTGTCGCTGCCAGAATCATCTTTTGACCTGTGCTTTCTCTTGCTCTTCTTGGGCCGCCTCTCACCTCCTTCTTCTCTCCCGTTTTCTTCATCTGGCTGCTTTTCATCATCATTATCAAGATCGTCAATAGAAGGCTTCATTCTCAGCTTAGGGTTCTTAAGCTGCTGGGTTCTCGAGGGCCTCGAGATGTAAACCCTTTCGTTCTTGCACTCGTAAGTCCAGTGTCCTGTTTGGAAACATTTCTGGCACTGTGAAGCCGCCGCGGCGCCTCCCACGACTGATGCCGACATGGACTTGTCTTTCCTCTCGCCAAGCCTGACCGCTTTCTCGGTACTCATCAAATACATCTGCCTCTTTGCTTCCCTTTTTTCCTGCCATCGGCTCGGGCCTTCTTCCTTTTGCCCATAAGCGTTGACGTTTCTCGCTGCTGCAGCCGCTGCACGCTCAGCTTGGGTACGGCTCAGACCTTTGGCAGCATTGAGTGCTGCAGCCTTGATCCTGTCTGCTGCAACCTGTGCTTTCTCATCCTTTGAATCAGACATGTCTCCTGAGCCAATCAGAGATTCTTTATCCTCTGCATTCAGCAAAAACACCATAAATAAAGACAGAAAGTCTCTTCACAAAGTTGGGAAAGAAAATCTGTATCTTCACATAATCAGTAAAAATCTGAACAACAAGGGAAATTCCAACACCTTCCGAGACAAATCTCGAGATACAGGTAAAACCCTAAGCAGGGGGCCTCCGAAATTAGGGTTTCTACTCGATGCAACTAAACTGGGTTCCGCTACCTCAACATCACAATAAAACTCGATTCCTAAATTCTACGGCTTTACGACTATATCCCGAGAAATCTCAGTGGAACTTCTAGGAGAGCACGGGAGCAAACTAGGTTTATCGATCTATTTGTTCAATTCCAAGATCTACACAAACCTTGAGAGAAAGAAAAAAGATAACTTACGATTAGAAACGAGAGCACCAAGAGGAAGATCGAAGCAGCTTGCTTGGGAGGAATTAATGGAGAGGATGAGCGAATTAAGAGAGACGAGACAAGGGAGTGACAAGGCGGCGCAAAGCCTTTTGCTCGATGCAACAAAACCGGTTTCTTTTTTTCTCAAGCCTTCCTTTCCTCTTTAACCAAAAATAAAAAACTCTTATTTTCCTTTTTTTCTTTAAAAATCTTTCTTATTTTTATGTTTATAAACTATATATTTTCTTTAAACAGAAAACTAGCCTATTTTCATTCAAAATTCTGGATTTTTTTTTAGATGAAGTTATGTGAAATTTTAAATAACTAATAAGATGTTTGAGTTATGTAGTTTTTTACCATTATCAAGAGAATCCACACGTGGTTCATTTTTTCGATGAAAGATTGCGTTTTCACAAAATGCAATTGCAGATTACTCATTAACACAGAGCATCGAGAGTTGTCTTCAAAACATCTCTTTTGTGGCTATACAGTTTCTCCTCACCTACTTTCTGATTTGTTTGGACTGCTTCATGCAAGCCCCACATCTACAAAAACACAGAGATATACCAAAATCCTATTGTCGAGAATGTTAAATCTCAGGAACCATTTACATCCATTTCTGTTGATGATTCTGAAGGTCTCAACGCAGTTTCATCACCTCCTCCTTTTAGCTTCTCATCTTCTGCTGTTTCAAGTTTGCTGTCCTTTTCTTCATCTAAACTATTGCTATTGCCGTCACTGCTTCTAGAGTTGTCACCTTCGCCACTTTCCTCTGGGGAGTTCTTGTTTCCTTCAATTGTTGAAGAACACAGCCTCGGTTTTTTCTTACACGGCTCTTGCTCATTTTCTCTGCAAGAGGGTTTGTTTTTCAGCGTAAGGGGCTCCTCCCTTTTCTCCTCTGAGGCTTCTGGCCGTTTATCCGCCTCATAATCAACCAAACCCCCAGACCTCAAGCTGTATGGTTATTAGAAAGCACCAAGGAAATCCATTAACCCTAGTTGTTGCTTATGATACTACACTTTTCATGGATTTTTATCTCGAGAGGCTAGAAAGAAAATACCTCGGAGAAGCAGAACTTGCAGCTGCTACATTGGAATTATGTGGCTTAGCTTCTTCTTTCTGTGTATCAAAAGCAGAAGCTGACATCTCTTCATCGCTGTCAGTTTAGAAGGTGATGAGAATAGGTCAAGAGAGAAAAAAAGCGTCCATTGATGATTGAAACACCCTAAGGGATGCACCTGTTTCCTTTGACGTAATTATCCTCCTCTTTCTCCAGAGCACGCTCATTTCCTCTCATATCAACTGGATCAGTGGTGCTCTTTGGTCCCCAACTTTCTAAGCACTGAAGACACATTGTTAAACAAATAATTCTGTAGGAAAACTTTCCAAAGTAGAAGTTAGATCGAAGAATGTTACCTGCTCATATTTCCTTTTTAAAGCCTGGATGGAGGAGGTCAGGTGTTCAAACGGTGCCAACTGGTCCCAAAATGTATCAACTACGTATTTGAGCAACGCATTTTTATTTTCCTGCACACAAAACGGTAATATGTACAGAGGAACACCCCTAAGAAAAAAATGGAGAAAGAGATGATAAATAGGAAACCTTGCGTATGTACTCAAGAAGCTCCAATACAGCAGAAATCAGCAGATTGTCCCGATTACCACCAGCAACAAGAACATCTATAATAGGTTTCAGCATATTCTTCTCAACAACGTAACTCTGGACATTATCATCCTGTAGTAGTACAAACAAATTTTAGAAATTGCTTAGCATCCCTAATTGACTTATTGTCATCCGAGAAACTTTTGTAGCCATTATCCAATCTATTTTCATGTTAGCGCAAGTGAAAAATCAGCTTTCTATAATATGACGTGACACTGAACTACAACTTACCAAAGTAATATCATGTAATGACTTCGAGTACATGTTTACAAGAATCTTGAACTACTACTCAAAATCCAGTTTTTTAAATACAAAAAAAAACTCTGAGCCTGAATTTTCAACTAATCCAGATAACCAATTTCCATCTTGTCAGATTCATTCTCAAGAGAAGAATGCGCATATGAGTATAAGAAAAAATGCTGACCGAAGACTACTTACATGGAAAGAGAGGAGCATGCGGAAAAATCGAATAGCCGCAGCCACTACGGGTTTTTCCTTTCTTCGTGTGAGAAACAAAACCTGTTCTGTCACGTTTTTCAGGAGAAAACTGCACGTTGCAGACAAGAGAAGAAATTGCACAAGAATATAAAATGGCTACTATAGTGTAGATAAAAGAGAACAATAATGTGGTAATCATCATAAAGGTTACATTGTCCTTGATGAATCCTGCTGAACGCAAATGCACAGCAATTCACAAATGTCCAATAGGACTTTGGGCTTTGTCTCACACTGGCTGCCAACTCTTCTGGATGCACTTTCAGATGTATCGCCAGGCCTTTCAGGACATGAGGCAGTTATGAAATCAACTAACTCAGATAGATGCTTCTCACAGAAAATATCCATAATATTCGCTCCCTGCAAAAATGAAAAATATATTGAAGAATTCTGTTAAATACATATCAAGATGTCTTGAAGATAAAAGAGAAAGAAGAATCAACTAACTCCGTGTGGACTTCAGGAAAACAGTTTTACATGCAACTTTAACCAATCAGAGTAGAGATGCTGAAGTCAGAAGAAAGATAGCAACGTTTTCTTGACTATGACTTCTTCGTTCAACAGTACATATTTAAAGAGGAGAATACAATCTCCTTCTGCTTATCAGAGAAACAGGATAATGAAAGGGAACATAGACGCACCTGAGCTCCACTAGATAATGCATTTGAATCCAGTAAAATTCGAAAAATTTCTAAAAACTGGCAGTGCTCATCACCAAAATCTTCCATCATTCCCTTAACCTAGTACACATAACGAGAACAAATTATTAATATAGAAAAGAAACAGGGAAACCTCGCAGCTGAAAGCAAAAACAATCCAAAAGAAAACAAGAATTAAAGAAAATTTACCAAGAAACCAAGGAGGGGACTTTCCGGTCGAACAACATAAGAGCGTAAGAGGCTGGGATATGGAGTTGAGAAAATAAGGAAGATATCTGTCCTGCATCCATTATACAATAATTATCTTGAGTATATAACTGGAAGTTATGATAACTAAAGAACCACGACCAATCTATCATGTATAATTAGCTAAAGGTGATAATATACCCGGCTAATACAAGTTTCTTATCTGGACTTTGCAAGACTTCGGCTATGATGTCAAAAATTCCTTCATTCATAAGTTGCCTAGAAGAGAATTAAACAGTCAAGCACCCCACGTAAGATACAGAATAGATTTAGTTTCTGAAAAAATACATACCTAAAGAGCTGTAGCTGCGGCGCCATCTGGAGGCTCTTGCTTAGACTACAAAAGTCGTGCAAGAAATGTACCTATTTTTTGGAGAATAAAAATACATCATTACCATGAATTTCCTTCAATATCTGAATAGACGTACAGGCACAAAGGTTTTGGAACTCTTTTATCTAACAATCTTACTGACAGGAGCTTGCCCAAAATCATTACCGGCAGTACTCGAAAATTATAAACTTAAGAAAATAACGAATCCTTCATGATGCCAGAAAATACCAAATTATTCCTCGATTCCACAGATGTAGATGGTGACCGTAACCTTGCAAATAACTCTTGGAAAAAGGTGTCGTCATCCTTCAGAAGTGTAACAACCTGTAGAAGATAGTCATTGGTAAAGCAAATTATGAGGTGCATGCATATTGCATTCAATGTCGTTAAATTTGATAATTCCTTATATGGATGACTTACACTAGCTTTGTTGGCATCGATTACTAATTGTAGGTTTGCAGCTGTAGCATCATCTACTACTCTAGTCAAAACAACATCCTGCAAGAAATGAGAAAACGGTGAGACCTGTTTCTGAAGAATAAAATGTTTGTGGAAGAGTTCATGGGATTTAACCTTCAGATAACCAATTTTGTATGTTTGGTGTATTTTCGACTGGGCCAGGGGATTTTTAATTGGTATAGCCTGCAAACAATAATGTGGTTTAATATAATGTCCCCAATTATGTTCCTTAAGCTCAATCTATGCTAACTGGTCCAGACCCACATGGAATCATGGACAAACAAGAACATTGTACTACCTCCTTAAAAACAACATGCTCTCTCAGATAATTCCGGTGATGTTGAGACTGAGGAACATCGGGATCATCTGTGAGGAGAAACAAAATACGCAGCAATCTTTATGATTAAAACTTTAGGAATTGGCCAAGAAACAAATGCATACATTGGCCTATAACCTTTGCGGTCCCAAATGCACACCCCCTAGGTGACATGTTAAAGCAAACAGCAAAGAACAGTAAAATTCTTCTCTCTCCACAAGTGAGAAGTTCCCAGTATAATTCCACATGACATATAATTGAACGCTGTCAGGTCTCGAAAGCTACAATATAGTAATAGCATCTAATATGTTTCTAAAATGGTCTATGCCATATATACTCAACAGCTACATTCTACTGGTATTAAGATCATCAAAGTTCATCAAAGTTCAACTAGAGGCATTAAGCTTACACTCAAGGCACCCGATAATTTTCATAATCAGTGTTTCCCCTAAGATTTTCTCCAGGATCTGAGAACTGTTGAGCGAGACTGCATAAGAATAGAAACAAGAAATGCTGCTTATTACATAAAATTTAGGAGTAAGAAAGTAATGATGTTGAGAAAGAAATCTAGGAGTAAGAAAGAAATTTAGGAGTCAAATTTAGGAATACTAACTGATGCCTTTGACAATATTGAACATCATGTGAAGGCCAGCAACATCCTTTGTACCCTCATAGAATACAAACAGATTCATCAAATTCCCAAAGAAATCAGGCTGCATCAAGTATCAGGAAAGAAAGTAGGTTAAAGGTTTTCAGCGTCAATTTCTTAACAAAATTAACAAGAAGAACAACTGCAGCAGTAGAAAAAAAGAGATGTTTATTTGAAAGCATAACAACTCAGACTAAATGCTGTAAGACGAAAATGCATGCTCAGAGAGAAAGCAATGAGGTATTACAAAAAATGAAATGGAAAGGACAACTAAATGGGTAAATAAATACCCATTTCTTTCATACAAAAAGAACAGTCGAACTTTGGAAGGCACTCAATACTTACATCCTTCAACATAAGTCTGGTTAACCGCATCTGATCTGTAATGCCACTTTCAGTAACAATCTGCAGGGAAGATGGAAACAAATACTTAAAATCCTCGAAAAAATAGAGACCTAGAATGCAAATTCAGGGTATTAATGGGCACTGCTTAACACACACAAAAACTTCCACAGATAGAGAGCTCATAATTGCACACACACTGCCAGCGTAAAAATGGTGAGACCAAACAAATGTAGTTCTGGGAGATGCAAATTATCAAAAAAAAATTGAAAAACCCAGTAGTGCTCCAGAATGGGAGTAAATAAAGTAGGCATCCAAAAGTAATCAAGAGAAAAAAAAAAAAGAAATTGCAATTAGGACTGTTAAGTTGCAACAATGCAAAGAAAGCACAAGATCAGTATTATCTTAGAACCTTGAGTATTGAGGGAAGATTAGAAATCTCGACATTGGGAAGCTCCCTCAACTCACTCTTGTGAAATGTTTCGCCTGCTCAAGCAAAGATGATTATATTGTCAAATACAAAATCTGTGACCGATACATGAAAAAGAAATGCTTGGAAAGCGATCAAAAGTTTTAATCATCATGAAAGTGCTGAAACAAAAAGTTGCAGTCATCATATGACTATATTCAAATATGAAATTCATGACCAATATAAGGAAAAAAAATGCTTAGAAAACGATCAAAAGTTTCACAATCATGTGAAACGAATTATTTATTTTCAAATATTCTAAAGTCTAAATGTTGACAGATGGTAAATGAGAAATTTTCCACACAAATCTGATAACTCTATCTAAGTAAACCCTTTGAACTACTATCACAGAAAAATCAGAATGCAAACTCCAAACTATATATACGGTCCTATGACACATTTAACAGAATGCATATAGTATGTTAAGAAAATGAAAAAGCATGTGAGAAGAAAATCAGACTAGTACAAAAGTTTGACAAATACTATATAGATGGTCAGGAAAAATCTCTTACTGTTCAGAGAATTGAAATGTAGATTCCGTTGCATAGTGTATATTTGATTCCTGGATAGGATGAAGCACCATTTTTGAAGTCAGCAGAATGATCTGTAAACAAACTGGAAACTCATCCAAAAGTATACAAAATAATTTTTTTTGTCACTCACCATACATGAGAGCATCCCGCAGTTTCTTGAAAGCTCAAAGCCAGTTCTGTTGAGCGCTCTGCGTCTCTCCATGAAATAATTGTGTCTGTAAATTGATACAGATACCACTTACCCAGATAAATAGAAAACCGGAAGTTATAAAATAGTTAACAAAACCGCAAAACACAATGGGTACCTTCTTGCTTCCTGTAGATATCATCAGTGCTGATCCGGTGTACAAGCAATGTCTCATTATCATCCTCATCAATCACATATAGACCGAGTTCTTCTGATTGCTGCATTGTATATCGTTTCCATTTAGTTACAAGTTTATTTCCAGAATGCGCACGAGCAGGAGAGATCCAGGATTTAGAACAAACCTCCATATAGTCCATACTGACGTGTCCAGTTCCTCGATCATCCCATTTACCATCTTCATTCAAACAATAAACCTTCACTCTCTGAACAATAGGGACAAGTATGAGATGGCTACAACAGTGAAAGTGAAAAAAATAACTATTGCAAGCATATACCAATGTAGACGTTCTTGGGCTTACGGTTTCTGATACCGTAAATGTGAACTCATGAATCTTATATACTGTTCTTATGTACATCTTTAAGATCTTACGTACTGTTCCAACTTCTTCTCATGACACATTATTATCAGTTTATCAGCTACACAACCCAACACCAACAGAGCGAAAATCCAAAAGAATCCCATCTTCGAGATCCTCCAAAAAAAACCAACTTCAATAGTAAATTTGATTCGCTTAACTATGACCCAACTAACCAAGAAAGAAGCAAGAAAGACCAATACATACTAGTCACGATTCACGAGCACCCAATTCTCAGCAACCTTCCCGCGCAGACTAACGAACGAGAAGATAACTAACTAACCAGAGAGAGAGAGAGAGAGAGAGAGAAACCTGCATCGAATTGGTGTTAGATTGCGCGTTTTCCGGGGCGGCCATAGCTAGCTTTGCCCACCGTAGATCCAGAATCGAGCAGCCAAAGACAGTACGAAGGGTAGACACCGAAGCGAAATTAGGGTTCTTGGAGCAAGAGAGAGAAGACGACAGAGTAGAAAGACGCGGGAGATTAAGTTCTTGAGGTGACGGACGAAATCAACAGAAACTCCTCCTAACTGCCATTATCGTAGAACCAAGATACATTGACATTTCTTCCCTCTTGCTTCTCTCTCCTCACTCACTCACTTGTGTGTGTTTTATTTTTCTTCTCTATTTGTTTTTTCCTGCGCACAAAGCTTCCTTTTTCTTCTATGACCTTCGTAACGGAGAAGACCAGTGAAAGACCAATTTATATCAACTATCGACTTCGTGTAATGCTTTAAAAAAAACTTATCACGATAAACATGAATAAATAAATTAGTTTGGCTAAACAAGCCTAGATTAGTTGTTTTTTTAAATTGAATTTTCGGTGATGCTTACATGTACTTTTGTTTTTAGTCACCTATTTGTCAACAACCTAAAAATAATTTTGGTCAAAATATAATTAGGGCCGTTACTGCCGCTTGACAGTTTGAGAAAATGATGATAGAACAATGCGATCTTCGCACATATATAGTGAAAACATCTCTCACATGTTAAAAAAAGAACATCACATCTCTAATGTGATTTCTAGCTGTCGTCCAAGCTCTTCTATTTCGAAAACCCACACAAATAATTATATATGTGAGATTTTAGTTAAATGATGAAACGATCTAAGTGGATCACCAAACCACAAGTGTTAAAAGAATTTAAGAGACGTATTATTTATGACTATAACCCATTACATACATAATGGGCCTTTGCTAATTACTGGGATACCAGGCTTTTTAGCGGAGCCCGTTTCCTAAAAAGCCCAATATTGTTCTTCGCCAAAGTAAAAGAGAACAGTCAACTCTATGAAATAACACCATTCATTTTGCGCTCTTTTTCTAAATTTATTCATATCCAGACTTTTCATACAAAAATTATATAGCTATTATAAATCATCATAGATATCTTATATGGTATATAGTATTATATCTATAGAGTATAGACATATGAATTACCCTATTTATATATTAAAATTGACATTAAATTATTGATCGAATGTCCATCTAGATGATTTAGTTCTCTTTTTAAAAAAAAACTTTCATCAAATTACTATATATCTTTCTTAACTTGTGTTGTTTTTTTTAGCCGTTCTTAATAGCTTATAAGTATCATATGGAGCAATAATAATTGTAAAATTATGACGTATCGTGTAAAAGAAGACACCATCAAATAATTCGGATCGGATGTGTGTGATAGCATGACTCTGCAACCGATATTACTACCATGACGGCTATACTTTTTTGAAGTCTTATGGATTGGATCAAATTCAGATTTGTTATCAAATTAGGCTTGTCTCGGGCCCAGCCTCGGCCTTATCTTTTTTTTTTTTTCTTACAACTTGTATTAATTATTAAATAATTTATACTAGTCTTCAGCTAGCTAAAATATAGTATAATTTTTTTTTGTTAAAAGGGAAAAAGATACTGCTATACATACCTTCTAGAGATCATCAAACTCCACACCGAGTGTATGCAATCGTTACATAAACTAACTCGGTACATGATATTTTTTTCTAAAAGTTATAAGAAAAATCTAAAATTTGGATACATATATAGAATATGATTAGATGAGATAGGAGTTGTGTGGATAGAGTGTAAGACAATCCGAAAAAGGGAATGAGTAGTTATGATAGAGATAGAGAGCTGTCTAATATTATCATTGGAAGGTTGGAAACAAGAAGACGCATTGTTGCATCAAAGTCACGTTACGTTTGCCAATTTAATCAACACATTAATTGATTATACTAATAATTAATGATATATACTATGAAAAAAAAAAGTAATGTATATATATGTACATGTGCATGCATATACGAGTATATACGAATAGGGGATACATAGAGACAGATATTGTTAGTTGGCAATGCCTCCAAGCAAACCACAAACCTTTTTATCCTAAAATTATCCCCTTTTTTCTTCTTTTTCTGTTATTTTGTGATTCCCATACATATATATATATATATATCATCTTAAATTTTGTCCAACTTGTAGATAAGTTTGTCTATTACCCATTCACCATCAATGCGCGATCGTTTGTTTATTTATAAAAGATGAGTTGTATATGTATCCACCACGTCTATATCACTCGTTACATGATATGTAACATGCATCGAATAATTCGTATTGAGATTGGGACAATTGATTTTTAATACGGTAATATTAAACACGATTGAATTATGATTGGATTCGAGAAAGATTAGATGCTCTCTTCACACACATATATTATGATTCTATATGTGGCCATTCATTTATTGGTTTGTCAGATCTATACAACATATTTTTGACTTGTTAGTATAAAATTCTGGTCAGACGAATTTTTAAAAACGATCATGATTTGTTTTGGGTGGATTAGCACGAATTGACTTGGATTGCGAGTGCTGACATGGCAAAGAAATGTCTTAATCAGTTCCAGAGAAAGGAAACGGACACATCGAATCATATGAATTCTCATTAATTATCTTTTATACTATTTTATAGTTTTTCGATACTATTTTTATAACTTTTCTCCAAAAAAACTTCTAATTGAGAAAAGTATATATAAATACGTCCCCTCACATCACCCAATAACCAACTCATATATATGTTTTTTTTTAAACATTATCATATATGTTGTATACAAAGATATATGATTATAATCATATTGTTCTATTGGTACAAATGTACGCATGCATATCATCTGCTAGGAGAACAAAAAAATTACTTGTTTAGAACCATATTGTTTTATTGGTAGAAATGTCCGTTTACTTTAACGGCATGGTGCTCATAAGATTGGGCAGATTATTTTTTTACAAACCAACTTTAATTAGATTGAACACTATAATGTATAAATATAATTGCTAAACAGTCTAAATTTTTTGATTGCATCCAAAAAAAAAATATAGTGATTTAAGTTGACTTGATCCAAAGTTCCTCTACGTCTTAGATCAATCATGAAATAAAAATTTAATGATAATTGATTAATTATTATTTATAATCGTTTAAGATCGTCTAAAGAGACTCTAAACCCACTTAAAAATAATTGTGACGGGTTTACGGACGCTTAACACCTACACGACCGTTTATGCTGTTTTTATAGATCACTGATTTTAATATGTTCTTCTTGTTTAGATTAATATGTATTAATTGCGTAATCATTTGTTACCTTTTTGTTTTGCTTCTTTTTTTTTTTGACTGCGTTACCTTTTTGTTTTGCTAAGGGAGCTTAATCATTTGTTATTGTGAGATATTATTAATTTGAAATATTTCCTCTCGTGAGTTATTACCGGAACATTTTCTTTTAGATTACTTGCATATATATCTTTATTTATTCTCCATCGTTTCATTTTTATGGGTATTGTTAACTAGAAACTTTGGTAGTTCAACTAAACTTTCTTTTGAATTTATCCGGAATGTTATTTGCTGCAGAGACTCAAGTTCAAATTACTGTTAGTGCATTTTTTTTTGTTTCAAAAATAAAACAAATTATTCAGATTTGTATCTTTAAAAGGTTAACAATTCTTTTATATATATAAAAAAAAAATCCAAATTCCTGATTTGTATATAGACAAAAAAATATTAACTGCTACTGCTGGGAGAAAAGAAATAACCAAAGTAAACTGAAGACTCACGAGAGAGTGTTTTTCGTTGGGCATCACGTGTCTGTGAAACTTTTTGGTTGCTCAGACCAACCAATACAGTTCAAATCATTCCACCAATCCCATTTCAGATTCCTATTTTTCTGAAGTTGTTTATCCAAAAAAAGAAAGAAAGAGAAGTACTATAATACTATTTGTCTCCATTTACGTATCGGAGTCTATACTGACTATAGCCTAGCGTCCATAAATAAGCCATTGCTAGTTATTTTCAAAATGTGTATTCAACTTCGACCCTTGTGTCTATGTGGTCGTTATGTCTATAATGGCTTGTTTTTTCATTATTTCCTCTGATGTAATTTCTGTTGTTTATAATATTAGAAATCACTATACAATACATATTCATGGAAAATAATTATCGTTGTGGCGGGAAGATAATTTATTCGAGTTTTACCCCAAACAAAAAAATATTCGAGTTGGTCTATGTACTGGCAGCAAAGCAGTCATGCGTATCATAAACAACAAGGTAAATATATATATATACAGCAACGATTAGTCGTTCCAAATAATTAGAAAATATTTGGGCGGTTGTCTAGACAAACAACATATAACCATATCACCAAACTGATTATAATCTACGAGATAATATGTTGTTTGAAAAACTCAATTTTGTAGACAATGTTATCGGTTACTATGAAAAGTTGGCTCAAAGGTAAATGGATTAACATACTAGAATTTAACAGTTCCATTGAAACAGTTCACTATATACAACATATATATATATATATATATATTAATTTGTGCTGTTTATTTTATCCGTTTACATCGATTATTATCACTTATGTAATCGATTATAAAAAGTAATGATGCAAATTACTGTCACTTCTTTTGTATTAACCTCTATAGCTCGTGAATTTCCTCTCTATGCGCTACGTTTGATGTACACCTTTTTTTATGACTGCATACCATTTTGGTTATATATGCAATATTGTAGATTTGATGAATGAAAATAATTGCAATAAAAAAATGTATCTCATAATACTAACAATTTTTATATACAGGGATATTTGGTGCAACAGGAACAACAATTAGAGCAATTCCACTTTTGTTGAGGATCTTAAACATATTTAATATTAAATATATTATTAATTTAAGTTAAGAACTTTCTTAGCTTACACCATACCAATGGAGACACTTAACTTGAATGTCTTAAAATTTTATAATAATAAAAAAAAATTTGATTTTTGAAAAAAGAAAAAAAAAATACGATTTAAAAACAAAAAATAAAAAAACCAAAATATGTGACGAATCGTGTCGTGACACGTATCATAAAACATCCTAAAAAGGGTCTTAAATAAGACACTTTTCTTCCCCTTAAAACACCCAAGTGTTGTCATGTCATTATTCTTTTTTTTTTCTTTTTCTTTTTTGGACTTAAAACACCTAAGTGTCTCCATTGGGGATGGTCTTAGTCACACATTGATTTATATTTAATTATGTCTAAATCATGATTTTCTTAAACTAATGAAGTGACTAGTAAACGAACTATCAATTTATCCTTAACGCTCATATTGTCGTCAGTCAGAGAATGATGCTTCTTTTTCAGCGAATAGATGAGACGTTTGTTAGAAGGAACTCAAATCTTTATTTTATAAGAAGTTTCGTATCAAATATAACTCTTACGTACAATTGAGGCCTTAATTAATCTAAACCAAATATAGACGTTTTTTTAATAAGATAATAGTTTGTTATATATATATATACTGTGTTCATCAAAACGAACAGCAGTATTTGGTTGTATTAGGCCACAAATATAATATAATCCAAGATACAAAAACAAGAGTTGTTTAAGTTGATGGGTCAATTATTTAATTATTGACGAATGAATGACTAAAAATGTTTAAGGGAGATTGCCGTGAAGAGACTAATCAATAACAATTCGGAAAGAAAGAGAAGTGTGGGCAACATGACTATTATTATTTGGTGGAGAGTCGAGACCCGTGACAACCTTCTCTCTTTGTCTCTCAGCTTTTTTAGGTCTTACGTTTCATTTAAATTTTTTCATTTTCTTACATATATAGCTAAATGTGTATACGTTTCTATATATAGGTATTAAATCTTTTGTATATCATCGGATTTTTCAAAATTAGTAAAATACTATTATTGTTTTCTATTACTTATTGATGTGTTTTATAAGAAATGTTTAATTTAAACAATTAGTATTTTTTATAAAAAATAATATTTTATACGCTATAATCTGATCAATAATATATAATTCTTGTTTTTGGGGGAAAGTCGTGGAACAACTTGTTCTTCCATAGAAAATAGCTCATCATTTATGTGCCAACTAACAAATTTTAAAGTCATTAATAAGTTGTATCATGGCATGCAAATAGTGATTATTGGAAGATATTTATCCTTAATATTAACTGTTAAAAATAAACTAGAAGAGCTTCACGATAAGAGTGCATGTGTAATCGACAGGACTATGACCATTTTCTTTGATTGAAATGTGAATATTACTAACAAAAATCATAAGCAAAATAATGCCCTTATTTGTCCACTAACCGTAATAAAATCACTTAATTTTTCACTTAGCAATCGATATGGTGGCTTTATTAGTAGCGAATAGTTTGACGGCGGTGGCAGACGGGCCCAAGCATCATATGACCGGAGGCTTCATTTATATTTTGTTATATTATTTCTAAGTAAACAATAGTAATTATTAATGTTCTCAACTTTAGCTATGAATTTTTTATCTACACTCGAACATGGTCTGAGTACCAAATTTTAAAATATTCGTTGAACTCCATTATAAATTTATTACTTTTAAAATATGTGACAGTGAATGTCATATTAATTAGTTCCAATAAAATTATAATTACCTAGACATTGTAAATTAAGTTCAACGAATCATATTATAGCTTCTTATCATCATTGGTATTGTTTTTAGTATGTGGTCACGGATAAAACGTATAAATATTTTCAAATGATTTTACCGAAAATATATATATATATATATATATATATATATATATTTTAAATGTTTGATATATCTCTTTTCCGTAACCTGTACAGCTTGGTTGTTTTATCTTTATCTTATTCTTTGTTCATAGCAAGAGTCTCTTATCCTTTGTCATCAATTTCGCTGAAAAACTTCTCTATAAATACCCCATTCACTTTCTTTCCCATGTAAACTAACAAACACAAACATCACATATAGATATACATATATTTTACAAACACGGACATACACAAAATACAGATATATAAGATGTCTTGTGATAATAAAGCATTATTAATCGGCAACAAAGTCGTAGTTACACTTTTATTCTTCTTATGTTTGGTTTACTCGTCAGAGTCACTTCGGCCACTGTTTGCATGCGACCCTGGAAACGGGTTAACCCGGACGCTCCGGTTCTGTCGGGCCAATGTACCGGTCCACGTGAGGGTTCAAGACTTGATCGGACGGCTCACGTTGCAGGAGAAGATCCGCCTCCTCGTCAACAATGCTGCCGCCGTGCCACGCCTTGGTCTTGGAGGATATGAGTGGTGGTCGGAGGCTCTCCACGGCGTTTCTGACGTCGGTCCCGGCGCCAAGTTCGGAGGTGCTTTTCCCGGTGCCACTAGCTTCCCTCAGGTCATCACCACCGCAGCTTCTTTTAACCAGTCTCTCTGGGAAGAGATCGGACGGGTAAGAATAAATTAGGAATATTATGCCTAATTAAAAAAATACATTTTAGAGAAAATGAGGATACTAAATTTTGTGATTTCTGATTTTTTTCTACGTGAAAAAACGACATCGACATCGTAGCGGTCAATACACTAGAGTTTGATTAGTGGGACGCTCTATATTTTATATTCTTTTTTATTTCGTGGAAATTTATAATTCACATGAATTTTTTTTCCTGACTACGACGTGAGTCTATCGAATAAGTCAGACAGGTAGGTTAGAAAAAATCCAAAACTAATATATATACGGAAATCTGATTTTGTCGCAGGTTTTATATATATTACGTATATAGTATTATATGTTATACTATTAAGTTTATTATCTGCAATATGTAATAATTAATACGATGATGGGCAAGCTAGCTATAACCAGTGAACAAAAAATAATACCTTTTTATCATATGGTATGGAGGATCTATTTCTTTCAACAAAAACAAAGGTGTATAGAGAATATATTAATTAGAATTGACATGACTCAAAATTAAATTAAAGGTGGTGTCTGATGAGGCAAGAGCTATGTACAATGGAGGCGTGGCTGGTTTGACGTATTGGAGCCCAAATGTGAATATACTGAGGGATCCACGGTGGGGCCGGGGCCAGGAAACTCCCGGAGAAGATCCTGTCGTCGCCGGGAAATACGCTGCCAGCTACGTGCGGGGACTTCAGGGCAACGGCGCCGGTAACCGCCTCAAAGTCGCTGCATGTTGCAAACATTACACTGCTTATGATCTTGATAACTGGAATGGCGTCGACCGTTTCCATTTCAACGCCAAGGTAATCAAATCTTTTACACATTTATATCTAATTAATTATATGTATGTCAGTATGTTTTTGAAGTTTTGACTGCATGTTTAGTTTCAATTTTATATTTTCACAATTAAAAAATGTGGAAACCGTCAATGAGCCTATATATACATATATAAGTGCTTAATTTCTTCCTTTTTATTTGTCGAAAAATGCTAAACTTCTTAAAATGTGAATGCTAGACATTATAAATTTAGAATTGCGTGGAAACAGTCTTTAGAAAAAAAATTGCGTGGAAATAAAAAAGAACCCGTGAGTCTTTGTTTTTCTTACAACTGAATGGTTTGTAAGTTAATAAATTTATTTCCGGTTCTAGGAATAAAAGTAAAGAACAAAATATAAATTTTCTGTTGAAACATATAAATTTACTTTCTTAAATTAGAAAGCTCTACTTTATTTTTAGCAAAAAAAAGAAAAGAAAAGAAGTTCTACTTTATATCGTTTTCAATTATTTATAGCCCCACGTAACGAATTGGATGTGACTGGATTCGTTTCTTGCAAGGTTTATCGTCTTTTTATTTCATTTTGTGATTAGATTCATTAGATCCAGAAAATAGTTAGGAGTTAGTTATTTAAAGTTCCGTAGGATACGCGTCACTTCGTAATCTCGCAAAAGACTTTTAATCCGACGGAATTTGAAATGAATTATCAAATGGGTAAATACGTGTATGTATATACTTGTATGCATGTCATAGTCAGACACAAACAAAACACTTGCCTAACATTATATTCCAGCTAATCCAATAGACAGCGGGAACTTAAGTGATGTGGCATATGCATAGTCTTATGTTATAATGGTGGTGGAGAATCTTATCCCTTATTGGTCATGTGGACCAACCAGGACCAACCCTCCTTGCCTTTTATCTTGTTCTTCCAATTACATATATACTTTTAAATTAAATCGTAACAACAAAAAAGATTCGTTATTTTTACATAAATAATTCAAAACATATTAATCCAAACGAAAACTCATGAATGATGTGTACATAATAGGCGGCTTCTAAATAGCTAATAGTTAATAGGATTAGTCATTTAATAAGTTTATGCGATGGATTTAGGTCACCAAACAAGATTTAGAGGACACATACAACGTGCCATTCAAATCCTGTGTTTACGAGGGAAAGGTCGCGAGTGTCATGTGTTCGTACAACCAAGTCAACGGAAAACCAACTTGCGCCGATGAAAATCTCTTAAAGAACACTATTCGTGGTGAATGGCGTCTCAACGGGTAATATTAAAAAGCCATCATAATCAACGGTTTAGATTCATTTGATCCCTTTTCTCACACATTTTCAATGCATACAGGTACATTGTATCAGATTGTGACTCTGTTGATGTTTTCTTCAACCAACAACACTACACCACAACTCCGGAGGAAGCTGCCGCCGCCTCTATTAAAGCCGGTAAGTTGTTTTCCACCGTTGATGTTTTCAATCCACAAGGACCGTACCGTACGTTGATCACGTTGATAGCAAAAAACCATCGTGTCGTTTTGCAGGTTTGGATTTGGATTGCGGGCCGTTTTTGGCGATCTTCACGGAAGGAGCTGTGAAGAAAGGATTGTTGACGGAGAACGACATCAATTTAGCACTTGCTAATACCATAACGGTCCAGATGAGACTTGGTATGTTTGATGGCAATCTTGGGCCATACGCTAACCTTGGGCCTAGAGATGTTTGTACTCTAGCCCATAAACATTTAGCCCTTGAAGCGGCCCATCAAGGAATCGTTCTTCTCAAAAACTCTGTTCGCTCTCTTCCACTCTCCCCTAGGCGCCACCGCACCGTCGCCGTGATTGGACCCAACTCCGACGTCACTGAGACCATGATCGGGAACTACGCAGGTAGATAAAATATTCCACTAAAAATATATATTATCAACAATTACATTACTTTAACGTTAAAATTTTTATTTTTATTTTTTGCTTTGACAGGAAAAGCATGCTCTTATACGACACCGTTACAAGGAATCTCAAGATACGCGAGGACACTTCACCAAGCTGGTTGCGCCGGCGTGGCTTGCAGAGGAAACCAAGGATTTGATGCAGCGGAGGCGGCAGCGCGTGAAGCAGATGCGACGGTTCTTGTGATGGGATTGGACCAATCGATAGAGGCAGAGACACGAGATCGAACCGGGCTGCTATTACCGGGTTACCAACAAGACCTTGTGACCCGTGTGGCTCAAGCCTCTAGAGGGCCAGTTATTCTGGTTCTTATGAGTGGTGGACCTGTCGATGTATCTTTTGCTAAAAACGATCCACGTGTCGCTGCTATCATCTGGGCCGGGTATCCGGGTCAAGCGGGTGGAGCTGCCATCGCCAATATCATCTTTGGTGCTGTTAATCCCGGTACGTCGCTGATCCCATCACATATTTTTATAATTGATTTATTCTATAAAACCAAAGTAAATATTGATTAAATCATAATCCGGAAATCACAAAAAAATGAAAAATTATAAAAATATAGAAGAGTAAAATTGAATAAACGAACGAAAATTTATTTAACTAAAAACTTGTAAATTTACTATTTGTCTTTACATTAGTCATTATTAATCTTGTAAAATAAAGGAATCACTCAAATATAAATCATATTCATGATTCCATAAATACTCCAACTGGTAATATCTGGAAGCGTTTTTCTATACCACAAAAAAGTAAATTTATATTTTGTAGTGTAATTTATCAGATGATGATTTATGGACTAACACTAATGAGTTTATATATCTTATGACAGGAGGAAAACTACCAATGACATGGTATCCCCAAGATTACTTGGCAAAAGTACCAATGACGATAATGGCCATGAGAGCGTCTGGAAATTACCCAGGAAGGACCTACAGATTCTACAAAGGTCCAGTGGTATTTCCATTTGGGTTCGGTTTAAGTTACACTACCTTCACTCACAGTTTGGCACAAAGCCCATTGGCCCAATTATCGGTTTCACCTCACAATCTCAACTCCGCCATTTTCAACTCCTCATCTAACTCCATCAAAGTGTCTCATGCCAACTGCCAATCGTTTCCGAAAATGCCCCTCCACGTCGAAGTGTCAAACACCGGTGAATTCGACGGAACCCACACGGTGTTCGTCTTTGCCGAGCCGCCGAAAAACGGAATAAAAGGATTGGGTGTGAACAAACAGTTAATAGCGTTTGAAAAGGTTCATGTCACGGCAGGTGCAAAACGGACCGTTCAGGTCGATGTTGATGCTTGCAAGCATCTTGGTGTAGTGGATGAGTATGGAAAGAGGAGAATTCCAATGGGTGAACATAAATTACACATTGGTGATCTTAAACATACTATTTTGGTCCAACCGCAACTTTGACGGAGGCATATATATATATATATATATATCTATAAAACAACAAATGAGTAAAACCTCTTAACGAAGTGGAGTGTTTCCTCTTATTTATTTATATTATAGTATAGAGAGATAGGTTATTTTCCTGTGAAATTACTCGAGAAAGGTTTCATCTGTAAAGAAGCACCAAAGGGTCCGCTTCTTGGATGTGTGTATTTCTTTAAATTGTATTATCGTGTCAATCGCCAAAGGTATTGTAACTTGTGGCTCCCAAAATAAAAAATGGAGCCCTTGTAAGTTGTAACATGTTGAAACAAAAGAAAAATAAATATAAATGATAAAATTGATATAATACCGTATCTCTCTTTCTCTCAATCTCTCTCTGGTTGTTGTATGCGTGGAGTTATGGAATCTTTGTATATAGGGTAGATTTGGTTTTTGATACATTAACTATGCAATTAATTGATTTATCTCTGTTGGCAACATAACAATTTTGCGTGGTGATGGGATGGATATCTACTAACAGAACAAAACACTCTGTTTTGGGAAAGATAAATATAGTGTTATTCTTGGAGAGAGTATTATTCTCTGTCTAGTACTTTGGTCTCAACTCTTAAGGAAGGTCTGCGAAAACCGGATGAAACGGTGATACTTATCCGTTTTATAATCACATATTGGAGGAACCCTAATTAGCAATATCCTCATCGATTAATTCCACATCATTCTTTTAGATTCGCCACCTGCTGTTGTTTGCTTTATTTGAAAACAAACAGCCTGTGAAGTGTGAACATGTTGGTGTGGTGGATAGGATTTTGAGCGAGAAGTACGTTCATTCGTATCTGAAATAACTTTTGGGTTTGGTTTGAATGTGTATATAAATTAGTTTTGTAAAAGCTTTTGAGATCCTTCCTTGGTTATAACAAAACATCTTCTTTCGTGTCGAGTCTTGAGATCACTTTTAGGTTTGATTTTTATTTTTCCTTCACAATAAATGGCAGTCAATAAATGGTTTGCAATAGGCAAAGTAAAAACGGAAAAAGAGGGGTTGGTGACTTGTACTCAACTGCTACAAAAATTTCCTCTGTAATTTTGACTCTCTCTACAAGAAACTAAACTCTACTTACTTGCACCACAAGTCTTGAGACTTTCCAGAAACACCTAGATAGTATTATATAAAATGATTTCCTAATTATGTTCTCGTGAACTCACTCGTCAGAGACCTCCGGATATCGGCCACCCTTGTCATTTTTTTCTTCCTCATCATAGTTTCCTTTCCAGGTTTGTCGTTCATTTTACACACATATATGCTAGTTGTCCCAAAAACAGGCTTTCATTACTTTAGTTACGAATGTGTATTCTATAGGGATCACTTACGGTGAAGAAGACGATTCAGAGGCAGGAGGTGCAGGTGGAGGTGGAGGTGGCGGGCCAGGGTTTGGCGGTGGTGGGACAGGTGTGGGAGGCGGAGGGACAGGCGGTGGCGGGCCAGGATTTGGCGGTGGTGGCGCAGGGGTGGGAGGCGGAGGGCTAGGCGGTGGTGGTACCGGATTTAACGGCGGAGGGACGGGTTTTGGTGGAGGAGGATTGGGTGGCAGTGGCGGCGGAGGGACGGGTTTTGGCGGAGGGACGGGTTTTGGCGGAGGAGGATTGGGTGGCAGTGGCAGCGGAGGCTTTGGAGGAGGAGGAGGAGGAGGAGGATTAGGCGGCGGCGGTTTAGGTGGGGACAATCCACCGGAGATAGTTGCGAAAGCTTTGAAGTGCTTAAATCAGAAACAGGTAACTAATATCATTTACTTGCGACACAATAAACCGCGGACCTTTATTCCAGATTTTGGTCGGATTATTCAGTTTCACAATTGAAATCACCTAATTAGTATCATTTTCTTGCATCACTAGAAATCCTGACCTTGATTTAGGGGTGGTAAAATCCGGATTTCGTTCGGATTATTTGCTTTTATTAAACAGTAAAACAATTGCAAAACAGAGTCTATGATAAAAAATTTGTTTCAATAACTTTTTTTTTTCAGATCAGATTTTATTTAAAAAATCTGGATATCTAACTATTTACACCATAACATATTTAAAATTTTAAACTAATTTTCCAAGCTAGATTTAAATCAGATTAGTTCGGTTTTATGTTGAATACTCCTAAGTTTTTATACTTATAGAATAGAGTGTTGGGCAAGAATGTTTAGTTTTGTTAAATTTACGCATAGGACTAGATTAGCAAACAAATGTGAAGATCCATTAGCAAAAAAGGCCATTAGCTCACATTTAACATGGAGTTTGTAAACAAAATGATTGTACTTTGGAAAATTAATAAAACTTTTAGACTGGAAAAAAGAAGAAGACAAAATCAGCTAACCACTCTAGTATTATAATACTTACATCGCAGCCTCGGCTATTTTATTTGATAATTTTTTTCACTCAAAACTCGGATATGAAATGCAGATTTATAGAGAGTGTGAGGAAGCATGGAGGCTAACGTTAACCGGAGAGCTGAATATACCGGTGGCGAGGACGGATGAGTTCTGCGAGGGACCATGCTTCTCCGAAACACATTTGGCTTTGAATTGCATTGACGAAATTCTTCACCACTTCAGGTTCTTCAACAGAGCCACCGTTTACGACATCCGTGAAACCCTCAAGTCCGGCTGCAGCTACGGACCTGAACGAGGTTTTGATTCTAAAGATCGGTTCTTGATTTGGTTTAGACTGGTTATTTTGTTTCTGGTTTAATACTGAGTTAAAATTTGTATGCAGGTGATTTCAACGTTCTTGAGCACATCGAAGATGAAGAAGAAAGTGGAAGTGAGAAAATGAAGTCAAGGTCTGGACGGTTGCTTGGGGCTGTGTTGGTCACCATTGCCTTGCTTCTTTAAGAGCTTTGTTATTTTTTAATCTTAGTTATTATCTTATATATGTTGCTTAATTGACAATTACAAAAAAATATAATCCGATCTCTTTGTATCGACAACGGATAACTACTATTAGGAGAGTACTTGTTTGAACAAAATTTTAATCCCGTTAATATGATTTTTTTTTTTTAAATAGAAAATAAATTTGGATCACTACTTAAAAAATATATATATTAAAAACACAAAATCGAAACATAAGAGTTGTTTATTTATTTTAATTTTCATATGTTTTTAATTAAAATATTAAAAACACAGAATCTTCTGCAGATCCTAAGCAACATTAACCATACTTCTTTTGTAGTTCACACATTTTATCAACTATCTTTTTTCTATTCTGCTTCATTAAAAATTTAGGTATGCAATTCGAGTCATTCGAGTATGTTAACGATCTCACCATTAACTCTCTCCAAGCAACCAAAGTTTTTTTTCTCTTCATAGTCATCTCCCGTATATAATCTCTCTACCCTCTATCATAGTTAATCTTATTAGAAATATATCATAGTTAATCTTATTTACTTTTTTTTTCTTAAATTCTAATAGATCCTTTTCATAGTTAATATAAATTCTAATATTTTATCGAGACACGTGTCAGAATATTAAAATATATCATAGTTAATTTTATTTACTTTTTTATTTATTTTCCTTTTCTTAAATTCTAATAGATGTTTTTCATAGTTAATATAAATTCTAATATTTTACCGGAACACATGTCAGAATCTGAATCGAATGAAGCGCCACGTCTCGCGAGCAAGTTAATTAGCAATCTTATTTACTTTATTTTTATTGAATCTGAATCGAATAAAGCGCCACGTGTATCGATCAAGTTAATTAGCAATCTTATTTACTTTATATTTTATTTTTCTTTTCTTAAATTAAAATATATAAGATTTTTTAAATTAAAATAGATACTTTTGTTTTAATTTCCTTTTTTAGATATATAGTTATGACACGTTTCAAAATCTGATCGATTAACTTGACATGTGTCGCGATCATGTTAATTAGTAACTTTGACGCATCCTACTTTATATAATAAGATATTTTCATATTTTTAGAAAGTAATTCTATATATATATTAGATGTGTTAAAAGTATAATAAAACGAAATGTCCATGTTATTTATTTATTTAAACCACTTTTTTATAGCATTAAGCATTTATGATTATTCTGGAAAAATTATACTGAGCTCAAATGTTTCCGCTAGAAAATTACTCGTTTGACATGCTAATTAATTAATAAACACTTTTTCGAATAAAGAACTTGTAATAATATCATGTTGATAATTTATTTATTTATTCTTAGAGTAATTTCTCTAACTAAAACAATTTATTAAATTTTCTATTTCAGTATTCAAAATTTAAGTGCACATTTAACCTCTCACTGATAAAACCTCTCATTGTTCATCAATTGCCTTTCTTTCTTGTTTTAAACCATATGAATTTGGTTCGGTTAGTTTTGGTTAGAGATATGTGTGATTGATGTAATATAAGGTTGACCTCATTCAATTTCTGTATTATGGAAATTGATTGAACTTTTAATTTTGTAAGTTCACAAATTATATAATTTGATTATGAGAAAAAATATAGGATATATTTCAGAATTTAACATTTTTAGGACTGGATCGCCGAACGAAATTCAGAAAGCACATTTAGAAGCTGTTTAATTTCCAACCGTTGGATCTCCCTTTTCCCTCCAAAGAGATCAGATCATATTGCTTTTTTTTTTCTTTCCCCAGAAAACAGAGGAGAAGAAAGAAACAGAGAGAAGAAGAAGACCGGAGACGTTTCAATGGCGGATCTGAAGAATCTCTTCCTCATCACTAAACACCCATCAGCGACACATATTTTTCTAACTTCTCTTTTCTTTATCTCTCTCTTCCTCCTCTCCTCTTTCTCTCTCTCAGATTTCTCTCCCTCGCTCATCGTCTCGAGCTTCACCTCTCGTCTTCTCACGGCGGCGAATTTCTTCTCTTCTCCTTCTTCCACTTCGACAGCATCAGACACAAAAACGCTCTATTCTGTTTCTCCGAGAATAATCCGCGTCAAGAACGAGTCGAAGAAGATGGATTTCACGAGCAAAGAACTGACTTCTTGCGACATATTTGACGGAAGCTGGGTCTTCGACGATTCCGAGCCCATTTATTCTCCTGGTTATTGTCCTTTCGTCGAAGATAAATTCAATTGCCACAAAAATGGCAGACCCGATTCGGGTTTTCTCCGTCATCGATGGCAACCTCACGGATGCTCAATTCCAAGGTCAGTTCTTGTTACTCGTTAATTGCGATTCTACCATTTCCCTTGTGACTCTGTTTTCGTAAGATGCTTCGGTGGGTTTTATTTCTTCCTTCTTCTGTAGATTCAATGGGAAGAAGATGCTGAAGATTCTGAGAGGGAAAAGACTTGTTTTCGTTGGGGATTCATTGAATCGAAACATGTGGGAGTCTCTGGTTTGTTCACTTAGGTCAACATTAGACGACAAGAACAGAGTTTCCAAGGTTTCTGGAAAACAGAGTAATCTCCATAACGAAGGCTTTTACGGTTTCAGATTCAAAGTAAGTATCTCAGATCTCTATTATGGGTTTTAATCATTTCAACTTGTTTGGTGAATTTTAATATTTTTCCGTCAGGACTTCGAATGCTCGATAGACTTCATCAAATCACCGTTCCTCGTTCAAGAATCCGAAGTTTTAGATGGATACGGGAAGAGGAGAGAGACACTGAGGCTTGATACGATCCAACGATCGATCACGAAGATATACAAAAACGCAGACATTGTCATATTCAACACTGGTCACTGGTGGACTCACCAGAAAACCTACGAAGGGTATGAACATTATAAAACCTCCTTCTCTTGTTTAAAGGTTATGCCTAATCATATCCCTTAATGGATTTCGATCTCCAGGAAAGATTATTTCCAGGAAGGAAACCTAGTTTACGAAAAACTAGAAGTGAAAGAAGCTTACACGAAAGCTCTTCGTACATGGGCGGATTGGGTTGATTCCAATATCAACAGCACCAAAACAAGAGTCTTCTTCGTCGGTTACTCCTCTTCACACTTCAGGTGACAACAGCTTTCTTTCAGTCCAAGAAATCTCCATTTTACTTTTGTTTTTGAGGTTTGACTGCAGAAAAAAGGGGATGGAACAACTTCCTTTCATCCCAAGCAATCTCTCTTTTAATTTTGTTCTCTGGGTTTGCTTAACTGCAGAAAAGGGGCGTGGAACAGGGGAGGGCAATGCGATGGAGAAACAAGGCCGATACAGAACGAGACGTACAAAGGAGGGTATCCATGGATGATGAAAGTGGTGGAGACAGTGATCTCGGATATGAAAACGCCTGTGCTTTTCATGAACATCACGAAGATGACTTGGTATCGAACCGATGGTCACCCTTCGGTTTACAGACAGCCCGTGGAGGTCCGAGGAAGTTCTCCTCCTGCAACCGGAATGTTCCAAGATTGTAGCCATTGGTGCCTACCTGGAGTTCCAGACTCATGGAACCAGCTTCTCTATGCTACTCTGCTAGTTTCACATGGTTCCTTGCCTTACAAGTCACTGGGAACTCTCTTGTGAGATGGTGTTTTACTTTCTTCCTCTTTGATTAGCTACTCGTTTGTTGATCTTTTCAAGCTTTGCTTTCCTTTGTTCCTTTGAAACACTGAGAAACAAATAAGTCCCAAGTAATATAGTTCGGAAGCTGTACCATTTTAGAACCCTCTCCAAACTCGGTTAGAAGCTTCTCGTATTTAATTTTTTTTTTCCATTTTATACAAAGAGAATTATATCGCTCCACAGATAGTATGCTGAAATTCCAGCCAGTTTATACTCCTTTTTTTATATGAGATTATTTCGAATTTTCAAGTACTTTCCCTTAATGTGAGTTTTGTCAAGCAAGCGAAACAATGTAACTCGTATTGATCCTACATATCAGTGATTTGTTGAACCCTCTTTCAACACTGCTCTATTTGTTCAACATTTTTTCTAGCATGAAGTGAATTTCTGCTTAAATGTATGTATGTATGTATGAAGTCATTGCTCACAAAGAACTGTGCTAAAATTTGAAAAAAGAGTTATCACTTATCAGATAATTTTTGTTAATATTTTGTAGTTTTTACTTTTTTTTCCAGCTAAATATGTATGGTTAACACTTAAAAAAAAAACAAATTAGTGAAAAAAATAGTTCTAGATTTGTGTGTGTGTATGTAAGAATATACCGTTTCTCAGTATTAAATTTCGAACGCATATTCGCTTGTACCATTGATTGGCAATGGGTTAAAGATCCAACTTGTGTCCGCCTTTCAATTTTCATATGATCGTGATGTGTGTGCTTCACACCCATACCGATTAGGCGATTATACCGCATTTTCTCCTTATTTTTGGGGGTAAATTGCGTGAACGGTGAAAAAATTTCCTGATTTTTGTTTTTGTTTTCATTCTCTTCTTAATTAATTTATATACGCATAATCGTATTCATATCAAACTATGATACTACATTGTAACGATCCACAAATTCTTTTTTTGGGTATAAAACTTTGAAGAATCGAAATTACATTATCACTATTTATTGGGGGGTTTGCGTGTGATTCTTTGTAAAAATAGTGAAAAAAACAATGTAAATCCGAAATTGGTTTTTTTTTTTTTTTTTCCAAGAGAGTCTAAAATTTGAATTTTCTTAGCTAAAAAACCCGCATAAATGCTAGTTTTGCAGGATATACAATTAATGAAATCAAAAGGTCAAGTTGATCCTTGAATGAAAATGTCTTTAAATTGAAGACACCATAAGTTATAACTTATAAGTGACGATATTAATTTCTGATAAGAGTATACTGAAGGTTTGTTAATTAATTAGATTTTATACGAGCCGCTCGATCGATTGCTTTGGCGATTCCTCCAGCTAGAAAGGGAAGTTTTAATTGTTAACTATATTCTAATAATTTTTTTTAAATACATTTTACTCCGTTGTCATTTACCTAGCTCATTCTAAAAAATTGCCGTTTGCCTAATTCATCCTAAAAATCTTGTTGGAAAGAAGTTAGTACTATATAACACACAAAAAAAGAGAGAACTTACAGAGTAGAGTTCCACGAAGCATAAACATTTGATTATCTTTTTTTGGTATTATTATTGGAATTCTAATATTAATATTTTTAAAAATATAGATATTTTCAAGACAAAATAAATGTTGTTTTCTAGAGCTTCGGAGTACAAGTGTATATGTATATGGTTACATCCAGGACAAGTCGATGAAATAGGTGGGGTTATTGATTGCTCAAGTGCTCATATGCAAAACAAAGCGTATTTATATCAAAGGTCAGATTTATGTAAGTTGGTGAGAGGATCGCAGGATCCTTATGGACCTGCATGGCCATTATAACCTCCCTCTTTACACATTTTATTTATACCAACGGACCCTTACTCGTGGACCCAAAAAAAAAAAAACATTTCCAAACAAAAAACAAATATATATTTTTAATTTTTCTATAAAAAACAAATCTTTTTAATTCAATCGTTATATATTTGTCGAACATTACCTAAGATCCAATTAGATTTTCGGATAGAACCTCAGCTCTCAGTCACATATCCACAAAAGGGAAACTCATAAACGAAAAAAAAACAAAACAAAAAACAGCAACACGGTGGTTAGGACTTTAAATGGTGCGAAATGCTGGCACCTAGGTAATAACGGAGGTTTTTGTAACACTTTAACCACGACTTAGGTCAGAGTGAGGTGGAAGTAAGCGCCATTTCGTTTTTAGACTTTTAGTTTTAGATCTTACTTGGTTTAGAAATACTATAATTTACAAAAATATGTCTTTAAAAGAGGCCTTATAAAACTCGATAAAGAATCAAGGGAGATCCCAAATTATGGTTGCAAAAGAATAAACAGCCGCAGCGTTTAAAAACCTTAGACAAAAACGAAAGGAGGTTCTTTAATACCCTGCATGGCAATCCTCGAAGCTCGACTCCTAATTGGCTGATTCGAATGAACTTCGTCATCGCTTGTGCTTATGCAATTAATTACTCAAAAAATCATTTTTCGAGTCATTCGCAAAAAAAAAAAAAAAAACAATGATGCGTAAGCAGAGAGCTGGCTCTGAGTTTAAAGAGGCTGCAAGGTAGAAAAAATATTGGACCGATTTACCTTATAAAGTTTCGAATTTATGACCTTTTCATTGTGACTATACCTAATTTTGCTAATATATTAAAGATACTTTTGGAAATTTGAGAGCCAAAATTATTTTATAAAAATGAGCTGCAAGCATGGGTTTGCTTTGCTTGGGATCATGATCGGGTCTGGCCGTGAATATTACAACATAGTGAAATAATCAAGAGAAACTATATCACATGCATAAAATCCTGCAATATACTATACATATATATTTTAGTGAGCTAAAGAATCGGTGAATATTCATTAGATTGGATTGTTCTATGAATTTTATAATGAATAGAGGTGAATAGGGAGAGAGAGTTTAAGGAACCAAAGGCGAGGGACAAGGACAAAAAGAATTTAGAGCAATGCCTTTAATGGCAAAGCTTTTGCTCGTTGTTACTAAAGAGACTCGTGATGTCTACGTGACTGGCTCATATATAATGTCATCATCCTTTTCCCTTCACTTTGTAACATTCAAAATTTATTTTTACAATAATTCAAGATCCTTTCCAAGGCTCCAACCTTCAACCCTTCAAACATCATCGGGAGAAAATTATGCATTAATTCAACTTTATTCTCGTCATAGTCGATTTTTTAATCTTAGTTATAAACTGCTGATGTTATGTTATTAGTTTACACTATCCCTTTTCTCATTCCGATAAATTCTAATATACTAGTCTATATACATTCCGTTCACTCATGGTCTTATATATAGCTTCTTTCACAGTGACATCTATATTTTGTTTCCCATGCCACGGTAGAATATTTTATACTCATGCATTTTCATTTGATTAAATAAGTGCCTGGTCTCAGCGTCCATCTCTTTAATACAAGTACTGTATTCAATTTTATTTTATGCTTTTTGTATTTTAATTTTGTTTTAATTTGTTGATATTTTGTTTTTAGTTTACACTAATATATATATACATTCTATTGACCTCATGTGGTCTTTTATACATTCTTTCACACTGACATCTATTTTGTTTTCCATGTGACGGAAGATTCTTATATTTAACCGTTTGTTTCCAAGTCGGTACGATTTTTTTATTTTTTTTTTATTTTTATTTTTTAATTAATTATTTATTGTTTTAAAAAAAATCGATCGGACAAATATAGGAACACGTACGATTAACACCAAACTGAAAAGTATATGCAGTACATATGGACCAAGAGCTCAGGAAAGTCGTTGGAATTCACCTACCTTCTGGATAGTACCGGAATTAACCGATCCATGTAACTATTATTCAACAATTAAACCAACAAATAATTATGGCCTACCACTTACGAATATGGTCCAAGATCTTCCACATAAACCTCTTTATATTAGCATAGCCATTGTCGCCGACTCCAATACTATTTGACGTGTTCGTTTCATTGACTCTTGTTCTGATTTTATACGGTGATGCATTAATTAATGTTGTTTGTCCTAGCAATTTCTGATTTGAATCCGGATACATAATCGGTCATATACTCGTACTAGCCTTCAACTAAATATCTTAGAAAGTTAATACATACTAATTTTATTTGATAAAATTATACTCTTGAGCACTATTTAAGTTAAACAAGTGAAATAAAACCTCTTCAGGAGGGAGCTAAGTGAAGAAAAGAATGTTCAAGACAAATTCATTAAATGCGTATACAAGTAGGTATATATATGCATATAGCTACTTGACATGTACATGTATATGCAAGTGCGTATTTACGTATAAAAGTATTAAGTATACATAGTAATAAATATCTTGTAAGCACGGAAAAGGGTAGACAGAGGGACCAAAGGTTAGAAGGAGAGGTACGTGGAGTGTCTTTTGTGCGATGGTTTAGACGATGGGCACAATACATAACTTTTAATTCCACCGCAACGTGGTTCATTCCTTCACCCATCCGGCGTCGTTTTCAAACGTTAACTCTCTCTCTTTCCCTTTTGTCCTCTCTATATTAATCACCTGGATGATTTCTCTCTTTCACTCACTCACTCTCTCTCACTCAAGGGTCCAAAAAGTGTTTTCTCTTTCTTTTTTTGTTCTTTCTTTTTCTCTTTCTCTTTTTTTTTTTTTTGGTTTGAGAAAAGAGATAGAGAGAAGCGATGGGAAGGGCTCCGTGTTGTGAGAAAATAGGGTTGAAGAGAGGGAGATGGACCGCCGAGGAAGATGAGATCCTCACTAACTATATTCAAACCAATGGTGAAGGTTCTTGGCGGTCTTTGCCTAAGAAAGCAGGTATATATCTTTGAATATCCAGATTATTTGTTCTTAATTATCATCCCATATTGCAATTTTAGTGATTGTTTCAATTTTAACATTCGGAAACACGACTAAATTCTTCAAGTAATTAATTACAAGTTTCCCATGAGGTTTTCTTTCTTCAGTTTTACGGGTTTCTTGCATTATAAATTGGTTAATATAATAGAAATGGAAGTTGTTTATGCATGTATATAAAAAAAAAGAAAAATGTGCCAATCTTAAAAGAAAACTTGTGATGTTAAATTTTAATTAATGGATGAACAAACTGCATTCAATATATACATGGTCTAATAATAGTAACAAAAATGTGAAGGATTGTTGAGATGTGGAAAGAGCTGTAGACTAAGGTGGATAAACTATTTGAGAAGGGACCTGAAAAGAGGAAATATTACGGCCGAGGAAGAAGACATCATCGTCAAGTTGCATTCCCTTCTAGGCAACAGGTAATTAATAAACCAATTTACTCCTCATCACCTCCTTTATATATGTGATTCAAAATTTTAGTCTTATAATTACATTTTTGCCACTGTCTGACTAGCGACTTAGCGAGTGTAAAGTGGGCGGGGTCGGTACAGTACAATTATTTCATTTATTTGCATGTCAACATGTAGAAATGGTCAGACTCCGATCCAACCGTTCAAAATTAGAATGAAAAATAAAAAGCAAAGGGATCAAATTATGGAATGTACTGCCCTGATCTTGTGACCATCATAACGATGCAGCGGTTGATCGCTCTTGGAGCGGTCCAACCTTTTCCTAAAGAAATGGGGAAAAAAGATATCTAATTAAATCCATCCATTAAAAAATAATAATGTATATGTATATCCAATTTGACTTTTTATCAATAATTAGAATTGGCATTATGCTGCTAAAGATCTAACTGAATTGGTTTCTGTGTCTCATATGTGTTGTGTACGGCCCTGATTGTTGCTTCCTCTCTGACAACTGTAACAATGAGTGGTGGTTGATCGTTGTTGGAACGGTCCAACCTTTTTTCAAAGAAAAAAATAAAATACACATAAACAATCCATATATATATGGTATTGAATTAATTAATAGCCAAGTTGCGACAGTTATATAATTTAATTGATTAGTCGAAATTTATATTAGTTGTCTCACTGTGTGCTTTGTGACTATATTTTTCTTTCTGTAGATGGTCGCTTATTGCAACACATCTACCAGGAAGAACAGACAACGAAATTAAAAACTATTGGAACTCACATCTCAGCCGCAAAATCTATGCCTTCACTGTCGTTTCCGGAGACGAACACAATCTAAACGTCGACGATTTAGTCCTGAAGAAATCTTCTTCGTCTTCTTCTTCGTCTTCTTCCTCGGGAGCCAATAACAAAAACAAGACCAAGAAGAAGAAGAAAGGAAGAACTAGTAGGTCATCCATGAAGAAACACAAGCAAATGGTGACGGCCTCAAAATGTTTCCCACAACCGAAAGAGCTAGAGGAGAGTGAGATCAGCGAGGGAGGGCAACATGGTAATTTCGAAGGAGAGTCTTTAGGGCCCTACGAGTGGTTGGATGGTGAGATAGAGAGGCTCATGAGTAGTTTCGTTTGGGAGTGTACTAGTGAAGAGGCTGTGATTGAAGTGAATGAAGATGACTCTGATCACAACAAAGTATGTGAGAGTGGGGACAATAGTAGCTGTTGTGTGGGTTTGTTTGAGGAAGAACAAGAAAAGATTGCTAACACAGAGATTGATCATGCCATGAATGAGGAAAAAGAAAGAGAGGGAAGTGTTTTGACATCGAATTCAAACGAAAATGGTGATAAAGATTGGTGGGTTGGTCTCTGCAACTCTTCGGAAGTTGGGTTTGGGATTGATGAGGAGTTGCATGATTGGGAGTTCCAAGGTGGTGTGACTTGTCAAAGTGATGATCTCTGGGATCTCTCGGATATTGGAGAGATCACAATCGAGTGATATTACCAGCAAGTGGATCGTACATGAGAACTCGTATTAACGCGATAAAACATCCATCTTTTTTTTGTAAAGTCTAGTGTTTTGTTTGGTTATAGTGGATCTTGAGGTTATGTAGTAGCTTGTTGGAGTGTGTTACGAGAGTTAATTAGGATAAATGTAGTCTCCAGACTGTTTAGACCAGTTTGAAGCACGTTAAGCTTCTTCTTTTTTCCGTGATACTTTTACTCTGTTTTGTTGCTATTTATAGTGTATGTTTGTTTGTTTATTTTTTGCTCAAGTTTGTTTTTAATAGTTTCATTGATAATGTTGTAAAATAATGATGAATATATTGGGATCAAATTAGAAGTATATTAGATTAGGACATGAGTTTCCAATATGATTAATAGTTTAATACCAATGGAAAAAAAATCTACCCATGTTTTTGTTGGGCGTCTCTCTACGCCTGTTTTTGTTTTAGGTTTTTGTGAGTGTGGTAACCACGTTTCTGAAAGGAAAAATTTGATCAATAACCATTTAAAAAATTGAAATTTACAAACTAACCAAAATTCCCTCTTTTTCTCTCTCTATCTCTCTCTATCTCTCTCTAACCATTTGGTTAATTTGTTAATTCTTGTTTTTGTTTTGGTTGTTAACCAAATTGACCCTTTCTCAAATTACTAACAAGGTCAAGAAAAAACATAAACTTCCACATTTCTCAGAATGAAAATGTTGAATTAATTTCTAGTTCAGAGTAAATAAATTTGCACAAGCCTTTAATTTGGAAGCTTACAACGAAAAGTGAAAAATAAAGAGGCTAGTTTTTCTCATTCTTTCATACTACCATTTATCTTTTCCTTTTTTTCATCTATCATGAACTCATCAACACCTTTGTTGCCTCTCCTTTCATTAGCTTCCTCTTAATGCTATTCTCTTCTTTGAATCCCGAGCTTGTTAAATCCAGAAACTTCCGTAGATAATCCAAAAAAAAAAAAAAATTATGTAGGAGAGTGAGGGTGGTATACATTTATGGTAGATATTATATATATATATATATATATATATATATATATATTATTGGATCCTTAATTAGTATTACAAAGAGTTGGTTGACTATCAGGAACATGTATAAAATTAAGAGAAAAAAAAAGGTTTCCAAGACTCGAATGTCTAATACGTATGGGTTGGGACCTCATAAGCATCAAGTGGGTTCACGTTTATATGTCAAAGTTGCATATATTTTCGTAAATTACAATGTTTTTTTTTTGAATGAATGTTAAATTATTCAAAAAACCAGTTTTACAATAATTACCTCATAGTGTGGGTCGAGAGTTTTTTCTTAGATTAAAATATACAATAAAATATTTGAAGGTATTATAGTTTTTTTTTTGTTGAAATTTTGATACATTAGTTGTCCTAAATACATTCATACATTAATTGTTCTACAGTTAGTTCATATAAGGAAATGTTGTGTACTCGATCTAAGAGCTATTTCTTACTGAAATGTTGTGTAATCGCATGATTTGTTTTCAAGGATGATGAAAATGAAAGTTACAAAAAAAAAGGATGATGAAAATGTACCGTACGATGTTCACGTATGAACACAAGATGAATAAAAAGAAGAAGATAATGTTATAATATATACGTGTACTTTATAAAAAAGAATCATCCAAGTAGACTCTCGTCACATATATATTTTACACATCATCGTTCAATGGACGATACTATACATTTACAGTATGTTAAAAGAAATCCGAAAAAGAACCTTCGAATCTTTGGCCTTTAAGCAACCTTTGGCCGAAGCAATTCTACTATTCTCTTCTCCTTTTTAATTTATTTATCAATTATACCCACCTTTTTCTTTTCCTCCCACTTTCAATGCCTCTCATATATATATAGATGTAAAACAATTCAAAGTATAATTAACTTTCAAAACATGAAACACCAATTTTTATATACGAGACATTGACAAGAGGCATGTCGAGAACAAGGGTACGAGCTGTGACCCATCAAGATCTTGTTCCAACCCCTAAAACCACCGATCTCAGCAGCAAAACCGGGATTTTCGTGGTGGTTCTGACCATAATTTTTGGTCTCTCCTGCTTTGTTCTCTGTCTCTATGCCGAAGCCACGAGATCCCAGGTACATTTTATGGAATGCATATATTAAATTTCTCTTTTATTTGATCATATATATTTTCAAAATAAATCAGTAATCAGTATTGATTCATATAGAAACCACGTAAAGATAACAACAGAAACATTGTAACTAACAACTCAAGCGTGGTTAGCTCAGTTAGTTGAAAAGAGAGGGAGCTTGTGTTTTTATTTTATCGGATTATCATATATGAAGAAACATATTTGTCAAAATCCCGTTCTACGATCCGGTCCTAAGAGATGTTTAGACCATACTTATTTTCTTTTTGTCAAAGACCATTAAATAGCTAAATTACGTAATTGATAAAGAAAACATAGCAATTGATAACTTTTTTTTTTTTTGCCATATGGTTATGTTTAATTAGTCTAGAGTATAGTCTTCTCATGGTCGGTCCAAAATATATGTTCTCAATGACTCGCATTTTCATGTAGGCTACATGGGGAAGCAGCACGTGCGTGTACAACGGTAACGGGAAAACGCCATTGTTGTGCGGTGCGATTGCGTTCGTGGGACTAGCGGTGGCGATGGTGGGCTTGCACATGTACTTACTTATCGCCGTCACCACATCGCCGCCGCTGGTTCTAGATACGTGGGATTCTGACTCCATTCCTGCCAAGACGCTCACTTTTCAAGCAGCCTTCTTCTTCGTCTCAATGTGGTAAGTAGACTAGTTCTAATGCAACAATTAACGTCATGTTGAAAACAACATTAAAATTCCGAACTATAAGCTCTGATTGGTAAGCCGAAAAGAAATGTGGAATGATATATTTTACCGTGATTAAGATTTTGTTCTTACAAATTAGGACTTTCTCGCTTATTCCATTTTGTTAATTTTTGCAGTGATTGCACAATGTTACTTGTCAGGACCTAAGTTAATAATATTTGCTGTGGTTATATATCTTTCTTGTTCCTATAAGGCTTTGCTTTGGTGTTGGAGAGGTTCTACTGTTGGTAGGACTTAGTGTGGAATCAGGACATCTAAAGAACTGGTCAAAGCCAAAACCTAGTTGTTTAGTAATCCGACAAGGCTTGTTCTCAGCCGCAGGAGTGTTGTCGCTTCTAACTGTCTTTCTAGCCACTGGACTTTACCTAACGGCTCTTAAAGCACATAGAATCTCTAAAGATCTTGAAAATACACATAGAGAAATTCTCGAGGCATCAGTTCTTTATGCATCTCCTCCAAGATCGCCCACGAATCGGATGGCTACGGTAGCTCGAGAAGGTCCTGCTACGGTTAGAGATGAATCGACGTCTTTGGGATATCTTGTTTCTTTGAAGCAACTTGCATATATAGTATAGTCTATAGAGTGTATAATGTATATAGTAGATAAGATATACTAAATAAAACAAAACGTTTATTAAGATCATAACTGCATGATGTTTAGACTGCTTCTTTGTTATGCATGCTTGGATGACAAAATGGTGATCGGAAATATGAGATTCAGAAGATGAATGGAGAAATATCAAATATGATAGATGAGTATTGGACCTTATGGGAATAACAACGCGTTACATGATGCAGCATATATATATACAGTATATATATATATATATATATATATAAGTCTATTTTTATCATTTTACATTTTGTTTTCTTTTTTTGGTTTTTGATTTTTTTGGGAATTCTCTTTTCTTGATTAGGATTCACCATTTTTTAGACGGGCAGCAGATAAAAGATTCCAAGATTCCAAATTGTTGAATACAAATTTTCCTCTGTTGAATACAAATATTCCTTGTCCATCTATATTCAGTTTATTTCCAGTTCCTCAATTTGGTGTGGTACGAATTAAGTTTATGATATTGGCCAATTATTTTGAATTCAGACCTCATCTTGGCTCTTGCATTAAGTCTTTTATTATCTCTAATACTGATTATAAACTTTTATCTTAAAATTATAGTATTACAAATGATAATTACATGATTTTATTAATGGTTAAATGAAAAAATGGATATATAGTTAGAAAACCGCGCTCCTCTAAAATTGAACTGTTTTCGCTCCTTCGTCCCTGTCTTGCATTCTGCGCAATTGCGATCCCTCTCCCTCTCCCTCTTTCACTTTGCAGTCGAGAGATTTCTAGGGTTTCTCTCCATCTTTGTGAGTGAATTCCGCTCTGCTCTGATTCAATTTCTGTAGAGAGGTCGAAGAAGAGAGTAAAGCCATGTCGCTGAGACCGAGCGAGAGGACAGAGGTCCGTCGAACCCGTTACAAGGTCGCTGTGAATGCGGAGGAAGGACGAAGAAGAAGAGAGGACAATTTGGTCGAAATCCGGAAAAACAAACGCGAGGAAAGCTTGATGAAGAAGCGGCGCGACGGTATGCAAGCTCTTCAAGATTTCGCTCCTGAATCCGCCGCCTCCGCTGAGAAGATGGTAAGCCTGAGTTTCACTGCTGATTTGGTGTTGGATTAGCCAATTCTGGGTTTCAATCGATTAGCCCCTTTTTTTGTTCTTGCGATGGATTTTTTCAACACTCGTAGCTGGAGAATCTATCAATGGTCGCCGGGGTTTGGTCGGATGACCCTTCGTTGCAGCTCGAGTCCACTACCCAGTTCAGGATTGTTCTATCGATAGGTAAGTTTCAATCTTCTTACAACTTTGTTTTCTTGATCGATTTGACATACTCGAATGTTTCTTTGTTTTTCGTGCTCTTATCTTTTTCTTCTTCTAGAGAGTCCTCCTATCGACAAAGTGATACAATATGGAGTTGTGCCTCGTTTCGTTGAGTTTCTTAAGAAGGACGATTCACCCAAGCTTCAGGTTAGAAGAAAAGTCCCCCCATCAGTTCATATTGTAATCTCTGATTCCGATGTTCCATGTTTGTTTCTAGTATGAGGCGGCTTGGGTTCTAACAAACATCGCTTCTGGGACATGGGAGCACACCAAGTTGGTAATCGATCACGGGGCTGTTCCAATCTTTATCCATCTTCTTGCTTCCCCTGATGATGGTCTCCGTGAGCAGGTATTGTAATATCTGTGAATATCAATATTTAATTATGAAAAGCCTCTGATGTCACACCTTACTTGCAGGTTGTGTTGGCATTGGGTAATATTTCTGGTGATTCAACACAGTGCCGTGATATTGTACTTGAGTGTGGGGCATTGTTGCCTCTGTTGGCTCAGCTTAACGAGCATTCTCAGTTGTCGATGCTTAGAAATTCCGCTTGGACTTTGTCAAACTTCTGCCGTGGCAAGCCTCGGCCACCATTTGACCTGGTACTTCTCCCTCTCTCTCTGTTTCCTCATTTTGTATACATCCAATACTTTTAACATTTGAGACATGATTATTAACAGGTGAAACCTGCTCTCACTGCATTTGAACGACTTGTTAATTCGAACGATGAAGAAGTCTTGGCAGATGCTTGCTGGGGACTTTCGTTTCTGTCTGATGGTGAAGACGAACAAATTCAAAGTGTGGTCGAGGCTGGTGTTGTCCCAAGACTAGTTGAACTTCTCTTGTTAGTACTTCTAAATTTTTTTTTTATATTTGAGCCTTTGTTACATGTTTATATAATGAACTCTGACCAAAAAAAAATCTTTTTGCAGGCATCCTTCTTCATGTGTGGTGACTCCTGCACTTCGTACCATCGGGAATATAGTTACTGGAAATGCTCAGCAGACCCAGGTATGTAATTCATATTCCATTCATGGAAATTTTTCTTGAACACTTCTGTTGTCCACCTTGGGGATTATAGGTATTTTCCAAAACGATAGGACTATCGAAGGCTTATTTTTATTAATACCGTCGCTTGGATTATAGGTATAACTATACCGATATTAGATAGGATGCAGTGCCCGATTTCGTTATATATCTGGAAAACGTCATTTACTTTACTACATCTTCACTTGGGCTCTGACTAAAACTCTTTGAACTTATTCTTCAGTGTGTGATCTATCATGGTGCTTTACCCATTCTTGCCAACATGCTTACTCAAAGATATAAGAAAAGCATAAAGACGGAAGCTTGCTGGACGATTTCGAACATCACTGCCGGCACTGAAGAACAAATTCAGGTAAGCAGTGTTTGTTGCTTCATTAAATGCATGAGTTTTTTATTATCAATGATGCAGAACATAAACAAATTTCCCCTTCTGTATATGACCGCCTGTTGCCATCACTAATTGTTTTCTATTGTCTTTCTTTCCCGTGATGATAACAGTCAGTTATTGATGCAAATTTGATTCCAGCCTTGGTCCATCTGGCTCAAAATTCTGTATTTGACATAAGGATAGAAGCATTATGGGCAATTTCAAATGCCATCTCAGGTGGTTCTCATGATCAAATCAAGTACGTCCCTTTCTTCTCTCTTTAATGTTTTCACTATTTCTTGCTTACTGATCATTTAATTAACAATTTTCCTCTTGGTGTGATTCAGATACTTGGTGGAGCAGAGTTGCATAAAGCCTTTATGTGATATCCTGGTATGTCCAGATCTAAAAATAATCTCAGCGTGTCTGGACGGACTGGAAAAAATTTTGAAGGTCGGAGAGGCGGAGAAGATGGCAGGACACATGAACTATTCCCAACTGATTGAAGATGCGGAAGGGTTAGAAAAGATTGAGAACCTGCAGAGCAACGACAACAGTGACATCTACGAGAAGGCTGTGAAGATTCTGGAGACATACTGGGATGAAGAGGAAGATGAGGAGGCAACACAACAACAACCTCCACGTGACGATGGTTCTCATCTCGGCTTTCAGTTTGGTGGGAACGAATTTACAGTTCCTCCTGGAGGATTCAACTTTGGTTGAAGGTAAACTGTGAAAAGTCTTCTTCTATAGGATGAGATCCCACACAATCTGATGATAGTTTTGAATCTTTTGATTAACAAAAAAAAAAAAAATCTGACATGGAACTAAATGCTCGCACCTTTGATGGAGGGAGAGTGAGTCTAGAAGCAAGTTTTTGGTGGCATTCCGGTCTATTCATCATTGTTTTCTCACGGCTTACTTGGTCGTCAATTGTAAGTACATAGTCGACGTTGTTATTGTTAGGATCATTGTAATCATAAACCCCAAGTCATTACGTGTAGTTACAATGCTTAGCGCAACTTACATAAACTTCCTGCATAATTCAAATAAACATAAATAGTTCTTCTCTTACACCAAACTATTCAGAAAAGAGACAAGTGGTCCAGGAACATGTATATGGTATGTGGTTACATATGGGACAATAAGTCCCTTTCTTTCTTCTCTGTCAAATTTTAGACCGCAAGGCGACTATATCTTATATATTCTACATTTTAACAAGATACGCCTTCGTTATTAAACTATTTCGACTATTTGTCACGTTGACCAGGAAATTGATAATTCAACGTTACACAGAAAGCACTATCTCTTATTTGGGAACCATGCAGAATAATAATATATGGTCTGAATCCCTATCTACCTGGCTATACTCCTTACCACTCGTGCTAATCTCTATGTTTCTTTCTCTTTCTCTATATATTTATTAATCCATCATTAGTATCTCAATTTTGCAATAGATTAACCAAGTTTTCAATGCCTGCAATTGTACGGAATCATCTGTACATTTATACCTGGTGTCAGCTCGTATGTAATTTTAAAAACAGCAAATCGATATTTACAATAATCCAACAACCAATTTTGGGGGTTTTTCTTTTTAACTTTTTTGGCTCAGTTTGCAACCATTCGGATCTATAACATATGCCAATTTGTTCCCAACAAAAAGAATTATTGAAAAATTGGAATCGAACGTTGATTTGTGAGAGATTTGATTTGAGTGAGTTGGGTATGCACTCAAGTCAACCCCCTTAAATTTTCATTTCCCACATACTCTTTCCGTTCTTTTATATTTGTTGTTTTAAAGATTCATTTTTATTTCAATTTATTTGTTGTTTTTAACACTTTTTATGTAAGGTTAATAAAATAGTATTAGAATCTGGATAAAAACTTTTTCCAAGAATTCTTTTTTCAAAAAGTGACTACTTTTTTTATTTAAAATATTATTGTAGTTATTTTTTTTTGTAATTAAATGAGTTTTTTAATATGCGTGAATTATGTTAAAACAACAAACAATACGGAACGGAGAGAGTACTAAAAAAAAATTCGTAGAGATCTTAATCGACAGCTACGATCTAATATACTCGTGAATCATTTGACCACATGGAGAAACCGTACTCTATACCGTATCTGATCACACCGGTCAAAGTGGCGCCCTTTTCTTTTCACCAAATCATATAAACGAAAAAAACTTTTCCTCAAAATCCCCATGTCTCGCCATTTTGGCGGGTGGCTTCCTCTGACAATAAAGGAAAAGTTCAAGGGCATTTTCGTCATTTAAAACAAAATGCTAGGGTTTAATCCGAACCAATTTATAATCGCGTTGGTTTTGTTGTTCCTCCACCGTGCGGTGTCTGTCGGTTCGGTTCTTTAAAAATCTCTCTCTCTCTCTCTCTCTCTGACACTCTTCTTCACTCTCCTGTTGCTCTCAAAATCCTCTGCATGTCGGTTCCATTTCCGGATTCAAATTCGTCTCTCTAATCTTCTGTTCCCCGAAGAGACGTGATCTTTTCGAGCTCTAAAACCCCAGATTCTGATCCTTTCTAGATTCTTCTTTCCTCTCTTTGATCTCTGTTTTTAAACCCTAGATTCCCGATCGCGGCGCCAACTTCGATTAAAAACCCCTCAAGTCATCACGAAATCAGAAGCGGAGAAGAATGCTAGATCACAGCGAGGAGGTGAACGATCTCTGCTCTCCCGATCTCTGTTTCTTCCACTGCTTCCCTGATTCTGGTGATGATCTGTCAAAGCTGATCGGTCTGTGATTATGATCTTCTTGTTTCAGGTTTTGGTGGATTCGGAAACCATGAAAAGAAGAGCTGGAGATATGATCGAACAGAACAAGAGCAGTAGTAACGACAAGAAGACTTGCGCCGATTGTGGTACCAGCAAAACCCCTCTTTGGCGTGGTGGTCCCGCCGGACCAAAGGTCAGTTATAAACCCTAATTCAATCCGATGTGGGGGAAAACTGGAGTTTGATCGTTTGGTCTGATCCGATCTGATTTGTTTTTGGTTTTTTATTCTTATGCAGTCGCTTTGTAACGCGTGTGGGATCAGAAAGAGTAAGAAAAGACGAGGAGTAGAGGATAAGAAGCCGAAGAAATCAAATTCCGGCGGCGGCGATCTCAAAAGAAGCCCTAAATTTGGAGAATCGCTGAAACAGAGGATAATGGATTTGGGGATGACGAAGAGATCGACGGTGGAGAAGCAGCGACGGAAGCTCGGCGAGGAAGAGCAAGCAGCCGTGCTTCTCATGGCTCTCTCGTATGGATCAGTGTACGCTTAGTGGTTTCTAGACCCCAGCATTTGAAGACGATGGCTAATAAGAAATCAACAAAAAAATATTAGGGTTTTCTTGAATTCTGAGAGCAATGATGGATAACTAACAAGTTTGTGTGAAATTTTCCTCTCTTTTTTTTTTTTATTGTCGGAGATTGTTTTGGCTTTGTGTTCTTCAGTCAACTTCTTTTCATTTTATTTTCTTCTAAATTCTGCGTATCTCGACGCTGCGATTTGGACATGAAAAAGTTTTGGAATTTGTAAGAAGATGAATGAACAAAAAGATTTTCGGTGGTAGTTTATTAGTTTTATGGAGTATGATAGTAGTATTATTTTAAATTATTGTTCTGTGTTGAAATTTTGTCTTTATCAGGACAGGAATGGGACTTGCCTATCTGTTAAGCACAATCTTGTCAAGTCAAAGAAATAATATAAAACTTTATAACGAAAAATAGTTTGAATTTCGTCAGATTGTAATGTTTTTGACTTTGCCCGCTACTTTCATTTCATTGTGAAGCCACTTCTAAGGATCAACTGTTTTTTTTTTCTTTTTTGACTTCCGTCAGTAGTATTTAAATTTGGTAATATGAATACTTCCGTGGGCACCAAACCATTCTAGAAAAAGTATTAATAGTTGAAACTATCATTTTTGTACGCAATGATGAATCGATAATGATAATTACATTATTATATCTGTAAAAAAAAATACATTATTATAATATGTCAACATAGAAACCATATCATTAATACATGTCCCGTAACTAGCTAACACATATCTTGGTCTGGCCACATGAAAAAATGTTCTCTCTTTATTCTGTCTCTTATACACATCTAGATGTGTATAAGAGACAGAAACACATATCTTGGTCTGGCCACATGAAAAAATGTTCTCTCTTTATTCATGTGTACTACTACTGCTACAAGTAGTCAACCCAATTAAATGTGCTTCTTTCAATTATAAATCAAGTCCACTCGCTGCATATCATAGTACTAAAACCATGAAGTTTTATAGTATTTTTTAGAAATTACATATCACATGCCACCAGACTTGAATGACAACACATGCTCTACCAAATTCCTTTACACGAAAATGTTACAATATCTTTTTTGTATGTTTTGGCCACGTGTTTTGACGTTTCCTTGCAAGAAATTGAGACCAAAAGTTGGGCTGAAAAAAAAAAGGGTTAAATTCCCAGACTTGAAATCCAAGAAGAATATCTAAATGGGGTTTGTTCTTGAATATATTCTTCTTGGATAAAGTGAATAGGGCCTAAGCCCAAAATGATGATTTCATAAATTTTATTTTCAACTAGAGAACCTTGACGGTACGGTTCTGTGATTTGGTGGTCCATCACTAAAGCTAGGATTAGACACACTAGTATGATCGTTATTATCCGACTCCGATCCGTTTACCCGATTTGTAAATCTAGACAATCTACAAGTACATAGCGAATTGCCCCTAAAATCTATTTGCTGTCGGAGTCAGCACACCAATGGGCACTAGTGGCAAACCGAAATAGTTTTGGCAATTAACTGATTCTGTATCAAACGCAAAACCTTCTTACCGAACCGACTTGATCCTCTTAACGGTTCTAAATGGAGCGACCGGTGAGCAAGAGTATACCGGATTATACCGAAATAGTGTTTGGGTAGGTGCGGAGAATGTGGGTTGGGGTTGGTGGGCCCGCGGCACGCTATTAAAGACACGTGCTATACAGCTAATATTTCCTCCTCTTCTCATAAATCATACTATTAAAAAACTTTTTATTTTTGACTTTAAATAAAGAAATAAAAAGGTTAAAAGATTTGAATTGTATGGGGCCATGGACATTGAGTGAATGAGTAACTCGTGAATTTCAGCAGCCTGCCCAAATGGTGTAGTCTTTGCGGTTCAACGCAACACGATGTTTGGAGAATTTTGATATTTGGGCATCTTCGATTTCATTTTGCATCCTTCGTTGGCTTTATTTTATTTCCGATGTTAATTTTCACATCATCGAGGTGTGTGATAAAGACAGTGATAATAGGGTTCCTTCCTTCTAGATATAATCGAAGATGTTGTTTATTTTAGTAAAAAACAAAATAGCTGTACGTGATATAGACCATCTTCTCTTTAACCGTTGCAAAATTCAGAAAACGGCTCCAAACTTTGAAAATGAGTTTTTAGGATTTGGTTTAAATTCTCCACTTTATATATATATATATATATATATATATATCAAAAAACAACATAGAAGTGTTGCAGCATTAACAATTGCCTGAGTCACTAAAGCAAACAAATTATCCACCTTTTTAAAATCAGACTAAAAACTTTAATCATGAGCCTCTATTTAGCTTATGGTTTTACTTGAATTGCTATGATAATTCTGATCAAGTAAGTTAAATTGTTAGAATGCCAAAAACATTATTTTCAACAGCCTTCCACTAAATTTCATAACTTTCTTTTTCCACAACATCTCAATACGGGACGTAACATCCGATCATGCGGTATGTTTCATGTAAGACCCTCCACTGTTCATAGAAAATGTCCAAGTTGTAATTATTGCGAGACATAAACCTAAAACGCTTGCCCTTAAGAAAAGGCACCGGAGAACTTTTTCGACGATAAAAAAAAAACTGATGATTTGCAATGAAATTTTACGTCAAACTATATATTATAATAAATGGAGGAAATACTTTTTTTTTTTTTTGTATTATAGAAGAATTCTTTTATTTTTGACATTTGCAAAAGCTCTTAGATTTATCAACACCCACACACACAAAAAAGGCTTCAACTTCTAACACTTTTTGAGTTTCAACCAACTCACCGAAATTTCAAATAATTGTTGAAGAAGAAAATACGCCAATTCACACTCAGTTTGGACTTCCGTCATCTTCACGTCTACTCTTCGAAAGCTGCCACGTCAAAGACCGAAAACCCAATGAAATATGTCCACGTCTGAAAGCTTGCAAAAGAGTCAAGCCCCACTATAATTGACCGCCACATTTCTTTCTCCATTTTTTTTAGTTAAGATGGGTACTAAATTAACAAAATGACATTTTAGAGGTTTAAATATCTAATTGCATATTTGCTCTCCATTTTACACTTATGCACTCAAGCTTCTTTTTATTTTTTTTGCTCACGTCAATAAAAAATAGATATCTAACTAATGAAAATAATTAAATTTTTAACACATCTTACCATCATTGTCTTTATTAGATCTAAACCTCAGCCGAATTTCGATAGATCGTCTATCTTTCACCGTCCAATTCATATTTCCCAATTAACTATTCCGCCACCATCTACCTCTTCATCTACCAAATTCTGATATACCATTCTCTTCCGTTATACAATTTATCTCCCTGGTTTACTACTCTACCATCACATACATTTTCTTCCGTTTGATTTTAATATACCATTTTCATGTGCCATCCAATTCGTCTATTACTATGCTATAAACCTGATTTACGAAAATATTTTAATACCTACTTGATTCAAGTCTAATGTGACCAACTTGCCTTAACTAAAAATACCTTCATTTGCTTATTTGATATTAGTAGTACTAAATAAATCAATAATATTAAATATCACACACTTTCTATCGTTTACCTCAGTAATATCCTTTATTTATAGCAAGTTTCCACGCGCAGGAACAATATCAATTTCATTAATTCATCGTTGTATATTTTTTTAGATGAGTATCTTTATGCTAGTTTCTTCTAATTTTTTCAGTCATTAATTTTGTAGCCAAATTTAGTAATCTACCAAATTGACTTTTTTTTTTTTTTTGAAGATTCTCTCTAAAATTGCCCAACCCTACTTGCCCCTCGACGCAGCCGCCACGCCATCGCTCACAACTAGCCAGGACTAGAGGTATTGTCGTAATTTAAACAAATGAAGGAGTTACAATGACGCATAGGCCCCCGACATCCGCGTATTTCCGGTGCTTTATTACAAGACCTTCGGTTAAAAGGTTAACGTGTCGGCGTCACCTTTTCTTCAATTTCACTATTCATTTCTTTATTTAAAACACCTTTTTTCTGCTCAAAAGCAAATACTATTATTTAAAAAAAAAAATCCTCGATAAAAAGAAGAAACACTCCTCCTCTGATTGTGCTTCTTCTTTCTTTCTCACTCTCTCTTCTCTCCATCTTCTTTAGCTCTGTAGATTTCCACACTGAAAACCAAAGTTTTCTGAATCCAATTTCTGACAATGGAAGCAAACCAACTGTACGGTTTGTCTACACTTGTTTTTATGCTTCTGCTACTGTCAGTGACCTCGACAGTGACATCTAAGGACGAGGTTGTTTCCTGTACAATGTGTTCTTCCTGCGACAATCCTTGTAATCCCGTCCAGTCATCTCCTCCTCCTCCTCCGCCTTCTCGTCCACCACCGTCACCATCAACCACCACCGCATGTCCTCCGCCTCCTTCTCCTCCCAGCTCCGGCGGCGGTGGCGGTGGCTCTTACTATTACCCTCCTCCGTCTCAGTCCGGCGGCGGTAAATACCCTCCTCCTTACGGCGACGGCGGTCAAGGTTACTACTATCCTCCGCCGTATTCAGGAAACAATCCTACGCCGCCTCCGCCGAACCCCATCGTCCCTTATTTCCCGTTTTACTATCATACGCCACCACCAGGTTCTGGATCAGATCGGTTTATGGGTTCTAGTTCTATCATCCTTGCTCTTTTGGCTGTCTTCCTCTGTTTAGTGTGAACGGAAAATCGTCGGGATTCGCTGGAAAATTACGAAGAAAAATCGAAATAATGTGGCAGATCGGTAGAGATCTACAAATATTGTATCTCAAGGTTTAGATATCTTTGATCATGGAAACCAGATGTTGGATCAAATTAATATCTTTTACCTTCTTCGATCTGCTTAACCTCCTTTTTTTTTTTGTTGACAATTTGTATTTAATTTTTCTTATTAGTTAACATTTTAAGTACTCGTTATTCATAAATAAAGAATTGTTACTTTCTATGCACTTCTGTATGCTTCATTTGTGAAATGCCCTTTTTACTGGTTTACACTCAATTAGCACTATTTTGTCGGTTGAGCTTTATTTGCGCTGAAAATACAATTTCTTATCTCATTATTCCGTTAACCAACTAATACTGTCGTTTTTTTGATGCTAATGGTCAAACAATACGGTAATAAATTAACACTCCATATCTATTAGTCAGCTAAATTCACGGCTACTAGTATCTGTTTAATCATTGTATTAGTTTATAAGTCACATGTGATTGTCGTTAAATCAGAGAATTTATTACCTTTATTAATTCAATTATTGTGAAATCGCACCGTTGGAAATTCGAAATACACATGCAAGAAAATTTTATGGCCAGCTTTGCTCCAACACATATCTTTCTGTTTTCCCAACATGCTAAATTTTGTATCGATACAATATGAATACCCAAAATAAAGACCATTAAAATATGAATATACCCAAAACAAAGAGAGTAATTGTTTGGGGCAGTCAAACAAAAAGATCAATGGTCTGTCTCTACAATAATTTGGTTTCATTGTTTAGTAATGTTTTGTCTTATGGTATGAGTCTATGTTAAAGTGTTGCAGACACTTTGATTTGGTTAGAGGGACCAAACGGAAGAATGTGACGGATTAACTAATTCAGAGGTGTAACTTTAATTGGTCAAGGTATTTGTTAGACCGTTAGATGAGGTGGTTTAGTTTGGTTTAAGTATTAACCAGACCTTCTATATGAGCATTTGATTTTTATTCTTAACTCAAGTGATTTTGTTGTTGTTGTTGTGTGGCTGAGAATATAAATATCATTAGAAATGAAAAGTGTAGGTTTTACATATTGCTTAATCTATCCGATTAGCCTCATGCCAAAAAAAAAAAAAAAAACATGGAATCAAAATCAATCTTTGCAAGATCAGAACTTTAAGCTGTGAAGCTCGTTTCCTAGATTACTGGAATAGTTAGTAGAACGTTACCTGTGTTTCCAAGATTTCAAATCCTTATTGCTTCGTATTTTAAAATATTTTAGAAGTTATTTATAAATGGGCTCACGTTTTTTTTTTGGGTTTGGGAAAAAAAATATCAAAGCCAGTCCCAACGTTACGCTGCGTAAATTAAGCATATCAATAGGCTACTTGGCTCGACCTGGCCCAAAATTTTTTTTCAAGCAAATCTAATTAAGAAAATCAAGCTTGATGGAAGTTGTTGTTTAACAACGAAGCACATAAGTTCTCTTGGACTCTTCTCAATGAAATCAATTAATTGTAAAGCTTTGGGTCTTCACTATCATTGGGCGAACGTTAAATTATTATTGTATGTTTAAAACTACTAAAACTATTATTGTCTGTTAAAACTGACCCGATTCATACTATTATTTAATTTTTCTTGGAAATATGTTGGCATATAGTTGGAATGATCGAGTCATGCTAATGTTGTGAAAACTAATAATTTTTAATTTGCGTCCACGACTACACTATTCTGAGTATTCTCTACTTCAAAATCAACCTACCAACGTGCGTGGCACGAGTTCCAAACTCAAAACATCATCTCGACGTGCGTCCTTGTATCCTACAACGTTATACCATAACTTCCTAAGATTATAGAGACTCGCGTTAGTTTCAAATAATAAAAATAAAACAAAAACTCTCTTCAACATTTGGGTTCTTTGTTTAGCGTTTTTTGCTCCAAGATAATCAAACTTTTTCCTTTGGAGAAAGTCACAATGGGCTTTCTCCTTCCGATTATATTCGGAGTGTTTCTCTTATTCACCGCTACACCACCGTCCCTGTCTCAGCTTCCTCCGACTATATTGGCTCCGGCTCCGGCGCCGATTCCACCCTCAGAACTCTGCAACGGAATATTCCTCTCCTACAGATTCAAACTCGGTCGCAAGATCCCTCCGAACGACACATCTGATCAGCCTTATCGGTTCGAATCAGTCCTAACTGTTCTCAACAACGGCCGTGAAGAGCTCAAAGAGTGGAGAGTTTTCGTCGGATTCCGTCACGACGAGATCCTTATTTCCGCTTCCAATGCGTTAATCGTCAACGGAACTGAGCTTCCTGCTCTGGTAGGAAACGGCACCATCTTAGGTGGCTATCCTGTCTCCTACCTCAAAACGGCCATTCAAACCGCCGGAGACCTAAAACAGATGACAGCTTATATAGAGCTCGTCGGGACTCAGTTCATGGTGACTCCTCCGGCGATTCCTATGCCATCCAACATTTCGCTTGTTAACGATGGTTGGCTCTGTCCTGAGCCTACTCCTCCTACTCCGCTTAGTAATTACTCCAATCAACTCCTTTGTTTCTTATGTTTTTTTTATATATATATATATTTCATATACTGTTTTGTTAATTAGTTTTCAGCTTTTTTTAGGCTACATGTAAGTTTATTTTAATTGATTGCCTCTATAAGTGAAAATGTTAAGTTTCTGACTCAACGAGTTTTATGGGCCATTTAGGCAAAAGAGAGATAACGACGTGCTGCAAGAGAGACCCAAAGATTAAAGTCAACACAACATTAATCACCGAAAAGTTTCTTCCACGACAGCCCGGAGACTTGACCATAATGTACGACGTGATCCGAGCCTACGACCAGAACTACCTAACCGAAGTAACCATGGAGAACCACAACCCACTAGGCCGGCTCGACCATTGGGAGCTAAGTTTCGACTGGAAGCGAGACGAGTTCATACAGAAAATGCAAGGCGCGTATCCAACGGTCGTTGACGCCACGAAATGCATCTTCGGTCCACAGTCCAAAATCTACACCGGTCTCGATTTCGCCGACGTTCTCACCTGTGAGAGACGTCCCGTCATCGTTGACTTGCCTCCGACTAAAGCAGAGGACTCTATTTTAGGCAAAATCCCTTCTTGCTGCAGAAACGGTACGATCTTGCCACGTGTCATGGACCCTTCCAAATCAGCCTCCGTCTTCACCATGCAAGTCTCCAAAATGCCTCCCGATTTCAACCGATCCGCGCTTTTCCCGCCGCAAAACTGGAGGATCAAAGGGACGCTTAACCCGGATTACTCATGCGGGCCACCGGTTCGGGTCAGCCCGACTTTCTATCCGGATCCGAGCGGTATGCCTACTAACAAATCATCCTTCGCCAGCTGGCAAATCGTCTGCAACATCACACACGTCAAAACAGAGATTCCGAAATGCTGCGTCTCCTTCTCCGCTTTCTTCAACGACTCGATCATCCCTTGCAACACCTGCGCTTGCGGCTGCGTTTCCGAAACGCGACGCACTTGCAGCGCCGAGTCTCCTCCGCTTCTCATCCCTCCAGACGCTCTTCTCTTGCCTTTCGAGAACAGAACATCTCTTACGGTCGCGTGGAACGCACTCAAGCACAAGTCCGTCCCCAATCCGATGCCGTGCGGCGACAACTGCGGCGTTTCGATTAATTGGCACATGGCGTCGGATTATAGAGGCGGATGGACCGCGAGGATCACGATTTTCAACTGGGGAGAAATCGATTTCCCCGATTGGTTTTTAGCGGTTCAGATGAAAAAACCGGCGATTCTTGGTTTCGAGAAAGCGTATTCGTTCAACGCGAGTCTCCTGAGCGTGGACGGAGGTGTCAACAACACCATTTTCATGGAAGGTCTTCCGGGTCTGGAATATCTTGTGGCGGAACGCGATGAACTTGATCCGAAGAAGAATCTTAGGGTTCCGGGTAAACAGCAATCGGTGATACAGTTCAGCAAGAAGCTCACGCCGGGGATTAACGTGGCGGAACGCGACGGGTTTCCGGCGAAAGTTATATTCAACGGCGAGGAATGTTTGCTTCCCGATGTGCTTCCGATGGCTAGTGGCGGAAGAAGAAATGGGTTTGTTACGGCGTTGTCGTCGTATATCATCGCGATTTTTGCTGCGGCTTTTATAATTTGATTGTAATCGTTCTAGGGTTTATACGATATTGCTTTCTTGATTGATTAATTCGTTTTGTAAAATAAATTTGATCTTTTACTTAATGCGGCTTCAGTTGATTTTAATACCAATATTGTAGGGTTTTTTGTCATGCATTTTTAATGTCCATAAGTACAGTATTTGGTTCGTATACTCTTTTGTCACTGTCTTTCTCAACGTTTAAAGGCTTCGTCTAACCAAAATTTACTGAGCCCACTTCATGAACTAGCTGGTTAATGTTTATTTTCATCTTAATTATTTGTAAATTATGACCGGATTAAGATACAACTGACTAAAAATTAGGTTTTACTTTTATCCTTTAAGACCAACCCCAATGCAAACACTCAATTGAGTGTCTTAAACATTTTTAAATAATAATAAAAAAAGAAAAATACGATTTAAAAAAAAAAAAACAAATTGACGAATCGCGTCTTGACACGTGTCATAAGACACCATAATATCGGGTCAAAAATAAGACACCAGGTCTTGCACTGTTCAATGCCATGTCAATTTTTTTTTTTTGAGTTAAGACACCTTGGGTGTCCATTGAGGTTGCTCTAAGGCTATATATTTAGATCATTATTATTCCCTCCGTTTCACAAAGAGTGTCGTTTTAAGATTTAATTCTTGTTTCATAAAGAGTGTCGTTTTATATTTTCAATGTAAAATTTTAAAGAAAAATCCAATTTTAACCCTATTGTTTTAATGTATTAATTAGAAAGAGAAAGCTGCGTTTTATATTTTCAATGTAAAATTTTAAAGAAAAATCCAATTTTAACCCTATTGTTTTAATGTATTAATTAGAAAGAGAAAGCTGTTTAATGAATTTATAAGGGATAGAAGAGACTTTTCATCAAATTTCTTAATTTGTGTGAAAAGTGTCAAAATGATACTTTTTGTGAAACGGAGTAGTATTTACTGATTCAATCTTGTTTTTGGGCAGCCAGATTTCTTAGCCGTGATCCCATAAGATAAATAAAAAAAAATCTAAAGAAATATCTCTAAGGATCTTTTAATAATTTCAAACTCTTCGAGCATCTTATCTACATTCTTACTTTGAAGATTGGTATATAAACCCCCACTGACATCTCCCATCTTCTTTACACGGGTTTTCTTTTGAACCCCTTTCACTAATTAAGTTCCAGTTCGTAATTTTTTCTATTTTTAAAGCTTACTTTTGTTTTTAAACGAAAAGCACCGTACATGTCGAATTATAATAAATCTGCGGAATTTTCAGTCTCCATGTAAATTTCGCAATGACAGAAAAAGGTAACCTTGATCAACATGATAATGATCATTAAACTATCGTTAATAATTAGCTTGCTTTTGTTTTTAAGGCGTTATCAGGCATTTCTAAGAATGTTTAAGGTTTTCTTGGATCTAATTATGCGTTCTTTTACCTTTTTATTTCTTATCTTTGTTATGTTCTCATTTCAATTTTGGGTCTAGATTTGACGAACTTGAAACATTGTCAGTGACTATTTGAGATGTTTCCTTTGTTATCTACGAACCATATTTTCGCTTGACGTAGACAACCATATCAATTTTTTATAAAGAAAATAGAATTGTATTTGGGTTTGTTGTAGCGTCCGATTTATCATCGAGATGAAGCAAGCATTTCACTAAAAAACGACCACGGATAAAGCAACAGACCAAAACTCAATGACCCGATTTTTAAAGCGGCATCTCACCACGGATCGTTAATTAGTACTTTACTTTTGTTTTTAAAACTTATAACGTCTGAAGTGTTTTTATACCATTTTAAGAATGTTTAAGGTGTTTTTAGATCCCAATTCTTCGTTCTATATATAACTCTCTTTTTTGTTTCTTTTCTTTCTTTTTTTCATTTTTGATATTCTCTTTTCAAATTTGGGTCTGAAGTGGATGAACTTGAAAAAAGTTCAACGACATTTGAGATGTTTCCTTGGTTATCTATTAACCATTTCTCACTTGCTTAGAAAACCATATCAATTTTTTTTTTTTTCTTAATTAGTTGTAGTATAATTGTATGTGGGGTTTGTTGCAGCGTCCGATTAATCGTACGTGGAGATGAGCAAGCATTTCTATATAAGAAAATTTCGGCAATCTCACCACGGATAAAGCAACAGGCCGGAACTCAATTTCTACAAGAAATGTTTGATATGATAGAATCGAATCCGGAGATGTAACAAATTTACGCTTTTGGACATTGGTCTAATAAACCAACGAAGGAATTATGTCAAAACTTCTTAGTGTCGATTTAGATTTGGATCACGTTTAAGATTGTTTTTATTAAAAGAACATATATATGAAAAGTTACGTTTTTTGTTTTTTTGTTAGCAGTTTGATATTTTCAAAATATATATACTGTATGCATCCTTTCTGTTTTGGTTATACTGTATTTGTATTAGAATTTTATGGTCGTTTGTTGAATGAGTGTTAGTTCTTGGTTTAGATTATTATTTTATGATTTTTTTTTTCAAAATTAAAAATCTTAAACCTTATGAAATTGTATTTTTATTATATCTTCGAAACTATTTTGGTGGTTCCAAATTGTGTGCTTTTTTAAGCGAAATTTAACGGTTTTCTCGAAGTGAATGTTTTGCATATTCTCATCATTTTGAATATGAATGTTTCCTCTTGAATTTATCTATGTGCACAGATACAAAGCAAGAAACGAACAAAATGAATTAAAAGAGACGAGTTTGATGAGAACATTCAAAAGGTATGAGCTACTACGACCACAATGTAGCTGTTAGAGTAGGACACATTACTCATTTATAGAAGAGTTGAAACTTCTAATAAAAAAAATATACTTTTTCAAATTCTTATTCTGGATGATCGAGTAAAGAAAACAAATTAGTGGTTGACATGTATCGCAAGCAATGGTTATATATGCTAACATAAGCATATACAAAACAGAGAGAAGAGAAATCATCATCTAGAATATATATTAAACCCTAAACCTTAGAAGATAATAAGATCAGCATTAAACTATATGGTCGGACTTCATCTCCCTGCTTGTCTTCGGTTTTCATGCTTGGCCCCGATCTTCACCCATCCTGATCCCTCCCTTCTTGCAGATCCCGACTTTGGATCAATCCTCAAGAAACCTATTCTCATCAGTTAAGTTAACATGTTGGTGTTCACAGAGTAACCATCGTTGTAGTTGAATCCACCACTTACATCCACCATTTTGATAGTTTCTTTCTGCACACAGAACACACACACAAGAAAAAGGTAAATATATGGATCCACAAGATGTCTATTAAAGAATCATAAAATCATAAGAAACATAAGCATCATCACCTGGTCAATAAAGGAACTATGTGTGAAAGATGAAGGAAACGAAGGTATATGCAACATGGATGATTCATGAGTTTCATGAACGTTAATCATCTGTTGTGCATTAGCAAACAACTGGTTATTGTTGGGAAGCATTGTAGTCGCCATCACCGGCTCTTGGAAGTGGAACAAACTCATATCTTCCGAGTTTTGCGTGAACAAGCAAGTCAAACTTGAAATCCCAGGCTCGTCGTTATTAAAGTTCACACTCTCCTCAACATTCTCAAAGCTTGCATACTCTGAGGTTTGATGGTGATGTTGGCGAGTCATCACTGTGAGAGAGACTTCATCATGATGAGGTCCGAGAGGTGATATATGTTGAGTCATGAGATTAGGGTTTGCGCTTTGCTGCTGCATAGAAGAAGGTTGAGGAATGTTGTTGATATAATGTGTTGGAAATTGGACATTTCTTCCTCTGTAGAATTCGGTTGCTCCTTCTCCACTATACATTCCTCTTTTTTGCGTAGTTATTAAAAATTGCTTCTTTTCGTCTCCGTCTTTTTGATCATTCTGTTTCTTCAGATTTATCCGGAATTTCTACACATACAATTTAGAAGAAAAAAAAGATTAATACTTTGCATACGTAAAACAAAATAAGGATTCCTTTTATTAGTATTACAAAGACACAACAATTCATATTCCTTATCAGTTTTGTGTTTTGGAGGCTTGGAGCTAGTTATATAAGGATTGTCTATATAAAGGTTATACTCCCTCTGTTTCATAATAAGTGTCATTTGGAGAAAATGTATCTGCAATGTATCTGAATGTATTAAACTTAAAACACATCCAGATATATTCAGTTACATTGCAGATACATTTTTTCTAAATGACACTTATTATGAAAGGGAGGGAATATTCATTAACAAAATTACTAAAAGAAATCAAAACAACAAAAATATTCGCCTGAATTTGTTTTTCTCTCACTCAAAATCCTAACTTAGCCAAAAATATATCTAATGCCATTAAATACGGAATTGACCACATATGTCAACATAATTGGCATTGGTTTAGCTATGGAATGCAGTGACTTAGCTACCAAAGACTTGATCAAACAAGACACATAGAGGCTAAAATGTAATCTATAGTATGTTTAAGAGGTAAAAAGTATACAGAAAATATCAATGCTATCTACAGTATGTTTACAATAGTTTAAAAAGAAAAAAAATCTAATTAGAATTAAAGGTGTTATGTATATCCCCTACTATTAATAAAGTTAGCATGAATTAGGATATCCTGAAACTTCATGTTGTCAAAATTGAGTGCAATTTTATGTGTCCTATATACATACAACTATTTGATCTAAACTGTTGTATTAGAATCATGTTTATTTTATGTTAGTTTGGGATTTCTAAATATCTAATTAGACATGGTGGTATAAGAAGAAACGTTACCTGGAGATGGCTGGCTACGTTTTCTCGAGTGATGCCATCAACATTCATCCTCTCTAAAATTTTCTTGGGAACAGCTTCTGCATGAAATCACATTGTTCAAATATATATAGAGAAAGATAATAAATCTGAAATGATAAACCCTAGTAACTATGATGAACCCTAATGAATTTGACTCACTGTTGAAGCCAAGGAATTGCACTGCGTCCATAAACTTGTTGTGAAGCTCTTCGTCCCACACTACTCGCCTTTTCTTGGTCGTGGAATGATCGTGATCCTCCTCGTTGACTTGTCCATCAAGGAAGGTGCTTCTTTTTCTCTTGTTAGGGTTTCTTATGGTGGAATCTCCCACAGAGGATGAATTCTCGCCTGCTGCGTTCATTTCGGCCTTTCCGGCCACCGCCGCACTCCTCCTTACTTGTATCTTCTTCGCCACGTGTTTGAATATCAACCGTAGATCTTCAGGTCGTATCGGTTTTATAAGATAGTCGCAAGCACCGTTCCTCATCCAATTGATCACCGATTCTACTGAATCGTCTTTAGATATTACTGCAAAAATCAAAATGTGTGTGTGTTTTTTTTTTTTTTTTTTTTTTTGCAATTTTTCTAATCAACTTTCGAAATTATGCATAGTTTAATGTAAACGAACATTATAACTGAAAGTATTGATAAACTGTATGATTATATACTTACTAATGATTGGAAGATCCGTTTCCGATCCAATTTCCGAGATTAGTCGGAATCTATCGCCGTCTGAATTTTGTGCTTCTATGATAGCAATGTCGAACATGTTCCTATGGTTGCGGAGTAGATACATAGCTCTTTCCTCTTCGTTGCATATAGTCACTACAAAAATACACATTTGTGATTTAATATAGACTTCATGAATCAAATTAACATCACTCAGATCAAATTCCTTAACAACACGTAGATCAACTTCAAAAAATACCTAAATTAATCAAAAAAATACACGTTGCGATTAGATATGGACTTCAGAAAATAAACATCACTTGATCAGCTTCATCAAAAACTCCTAAAAAAATAAATCAAAGTAGCTACCTTTGTATTGAAACTCTTGGAGATGTTTCTCCAATAAAGGTAGATATTGGGGATCTTCATCAAAGACTAACACCCGCAAACCCTCGGGGAACTTGCCGGAAAACATATCGAAGGAGTTTGGATGATCTCTATTTGGACCACCACCGTCGTCACTAGCCGGAGATACAAGGTGCTCCCATTTCTCAGCCATATTTGAATACTGATGGCTGCATAAAATGCTGCGTGGTTTTCTGATGGAGTCCGGCCTTCTCTCCGAGGATGCTTTACCCTTTTAAACAAAAAAAAAAATATCCGATATTATCGCATAATTATTAAACATTTTTAATTAGAAAACAACTCAAAGTGGACCCCGAAACACATTTTACTAACAGAATTTTAGATTGGGATACTCCTCCATTAACATTTATCAAATGCATTTAAACCACGTGTTAGAATTCTGTAACTAATTAAACACTGTACGATAAAAACGCAACCAATCGTTATAGAGAACACTCATAAACGGAGCATCGCTATATGAAAATGACTCTACTACTATCATGAATATCCAAATTTGTGTAAATCAGGCTTTTTCCTTGTATTAATTAAAATAACGACGACGAAAACAAATTAAATAAAGTTCCTTTTCCATTTCACTACTATCCATTTATATATTTTAAAAAATTAACTCCATTTTATTTTATTTTATTGTTGTTCTTTTTTTATCAATTTTTTTTAGAATATTGTTTTTAAAAAAGTAGTGGATTTTACAAAAAAATGATGTCCAATTTCTCATTAGAACATTTGAAATTTTTGTTTCCAGCTCAAATTGGTCGCTATATTTTCAGTGATTTTGCTTCAATATAATATAATATAGGATTGAACGACATAAAATATTCGAAACAAACAGTAATTTACAAAATTAAAGCTGAAACAACATATTTTTTAGATAAAAACTTTCACCAGATTTTCGTAATCTAAATTTTTAACATTCTCACAAAATGGAGTAAAATTTTCTGGTTTTAAAAAATACGTGCATAACATTTTTATGTGATTTCATTTATACAGCTTCTTTTTCTTTCTTTTTGGAGAAATATGTAGAAAATATAGTTAATGAAATAGTTATTTTGTCGCAAAAAAAATGTAGAAAATATTGTTAAAAAAAACCCCCTAACTCAATAGAAAAATATATATTAATAAACCCATAAACTTAATTCGATTTTGTTTAAGATTTGAGATTATCTAGTTCTTTTTCGGTTAGCTTTGATTTTCTTTAGAAAAAAACTAGCTCCAAAAAGAAAATTTTAAAAAACAATAGCTTGGGTAAAAAATAAGTCGCAAAAAGAAGAAGAAAAAAAATACACGAGACACAAAAGTCACACGTGTGAAAGTGAAACATAAACGCGGTACAACATAACCACTTGTTCGGTTTGGTCAGGACTGTAAATAAGAACAAAACTCCGACCCACCAACCACGAGTTCTCTCTCTCACAGCTCTTCTTGCTTCCACTCACTCTCTCTCCGTCTCCCATCGTTCTAGGGTTTCGTTAACTTAGATTCGATTTCTTGCTAATCTCAATAGTTTATCCTGTAGATCTTTACATTTTCTATTTGTAACCTGTAACAACAACAAGAGGAAATGGAGTCTAATTCGTGGATCAATTGTCCTTCCGTATCTCCATCATCATCTTCTTCGCGGCGTTGCCAATCTCGATCAGGTTTATTTGTGTTGGAAAATAAAAAAGTGCATGGTGTTGATTATATATGTAAAAGTTACCTTTTTTGTTTGTTTGTAATTTAATTTGGTGAAAAAACTTGGTGGCAGATTTGTACCTGGGAGATGTCGAAGGAGAAGACAATTTGAAAGCAGAGTTTATCTGCCCGTTTTGTGCAGATGAGTTTGATATTGTTGGGCTTTGTTGTCATATTGATGAAGAGCATCCTGTGGAGGCCAAGAACGGGGTAACCATCTTCACACTTGACACTTTCTTACAAGATTCTTAGGTTTATGTTTAGGTTTGGTTTTGAAGCTTTGTTTAGCTTAATCAAGTGAGCATTGTAGTCCGTTATTACCATTTGCATCTCTCTCTCGGAATGCTTCAGAATTCTCTGTTTCTTATTAGTGAGCTAGGTTCTCTTATGCGCTATCTGTGATGTAAGAACAGAGTTCTTAAAATGGTAAACTAAAAGGGTTTGCTTTGCTCGTTTTACTAGGTTTGTCCTGTCTGCACAAAGAGGGTGGGATTGGACATCGTTGGCCATATTACAACGCAACACGGAAACGTTTTTAAGATATCCTTTTGAAATTTGGACATCTCTTCTATAGTTTTGTTCTGTTTTCTTCTTATACCACCATCATCGCTAGACTTTTTGAAGAGTCATTTTGGTATTCCTTGATGTATGAGATTGTTACGTGCAGCGAAGAAGAAGGTTGCGTAGAGGTGGAATAAGCTCTGCCTATCTTACGCTTAAAAAGGAGCTTAGGGAAGCAAACTTACAGTCTCTTGGAGGGTCTTCCACCTTCACTCCCTCATCCAGTATAGCTTCTGATCCTTTGCTCTCGTCCTTTATGTTTAATTATCCGTCGGCTATAATACCCATCACTGAAGGAGACTCGGTTACAAAAGTCTCACCTAAGGACACTCCTAAAAGGTACAATTTCATACTGTAATCTAAAGTAATACGTTGCTTCGGGTTTATGTTCACACTTAGCCTGTTTTTCTCATTCCTCTACAGCGACATTCAACAAGTATCACTCTCGAACGAAGATCAAGAGAAGGCGAGAAAGAGTGGGTTTGTGCGAGGCTTGATGGTGTCAATCATGCTCGAAGACGAGTTCTAATCTCTCAGTGGTAATGGTCAATCAAGGAATCATTTACACTAGTCTCAATGTATGTAGTTTTAAGAGTATATGTTGTAATCGAATGTACTTTGGAGAACCTTAATGTGCATAATCAGGAAATGAAGTACTTTTTCCCTCTACTCAGGACTCAGAATTAGTTAAGAGATAAAAAAACTTCTCATTACTATAACCTGTTAAGAGATTGATATATAAGCCAAGCTGTGTTTTCACTTCAGCAATCAAACTGTATCACAAAAATGTGTTGCATCTCAACATTACAAAAGCACTCCTCGCAAATTTCACTATATGGGCTCCTCAAAACCTTATTCAGGGAAAAACCAGAAGACTAGTTTCAGTAGAAGAAAAGGGAAGATTAGGCTACAATTCACAAAGCATCTTCTGGAAATGAAACAGCAGACTCTTAAATCGCCTGAAAAACACGCAAGAGTCTAGCCAGTATTTGGTTGTTCTTCGGTGTAAGAGAAACTTTATATGTGAAGTAGAGCAGCAGATAATGGGTCTTTTTATCAGACCAGAGCCAAATCAATGGTCAAGATATTTTCTTTCATTTTCACCTCATTTGTGGGCTGTTAGAGGTGAAGAATCTGTAGTCCGGATGATCGACTTGCAGACGCTTAAGCCATTTGTCTGCAGCTTGGAGCAAAGAAGACATCTTTTGGCACTCTTGAGCTCTGTTTTGGTTCCACACAGATACTTTGAGCTTATAAGATGCGAGTCCAAAAGTAGGCAACGGGAGCTTTATAGATGGCTCCAAATCACTACAACCCATAGCACCTGCTCCAATGCATACACAACACTGTGTAAGAGAACCCGCTAGGTTGTGACAATCAGGAAAAACTTAAAAGCATAGGTTACTTACTTTGAGGAGGTGAGGTCGAGAGAGAGTGGAAAGTTAGAAAGCAGGCATCGAGATTTTGTAGTGTTGGACCAACGGGTATTCTGTATATTGGATACCTACATACCAACGAAATACTAGCCATTTCAGGTCCATCCACATACATTCCGAACGTTCCGATCTCAAGACTCAAAGAAAGGGTTAACACGAAACATACCATGACACAGATACCCAACTTGATGGAGAAAGATCGCAGCTCCGGTATGTCATTAGCTCAGGAAATCTTGACGCGAGATCCGAGATCTGGTGTATGAAAACTTTGTTAAAATACGAAGAAATAAAAATAAAACAACGAAAAGAGCTGTCCTTGCTTAGGAGGACATTTTACTTTGTTAGCCAGAGGCTCACGGCCAAACGGAGGTTCGTACTCCAAGTACTCAAATAGTAATCGTCCCTGAGGATTGCTGATCTCAGTCTCTCCACTTGACAACGAACCAGCAACAGACTGATCTCTCAGACTAATACTATTCAGTTCGCTGACACTCAAATCCACCGCATTCTGCAGAGTCTTAGCATGATTAGGTAACTTCTCAAGCCTACTGTTGCTGCTTCCTTCACTGCTTTCTTCATTATCTTCAACTGGATTTCTGTTTGAAAAGGCAATAATCAAAACTTTGAAATGGAAAAAAAAAAACAGAAATGTTCTTGTTGGCTGATACAAGGAGAGAACATCTTTCGTGAAATGAACCGAAAAGTTTCAAACAACTAACCTGGGCCTCTTTGATGGGTCTACATACAACTGAATGCCGGATAAGTAAGGCACATAATACTGCACGGTGGAGTCGCTCCCATGCATTTGTAGAGGAACACCAGCACCATATGCACTCCATTCTGCAAATGACTCCCACAGATCCTCGAGGACAAAATATGTATGGCACTCCGATTCACGGGTTTTAAGTTCCCGCTTGCTCCTCTGGAAAACAAATTGCAGCAGCGATAAGCAATTCTCAACACATGGGAAAGAAAAAAAACATATCTTGCACTGAGTTCTATACTGAATCACGTGATAAAAACTCAAGTCTTCCCACTTCAACTCAAGGTATGACCAAAACTCTCATTAACTTCGTTAGATCAACAATACAAAAAGGGCTTAAAAGCAAACAAAAGAGCTGTTCCAGGGCAGCAAACATAATCACCAAAGTCAACACAGTACACGATAATCTCCGGTTCAAGCAACCATAAATGACATTTTCTAAACTTTTATACCAGAAAGATTTGGAATCCTCTTACCATGGGAAGAAACCGGGCAGGAACAACGGGAGTGGTGTGCTCCAAGAACCGATCCAAGTTGGACCCGTTGCTCTGAGCCCGACCCGACCCGGAAGAATCAGATGAGGCGACGCATACTTCCGACCCGGAAACCACCCGATTCTTGCTCTCCGTCTTACCAACAACGCCGAGCCCTTTCCTGGCACGAGGCGGCGGCATCACGGCAGTCGCAGCCGCCCTACGCTCATTATCCATCAACATCTCTTCTTCTTCCCGTCGCTGCTTCTCCCTCAACTGCTGCTGCAATTGAGCCTCTTGCTGCATCCTCCGCATCGGCGGCGGATTGTAGAACCGATTCTCACCGCGGATCGCTGTGCGCGCGATTGAAACTCCTCCGGAACCCGACATTGTGCTAATTGGAAAATCGATCGCTCGGAATTAAAAAAAAAAAAAAACCCAGATGAAACAAAACCAAACAAAAATACAAAAAAAAAAAAAACACAGTCAAGTTTCTCTCCCCGGGAAAAAAAGAAGAAGAGAAGAGTAAAGGTGCTTCTTGGGTCTGTCTGCTTGAGTTCGAAACTCGCAAGTGAGTCTAGGGTTTTAGAGATTGGGAAGATGAAGGATTGGGAATTTTGATTATATTATTTTATCAACAAGGAAAATAGAGAAGAAAAAATCATTGGGAATTTATATCAATTTCTAGTGGCATACACTCATTAGCATAATACATTAATAAAAAAAATTGGTTGAAACAGCGGAAAATTAATATTACAGATGTGGCGAAAAGAGGAAGATGGTGGGAAATGAAGGGGTGTGTTTGGTAGCGAATGGTTTTCCCTTTTCCGTCTCTTGACGAAGCAGCTCTTCGCTATTGGGCTCTTTACTATTGGGCCGGGCTTTGTAAAGAGGCCGACATATATTTTATTTTCTGTTGTTGTTTTGCTTAGGAGTTAGGTACGCTTTTTTTTTTTGGTCAACAGGAGTTAGGTACGCTTAAAACAAGCAAAAATGAAGTTGAGGTTTAAAAGCTTGACAAGAGATGATTTTTGCAGAGAGTAAGCAAAACAAAAGTGATGATGAAATGAAAGAGATCTTTTCTTAAGCCATGTGAAGAATCTCCACTGAACAAAATTTTGTCGGGTTTACACATGAATGAAGAAATGAACCTGTACAGATATATGAATCTCACAAGCTGCAACAATGGGGGGGGGGGGGATTGGGAACAGGTAATTCTACACACTGTGGTTTATTATGGGGAAAGAAAAGAATCTGACCTTTGCTAACTTAAAACAAATATGAATCATGGAGAGACATCCGAAACCGAGAAGGAGCTTCTTTCTCTCATAAGGCCACAGCTTTGCCGTAGGAACTCTTGAGCTCGGAGCACGGTTCAGGGAAAACGGATTCTGAAGAGCCGTCAACATATGAGCATTGCCAAGAATCGTCAGCAGAACCCGAGTTCTTCATCGACAGAGAGATATTCGATAGCAAAACCGATGTGAAAGGAGACTCTCTGGTTCCAAAGAAATCTCCGGCGATGCTAATGTTTTCTCCATATATGTCACGCAACCTGATGCGACTCACTAGCGGGAAAGCATTTGCATCGAAACCGGAATCCGAGTGAGTCCCGAAGCTACCATTGGCAAGAAACGCAGTACCAACATTAACCATATGAATGCCGGAAACGTCGATCTCTTTCATGTAACCGCCTCTTCCTTTCGTTGTTCTAAAGGCGATCCCGGATAACGAGTTGTGTATGTGCGCGTCGCGGACCACGACATCAGATATGCCACCTGACATTTCGCTGCCAAAGGAGATGGAGGAACCAGAAGCCCCTCGGAGGTACACATTTCTTATCTGGACATTTGCAGTAGGTCTTGCATACGATATACCGTATTCGTCCCAACCACTCTTCAGGGAAATGGCATCGTAGCCCATGTTGATGCTAGAATCTTGGATGCACACATTATCAGAAGAATCTGAAAGAACAAACGAAAACAGTCTGAGATTGTAGGACTGCAACAATTGCTTACCAACCCCGATTTCTACATTTGCACACATTTTTTTTCAAAAAATAGGACATTTTCATTAGGCAGAAAAGATAACAACTAACCAGGGACAATGCCGATGGTATAAGGAGATTCTGGAGAAGTATTAGCTGTTACTTTATGAATGAATACATGGCTGCACAGTATTAGTGACCAAAGTCAAGAATTTACCCAAAGTTTTGTAAAAACAAAAGGAGCTGTAATAAGAAGAAGGGACATTTTCAAACTTTCTCTTACCTACAATAAACCGAATGGATAGTATAAGCCGGAGCATTCAAGAACGTAAGATTCGAGACAACGACATTTTCGGAAGAGACAAACTCGACGAGATGCGGTCGACTGTACTCTAAAGAATGAGAGTTAAACCGATCCCACCAAAGAAGGCCTTGCCCATCTATAGTACCGTTATCACCTAAAACCGATGAATATCGAATATAAAGGAGGTGAGTTTTTTATTTCAGCATTGTCAAACAAAGATGAAATGAAAGGATCAAATCATGTTATAACCTGTAACTACTACATCATGTAGCATATCGCTGTTTATCAAACTCATGTATCTCTTCCCGGGTAGATCAATGCCCTGTCCATATGATGGTAACGGATCCACGACTTCCCAATGCGAAGGATCCTTCATATAGTTTTGATCGAGGTAAGACGGAAAGGAGACCAAAAATTGAGAAACAAATACACAAATGTTCTGTTTGGTAACAAAGCAGAACCACTGAACACAGCTAGAAATTTTTTTATTTAATTGAAAACCAACGGAATGACAAATTTTCTTTGATTATTGCCATTTATCCTCAATCAGTTGCAGATTCAAGATTCCTGCAGAATTACAGAATCATTCTTGCAACAATCCTACGCCACAATGCCTAATTACTGAACCAAGTTTGGGGTTTTCTACACATCAAAATCCTTTCCACATGAATGGTAAAGCAACAGACTTTGACTCAACCCACAAATCTTTGAAGCTAAACAAAAGTTGGAAACTAATAGTGAAGCCCACAAACTCTGATCAAAACAATAGACAAAGACAGGCACACACCTGCGAGGCAAGAATGACGGCGTCTTTCTCGAGAAAGAGAGTGAGATGACTGGTGAGATTGAAACTTCCGGTGAGCCACCGTCCCGGAGGAACATAGAGCTGAGCACCGCCTTTATCGGCGAAAGACTTAAGATAGAACACGGCATTCTGAAAGGCAAGAGTGTTCAACGTTTTCCCATCTCCCACAGCACCAAACTCCAAAATTGAGACACTGTGTGGTCTCGTGTTCGGTCTCCGATCAAGATCGCACACGTTTCCGGCGCCGTAACCTCTCGCGTAAATCGGAATCAGACTGCTCAATGCCAGCAGTAAAACTAGTGCCACCTGACAAAACGCAAGAACAAAAAAAAAATCAAATCAGCACAATCTGATTCCAAGTTCAGATCCGAATCGATACATAGTGAATTAAGGAAGCAACATTTTTCCCCAACAGATCCAGCGAAATGACTGAGACCCGGAAACCATAATGAACTGTGTGAAATCAAGGAAGCAACGATTAATGGATTCGAGTTTCAAACTTCTGACTAAAATTTCAATCAATCGAAACCAACCCATCTCGGAGAAGACAGCAAAGAAGGACAAGAGACTTAAGAAGTACACAAAAATAAGAGCACGTACTTACTGGCATCTTTATTTTTTAACGGAAAAAAGCTGTCAGAAAACGAACAGAAAAAAAGCAGAAAAAGGGAAGAACTTTTCGCGCCAAAGCAATCCGACAGTGAGAAAGAAGCAGGAGAAGGAGAAGAAGCAGTGTAAGAAGAAGAAGAAGAAGAGTTATGACCACAGAGACAAGAATGATTAATTTTTATTTTTTTATTTATTGAGCAAACAGTATATAATGATAGAAAAGACGAATTTTTTTTTTTTTATAGTTATAAAATAATTCCACAAAAAAAAAGCAAACAAGGTAGGAAAAGATTAACGCCAAAATGACAGCCTTTTTTTATGCGAATAACATTATTGGGCATATGTAGAAAAAATGGTGAAGAATAGAAACATGGCAGGTGGAAAAATAAAAATATAGAATAAGGTAAATGTCTAAATAAAAAAACAAAATGAGTAATTTTTAACCAACGCTCTTAATTTCACCATTAGTTTCCACTAATTTGCACTTAATACCAGTTTTAGCTACAAACAGTTAAAGAATAATAGTAACGTATTATCGCCGACAGATCTTCTTGACACCGGAGAGAAAGAGAGAGAGAGAACGACATTTTTTCTCTCTTCTTAAAGAAATACTATATACGAAGAGAACAAAAAAAGAAGAGCTTTAGCACACAAAAAAAAGATACAAAAATAAGTCTGAAATCGAGATCTTTTGGTGTTTTATTTGGTGAGTTCATGCATGTGTTTGGTTTTTTTTTTTTTTTTGTAATTGTTTCTTTTTGAAAATTATAAATGATTTTTATATGTAAGATTTTTCTATTTCTTTGGTTTTATTATGTCCCCTTTTTCATTGATTTGTCGCCGTCAGTCGTATACTGTTTATTGTTTAGATGTCTAGTTCGTCGGTCCACACATTGATAATATTAATTTCTACTTACTATTGTTTTAGTTTTTTTTGGAACATTTTTTCCTTTTTTAGTAAAAAAAAAAAAAAGTATTGAGCATAATCCATTTTTGTTTCTACTGTCGAGTCGGTCGTGATTTTTGTACAGCTTATTTTATTCCTATCGCTGGCTCATGTCCCTTCTTCACCAGTCGATCAAAGAATTCTGAACAAATTTACTTTTATTTATATTCACCAAATTGTAAATTCTAAAACATGGTACTGAAAATTTATTTTTATTTTATATTCCCTCCGTTTCATAATAAATGTCATTTGGAGAAAATGTATATGCAATGTAACTGGATGAAGAGCAAACTAACAATTAGTAAAGCTCTTTTGTCAGAGAATCTAGTTAGTGTTTTAGTTCCAAAACAAAGATATGATGAACACATTATTTATTTATTTTTTTGTTTGGAGAACTATATATATGCTAGGAGACTTTAATGCATAGAGTGTTAGTGTCGGTTTGAATGTTCTACGCAAACTTTAAAAATATGCATTTTTTATATATTATATCCAAAATCATAAAATCACAAAACCACTCATTGTCTTATAAAATTTCAATCAATTAAATAAGACAATGAATGATAAAAAGGAAGAAGAGAGAATTAAAAATTAAAATTGAGTAAAAGTTTGAAATAAATGCACTAAACGAGGGAATATAGGAAACGAAAGAGTGGGGGAGAATAAGGGAGAGACTCGAGCCATGTGGCTGACAGGGGAGGCTGAATGGTAAATGGGTCTCACTTCAATCATTTTCCAATTTGCCAGCCTGTCATTTTGTGTGTGTGTGTGTTTGTTTTTTCTAAGTTTCATAAAAGTTATTAATATGATAGTTCAGTTTTGTTTTTTTTTTGACGTCAGATAGTTCAATTTTTTTTCTTTTTCATTTTGTTCTTCAGTACATATAATTTTAGTTCAATTGACCTAAATACCCGAATGTTAATGACATACATAAAATTATACATGAGGCAGGGATGAACATTTGAATAACACTCGACACAAACCTAGGTATCTCTATATTTGAAATTTTGTTCATATTGAACTTTGTATCAGATTTTTGCTACTGCTTTAGTTTTAGTAACAAAAATCTGGTATATATATATAAGAAAAGAAAGAAAGTTTCAAATAGATTAGTTATGGCAGCGGTGATTAGTATTAGTTAGCCATAGATGTTTGGATTATTTTTTTTTGAGTTTTAAGTATTTCTGTTCTACGGTATATAATCTATTCAGATATATTTTTTCGGTTTGGTTCCGTCCGGGTTTGGATCGGTTCCGGATACTCAAGTTATTTGAAATTTATCTAAATTTTTTAAATTTTTTTTTAATAAAAATTCCATTATTTAATTAAACTTTGTAAAAACAATATTTAATTCTCACAAATATAACTAAAATTTTTCAAATATTTTGAGCATTTTAGTTATTTTGATTTAAACATAACTAATACATTCGGTTTATAATTGTAATTTTGGGTATTTAAGTTATTTAAAGTCTAAATATAACAAATATTTTTGAGTATATAATTGTATTTTGAATATTTCATGTATCCATTCGATTCTCGATTCAATTCTGATTTGGTTCCAGTTTTTCGAGTATAGAAATGTAAAATCCGTTCGGATATTTAGGTCAATTCCGATTTGCTTCAATACCTTCCAATTCGGTTCGGTTCTTAGGTTCCGGGTAATATTTTGGACTAGTATTAATCGATGAACACATTCTTCTTCTCAATCACAGTCCCCAAGAGTAGCCTCTCCTGTAATTTCACAAAATGATCAAGTTTTCTATATCTTTTCTTAGTTTGCTTAGCAAATCAGTCTACTTCTACATAAAAAGGGAAATCACATTTTGAGTAATAGTGATGCCTTGTGGAAAAATATTAGTATTACAAAAAGAAACATAACATAAGACGCATTTTTGCCCCAGAAAAACAAAAACAAAATATGCAACAAATAAAAGAGAAATGCGCAGGTACACCACTCAAGTTGTGAAACAAATGAAGGTCTCAAGATATTCTTAGAGAATCAGAGCGTCTCTTCCACTGTACATAAGAACAATTGCGATAAGCACAAGTTCAGAGTGTGAAGCTGAGCTAGAGAAGTGGGATTCCTCGTGTGTGGGTAATTCGTGTGACAGAAGAAGGATTGTGATAAGTGATAACAATTAAAATGAAAGTTCTTATTAATGATATTACGTCACGAGAACCACAAACAAGATTGGTTACAAGACGGATTTTAAAGTAAACCCAAAATACTCATTATGTGCTTAATGCAAAAAGAAAAGAGTAACAAGATTACTAAAGTGATTGTTTCTCAAACAAAGATTCAGAAGAGAGGGGCTTGGTCTAGAGAGTAATGGACTCAACCAGGGCTAAAGTTATCTTCTTCTCCAGTTCCTTTGGCTCGATCCACAATGAACTTTGCTCATGCAATAGCTTCTTCTTCCCTTTCTTCTCATCTTCCCTTTTAAGTCCCACCATTCTCCAGAACTCCAGCTTTTCAGCTCTTTCTTTCATCTGCAGTTTTTAAACATGAAACCGGTTCTATGATTCATGTGTTTCTTGAATCGGTTCACAGCTTACAAAAGAAGCACTAGACCATTAACGAGGCTGGGACCAAGAGACATAAGGAACTCAAACTAGAATCAGAAACCTGGGAGTAGTTGCTTTGCAGCCACGAGTATATTAAATGAATTTATGAATCAGTGAATCAGTGAATACTCCTTTGGCAAGAGTGTGTGTGTGTGTGTACAGTGTTTCCTCCACCTCTAACTAATAAGTTTCACTGCCTTCAATAGAATTCTCATCGAAAGCATCAAAACCTCCACTCGAGGAGGTTAAGCAACAGTTATCCAATCCCATAGCCATATAACTCCATCAGCACTAATTTAAAGCTCTCTCTTAAACTGGTCGATCACAAAGTATAAGCACCCTGAAGCATAACTAGGAAAAGTTCCCAAATTTTCAAGAGGAGGACAACAATTTGTTTCTTCAAATGCCACACAAACCATCACCTAACACACTAAGCTAGCTACTTGACTACAACAATCCATCATGGTTTCTACTACACAGAGTCTGTATCCGTAATCTATACACAACAAAAGAAGAATTGAGAACAGAGTAAGTGAATGTACCAGGGTTTTCCTAAACTCTTCCTCGGCGAGCTTGCGTTCCTCAGCCCTGACCTTAGCTGCCTCAGCCTTCAACAGCCGCCTCTCCTCGTTGGCGGCTCGTTCAGCCTGCAATCTGGCCTCGTCCTTGCGCTGCTTCTCGACACGAAGCATCTCGATTTCATGTATGTACTCTTTACGATACACCTTCACCTTCTTTGCATAATCTCTCCTAAGCTGTGCGAGCTGTCTCCGCGCCACTTTGGGATCGTTCGGGGTATCCCAGCTATCAATATAGCTCTCGGGCTCCAGAAAGCTGTGCGTCTCCTGGTGGTATCTGTGATGAGTGGCGTCGGCAGAGAAACACTTGACGGTTCGTTTGGTGAGAGAAGAGTTGAGAGAGCCAATCACGGAGGCGTTCTCGCTCTGGGAAGCTCCTTGCCTCACGAGGCGGCTTAGCTTATTGCAGAAAGCCATTTCGCCGAATCTGATTCTTCTACACAAGACGGAATACCCGAAAAAACGAAATGTACAGATTCAGATTCAAAATCGAAAATACACAGGGCACATCCGAAATCAGTGTTTCCAAGGTCACGGCAGCAATTAAATCCCTAAAAACTCCGATTAAATCCCGACTAAAGTAATTTGTACTCGAAAACGGGAATAGCTAGGGTTTATCAATATCTGCGGGTTGTTGTAGTTTGGAAATGCGAAAGTAATATTGGTCTAAGTAAGAGGAAGAAGCTTACCTGGGAGGAATGAATCAACAGAGATTAGCAAATTTCGGAGAGAGAGAGAGAGAGAGAGGGGCGTGGCCAGAGCCCAAGAAGAAGAACAAAACGGCGGTGAGACGTTAAAAGAAAACTCGGCGTGAAGCGTTTTTTAGGGCTGGGTGAAATAAAAGACCGTATTGTTGTTGTACATTTGTGTATTTTATTTTTTTCTAACATTTAACAATCTAGACGAGAAGATGAATAAAAAAATTTGTTCACTAAAAGCCTATAATTACGGTGACGGAACCAAGATTTCAGACTCGAGAAACAGCACTAATATGGTAATACCCGTATTACAAAATAACCAAAATTCAGATTTCAGGCTCTAATCAACAACCAAAATTCACCACAATAGATTACGTACTCCGAGAGCTTCCGTCGTCAAACTTGTTTAATCCTCTTAATCTTCTCGATCGCTACATTTTTGTCGTACACACTTTCCAAAGCATAGACGAACCCTTTCCAGCCTTCTCCAACGCCGTGTCTCCGCAACGCCGGAAATTCACGAGCTGTTTCACAAATTTCACAGCGTTTAAGTCTTTAACTCCGAATTGGTGGCTTTTGCAAGTTACCAATTTTCCATCTCCTGCAAGCGTTTAACTCTCTCGAGCAATCAGCTAATCTAGTAATGGAAGTTCGAGTCAAGACACCAAAACACACTTATAGAGCCGATCAAAGAGACCAAAAACTAAAAATGTAAAATTTTGGATTATACACCTAGCTCTAAGTGATTTATATTAGTATAAGATAAATTATACAAGTGATATAAGTGATTCGTCCAACTCTTAACGATAATTTTATCCCAAACAATCAACTAATTTCCCAATAATTGGTGGCCTCGTTAGTCGTTAGTTACAATATAACTCTAATGATTTTGTAGGAGCTTTTGTTTGTGTATATAGTACCTATTACGCAAAGTGATTGTATATTTGTAATTTTTCATATTTAATTTTAATAATATCACAATTTATAATTTATAGACATTTTTATTAAAAAAAATCAAAATAAATGGGGTTAATTTCATAACAAAAAGGGATTAATTTATAAATTTTATAAACAAAAGGTGTTATTAATAAAATAGAATAGGAATATATTCAGAATATTCTTTTTATATAGCAAAAATAGAGTAATACATTGCTCTATAATATAGTTACACTATTTTATAGTAAAAAATAGAGAAATGCATTGCAAATGGTCTAATTAGTTAAAGGTTGAGTTAAAAAACCGCTAAGCCATGAAGACTACCTTTCATACTAAACCTATCTTGGTTCCTCTTCCCCGTCGTATTGATACGGTTAAGATTGACGTCGATAAGCGTTATATTGTCACATGCCACGAGGGAGCTGCATCTCAGAGTCACCCCGAACTCGGTATTATAAGTTCCGCTTATGTTTTTGAACTCTATGTTGCTCAGTTTCACCATCGATGCCTGCGTTTTCATTTCTCCATATGTTTGTCAAGAATTTTTTTATTTTATTTTTAAAAAGAAGCTATAAGCAAGACCATTTATATATATACTTACAAAGGTGGTGTTGCAGCTATTAGAAGGGCAATACTCCTGATCAATGATAATGGGGTTGGAGACGTTAATCATCATAATGTCCTCGAATAGCATATTACTAGCTTGGCTCGGCGGCGATGTAGGCCATGTCTTGATCCGAACTCCGTTAGAGGTTCCGTTAATGGTGCAGTTGTGAACCTTAATCCCTCTCACTTCCTCCTCGTTCTTATTCTTCCCCAAGCTCCCTATACTGCACCACAACCACCGCTAAACTTTATCATTATTTTGAACCTCCGGAATAAAAACCAAACACGGAAACCATTTTTTAATATAACCAAACCGAACCGGAAGTAGGTTAAAATTATCGTTTCAAATTATTTATATGTTTTAAACTTTTCACACATATTAAGAAATTTTTATATCATTCTAATTTTGTTTTTATTAAATGTTACTTAAGTTTTTTCTTTAAATAGTAATTATTTTAAGGATAAATTATGAAAAATTAACAGTACCTACACATATAAATTTGAAAACATGTAACATTTTAAAACCAATCTTAAAAAAAAACATCTAGAATCTGAATGAGTATATGTATACCAAAAATGAACATATTACATGAATATAATATTATTAAATAATAATTTATTTATACTTAAGTTATTTTCTTAGTCAAGACCCAATTAACTCCAGACTCAAAATCAAACTGAAACTGCATTAAACCGAATTAAAACCTAACCGCATTAAAGGTTTCAAAAAAAAAAAACTAACCGCATTAAATTAGTTGATTTATTATACTTTTAAGACTTGACTCCAAACCAAAAATCAATCGCATTAAAACCAAACCGAATTAATCACAAATAGTTTTGTTTATTTTCAGTTTCTATAAATCCAATAAAACCAAAAAAAATGAAACAACTGAACCAAAACCAAACCGTGAATGATATTGCTCACCATGGTTGAAAAAAGTTTTAAAAATTAAGAAAAGAAGAGAAAAGTATGATCGTCTTCTCAAAACCTGATTCCATGGCCCGGACCACAACGAGTGCCGGAAACGAGCACGTCGAGGCTCCCAGTTGAGATGGAGACGCAATCGTCTCCGACTCCAATGGTTGAGTTGGTGATGTTGATGTGAGAGGAGCTGTGTACGTGTATCCCGTCGGTGTTTGGACTGTCCCGTGGGGAACTGATACTGACGTTGTCGACTGTTACGTTTTGAGAAAAGAGCAGCCTCAAATGAAACCCTTTCCCATTTGATAACGTAATGTCTCTTATTATTGCATTTGATACGTTGCGCAATATCAAAGACTGTACGTTTGACGACATCAAAACACATTCATATAACTATAATTAAGTATTATTATTAGATTTGAACAAAAAAAAAAGTATTATTATTAGATACATCCACATTTCAAACGCGCAAAATATTAATTTACTCTTTTATAAAAAAAAAAAAATTAATTTACTGACCGTTACGGTTTTGTCACATTTCGAGGCGTACTTGCAACTTGGTTGTTTCCAGGCCTCAACTTCGCCTCGGCCGTCTAAGTTTGTACGCCCGTACAAGAAGATGCCGTTTAGTTGATGAAAAATAATCCATTGATTTAATGGAAACTCCTTCATGCTCGTTGGAGCCATTAGATCTCCTCTAATCTCTACCTCCATGAAAAAATCAGTGCAACAAGGGCCCTTGAACTCGATCGCACCCACTAAGAATTTACCTTCTGGGACGTAAAACCTTGTTCTNTGGAGCCATTAGATCTCCTCTAATCTCTACCTCCATGAAAAAATCAGTGCAACAAGGGCCCTTGAACTCGATCGCACCCACTAAGAATTTACCTTCTGGGACGTAAAACCTTGTTCTTCCCTTGTGTTTGCAAGCTGCCTCCCATGTCTTCTCAAATGCCTGTTCCATTAAATTATCCACGTTTATATATTCATCCCAAAACAATGCATATGTAGCCTAGCTATATACAGTGCAATTAAAACAGAACCTGAGCTAGACCACTAGATCAATCGTGTCAACAACCGATTGATGATAAGTTGCAATGGTCATCATGCTTATGAAAATTATGTTTAACAATATAGAATTATTAAAGTATAGCTGTAAACAAACTGACATCAGTGCTGTCTGAGTCGGCATCGGGGCTGGCACCGAACTCGGTGACATCAAAAACTCCATAGTCTAAATCCCTCGAAGGAGGTTCAGATGGTGAGATCGTTTCATACCGAAATAATGGATCCAGTTGTTCTTCACCATATCCGTTGAACTCATCATCATAAGAAGCTAATATTGTCTTTGAAGAAATGAAGATTAAAAAAAAGACCAAGACCTTAACGACAATGACATAATTATAATCAGTCTTCATTGTGATAAAATCTTGTTAGATATGTGTGAGCTTTTCTAATGGGCTAAGCTTTAAAGGGAAAAGGGTCAAAACAAATTATCCACTTACCAAGTTTGGTCCCAAAAAAATTTCAGTTTGACTAACATTGATTGGTTGGGAATTTATTGGCTTAATGAAATCGTTGATGACTTTTTGTTTTGCCATGTTTGAACTACTCGTTATTGGTAACTCGTTTATTGGCTTAAAGATTTTATTTTCACGGGTTTCAGTTGAATAGTGTATTTTTGCATTTTTTCACCGGATGTAGAGGATATATTTACAAAAAAAAAAAAAAAAAAAAGTTCAGAAGTTTTTTGGTTTTCGCAATTTTCCCTATAAACTTTTTTATAAGTCTTTTAATACAAATCAATTAATAACCCCCAAAAATAAAATTCTATGCCAATTAGGTGATGAATGTTTGTGTTGTTTTTAGATTTTGGTTTTTGGTTTTTGGATTTTGGTTTTTGTTTTTAGATTTTAGTTTTTAGATTTTGGTTTTTTGATAATACTTGAGAGAAAAACTCCAAAAATATAGATTTTGGTTTTTGCTTACAAATTGGAAGTTATTTTTAAAAACTAGTTTCCCTAAATTTTAGGGAATCTATTTATCAAAAAACTTGATTGGCAAATAAAATGGTTTTTGAAAAACAAAAGCCAAAAACTCTTTCAAAAACTACAAACATTCATCACCTAAATTATTGTTTATTTTTGTAGGTACCAAATATGTAAATTAGTTACTGTTGAAGCACATGTGAAAAAATCTCACTTTTCTTGCCTCATAATTCCTCTTTGCCCGGTCTCTCTCTCTCTGCCTAGTCTACTCTTCTCTTCTGCACATCTTCTCTCTCTCTCTCTCTCTCTCTCTCCATCTCCGCAGACATCAATTCCTCTTTTTGACTAAAATTCCGCGACTTGGGCTTTGATCCATTCCCAGTGAATCTCACTGCTTTATCAGAAAATCACTCCCTTTTCTCTCTAATTCCCCTGGGTTTTTAATTTGGTGGGGAGGGGTTTTTCTTCCCAAAGCTATGGTGGTCTGATCAAATAAATCTGCTGTGTGGTTTTTTTATTCTTCCTCTGTCTGTGTTGGTGAGATGGGTTTGGACGAGACTGATGCTGCGAAAGCTAAAGGGAATTGGCAATCGGAGAAATCTAACGAGAGCGAGAACAAAAAGAAGAAGAAGAAAAACAACGGCGATAACAGTAAAGGCGAAGAATTATTAGAAGAAGAGGGAGAAGCAAGTGGGTGTTGGGTCAAATTTAGGTTTATGATTGGTTGCATACCTTCCAAATCAGATGTTGATGCTTCTTCTTCTCTCTATGGCTCTACCAGCACCGGTAAACATTTCCTAATAATTCTCCCATTTTTTCCCCTTTTTGTTTCCGAGAAATTCGAGTTGAGAAATGAAAATCACGTTCTGGTTTTGTTTCCATATTTGTCTTCCAACAAAATGTTTCCATCTAGGGTTTTTATTTGACGGTTTGTGCAACATTCACGTGATGGTTGTGGTTTACCCTCTTTTTTTAAGCTTCTTTGTTTCCAGATTTAGGGACATGGAGTTAAGGTCAATTTGAAACTGAGCTTAGACTTGATTGTATTTGGAGTTTTTAGCTATCTGATTACATCTTTATTTTCTCAATGAATCTGAGTTTTGTGGGATGTTCTAAAGATTTTTGTTTTTTGTTTTCTTAGTTACAACAATGGAAAGTAAATCGGCAAATGAGAAATCAAATGATCAACCAGTTGGTCCAGTTTCCTCCACAACAACAACTAGCAATGCAGAAAGCTCTTCATCAACTCCAATGATCAGCGAAGAGCTTAAGCTTTATTCTAACCTGAGGAAGTTTACTTTCAATGATCTCAAGCTAGCTACTAGAAATTTCAGACCGGAGAGTCTTCTTGGAGAAGGAGGTTTTGGTTGTGTCTTTAAAGGATGGATCGAAGAAAACGGTACTGCTCCTGTTAAACCAGGTACTGGGCTTACTGTAGCAGTCAAGACCTTAAATCCTGATGGACTTCAAGGTCACAAAGAATGGCTTGTAAGAAACCCCTTTTCTTCTCTTTCTTTCGTCGTTATAACTTATCGCGTAATCCTTTATATCAGTTTCCCCCTTTAATGTGTTTTTGCTTGTTGCAATTGCAGGCTGAGATTAATTTCCTTGGAAACCTTCTCCATCCAAATCTAGTTAAGCTCGTCGGTTATTGCATCGAAGATGATCAAAGGCTGCTTGTTTACGAGTTTATGCCTCGAGGAAGTTTGGAGAATCACCTTTTCAGAAGTATGTAAACCCACAACCTCGTAAATCA
>JAHZTW010000005.1:16808262-16876409 GCA_020283515.1 Alliaria petiolata | reverse complement strand
TAGGTGATGAATGTTTGTGTTGTTTTTAGATTTTGGTTTTTGGTTTTTGGATTTTGGTTTTTGTTTTTAGATTTTAGTTTTTAGATTTTGGTTTTTTGATAATACTTGAGAGAAAAACTCCAAAAATATAGATTTTGGTTTTTGCTTACAAATTGGAAGTTATTTTTAAAAACTAGTTTCCCTAAATTTTAGGGAATCTATTTATCAAAAAACTTGATTGGCAAATAAAATGGTTTTTGAAAAACAAAAGCCAAAAACTCTTTCAAAAACTACAAACATTCATCACCTTAATTTCATGACGCATTAGAGTGAAGTAGATCGATTATAGCTAAAAGAGAACGATGTAATAAAAGATTGAAGATTTTTAGCAAAAAAAAAAAAAAAGATTGAGGATAACCAAAAACCATCATCGACAGAAAATATATAGAAAAAAACATTTGTAAAAATAATCGTTGGTCGATTTTGGCGGGTCTTCATGTGTGTGGGATTGGTTTAACGAACCAACGTTTAGCGTGAAATCAGAGCATGGGACTCCGATTGGGGCGTGGCTTTCACCGTTTCACGTACCGGAGGCCCACCACAGCGGGCGATACGCCCTAAGGCGGATTTAAGCGTTACTGGTGGTGGCGTAGAAGAAGCTCGCCCACGGTTTTTTCATCCCTGGCGCCAAGTGTCGATCCTCTTTCGCCACCTCTCACCAAGTTACAGGGGCCCTGAAAATGGCGTCTTTCGTCGGTCCCTTGTATACATACGCTGGAGTGGTTTCTCCTTCAATTCCATCATCTCCTTCTGTGTTTTGCCTTGTAAGTGTTTGTGTTTTTGCCTCTGAGAACAAATCATGCCGACCGGTAGGTTCGAGACGATGCGTGAATGGGTCCACGACGCCATCTCTGCTCAACGCAATGAGCTCCTCTCTCTTTTCTCCAGGTCTCTCTCTCTCTCTCTCTCACTGAATCTGTGTTCATGCATGATTCTGCAGGTCTGGTTTTGTTTGGTCGATTGACTAATATTCATGTTTTGAAACTTCCATATACGAGCCATTCGAGAGTAGAGCCGGTTTGTTCGTTTTCCTTTGCATGCATGTTTGTCATTGGTCTCAAGAGTAATGGTTTGGTTGTTATCTTTAGATACGTAGCTCAGGGAAAGGGGATATTGCAGTCCCACGAGCTGATTGACGAGTTCCTCAAGACTGTGAAAGTAGATGGAACAACTGAAGATCTTAACAATCGTCCATTCATGAAAGTTCTGCAGTCTGCAGAGGTAGCATTGTAATATCATGACTATGTTATCTTCATATTATATCTTTCGGTCTATGTATCTTGATGTGTAATACACTGAAGTTTTCGCATTCAGGAAGCCATTGTTTTGCCTCCATTTGTCGCCATGGCTATTCGTCCCAGGCCTGGTGTTAGGGAATATGTCCGTGTGAATGTGTACGAGCTGAGCGTAGATCATTTAACTGTGTCTGAGTATCTTCGGTTTAAGGAAGAGCTCGTTAATGGTCAGTAAGTAAATCATTTGTGCATAGTTTTTGTGTGTTTTGCATATTCTTCTCTGCTTAGATGCTTGAATTTTTAACTTTTTTCATCAGTGCCAATGGGTATTATCTTCTTGAGCTTGATTTTGAACCGTTCAACGCAACATTTCCTCGCCCAACTCGGTCATCATCCATTGGGAATGGGGTTCAGTTCCTCAACCGTCACCTCTCGTCAATTATGTTCCGTAACAAAGATAGCATGGAGCCTTTGCTTGAGTTTCTCCGCACTCACAAACATGATGGGCGTGTTAGTTTTTTCTACACTCGAACGTAGTTTATGTCATAAACAATCTGTAATTAGTATAGAACACTGACTGTGTACTCTCTATGTATAATGCAGGCCATGATGCTGAATGATCGAATTCAGAACATCCACAGACTTCAGGAAGCTTTGGCAAGGGCAGAGGAGTTCCTTTCTAAACTTCCTCTTGCTACACCATACTCTGAATTCGAATTTGAGTAAGATCTTTTGCCATTTGCTGCATATCCCTTTTTTTTTCTTTTTTTTTAGCTAACAACATATGTTTCCCTTTTGCTTCTTTGGATGTTGTACTTTGGTGAAGACTACAAGGGATGGGATTTGAAAGGGGATGGGGTGACACAGCACAGAAGGTTTCAGAAATGGTGCATCTCCTTTTGGACATACTCCAGGCACCTGATCCTTCTGTCTTGGAGACGTTTCTAGGAAGGATTCCTATGGTGTTCAATGTTGTGATTTTGTCTCCGCATGGTTACTTTGGCCAAGCCAATGTCTTGGGTCTTCCTGATACTGGTGGACAGGTAGATTTTCTCGGAATCTTCCATATGTGGGAACTTGGTTGTTCTCTGTTGATTCAACTTATATTCTACTGTTGAGATTTGCAGGTTGTCTACATTCTTGATCAAGTACGTGCTTTGGAAAGCGAGATGCTCCTTAGGATACAGAAGCAAGGGCTGGATGTTATTCCAAAGATTCTCATTGTATATTCCCTTGCTGACTATCTACTTTGCTAAATTGGCATTCAAGTTTCAGTTTAAGTTTATATTTCCATGCTGGCTTATATAGGTAACAAGGTTGATACCTGAAGCACAAGGAACAACGTGCAACCAGAGGTTAGAAAAAGTTAGTGGTACAGAACATGCACATATTCTGCGAATACCTTTTAGGACTGAAAAAGGCATTCTTCGCAAGTGGATCTCGAGGTTTGATGTCTGGCCATACCTGGAGACTTTCGCAGAGGTTAGCACCTGTCTCTTATACACATCTAGATGTGTATAAGAGACAGGGTTTACTGAGCGACCGGTCGAAGCCGATCATCTTCTCCATGGCAAGACTTGACAGAGTGAAAAACTTGACTGGGCTAGTTGAGTGCTATGCCAAGAATAGCAAGCTGAGAGAGGTTGCGAATCTTGTTGTAGTCGGTGGCTACGTCAACGTGAATCAGTCCAGGGACAGAGAGGAAATGGCTGAGATACAAAAGATGCACAGCCTGATCGAGCAGTATGATTTACAAGGTGAATTCAGGTGGATAGCTGCTCAAATGAACCGTGCTCGGAATGGTGAGCTTTACCGTTATATCGCAGACACAAGAGGTGTTTTTGTTCAGGTAACATGAAGATAATTTCCCTTGATAAAGACGTCAGCGTTTGGAATCTTTGTGAGGTTTACAAACTCATTTTTCTCTCTTTTCCCACCACAGCCTGCTTTCTATGAAGCTTTTGGGCTCACAGTTGTGGAATCAATGACTTGTGGGCTCCCAACGTTTGCTACCTGTCATGGTGGGCCTGCAGAGATCATCGAGAATGGTGTTTCGGGGTTCCACATTGACCCATATCATCCAGAACAGGTTGCAACTACTCTGGTAAGCTTCTTCGAGACCTGCAACACAGATCCCAATCACTGGGGAAAAATCTCTGAAGGAGGGCTCAAGAGAATCTATGAAAGGTTGACCCTTTTTTTCTTGACTGGCTCAACAAAGGAGCCCTAATCTCTTCACCAAGATGATTGCTTTATTGAGGGCTTTGTGGATGTATAGGTACACATGGAAGAAGTACTCAGAGAGGCTTCTTACGCTGGCTGGAGTCTATTCATTCTGGAAACATGTATCTAAGCTCGAAAGGAGAGAAACACGACGTTACCTAGAGATGTTTTACTCTCTGAAGTTCCGTGATTTGGTCAGTGCAACTCACTTCTCTTCTTTCGATTTTTTTGCCTACTTAACTTACATGATCATAATTTGGGTTTTCAGGCCAATTCAATCCCGCTGGCAACGGATGAGCATTGAGCAAGCCATGGTTGGATTCTATCTGTTGCGTTTCTGTTTCTGTTATCTTGAATAAAGCCATTGTCGGCTTTTGTTTCCATGAGTGGTTTGGTTTTGGACTTGTTTTCGGTTGTTTTCTCGATTATCAATAACAATAAGCTTCTCTGGTTGGTATCTAAGATCTAACTATAGTTACTATTTATAGAGTCGAAGACACAAAGATGTTCAACCTTGATATAACGGTCCAAGAGCCCCTAAACTTGTCGGATAAACAAATCCCTAAAGAAAGAAAATCTGACATGATATCTTTAATTCATAGCCTCATGTTCTTCCTAAACCCCAATAATAGCACTTTGTCTCTCCATTATATTAACTCCATCCAACCAACAATTATATACACAAACTCTATAAGAAAGAAAAAAAAAAAAAAAACAGAGACGGAAGGGGCTTAAACAACAGTTACATAGCCCCTCCTACTCTGTTTTTTTTTTAACCTCTACAATAACAACTTGAAAACAAAGAACTAAATTCTCTTTTTTGATTTCTTGAAATTTTGAATTCTAGAAAATAAAATAAAAATGGGGTTTGATGGTGAAAGCAAAAAGAAGAAATGCATCGTTGCTGGGGTTATCTCGGCTTTGCTCGTTGTCATGGTTGTCTCTGTCGCCATCATAACGTTCAAAAATGCCAATGCTTCAGATAAAATCGCTGAAGTGAAGATTGAAACGACCAACAAGGCGGTCCAAGCGGTCTGTGCACCCACTGACTTCAAAGACACATGTGTCAACAGCTTCATGGAAGCTTCTCCTAACTCCACTGAGCCTTTCGACCTCATCAAGCTCGGCTTCCACATCACCATTCAATCCATCAAAGATGGCATCAAGAAAGCCTCTGGAGAGCTGAAAGCCAAGGCAGCCAAAGACCATGAGACCAAAGGAGCTCTAGAGTTATGTGAGAAGCTTATGGTTGACGCTACAGACGATCTGAAGAAGTGTTTTGATAACTTTGATGGGTTCTCAATTACTCAGATTGAAGACCTCGTGGAGGACCTTCGTGTCTGGCTCAGTGGCTCCATTGCGTATCAGCAGACATGTATGGATACTTTTGAGGAAGTTAAATCGAACCTTGCACAAGACATGAAAAAAATCTTTAAAACATCCAAAGAGCTCACCAGTAATGGTCTTGCCATGATTACTAACATCTCCAACCTTCTCGGAAAGTTCAACATCACAGGTAATCTTTTTATCACATGCACACTTGAAATACATGTCTAGGTCCTACGCAAGTAGTATGAATGAACGATATATACTAACATTTTGGGTGACAGGAGTAACCGGAGATCTCGGACACTACGCCCGGAAGCTTTTGTCGACGGAAGACGGTATCCCAAGCTGGGTGGGACCAGACACTCGAAGGCTCATGGCAACGACGAAAGGAGGTGTGAAAGCTGATGTGGTGGTGGCGCAGGACGGAAGTGGCCAGTACAAGAGTATCAAGGAGGCCTTGAACGCTGTGCCTAAAACCAATAAAAGGCCATTCGTCATTTACATCAAGCAAGGTGTCTACAAGGAGAAAGTCGACGTTACCAAGAAGATGACCCACGTCACTTTCATCGGCGATGGACCCACCAAAACTAAGATCACCGGCAGTCTCAACTTTGCCATCGGCAAGGTCAAGACCTACCAGACTGCCACTGTCGGTGAGTCCAATTCTAAACCCTTATATAAATTCCCACATTATGTTTCAACCATAAACATAGTAAAAAACAAAACAAATCTAATCAAAAGATTTAACCTGACGGTTTGTGGTAGTGCGGTTATAATCTCATCACCCCTGTTCGAATCCGAATATTGCATGTTGTTGACTAAAAACAAAAACGAAAAAGAGTCAAAAATTGTTAACATGCATATACCATTTCCTGCAGCTATCAACGGTGATAGCTTCACGGCCAAGAACATCGGTTTCGAGAACACCGCCGGTCCCGAAGGACACCAAGCCGTGGCACTGAGAGTCTCTGGGGACTATGCCGTTTTCTACAACTGCCAAATCGATGGTTACCAAGACACGCTCTACGTCCATTCCCACCGTCAATTCTACCGTGACTGCACGATCTCCGGCACCGTCGACTTCATCTTCGGCGACGCAAAAACGGTCTTCCAGAACTGCAACATCGTGGTGAGAAAGCCCATGGGAGGCCAATCTTGCATGGTCACTGCTCAGGGCCGTACCGACGAGCGTGAATCCACCGGGATCGTGCTCCACAACTGCCGCATCACCGGAGAGCCGGCGTACATTCCGGTGAAATCCGTAAACAAAGCGTATCTAGGAAGGCCATGGAAGGAGTTCTCAAGGACAATCATAATGAGAACGACCATCGACAACGTTATTGACCCAGCGGGATGGCTTCCTTGGAATGGTGATTTTGCGCTCAAGACGCTTTATTACGCTGAGTATGAGAATAGTGGGCCTGGGTCAAACCAAGCCCAACGTGTTAAGTGGGCTGGAATCAAGAAACTCTCGCCTAAGCAGGCTCTTCGATTCAGTCCTGCTAGATTTTTACGTGGTAACTCGTGGATTCCACAAGCTCGGGTGCCTTATACGGCGAATTTGCAGTAGATTCCTCCAATTCGTAATTGTTTTTGTCCATTTTTTTTTTTTTTCAATGGTGAATATTTTCTACACAAGTCATCTCCGTCTCCTTTGAAAACCTATTAGTAGTACTTGACCATGGAGACTATTTTCGTGAACACGAATTATTAGTACTTAGTACATACACATTCAATAGCACATCTTGATAAATAAATAAAAAAGGGTCATATGCTTTTTGTGACTTGAAAATTTGTTAAAACGACAGGAAGGGCCCAGGAGAATTCCTTGGTACTTTTAAATGTTCAATGGATCTTGAGATACTCAAAACCAAAAAAAAAGTACTACTATTATTGTAAGTGATTTCGGAAGTATAGTAATAAGAAATCATTTAAAATTTAAACTTGGTAAAGATCAATAATGACCGGATAATAAGAAATCATTTACAATTTTACAGTGTGATCGCTAGAGAATACAAAATTTTAGATTATTTTAATTACGAATGTCCTTTTTAAAAAAATATATATAAATACTACATGTTGGAAAGTATATGGGGATGTAATAACCGAAAAAGAAGGTGGAAAGGGACAAGATAGTGAAAGAGCATTGAATCAAGCAAAAAGGTCTTCTCCCACCTTTTTCTCTCTCGAACCCTTAAAAGGCTAAAACCAACCCATTTCCGCCATTAAAACCTATTTCACGCTCCTCTCGAAGTAACAAGTAAGAAGTAAGAAGAATGTCGATGAACAACTCCCCAATTTTTCCCATGCCCCAATCTCAACATTTCAGCGATTATGGCTTCGATCCCCAAATCGACTACTTTCAGGTTTTCTTCTTCGTCTTCTTCTTCCTCCATGATTCATTCTCTGGTTTCAATTCTGATGGGTTTGTTTTGCGTCATCTCTGTTTTTTATGTGTATTCTTCCAAGGTTTTGGAAGAAGCGAGGAAGCACAAGAAAGAAAATTCGTCGAAATCCTCCATTGACAGTTGTCAGTTCAAGCTCCAGAAACCTATATCCAAGGACGATCTGATTCGAACCACTCTCCGCAAGAAGAAGAAGCGCTGGTTCTGGAGAAACGCTATGCTCTTCTTCAACTGGCGGAAATGGCCAGTCTCCGCCGTCGGAAGTCGCGGCAGCCACTACGCCGGCGACGGAGACATTGGATTCGACGGTCGCGACGTTCACATGGCGAGGGCTAGGAATTTCCGCGCATCGGCCGGTTCGATATCGGGACCGGTTTACGTGACGGAGAGCCGGAGCGGTTCGAGCACGCCGTACCGGACGATAAGACCTTCGATGACGCTGACGCCACCGATTCCGTATCTGAGTCTAAGGGAGCTTAACATGGAGCGGCAACAGAGGATCGGTACCTCCTCTATGTCGGGTCCCGTTTACTTGGTCACGTGATAAACAATCAATTTATAACTCTACTTACTAGATTATCCGCATTTACGCGGATTTGTAATAACAAAATTTTAAATCCGTTAAAATGATTTTTAAAAAAATAAAAAACAAAATCGGATTTCTATTTAAAAAAATATATATTAAAAACACAAAATTGAAACCTAAGAGTTGTTTATTTATTTTAATTCTCATATGTTTTCAATAAAAATATTAAAAACACATAATCTTTTGCGGATCCTAAACAACATTAAAAACTTAGGGTATGCAATTCGAGTCATTCGAGTATGTTAACGATCTCCCCATTAACTCTCTCCAAGCAAAAAAAGTCTTTTTTCTCTTCATAGTCATCTCCCGTATATGATCTTTCTAATCTCTATAAATAATTAATCTTATTAGAAATATATCATAGTTAATCTTATTTATTTATTTTTTTCTTTTCTTAAATTCTAATAGATCCTTTTCATAGTTAATATAAATTCTAATATTTTATAAGGACATATGTCAGAATATTGAAATATATCATAGTTAANTAGTTAATATAAATTCTAATATTTTATAAGGACATATGTCAGAATATTGAAATATATCATAGTTAATCTTTTTTTTTTCTTAAATTCTAATAGATCCTTTTCATAATTAATATAAATTCTAATATTTTATCGGAACACGTGTCAGAATCTGAATCGAATGAAGCGCAACGTGTCGCGATCAAGTTAATTAGCAATATTATTTACTTTATTTTTTATTTTCTTTTTCTTAAATTGAAATATATAATTTTTTATTTTCCTTTTCTTAAATTGAAATATATAATTTTTTATTTTTCTTTTCTTAAATTGAAATATATATTTTTGTTTTATTTTTATTTTTGTAGATATATACTTATGACATGTGTCAAAATCCGATCGATTAACTTGACATTTGTCGCGATCATGTTAATTAGTAACTTTGACCCATCATACTTTATATTATAAGATATTTTTAGTAAAATTGAAATATCTTAATTACTTTTTTTCCTAGAAATATGTTTTCTTTTTTTCCTTTTTTATTTTTTATTAAATATTTTGCTATATTTAAATATTTTATTAAATATTTTGTTTTCTTCACATTCATCTCCCTTATATGATCTCTCTGCTCTCTAGAGAAGTTATGTTTCTCAAGACTCGCATCAAAAGATTCTCTACATGATTCTTGATATCCTCCTCCTCATTGAGCTCATCATCGTTTATTGTCATAGCATTAACAATTTTTTTTTTAATTGAAATATATCCTAGACATTGATTTTTTTTATTTTACTTTTATAATCTTAATCAATAAATTAGACATTTTTTTGAAAATTCATTTTTTTCTTTAAAAATATTATTTTACCGAGACACATACCAAAATATAAAGCCATAAAGTTGACATATGTCGAAATCTTATTGATTAACTTGCCACGTGTTACGATCGTATTAATTACTAACTTTGATGTTTATTTTTTTAGTAAAATTGAAATATCTTGTTTACTTTTGTTTTGATTTTCCTTTTCTTAATTGATATATGTTTTTTCATCTTTCTTTTTATTTTATTTATTTTTCTTTTTAAAATAATAGTATTTTCTTTTTTCTTTTAGGATTAGTATATTTTTTACTTTTGTTTTGATTTTCTTTTTCTTAATTGATATATCTTTTTTTCATCTTTCCTTTTATTTTATTTATTTTTTTTTTTAAAATAATAGTATTTTCCTTTCTCTTTTAGGATTAGTATTTTTTTTACTTTTTTTTATTTTCCTTTTCTTAATTGATATATGTTTTTTTCATCTTTTCTTTTATTTTATTTATTTTTCTTTTTAAAATAATAGTTTTTTCTTTTTTCTTTTACGATTAGTATATTTTTTACATTTGTTTTGATTTTTCTTTTCTTAATTGATATATGTTTTTTCATCTTTCCTTTTATTTTATTTATTTTTCTTTTTATAATAATAGTATTTTCTTTTTTCTTTTAGGATTAGTATATTTTTTACTTTTATTTTGATTTTTCTTTTCTTAATTGATATATGTTTTTTTTCATCTTTCCTTTTATTTTATTTAATTTTCTTTTTAAAATAATAGTATTTTCTTTTTTCTTTTAGGATTAGTATATTTTTTCTTTATAATAAGATTTTAGTCAAAACACGTGTGAAGATTTATCTTTTCGATTTTTTATTTTCCTTTTTGTGTTAGTAATCTTAAAAGAAACTTATTTTCCTTTTTTATTTTTAAAACTAATTTTTAGATTTATGTAAACATTATGTTACAATCTAATTGGTTGAATTTTTTTAACACGTGTCAAAATCTAATCGATTAACTTGACACGTGTCACGATCATGTTAAAAACTAACTTTGATGCATCCTACTTTATATAATATGATTATCATTAGGAAAATATATAAAGGAAGAAAAAAGAAAAAAAACTTAATTATATATTTTGGGTGGTATGTTTAGTTAATTTGCAAGAAAAAGTTAAAAGATTTGATAAATTAGGCCCATCTAGCAATAAAAAGACATTTTAATCCTCCAAATCTGGATTAAAATGTTCAACAATCGCTGTACTCTGAGATCTACTCGACAGAAAACTTACGTTTAAAGGCGAAATCGACGATCTAAGCCTTAGAAAACCCTTTCAACGTAAGTTTTTTGTCGAGTAGATCTCAAAGTATAGCGATTGTTGAACATTTTAATCTAGATTTGGAGGATTTAACTGAAATTTTTTGGGATCTCATTTGTTTTTCGTCGATATAATGTAAAAAGCTTTATAAAGGCTTTCTAAGGCTAAGCCCAATCAATATGAGACTAAGAGATAATTCGAAGAGCGATTGAAGATAGAAAGAAGATAATGCTAATGCTAAGGCTTGCTGGGATTTAATTGAGAGGGTTAGAGGGTATAAAAAGGAGAAAGACGATCGAACGATGCACGGTAATAAACGACATTAGGAAAAAAAAGATCTGCATATATCTGTTTTTCATTTTAGGAATTAGATCTGGTCAAAATGTTGTGTAGTGGGTAGGATCACTAGGATACCATACCATACATAGAGTACAAACCTATGTAGCACGAAACCTTCTTTCGAGGTTCGTTTCCCGCTTCGGAATTGAAATCAGAATCGGAAGCTTTTAGAAGCTTTCAGAATCTCGCTTCCATAACGATTTAAAAAATATCTTTTTTAAAACGTGTTGAAAGCTTGCGTTTCCATTTTGTAAGCTTACGCTTCTATATTAAAAACATATGTATACAATATATTTCATCTTTTATATATATAAAATATTATTTTAATCAAGATGAGATATGAGAAGTGATTAAATTGATAAGATTATCTCGAAAAAATTGTGTTGTTTAATCTTTCTTTCGATAATAAAGAATTTTAAATGATTTTATTTGATGAATTTTAAAAAATTGAGAATAAAAATAGTCTTTTGATCTTTTCTTTTGATTAAGTTGAATTTTATAAAATATACTAATTAAATTTGAATTATTTATCATTATTTATTAATATAATATAATGTTTAGCTTTATATATACATATATATATGCATATGATTCCAACACGTACCCGCTTCCTAATTTTTTTTTTTAAAGTCACTTCCGCGTTTCCATACGATTTCGCTTCCGCGTACCCGCTTCTGATTCCATGCACCTTAGGTACAAACTCTATAAATCAATATTCGATAAATTAATAATTTTTTTTGGTCCCGAGTTTTGTTGGTTCCAAATATAAAACAAATAGATAAGATAATAATATAATAACTTTAAAAAAAAACTATATAAATATATGGTTTCTTTGATCATAAATTAATAATTACCATCAAAAATCTTATAAAAATATATAATTATGGTAATCTATTGAAATACGAGAATATCGTTGTTTATTTTTTATTAAGATTAAAATATTTGTACAAGTTATCTCTAATTTTAGAATGAAATTTTAGAAAATATTATAAACTTTATAAAAAATGTTATTTTCAATTAATTATTAATAGATAACTTATTTTATTCAAAACTAATAAATTATTAAATTAATTAAATATCAAAATTCCAAAATTTCATTATAATTTGTTCTAGAAATGTCACTCTTTTTTTTGACAACTCAGAGTGCGTAAGAAAAATAAAAAGTAGAATAAAAGAAATAGTGATTAGTGGGATAAGAATTAGTAGAATTATGGTAGTTACGCTGATTTCTAATATAGAAAATGTTATTTTCAATTAATTATTAATAGATAACTTATTTTATTCAAAACTAATAAATTATTAAATTAATTAAATATCAAAATTCCAAAATTTCATTATAATTTGTTCTAGAAATGTCACTCTTTTTTTTGACAACTCAGAGTGCGTAAGAAAAATAAAAAGTAGAATAAAAGAAATAGTGATTAGTGGGATAAGAATTAGTAGAATTATGGTAGTTACGCTGATTTCTAATACTATCTTCTTTAGGACCAAATTTCATCCGAATAAGGTTATTTTTACCCAAAATGTGTGTCTCGCCAATTTTTATATTTGAATAATTAATAAAAATTTGTTAATGGTGTAATCGTCAATTAGGTTAAGATCATCTCCATTGAAAGTCTCTTGTAATTACGTAAATTTATACTAGTATATTTTTAGTCGGTATCTCAAAAAGTTGAGAGACCCATCATAAAGTATCTCAAATGAGAGACATTAAAATGAGTCTCTTTTTGAGATACTCACTATTAAAATATTAATATAAATATGTGTTCACACATCACTTAATTTAATAATAATATTTCATTGATTTTAGATACTTTTGCAATAGTTAGAGCACTTCCAACCATGAGATATTCTCCCAAAAATTTCTAACAAATATAATAATAATATTATTTATTTACATAATTAATTTTTAAAACATTAAAAGTATAAGCCAATTATTAATTGACAAGTGTAGAGATTTTTATTAGAATGGTTCTAAAAACTCCTCTTTAAGAGATGGTTCTAAAGATTTTTTCAATCTCTCTCCTATTTTTAATTTTTTCTAATATTTTTAATGATTAGAGACTCTCCTTAGATCTCCCATTGGAGATGGTCTTATAGCATCTTTAATGTACAGATTCTCTGCGATTCTTAAGTAAAAAAAAAAAGAAAAAAAAAAGAAAAATAGGTGGAGAGGAGAAAGAAGAGAACAGCTCTTCCCAAAGAGTCGAAAGGATCGACTCTTCCCAGTTTTAGACAGGTGTCACAAGATGATTGGTCAATGTTTTTTTTTTTTTGAAAATCGTTTAAAAAAACGTTTTTAATAACTAAAAAAGAAAGGGAAGAGTAGATCCTCCATTAATGATGCTTTTAATGGAGATGTTCTTAGATTTGTTACTTTATTCCTTAAACCATTTACATCCTGGACGTATCCAAACAAATTCTATATATTAATTAATTTATTTTTTTTAGTTTTTAGTTTCATCTAAAATGAGATAAAAGACTTCATATCCCTTCACTCAAAAGAAGTTAGGAAACGGCATAGAATCAGAATATCAGATATACAAAATTAATATTTGGTTTAAAATTTTAGTTGACAAATGTTTGGCTAAAGATTTATTTATATTGCATCAACAATTAACTTTACAAAAGAATGTTTTTGTGATGAGGACTGGTTACAAAACAGTGAGATGTTTAAATAGCCTAAAATGATAAGAAGAGAAAATAGAGATTGAAAGAGTGGGGGTTGAAATCTATGCTTTTTTTGTTTATGCATCTGTTTTTCCTTTTCATGAGATTGCTTAAGTGTATGTAATCTTGATGGCTCATATTCATAACCTTGTAGCCTTGTCTAGCTCGAACGGGAAAATGTTAATCTCAGGCAACTCTCTGTTCTGCTTGCCAGAAGTTTCACCGACTTGTCTGTACCACCAAAGGAACACATAAATACACTGCAATTCTGAAAAGAGTTTATTAATCAATTATTAAACCATTTTCACCCAAATATAAAATACCTCTGTGGTGTATGGCGATTTCAGATACTCTCCGAGAAACAACCAGTGATTTTTCTTGATGAAACATTGCCATTTAACGATTCGGCATTGTCCTGGTCCAGAAGAGAGAAATATATATTTTATTTTTTAATGTTTGGACACAAATGGATGTAAAAAAGCACAAGAAATGAATCTTTAATTACCGTTGGTTTCTGCAAATTCTTGTGGACATAATGTTCGCTTCTTCGCTCGTGTACGAGAAGAAATGTGCATTTGCAAGTGAAGAACAAAAGCAAAGTGGCGAGAGAGAATACCACGAGAGACTCCACCACAATCACAGATCCTAGAACTGTGACCAAGTTATGAAGGTATTGTTACTTTGGAACCAGAGAAACTAGAGGTGGGCATAACAAAACTAAACTAAACCAATCTAACCGTATTTTAAAATGGTTCAGAGCAACCAATATTAAGTTTAAAACCGAACCAAACCATTCATCGCGTTTAACAATATCTTCATGTTCAAAATCAATAGCCAAACTAAACCGATTCAGACTAAACAAAAACCGAATCGAAACCAACTCCAAGTGGTTCATAAAACGTACCGTGAGCTGCAAGGGAACTCAAGGGTCTCTTTCTGATGAGGTTTACGCGAGCCTCCGCGTGTAGAGGCATCGAAATTCTCTCAGTGCAATCAAGGAAGCACCCGTAATTCCCCATGTCACTCAGTTTCAGGGTCAAGATAGCCCCGTTCTCTCCTCCCTACACGATATTTGCGAGATGAATGATGATATCAAGAACGAAAAGCATTAAATTTAAAGATAGATAGATGAATGACTTTACGTGATGGAGCAGCTGTTGCATGAGGTCGTTGCATTGCTTTATTGTTCCACGAAACCTGATCCCACTGGCTTTGACATTCACGTGTTTAGAAATGGCAGCGTAAGTCTGAATCGGCTGCCACCGGAATATGTTTTTGAACTTCAGCTCTGTTGAGTTTATAACCTCCGACGGTAAGTTTGTCAGCAGAAACCCGTCAGTCACTTCCACGGAAAACGTTACTAAGAAATGAGATTCACCACCTGACATTTTGCTTTCATCAGTTAAAAACAAAAAAAGAATTGTTGCTATAGCTTTAAAGTGATCAAGAGTGTTGTTAACATTACCGGGAAAATTATCAAGATCCGGATCTCCAACTGAGAAGTTGAATTTGTCTGTTTCCCTGTGAAATATGAGCGATTCATCCCCATTACTATTGAGCATTATATAGCGAGGGACATTAATAAACGGTGGATCGTTGACGGGCTCAACGAAAACAGGAACATCCAGTTGATTGATCCCATTCTTGTTCCTTGTGGACAGCCGAAGAGAATCAACACCAGCAAAATTCTCGTTTCTGAGGGAGGCAGGGCCAAAGAAAAAAAAAACTAGTTGAAAAATGAGAAACTCCCTTGCGATGCAAGAAACAAATATCTATGATTCCATATATACCCGAGATATTGAATGGACTGAAGTGCGGGATTAATAACTCCTATTTGTCCTTCTAAGGTTAAGAGCCTTCCATCTTCACCTCCGTTGCTAACTGAGAGTCTTCCACTTGCAGGCGGCCTAAACTGCATCAGCATTGGAGAGAGAATGACCGATCCAGAAAGTGCTTGCACCGTTACTGAAATGTTCTCCAGCAGGTCTGAGTAGCTTATCTCCAGACCAGAGAAGCCCCTGTAATAACATTCAAGTCCAAGATTACAATAACTGAAGTGGAAAATTAAAAACAAAATGAAGAATACATACCCAGATCTGGGACTGATGAGATCTTCAGTTGCTTGCAATCCTCCGGAAAACGAGACAAACTGAGGAGGAGCAGTAAGAACAATGACGTAGACTGTAGCTGCGGCTAAGTTTCCATTGATGTCAGCTATTGTATAAAGAAATGAATCAGTTCCCGAAAAATCCTTGAATGGTGTGTATCTAAGGAGGTTTCCATCCCTCAGAAGAGAACCATGACCTGGCTATCATCCGGAAAACAACAGTTTAAAGAAAAACATTCTTAAAACTGTCAAATGATTTAATTATCTGCAAAACATAGAAGAAATTAATGTCCTCACTTGTGAGAAACCGAGAATGCTCGCATTGTCGCCAGCAAAATAGTCGTTTTCCAGTGGTTTAAAAGAGATTGACTCATCTTCCCACACATTGACTGGATCATCATAGGCTCTTGGGAAGTATCCACCTAAATCATGGTCAAAGAGAGGTGAAAAGGAGAAGGGGAAGATATCATGGTGAAATAAAAGAAGAAAATGGACTTACCGCTGTACACATTTACGTCAAAGGGGCAAGGTTGGATATGTTTATTGTCAAAGGATACACACATTCGGTAAGTACCTACCTCCATGGCCAGATAGCTACCCGTATATGTCCCATCATTATTATCGACAAAGTTCCACGCAGTGAAACTTGATGTGTTAGCCGAGTTGATCTCCAACTTTAACCGAGATGGCTGTGAAGGCACAGGATTGTAGAACCCGTCCAAGAGCAAGACCACGATTTCATTCTTGATTTCCTTTGGCACTTTTGCATTGAATTGGGTAAGACTACACGCTGCCACATTCACTTCACCTGAGAGAAGCAAGAGCGCAAACAAAGGATAACTGACACTATCTTCACATGGAAGTATCTAGTTGTCTAAATAAAGGTGTATAGAGCATGATACCTGCATTTACTTCCTTGATGAAAGGTTGGCCTCCATTGAGGACTATGTTTCCAGAGGATATAAAGATTTTATAATTTCCACTCCTTTTTGGAGTATAAGTTACGTCAAAAGCACTTGCTTGACTCACAAGGCTGTCCGAAGCCTGCAAGATGCACAAAAAAACCTTAAGTCTCCAGGTGTAATGGGATATGCATAAGCACATATGCAAATAAACTTCTTACTTCTCCGCCGTGTTTCCCATACAAGGGTGTAGCAGCTTGGTAATGTGATCCAGTCCCTGTTAAATCATTCGATAATATAAGCCACAAGTGGAGACATCAACCAATTTTGGAAGTAAGAAAATCAGGAAAATAATTGAGTACCATTGAGGGTCTCTCTCGGCTTTATGGCTGCCAAAATATACGAGGAATCAGTCTCTTGTATGATTCGGACCTGAAGTCTATTCACTTGGATTGGTGAAGGATAACCATAAGCATCTTTCAAGTATATAGAGAAGCCAATAGACTCCCCAGCAATAGAAGCATTGATCCCTGAACCATTTACTATACTTCTTGATCCATCACAATAACCTGTCAAGAAAAGAAAAAATGAGAGAGAGTTCTGAAGAGAACACTCACCAAAAGGCAAAAAGTAGCATCTAACCATGGAGCAGTTTTTGGCAAACACTGACCTATATATACTGTATACTCATATGGCATACCAGAGATGCTCTTATTGTGCTCCATATCAGAAAGAGTGAGCAAGAAGTTTCCTGGCTCAGATAGGCTGAAAGACATCAACTGGATCCCTGGCTCTACATACTTAAACTGGAAATCCGCTACGGGGATGGACAAACCCGTCTCTTTCTCCACCACATCAGCATCAAACTCATAAAATCCAGAAACGAGGTTTCCGAATCGATCTTTCTGGTGCAGCATGATCTCCATTTTGGAAAAGATCTGCCATGTGTTTAGCTCTGACTTCCAAATGCTTACACAACTAGAAACATCTAAAGGCCCTGCTCACAAAACCAGCAAATTTAGCAAAGAAATTAATGCTTTAGCTTAATTATAAAATCCACACGATAAGAACGGAACAATAAACCCAATCACCTGAATTCACCTCGAGAGGTAGTGGAACACCATTCAGGGTCTGGCTCTCCTTCTCCACAAGCAGTAAGAATTTTCCAGCGGTCACAGGAACAAACTCGATGGAAATGTAACCAGATTCAATCCACCTGGTGTGTGTGATATCAAGAATGCTAGCAGCAATGGAACCATTTTCATTGAGAAGAGACAAGGAAAACCCATGAAGCTCCATCTCCATCTCCTTGCCGGAATACGAAATGTTATTCCCAAATGCGTCCTTGGGAAGAATCAGTATGGATGCATTCATCCCGGCTTCAAACAAGCTTGTAAGACCCATCCAAGAAACAACACAGACGGATGGGTACATTAACCCTTCACACCAAGTAGAAACACTATTTTAGTCAAGAACTCGTTTTTAGTCAAATCTAAAACAGCTAACCATGAAGCAGAAAGAGCTTGAGGAATTCAGGAAACCGAACCTGGTTCGACTTCAAAATGGAGCGACGAATCAAGGACTTTGAAGTTCTCGTCGTCTACAACGATCTTGAAAACCCCAACCATGACGGGAGTAAAAGAAATCTTCCAAGTTGTAATATCGGCACCAAGGTCCAGCGAAACCCCGGAGACGTACGAACTGTTCCCGATTTTCCCGTTCACAGTAAGTGTAGGCTTAAATGCGCTTTGCCCCAATGAAGCGTTCCCTTGGTTTTCAAAATTTCCCAGAACTTTGATCATGATTCCGGCGACTTCCCCGGTTTTAAACTTGCTCTTTTCATCCAACCAACTGAAGGAAAACTTCGGGGGCTCAGATTCATCTACGATAAGAGAAACACTCAAAAATTCAAGCATGGGTTCGAGTCGAATAAACACGATAGTGGAGAAACAAAACAGAAGACAAACCTGTGGATTGGGAATTTGAGACTGCATTGAATAAGAAGAGAGCCAACAGTGAAGCGAATTTGATCGCCATGTTAGACAGAGAGAGAGAGAGAGGTGTGTCGATTGAAGTTTGGGGAAGAAAGCGGCAACTGCTGTTATTTGTTTTGGGGGGGGAGAGTTTGAAATACATTTTTTTAAAAACATTTTCAACTATTTGATCGACGGATGGAGAAGACGACACGTTTCACTAGTGTGCAATATTAACCGTTTTGATTTCACCAAAAAGAAAACAAAAAAAACTCCCGGTTTGTTTTTCGCCTTTTAGTGCGAGTTTCATCTCCAGCCTAGTCCGGTTCAGTCTCTGAAGCTCTCGTCGTTTTTGTTGACCGGAGTCCGGTCTCTTTTTATTTAATCAAATAAAAAACAAAATTCTGTGTTTAACAAAAAAAAAAAAAAGATTAAGGGGACACGTGTTAAGCAGGACACGGCATGGTAAAGCAATGAAGGTAAAAAACGTCAAACCTCGAAGGTTTCTTTTAAGTATTTTGTGATTTGTTAACAACAAAGGAAACAAAACATGATGCGTCTCTCTCCTTAACCCCCTCCCCACCCACCTCTTTCTGGTTTTCTTCCACTACACACACCCAAATAGATTCTTCGTTTAGACTTACCGTTGCATTCTCATTAGTTATTCTTCCTTCATTTTAACCTATAACATAGATCAACATGTAACTACAAAATATTTTTCTTGCCGCACTAAACATACTGTAACAACAAAATATTTCTCCTTGAGGACATCACTTATCCACTACCAACATGTAAACATTAGTTTGTATTGAAACGAACGAAAATGAGATCAGTTGTATGAGCTTAAAACTTTAGTCGTTGTGAAAGATATAATTAAGGTGAAGAAAAGAAGCGAGAAGCCACAAGGACACTATATGATGCCTATTTTGGTATGGGTACACATGCACATGCTTGCACATGTGTTTCGGCCAATTAGCTCTTGTTTTCCATGTGGTTCGGTATCTCTCTATACACTCATGCACCCCTTATATATATTCACGTCATGGTCATACCCAATCGCATCCATTGAAGTCGTCGTCATCATCCAATCCATGATGATCCACTCTCTCTAATAATGCATTTCTTTTACATTTTTGGTTTCCATAAAGTTCTACATTCTCTCCTTGTCCAATGAAGACACTTACATAAATGTATATTTAAATTAATATATATATATATATATATATATATGGAAAACAAAATTATAACAAAAGGAACTTGATGAGATATATAAATAGAGAACAACAGCAAAAAAAAAAAAATTCTGTTAGTGTAGACCTTCTTCGCATTTCACAATAATTTCATCGACATCAGCCAAAATTACGTTTTTGCCCACGAGGTCATGAGCCTTCAAGGACTCTTTGTCCCAATCTGTCTTATAGACAACGGTCAAAATGGAGATTGCACAAGCTATCTGGGCCCCAAGCAAACCATAGCATAGGCCCATGAAACCTAGGTCCCACACAAACGCTAAAACAACAGCCACCGGTGCTCCAACTACATAAAAGGCGTAGAAGTTAATCTTGGCCCCTACACGTGGCCTCGCACTGCCACGTAGGATCCCACAGCTTGTGGTCTGAGGACAGTTGGCAAGCTCACAAGCTCCGATCACCGGAAGAACTGCCGCCGTCAGCTCCAGGACAACTCCATCCCCCGTGAAAACTCTCCCCCAGGCCTTTCTCCCCACGGTGGTCCCCACAAGCCCGAACACCGACACGGCCACGGCCACTCCGACCGAAACTGCCACCGCCGTCCTTGCCTTCTCCGGCCGTCCTGCTCCCAGCTCGTTGCTCACCCTTGTCGAAACGGCGGCGGAGAGCGCCGTCGGGATTGTATACAATAATGACGTCGTCTGGATCACGATGGCTGCCGCCGCTAACGCCACGGTTGGCTCCGGGAGATATCCAGCGAGGACCGTCATGAATTCGTACCACCACCACTCCAAACAAACCGCTATACAACTCGGGACCGCGAATTTGACCAGCGTTGACCAGACTTCATCGTCACAAGAGTCTCTCGAAGCAGACAGCATCAACGGCGTTTTAAGACAAAGAGAGGAACTGGTTTCGTCGTTTTTGTTGTCATCCAAGTAGATGTAGCAAAGGAGAAGAGACAATGAGATGAAGTTGGTGAGAAAGGAGGAAATAGCGACTCCAGCGACGCCGAGAGAGACGTAAAACGTGAAGAAAGCGGTAATGGGGAGATGAAGAATGACGGAGACTAACGTGCACCACATCAGTGGCCACGTGGTGCCTTTACAACGCAAGTAAATACGTAAAGGATGAAGGAAGCTATTAGCGAGAAGATCAGGCAAAGAGAAAGAGCAATAGAGAGATGCGACACGTGTGATGTCTTGTTGTTGGCGGAGGATTAGCATTAGAGGTTGAAGGTTTAGCCAGAGGAGTGAGATGGGAAGAGATGCCAAGAGAAGGAGAAAGATGGCTCGCTTGAGGGTTAAGGAAGCGAGTGAAGGGTTCTTGGAGCCGATGGCTTGACCGCAAAGTGGTTCCATACCGGTGGCTAAACCGGATAGGACGGAATAACCCGTTATGTTGGTGAAACCTACGGCTAAGGCTCCTCCGGCGAGCTCGAGGCTACCGAGCCGGCCCATACACACGACGGAGGTCATGTTCTTTAGGTAATTTAGTATGCTCATGGCGGCCACCGGGAAACTTATGTCCCAAATTTTCTTCATCTCCTCCACCACCTTTTTAAATATAAGTTAAGAGAATATAATTAGATAAGTGAAAAGAGACCCATATTTAAAAGACTCCGGTTGAGCCAGAAGTGTACTTATAATAAATATTTATGATAAAATTAAAATACCTCGGGCATTGTCGGGTTGTACTTGTGTTGGAGATTTATGAGACGTGAATCTTCTTCGGCCACCATTGTTAGTGTTTTTGATTGAGATGATAGATTTTAAAATATGAAGGGAAGATGCCGTTTTATAAAGATTGAGAGTGATTTTTGAATTCCAAGTTTGGCATGGTGGGGATTTCAAAAATATTTAGCTCATTATTTGTTATCCATTTTCTTTGTGTGGACCTTGTGAAATTCTAATCTACATACAAGTATAAATACAAACTCAAGTATAGTTTGAGGACATTTTTATACCAAAGGAATTAATTAAAATCAACCCGATTTTTTACTAAAATTCGATCCCGACGAGGCGGCGACTCTATCCTATATTTTATTAAATAGGAGAATTTCTTGACAGTTGCACAGAAAAGAAAAATAAAAGGAGAATTTCTTGATCACAAAAGTACGAATCCGAATAAGATTTTTGTCGTACAAAAGCGTCAAATAAACAAACGAAAGTATAGGTATGTGGCAATTTAAAACAATAAAAAATAAGAACAAAAACTCAAATCAAAATTCTTCGCAACATGCTGATCAAATTAGTACAAAGTTCCATTTTATGATCAGCTCTTTATCTAATCATCAAATCTTCTATAAGTAATTTGTTAAGGAATCGATTATAACTAGAAAATCTCATATCGAAGTTGATAATAATCATCAAAACCCCCTCAACAGTTTTGCAGTAGCAAAGAAAATGATGTGTCAAATAACGTGTATATATATATATATCTTTGGTTTAGATCTAGCTAGAGCCTAAAGTAAATCAACTTGATTTTATTTACCGAGTTCGTATTTCTACCGAAAAAAAGTAGAATGGTTTTATGTTTGGCCCGCGATATACAACAACTAAAAAAATCTCATTTTATGGGGTTTTAAAAAAAAAAATTGAACATGAACATAAACTAATCTGAAAATTTAACATATTTAGTTTAAAATAAAAAAATATATGCATATAATAACTAACAGCGACCTTTGATTTTTATTTTTATATTTTGCTAAAATAAAATGTTGATAAAGATATTTACGAAGCTCAAACTAAAGATATTAGTAGAAAGTGATATGATTGGTCCATCAGTCTAGAAATGAAACTAGTTAGAATTAGGTATAACGCAATGTCTTGTCTCCCTCTCACTGTAATTATCAACCTAAAATCGACTTGAAAATTATGTATACCTTTCCTCTCTTTTCCCCTCCATTTTCCTTCTTATTCCCACTCCACTTCTTATAACCAATGACATTTTACATCCTGTCTCTGCTTACGTGGAAAAATGATCATCATGACAATTGAAATATTTATATAGCTAACCCATGTGTGGGTTTTAATTATATATGAGAAGTTTTTATGACATAATTTTCAAAAAAAAAAACATATATATTATATTTAATATAAGATATAGATTCTTTTTACGAGCTATGATATTATTCAGAAAGTTTGAGTGGAATTAGCATATTGTTACTTGTTAGTGATTTGCTCAATTTTTTCTGTTAAACATTAAATATCATTCCTTAAAAAATATTATACATATCATTCCTTAAAATTATTTCTCAAGTTTAATTTGTTAGATCTTATTTAATATACATCAGCTAAACCACTAAAGTTATGAAAATTTGAAGAGATGATACAAATATACAATTTTCTCTTCTCTCGTGTGTATATACAATATGTCAATACGTTACTAACAATGCATAACAACTAAGCTACTAGTTTAGTATGCATATACGTATGTTGTCAACATTTTTTTTAGTAAGAAATTATAAAGTCAGATTTGTATATCGTTTCCATATAATATCATTTCCTTAAATTTACAAGACGTATTTCCAATAAGACGCCATATTTGGCCACTACGATTTTTCCTGATATAATGTAATGGATTACATTTTAATTCCTATTGTCAATATTCACACACATCCGCATCTTGCATGCGGTATACGATAGTATATAGTGCACGTATTCATGTATAGGAACATATAATAGAAGTGTGTATGTGTCTGTAACAATATTACAACAAAAAATAATGTGTAAATCAGAACTGCATCGTAAATACGAGCAGAAGAAAGTTGTGTATATCGTGGGCGAAACTAACTGAAAAACAAACAAACACAAGTAGCGAAGGAGAAGTACATATAGAGACAGAGTCGTGATGTTCCTAATACAAAGGAAACATATCCTCTCTCCTTTCCTCACTAATATCCACTTCTTCTCTTCTTTTGCTTTTCTCACACGTGCCTATTTTCTCTTACTTCCATCTCCACCGTTGATCTCGATCGAGATGTCACTCAACCTACACGTAAAACATACATAGACATATGCCTAACCTATACGTGTCTCTCTACACATCGTTTAGTTTGTGAATAAGCTTTGTCTACTTCACATTTTTTTTTGTTTCTGTTAAAAGATTATCACTTCATAATCTCCCATAGCAAGCCATCGGGGTTTTGCTTCCTCACTCATATATTACCAATCGCTTTCCACAGATCCACTTTGATTATTGGAGTACATAACTGTTTACTATCCATTGTATTCTGTTTCTGTAACATGATTGCTGATAATTAATTTTCCTTTCGTTATTGCTTTTTGGAATTGTTTATCCAAGGAGCTAGATGCATTATATAATACTCTCTGACCTTTCAAAATATAAGATTGTCTACTTATAAATATCAAGACTAAGACATTTATTAAATATCATGTAATGTGTAACTAAAAACAATTAAGCTAATATATTATTAGTTTAAATAAAGTATGTTTGAAGTTTAAAAAATGCAGTTAGTCGTTAAAAAGATTGGAGAATATAATTGTTCACAAAAATATCCAATAAATTTAAAATTTATATGGAAATGTGAAAAAATTGTACTTTGAAACAAAAATAAAGCTTTACAACCTCTTATATTTTAAAACAGAGAAAATACATCCTAATAAATCATGCGTTATATTGATTGAAAGCGTTTATGAAAACAACAATGACGATGTTATAACTTACTTATGGGGAAAAAATGCATGTTGTGTTCTCGAACTCTCTGGCGGTAAACTTAAAAATATCAATCAATCAAGTTAAATTAGGTTTTAAAAAATTATTTTACAAAACAAAATTTTGAATTATTTAAGTTAATACAATCGCCAAATAACTTTTGTAATAGTAAATCTGATTATTTGATTACGATTTTTTTAATTGAGAGCTATAAGAAATATAGTTCTGGTAAAACAATTAGTTGTCTAGACACACACAAACACAAATTGTATATAAAGCTCAAGTGAAATATTATGGTGAAAGTGAAACTCTTCTTGTATTTATATAATTTGTACTTTTTGTATAGCTGATATGTTATGTGAATTAGTTTTTCCACCTATATAAGAATTCCCATCAAGAATATTTCCGTTAAAGTTTGTTCCTATTAGAATTAGTTTGATGAATCAGAAAATCACGACCATTTTCTTTTCCCCGACATTTAAGTTTGATATATGCTTTTGTTGCATCGATAGTCCCACTTGATTTAATTGAAATCAAAGCAAAAGACTTTTGTGCATAATTCACATGATCATCTAGAAATCCCTATAATTGTTTGTGATCGGTTCTTTTTACACTAAATGAATTAGTTTAAGTGGTTATACAGCCATTTTATGTCCCAATATAGTAAGATAAATTATTAAAAAAAATCTTACTCCAAATGTGATCGGTCCTTTATTTGACTAAACATTCTTTAAATCTCAATATATAGATTTCGAGTCAATTTTGGTTAACTACAAATAATGACACAAACTTTTTGAAAACTTAGAGATGTATGTGATACCAGATACACTGTAATAGTCAAAGTTTTAGATTTGGTTTTAAAAAAAAGTTTTAGATTTGGTGAATATTTGATGGATAATAATATCCTTTAAATGGAACCGTGCATAGTTAGACATCTCGCACTAGATATAGCATTTCAGTCCTCTCCTTTGTTATTCACATCTCCGACATTTATAAATGTGCTTTTTGGACTCTAACTTAATGCTATAATTATTCTACATTGAACAAGTTTCTATAATGGAATTCTATATGTTATTGTCCACATTGTGGCTAACTAGTGCTTATAATTTGACCAATTTCGGGTTGAATCCATTCACCATAACTAATTAAGCAGTAATTAATGGAATATATTGAAAAAACAAATAGAAAGTCAAATGTTAAGATTCGGATTTGGGACATTTTTTCAGTCTAATTAATTGATTCTGTTAACTTATTGACAAATTGACTCTATAACGGCATATGATTAGACTATATGGAGCAAATAGAGTGTATAAAATGCAGATTGAGTAGATGATACAGACGGAGAGCGCGAAGCATTATATATATATATATATATATATATATAGATTCAAATTCTTGTAACAGAAAATATTAATTTATAAAAATTAGTAAAAGATATCAATACTAATTTTGATATTTTGTTGTGTAAAAGATTTGTTTTACGAAAAAAAACAAATACTTATGTTGTTAAAAAATTGTAGTATTACAATTTTATTAATAATATATTTTTTTTTACACAGAATAAAAAAAAAATATGAGGGTAATGGATTTATAGCTATAGAAGTCTATCAACGACTTTTGAATTTTGATCGAGTATTGAACCAAAAAAAGATGCATTGGCTATAGAAACTTTCTTGGAAAATATTAAACTATTTATAAAAATATAGTTCACTGTGCTTTTTCAATTGAGACAAGGTTAATCCTCTAGATCGACGTACATTCATCGTAACGACTTGAATCCATGCCCGAGTTGAAGCTTTACCTTCTCCGTAGTAGCATTATGTAATACTAATGACAAGATGATTAAAACACTATATATATATATATTTTCATTGGTTTTCATATCTTTTGGATTAGTAAATGAAACTTTATTTCTAAATTACTATTTGTAACTTATATTTGATTATTTCTGCATGTTATTAGAGTAAGACCGACAACGCAATGCCGGATTTTTCTGTTTGATTTAGGATAACGAAAACTAATCTTGAAATTAATGGTACTCCAATTTGTTTTGTTTTTGTTTTCTTACACCAATTTCGTTATGGTGTGTGTGTTTAATAATTCACTGATATATAAAACGAAATAAGAAATCGATCGAAAGTTCACATTAATATGCATATTTCAAATTATAAGATTAGATTCACCAGAATCATGTTTGCAAGGATATACCACGTGAAATTTTTAGTTATGTTTATGCCTGTTGTTTGTTTAGAGTAATGATGTTTAGTACTTAGTAGTCTAATCATCAACAATAAGAGTGATGCTTTTGGCAATAAACCTTTGCTTGTATCTAAACCAACAACCAACCCCACATCTCCCTACAAAATATAATATGAGAAAACACCATTATTTGAAACATAAAATCTTGTTGAGTTGTTAACGTACATAATGAAAAATTCAAACTTTAAGAGTTAGAAAATGGTTCAGGAAATAAAAGAACATTTACCTACAACTTAACCGTTCAATTAATATAATAGTACATATTGAAAAAAAAAACTATATCCATAATAGTTAGATGGAAAAAGAATTATTGGTAATGCAGTTTGCTTTTTTTTTTATATATAACTTCTTATTATTATCAATAATATCAAATTGTGAATGGATAATACAAATAAGTAATCATCCATTTAGGACGAAATGAATACATGGTACATAAAGCATTACCTTCGTAAGCTTGTTTAGACAAAATGTCTGCTATATGATTCCTTTCTCTATTTACATGTTTTAATGAACACAATGGAAGCTTTTGAATCCAATGTGGTATATCAAATATAGCATTTCCTAACTCTATGTTCTCCCTTATGATTATGGATGATCCATCGCACGCCCATTGTTGCAGAATCTATTCTAAAACTACTATCGAAATTGCACTTCAGCCATTCTTGCGGTGGTGACTTGGACGTTGGTTTGGTTCTGTTTGGCTTCTAGACAATGTATCCAAATCTGGATTTGTTGCTTCTATAAACTCTTCGGCGGTAATGCAGTTTGCTATCTTTCAATTAGGGTGTGGCTCTTAGTTGTTTTATTAGTTTATTATTGGTACAATGCAATAGTATTGAAGCAAATCGAAGTTTGGGCCTTTAAAAAATGAATAATGTGCTTGAAGCCTTTAACTATATGGGCTATAGAAAAATTCTGACCCACTTCATATATATATATATATATATAATCAGCCGTTTTTATTCCTGAATCCTGATTAGTAGACTAGTAACAAAACCAGAAGGAAACAAGCCTTTAAAACTGTTGCTTTGTTTTTTTTCCCCATTGACTGAAAAAGCTATTCGCTTTATTATTTTCAATTTCAACAGCGATAAAACGGAACGCGCGGGTAGAAAGTTAAAAATATTTTCAAAATATATGTATGGATTTATCCAATTTTAAAATTGATATTAGTATGAATTTTTCAAAAAACACATATACTCTTTATGTATTTTAAACTGAGAAATGAAGTCGTTGAAATTTATAATTTGTGTGTTACAACAACTAGTATGATTTATGTGATGTTTCCACAATACTAGAGAGATTCATATATCCAAGAGAGTTGGACAAAAACTCAAATACAAAAGATCACACAGGCCTGAAAACAAATTCTCATATGGACCAATGTAGTATAGGAAAACACACAAGACGACAAAACGAAACTCGATAATTATTTGACAATTATAAAAAAAAAAAAAAAAAAAAAATCGGATAGAAAAAGGGTTACACAAGTAATGAAGAGGAGGATACACGTGGCGAGTATCAAGCAAAAGAAATCAAATCAATCGTCCTCGCGTAGTACACTCGTAGGTCCCACCTATCCTCTATTCATTTTTATATTTTTGGTTTTCCCCTGCGGAGGAAACCAAAAACTTCTCCTTCCTTCTTTTTTTTTCTTCGCCATTAACACCTGAAATCTTCTCAAAAGCATAAAAAGAAGATAGAAGAAGAAGAAGTAGATAAATGATCTAAGAGAGAAAAATGGTGGGACTAAGTATCGTTTTGGAGTCGACTAACAACACTCTCAGTGACGGCTTAATTAGTCCCAAACCGCATCAAGTCGTCAACAAATCCGCCGTCATGGTCACCGCCATCGCCTCCGCCGCCTCCGATCTCCGCCGTGGAAGTTGTTATCCGGATCCTGGGTTCCTCGAACATTGTTTTCTCTGCAGAAGGAAACTTCTTCCGGCGAAAGATATCTACATGTATAAGTAAGTGTACTCGATGAACCAACATAAAGAAATCATTTTTTTTCCGGTGATTCTAACGGCGAAATCCAGATTTTTTTTAAATTTATTTATCGGTTTGTGTTAATTTTCTGGGATGTGTGTTTTGTTTTGAATCTGTCAGAGGTGATAGAGCGTTTTGTAGCGTGGAGTGTAGATCGAAGCAGATGATCATGGACGAAGAAGAAAGCTTAAGGAGAGAGAACTGTTCGTTCATGGCTGTTAAAACGTCGGATTCTGACTCTCCGGCGCCTTCCGGTGGTCATCACCGTCACCGCCGGGATCCGAGAAACCGAGCGGGCGGTTTCGCGTACTGAAGCAGAGAGAGAGAGAGAGAGAGAGAGCGCATCGCAAACTGAAATTGTGATTTGACTTTTTCACCCTTATGCTACTTTTTTGTCGTTTCGTCATATAAGATGTAAAGCCAAAAGGGTGTTTTGGGTATTTTCAGAGCTTGCATATCTATGGGAAGCCTCTACTTTTATTATTAAGTAAGTTAGGTTCCGAAAATATTTAATTAAAGTTAGTAGTATTAATTTTTCTGATGAAACTTTACCTTTTTGCCTACATTATCCAACGTATTGTCACTATAGCTCTAATCCACAATAGATTATGTTGATCTAATCCACAATGCGACAAACAAAAGGACACATAATAAGAAAACTATATGCTCTTCTTAGTTATATACAAATAAAATTATTCTCTTGGTTTCATGCGAATTATCTTCAACGTGTTGGAGGAATCTCTTACCTTTAACCGACATAAGCTTCTGTATAATTTTTTTTCACAATTAGACGTATAAGAGGCTATTCTGTGATATATATTCGTTAAACAGAATACAAATATTTACCTACTTACATACTTTTTTTTCTTTATATCATTTACTTTGTTTTATTCATTAAGGAAACGCATCGTCTCGCGCGTATGTTGTCCAAAATAAAATACGACACAACATTAGCATGTTATATTAACAACCTTTCAGTCAACACAAATCTTTTTTCCATAATGATGAAAATAGATTTCTGGTTCTCGTGTCAGAATGTACGTTTTGTAAAATGACTTTCGCCGAAAGTTTATGTGTATTTTTTCTAATTGTATCAAATGGAGAGGATAATTACCGATCACTGAAATTCAAATATCATTTGCAGATAACAAAATTTTAAAGCTCTTTATAACTTTTTAATTTACAGTTGGAGATTTTATGTCGAAATCAAAACAAAATTTTAAAGCTTTGCCGTATAATTTTTGCAGATAAAAAAAAAAAATCCATCCAGCAGAAAGCATTTTTTAAGTGTTGACTAACACGATGGCGATCGTCAAGAGTATTATGACTTGGTCAAAACTCACTAGATTCTTAGTTTTTCTTAGTTTTTGGAATAATGTGGGTCAAATTTATTTTGACATTTTGCTTTGTCTTTGTGTGAAATATGTCCCATGAAATGTTATTGATTAGTACTCCATATTCATAGGATCCGACTGTAAAGAGACAGTGAGGTCCCTGACCTGTCTCTCTCACTTTCAAAGTGGGTTTATTATATTGGTGGGGTTTAATAGTTTTGTTATCAGCCTTAATTTAATGCAAAGGATTAATAGAGAATATCGCCTTTAGTTGAACACACCACACCAATGCTCTTAAGTTAATGCAATAGGGCTGCCCTTTCCCATAACACCTGCTGGCTCATTCATTAACAATGGCTCTTATTGCATGCCTGACTTTTGTTTTTAAATACCGTAAAAATCAAACTAATTTATACAGCCTGTAAAAAGCAGATGAACTCATACATACGTCAGATGTATAATTTAAATGCAAATATTTATATTTTTAAAATGTTTATCTTAGGAAATTGTGAATTTGATAACCCATTTTACGGCCCACTTGGCTTAGTTATTATAATCCCCCAAGTGTGGGATTCCCCACTATGCATTTACAAACATAAAAACTTCTCAAGATTGTAAAATCGGGCAAGGCTGTGTTATTTTAGTGAAAGTGGTTTTAAATATTTTATATATTGAGGTCACATGTTCCTTATATTATAAACCATCGTTCTTATTCAGTTATTCTTAATGCAAAATCCAACTTACATACTCAAAAGGCCAAAAAAAAAACCTAAAAAAACTCAAGACTAGCATATATATTCAACAATAGAAAAAACATCACTATTAATTACTCCAAAGGATGGTGAGATTATATACTCAAAAACGGTTTTGGATTATATTACTCACATGATTTATAGACAGTGTTGAAACAGACAAAGAATGTGTCCAAATCCTCATATGTTTGTTCGTTCCATGAGCATTATTAGATACCCAAGTAAAAAACTTTGCAGAGCTGACCAGCCATGAAGACTTATTGTTCACGGAAATCTGAGAGCTATTAGTATAATGCCTTATGTTCCTTCTCTTAGCTTGCAAGTTTTATTTACAAACATTAACCTAAAATGTTTCAGAATCTTCATCCGAATCTTCCACAACCCAACTCTTCTTTGCTATCTTTTTAGGACGACTAGAGCCACTTCCTTCTCCTTCTTCTTCTTCTTCTTCTGTTTTTTCTCCTTCATCCTCTTCTTCTGCTGCTTTTGCTTTATCAGACTCCAAGTCCCGTGATGATCCGGAATTAACATTTCGGGAGGACAATATATTCTCTGAATCATCCTCTGACTCTTCTCTTATATCATTCTCGTTAACGCCAATGCTATTGTTCTGTGTCTCTGTCTCTGCCTGATTTCCTCCATCTTCGCCTCCTGCAGGAGTTTCTGCATCTTCAATTATTTTGAAGTCTCTGGCAGTGCTGCGCTTGGCATGCCTCAACAAGTTGAATTTAGTAACTTTGCTTAGCTGAATAAGGTATCTTTCATAATCTTCTATCTGGAATATCAAATCAGGGATGCATTTGTTCTCCTGTTTGATCTTGTTGATTATGCCCTTGGAATTAGAACTCACACTTTCCTGTTGTTCCTGCACTTGGAAGAAACCCCACGTTACGCTTTTGAATCATTGCATCAAATAACGAAGAAAACATCAATCTATGACTGGTTTCAACACTTTTACCTTTTGCATTTCAGCTAAAAAGGGATACAAAGGAACTGTGAGACTCTTGCAAGTTAGTTCCATGAGTTTTTGAAAATTAAGTCTGGGAAGATTTTGCTTGCAACCCTTGGGAGCAATCCTCTGTTTCACAATCTGTGCTAATTGTTTGTAAAACTTAACTGCTAGTCTGAGAAACTGCGCTGCTTGCGAGTCTGCAAATCATGAAAGCGCAGATTAACAAGCTCAGTTAGAGTAAGCGAGGAGCATATAAGCCGAAATTTTGAGAAGTGAAAACTCACCTTTGAGGTTCATCAAAACAAAGGAAGAAAGTATTCTGACCGTTGACTCAGCCATTGAGTACAGGGCTTCCTCGAGAGCCAATCCAAATGTACTCTCAGCATCATGGTTGAGATGGATGTTTTTCTGAGAGACCACATAGAAATTCTTTAGCTTTTTTGTTCCCCAGTCCATGTCAACTATTGCTGAATCAACTGACTGCAATATGCAAGAAGTTACTGAAGCACTTGTTGACTGGTTTATGACCATGTATGATTCAGACACTTGTAAAGTATCAGAGTTGTCTAAACCGATGACATTTTGCAACTCCTTGGCCACTTCCACGGCTATGCATAGATCACCAGGGGATGTAGCAAACGAAATGGCAAGTTTCAAAATGCTCTTAGCCACAGTGGTGTTGGATGTTTCACAGCTTCTGCAGATTTGATGAGCCCATGATCCATGTCGTTGTTTGAATTTGTCAGGTAGAGCGTTCCCAAGCATCAACATTATGTCACAAATAATCTGAACAGCGCAAGTGAATATAATAGTATTACGTTAAAGAATGTCCTCAAGAGAAACTACAGACACTTTGTTCTGAAGTTAAAGGAATTTACCTCTACATCATTAGAGTTTTGCGCGATAAGATCCGTGATCATGGGCTTCATGATTTTCTCCATGAAAATTTCAACGCTCTTTACAAGTAGATCTTCAATTTTGAAACCTTCGCTGCACTCTACTAAAGTAGCATCCTCAGAAGCAGGCACTGCCAGCAAATCTTCAAGCAAGCCAGTCAAATCAGATCCAGTTGAATATATACTGAGCAGTTCTTTCAAGCCAAGTAAGGCAAGATGTAGACACTGCTTTCTTCCTTCAGCATCCTTTCTTCCTTTATTCTCATTATTTATCTGTCCGGTTGCTAGAGGTGGCCCTGGCTTTAGCAGGTAAAATACTTTTAGCAGGGGAGGACCCAGAACTTTCATGTCTCCGTAGACCAACGGTTTAAGTGGATTTTCATCTTTCATGCAAAGAGATGATCTTATGTGTCCAACACAAACNCTCCTTCGTCGTCTTCTTCTGCTGCTTTTGCTTTATCAGACTCCAAGTCCCGTGATGATCCGGAATTAACATTTCGGGAGGACAATATATTCTCTGAATCATCTTCCGACTCTTCTCTTATACCATCCTCGTTAACGCCAATGTTATTGTTCTGTGTCTCTGTCTCTGCCTCATTTCCTCCATCTTCGCCTCCTGCAGGAGTTTCTACATCTTCAATTATTTTGAAGTCTCTGGCGGTGCTGCGCTTGGCATGCCTCAACAAGTTGAATTTAGTAACTTTGCTTAGCTGAATAAGGTATCTTTCATAATCTTCTATCTGGAATATCAGATCAGGGATGCATTTGTTCTCCTGTTTGATCTTGTTGATTATGCCCTTGGAATTAGAACTCACGCTTTCCTGTTGTTCCTGCACTTGGAAGAAACCCCACGTTACGCTTTTGAATCATTGCATCAATAACGAAGAAACATCAATCTATGACTGGTTTCACAACTTTTACCTTTTGCATTTCAGCTAAAAAGGGATACAAAGGAACTGTGAGACTCTTGCAAGTTAGTTCCACGAGTTTTTGAAAATTAAGGCTGGGAAGATTTTGCTTGCAACCCTTGGGAGCAATCCTCTGTTTCACAATCTGTGCTAGTTGCTTGTAAAACCTAACTGCTAGTCTGAGAAACTGCGCTGCTTGCGAGTCTGCAGATCATGAAAACACAGATTAACAAGCTCAGTTAGAGTTAGCGAGGAGCATATAAGCCGAAATTTTGAGAAGTGAAAACTCACCTTTGAGGTTCATCAAAACAAAGGAAGAAAGTATTCTGACCGTTGACTCAGCCATTGAGTATAGGGCTTCCTCGAGAGCCAATCCAAATGTACTCTCAGCATCATGGTTGAGATGGATGTTTTTCTGAGAGACCACATAGAAATTCTTTAGCTTTTTTGTTCCCCATTCCATGTCAACTATTGCTGAATCAACTGATTGCAATATGCAAGAAGTTACTGAAGCACTTGTTGACTGGTTTATGACCATGTATGATTCAGACACTTGTAAAGTATCAGATTTGTCTAAACCGATGACATTTTGCAACTCCTTTGCCACTTCCACGGCTATGCATAGATCACCAGGGGATTTAGCAAACGATATTGCAAGTTTCAAAATGCTCTTAGCCACAGTGGTGTTGGATGTTTCACAGTTTCTGCAGATTTGATGAGCCCATGATCCATGTCGTTGTTTGAATTTTTCAGGTAGAGCGTTCCCAAGCATCAACATTATGTCTCAAATAATCTGAACAGCGCAAGTGAATTTAATAGTATTACGTTAAATAATGTCCTCAAGAGAAACTACAGACACTTTTTTCTGAAGTTAAAGGAATTTACCTCTACATCATTAGAGTTTTGCGCGATAAGATCCGTGATCATGGGCTTCATGATTTTCTCCATGAAAATTTCAACGCTCTTTACAAGTAGATCTTCAATTTTGTAACCTTCGCTGCACTCTTCTAAAGTAGCATCCTCAGAAGCAGGCACTGCCATCAAATCTTCAAGCAAGCCAGTCAAATCAGATCCAGTTGAATATATACTGAGCAGTTCTTTCAAGCCAAGTAAGGCAAGATGTAGACACTGTTTTCTTCCTTCAGCATCCTTTCTTCCTTTATTCTCTTTATTTATCTGTCCGGTTGCTAGAGGTGTCCCTGGCTTTAGCAGGTAAATTACTTTTAGCAGTGGAGGACCCAGAACTTTCATGTCTCCGTAGACCAACGGTTTAAGTGGATTTTCATCTTTCATGCAAAGAGATGATCTTATGTGTCCAACACAAACATGCAAAGTGAAAGAGAAAACTCTAGAAATTGATTTTTCTGTCTTGGCTGATGATGACTGGCTGTGATTCTGCAAACCTGAAAGATTACCAACTGATTTGCTGCTATAGTGTTTGAAAGTGACTAGAAATAGCTGGTAGATACTTGAAGTAGCCAAAAAGGGAACTTTTTCGCGCTCTTCATTGATACTTGCGTTTCCCACATCAGCATCATCAGATTTATTACGGGAGCTAAGTCGTACTCTCTTGCCAATATTGCCCTGTTTCAGTTTCCCCACGTCTTTTTCCAGTGATTCATAAAGATCAATCAAATCGGCAATCTCCTTTTCTATATCACCCTCTTTCTCTTCTGGCTGTTTCTCTAGATCCATTATAATATAGTTTAGCAGCACTTGAATGATTCCCAATATAATCAAACAATACGATTTTCTTTTATCTTCTTCTAGAGATGCGGAAACTGTGTCCTGAGACTGCCCAACAATATCTGTAAAAGGCAAACAAGATGATCAGCAGCTAAGTGCTTAAAGTAAACAGAAGAATCTAAAGACTCCTATCGGTTTTAACACTCACTATCTCCAGCTTTTATTTCGTTTGTGAAACTAGACAAAGTCTATACCACAGCCTATACGAAGCAGACATGAACAAAAACAAATGTAACAGCAGAAAGAAATAGTCAATGATTTTTCAAAAACGATTATTTGTCACGTACCTTCTAATTTCTTGCCTAGTAGGAAGCTTCGGACCTTCTCCAAAGCACTGGAGTACACTTCTTGAGATACATTTCTTCCTACCTGCTGCTGTCATATGAAATTTGAATGTACCCACACTTTATTATTTACAATTACGCTCTATTAGGTAACACAAGACCAGTTCTGCTGTAGAATTACCTCATTTTCTTGTGTAAGTGAGAAACCAAAGCATGGCCACGCGGTATCGGAAGGCCGATCAGAACTGTGTTGCGGCTGGAGGAGTAAAATCCAAGAGATACAAAAGAGAAGCCTATCCAAGGGCTCTTCAATGGTACATTTACCACCTTCTACTTTAATGCATGAATTGATTCCAAGCTGAAAATCTGCGTCCTGCCAGCATAATCACAAGTTGTCAAAGCATGCATGAAAATGTGTGTCTATCAACAGTAAAAGTTTCAAAAAGTCTCGCAACAGCTCCTCCCTGTAAAAAATATTCAAGGGTCCAGAGAAGTTCAAAAGATATAGCAACTTTTTCCTTCTTTAACAAGCCAGGCGGAAAAGTCATTCTCAGTGTGGAGAGAGGATGAAACATTTGACAGTTACCTGTCTGAAGAAACGAAGAAAGTGAGGCATAAGAAAGTCCAACACATGTCCTCCACTTGATGGATCAATCAGGACTAACTTCACAAGCCCATCATAAACGACTTCCTTTACTTTTGCCTACATATAGGAGGAACCAAAGAGCTCTAACAAATTCTTGAAAACAAATTTCCATGATCAAGAACGAAAAAACACCTGTTGGTAAAGACATCTTTGAAGCAACCCATTCAGTTCAGTAAAGAGGTTTCCCCTCACAATACTGCTCATCTCAGTGTGCTGACTCTGACTGGAACTGGCTTGGCTTGATGAGTCTTGGAAAGTAAATGAGCTGTCTCTTTTAGCTTGTTTCTCTGCAAGTATAAGATCAGTTATTACTTTTGTCGCTGCAACACGAACTGTATCTTCTCGTCTAAACATAGCCTTCCGAATCACCAAGATGGTATAGTCCTGCATCATCAAGTTAAATTTAATCTGAGGTCTTGGCGTAAAGGCATGTTTCTTCTTCCCAATTCCATAGATTAGAAAAATGCATACAAATAGACGAGTACTATCAATTCTACACCCTAAAACACTCCAAGCAGAAGCAGACGTGCAGAAGAGAGTAGAAAAAAAGAGAGAATGCACTACAAATATATTTTACCTGAAGATCACGGCTGAATTTGATGAGCGGGATAACAGCAGAAACAAGAAAACAGCTGATATTTCCCTCCATGAAAGTGAAATAATCCAATAACTCTTTGAGATGGTGGACAAATTCCAACATGATAAGTGAGTATCTCTGGACAAGACACCCTAATAACCTACAAGCTCAACTTCCTCAGTACTTGGAAAAACGGTTGACAACCATATCTCTTATGAGTTACTGACCTTACTATTGGCTTGCTCTTTGCACATTTCAAAGAAAGAATGCGAAACTTGCATTGCTCAATTATCTGCAAAATATTTTACTCAACTAAGTTTTGTGTTACGGATGCAAATAACTACCATAAAAGTTTGACTGCCAGTCTAAAAAGCATCAAGTAACTTTAGGCTTCAGTAATTTAATAGTTATTAACCTCGTTTCTTGTCATATCATGGACTTCAAATAAGGTTCCCAGGATCTGAATGCTAAGCTTCTCAATACCCAGTACGCCATTAGAATCACCAAACTCATTTTATCTACCTTCTTCAACAGATTCTAGCAACATAAAGCCAAACTGAATAACACTTGGAACCACATGCTCCCTCCCATATCTACACTCACTAACCTAACAAAATATAAAAAATTATATTGCTTAGTCTTCTTACAAGAGTGTCCTGGTATGATAAGACAGTACTAAAAACCCAAAAGTAAAAAAAAGCAGGGGAAAATACCGCTCTTAGCAAAGATTTTTCAACCAATTTGGCATGCAGGAAACTCTCTTCTTTCAGCTCATCAGGTAGCCACTTGCAATCTCTGTGTATCATTGATGAAAACATTCATAAATTGAATCCTACATGGAGAAAGGCCACACAAGTTTTCCCTACAGTATAGTGTACTTGTTTTTCACTACAGGTCGATGAAATTGTTTCTTCTAGTCACATGTACATAAAGCAAAGGAGAGTTCACCTCATTAAACATCAAGAAATAACCAGTCCCCAGGAAACTGAATCGCCTATAAATCCGAAACAAGTACAAAGAAGTTTGCTACTACTTACTTGGCGAGTCTGTAATCGTTGTATGCAGTAAGCAAAGCCGTTCTCAATATCCCCAAGGAGTTCTCGCCAAACTTTCTGACCCTAGCAACCGAAAACAGAACCGCAACTGTAAAATGATTGAAAGCCCTAAGATCGGATTTGACTAACGCCACAACCTCTTGCCCCAGTGAAGGATCCTGCTTCACTGCGAAATTAACATGAAGAAGAACGGTTCCCTCGATCTGTCTAAGGACGGAGGCTACTCTGGTCTCAGCTTTGGACCCAAAAAACCCAACGACTCCTCCGATCACCTCCCTCTTGCAAAAACCTTTAGAAGCAAGAACCAACAATTGATACACTAGTGAAGGCAGATCTTGCAAGTCTATACCCTTAATACCGAAAAACACCTTCTCCAGCAATTCACTCTTTCTCCCCTTATCCAGAAATGGGAACTCCTTTGCAAGGGAAACCATTTTAGTCAACAACCCTTTCTGCCATTCACAGCTAAGAACGAGATCTATCGCCGTATTGACGTAATCGATTTCGCTAGCTTTCGCTTCTCTCGGATTCCGCAATAAATCAAAGCACACAGGCAATAAATCAAACAACTGGGCGTCATCGACAGTGATAACTCTAGACACACCCGATAAGATGGAATCGACGACAGGCTTCAGCTCCTTAGTGTGTAAGTATCGTAAGAGGGTACCGAAGAGCTGAATCGTCTTGAGGGAATCCGAATCGCTCGGAATTTTGCCGGCATTGAAGATCTGGGTGTAGGAGATGAGAAGAGAGGCGAGGAGAGACGAGAGAGACGGAGTAGTCGGGGATAGAGAAATTAGAGATAAAAGGGAAACCACATACTCAGAGACAGGTTTCGACGGCGAGGGTGAAGACGAGCGGGACTGGAGGTATGAGAGAAGAGGATCGTGGGAAGCCGGGGAGAGAAGGTAGGGAGGGAGAGAGAAACCGGTCTGACAATGGTGGTACTGCGCTAAACGAACGATATCTTTATCAGTTAGAGGTCTCTGAGCACGGTGAGTCGGTTCTTCGCCGGCGACGGTCATTTTTCCCGGTGGGTTAACTTAATTTCGAAACTTCTCAGAGAAGATAGTTTAGGTTTTCATTTTCCTTTACGCGGGAGAAATTATTTGGGCCTTAGTTTCTCTGGGCCTAAGGCCTATGAAATCCGGATAGTATTTTTTTTTTTTTTTGGACGAAAAAAATCCGGATAGGATTGTCAAAACGGACTGATTCGCCGACAATGTAAGAGAGTATTAATTTGTGAAGGTTTATCTTAAAATTAAGTAGTAAATAGAAACAGATGAAGTGATGTATGGAGGGACCTCAGGCTTTTGAGAGGCTGTTCATACAAATTAGCCTTTGATGTACGTAGCTAATTATTTTAATACATGCCGGTCTCTCTGTCTATCAAGTGACACTCCTAATTAATTTACGACCTATACTATAGTCTATAGTATAGTATATATATTAGCCATCTAGTCAATCAATGATATCGGCCAATGGGAATAAGGAAGTAGCAAGTCCAAAATAAAATAAAATTAGGAAATAGTGTTCGTAGGTAATGGTATAATGTGCTCCCAAGGTGGCGTGACATCTTTCTCCATCTCTCTCTCCGTTTTATAGAATACTATAAGACAAAAACAAATGCTGAAGGATGTGCATGTGACTCTCCTAATATCCATCCAACGGCTCTATTTGTAACCTCACGCTTAGCGTAACAGCCACCATTCTATTTCTCACGACAAAACAAGATCTGAGCTTTTCCATGGCCGCCTCTTTTTTTTTTGCGATTTGCTTGGTTCTGCACTTGATTTCTTTAATATTTATAACAATCTAGGATAGATCTATGAAATATTTATCAATTCATCATTTAGAAAGGACAAAATAAGAGTTTTTTGAAATTCTGATTGTTGACCGCGTTTTCGAACTTAAAAGCTGTCTGACTTTTCAGATCGAATGTCGATTTTTCTTATACCGCGTTCGCGGCAGACTTTCTCCGGACCACCGCATAATCTAACCGATTTTTTAACATCCCAACATTGACTTACCGCCGAACGATTTTCTGACCGCAGAATCATGTAATCGTCCGAATTTTTGAACACGGAGTAATTCTAGTATTTGGTCGGGCAAAATATTTGTTTCGATTGTCGTTTTAATTAGATTCTAACTATTTTATTCGAACTCGTTTCAAAATATCTAGATAACCGTACTTTGTAGACATACCGACCTAAACAATTTTTTTTAAAAAAAATATCAGTTTGGAACTCGACAAAATCACAACTGAACAATTTCATAAATCAGTTACGTAGTATTTCCTCTGTTTCTTAAAAAAGCTATTTTTGAGTTTTTCACACTTATTAAAAAAATTTTACAAAATACTTTTCTAACTTTGTTTTATTAATTGTTACTTAAGATATTCTTTAAATAATAAATATTATAAGGGCAAATTAATTAAAAATTGACAATAACTACACATAGAAAATTGAAAACTGCTTTTTTTTAAACAAATTTTTTTTTTAAAACTACCCTTCTTTTTAGGAACAGAGAAAGTAGTAGTTAGCTTTTTAGCCAGAGAAGCTCCGGGTGTTTAAAGCAACAAAGAGATGGCTTTAGTAATGGTAATGGAAATAGCAAAAAAAAGCCACGTGGATGTGGGGATGCATAATATGGGCCATAAGCCTTTTTAGTTCATCCTAAATGTGATTATGGAGGGAGAAAAAGATTAGTTGTGACCTTTTGGAAGATTTGAAGAGCTGATGATATTTATATACAAACAAAAAAAAGCTAGAGAGAGAGAGTACACAAAGAAGTCAGTATCCCACGTGCACCTGGGAACTCGACCCCTCCTCTCTCCAGGACTCTGCACAAACCCACTCCTTCATTTCCTCCATTTTCATTCTCAGGAAGCTCTCTCTCTCTCTCTCGAAAGAAGAGAAAACAAATACAACTGAAAGCTGATTTCTCCTCCTTCATTTAGATTTAGATGCCGTGAATCTCACACACAAAACAGAGAAAATCAACCCACAGGATTCTCAAAATCCACAAAAAAGACTAGTATATAGGAACTAAAGAGAAGTCGAAGAAGAAGAAAAGATTTGGTCATCAATGGTGGAAGCAAAAGATCAAGACATGGGTGATGGGATGCAATGCATTAACCATCCATTCACAAAGAACCCAGGTGGGATCTGTGCTTTCTGTCTCCAAGAGAAACTCGGAAAGCTCGTCACTTCCTCTTTCCCACTCCCCAAACACCTCTCTACCTCTTCTTCTTCCTCCTCTCCTTCCTTCAGATCTGACTCTGTTGGCTCCACCACCTCCTCTGTCGCTAATCTCTCCGCCTCTCTCTCCCTCTCCGTCGCCGGTGCTAGAAATGTCACAAACCACAGCAACAACAACAGCAACAAGCTTCCGTTTTTCCTGGCGAAGAATAAGAAGAAGAAGATGTTGGCAGCTTCGGCTTCCTCCTCGCTGGCGGCGAATATCGTCTACAAGAGAAGCCAATCGACGACGACGGCGGGGTACGGAGGTTCTGATTTCAGCCCGAGAAAACGGAACGGGTTCTGGTCTTTTCTGCATCTCCACTCTTACAAACACCATAGCAGCAGCAAGAAAGTCGGAAACTTTCATGAGTCTTCGAAGACGACGACGACGAGAGCACAACCCACAAACCACACCGATAACACTTTGTCGAAAACAGAGAAGAGCGATTTGCGGACAGGGACGACGCCGACGGTGGGATCTTCGTCTTCGTCGTCATCGTCTTCGTCGATGTCAAAGAGAGTAACCGGAGCTGGAAGTAGTAACAGAAACGGCATTGATGTGATTGCAGAGGAAGATGGAAGCCCTAACGTCGTGGTTACAGCAGCAGCAGCAACAGTCACACCAAGCGAGAGGAAAGTGTCGAGATCCAGATCTGTTGGGTGTGGAAGCAGAAGCTTCTCTGGAGATTTCTTTGAGAGGATCACAAATGGGTTTGGAGATTGTACTCTGAGAAGAGTTGAGTCACAGAGAGAAGGTAACAACAAAGGTAAAGTCAGTAGTAGTAGCAGTAACCCTAGTAGCAATGGTGTGAGAGAGATGGTGAGATGTGGAGGGATCTTTGGTGGGTTTATGATAATGACGTCATCGTCTTCTTCCTCATCATCGTCGTCATGGGTATCATCATCATCAGCTGAACATCATCATCATCATCATCATCAAAACATGGCTCATGGTGGAAGGAACAGAAGCTGGGCGTGGGCGTTCGCAAGTCCAATGAGAGCTTTCACTTCTTCTTCTTCCTCTGGTAAAAGAGGCCGTACAATTTCAGATTCTACAAGCAAGAACACTACCTCAAACTTGGATGCAATTCCTTCAATGTTGGCCGTCAGAAGCTGAACTAAAAAAAACTCTAATCTTGCGTTCCAATAAGTGTTTTTTAATCTTAAACAAGAAAAATACATTAAAACTAGTTTCATCTTGTTTTTGAAAATTCTATTACTATTGTAATGTCACACTACTCTTCTATGTTAATAATCATCTTTCGTCAAAACAAAAAAACAAGGAGATGGGAACTTAGGATACTTGGGCTACTTTCTCCTGTTTGTTTGTCTTTTTCTTTTGATTATTTTAATCCTTGTTTTGTTTCTCTAATCTCACTACTGAAGAGTGTTAAGACCATCTGTCTTGCTTTATGTTGTGATTATGATGTGTTTCTTAATTGAATTACTAACCAAGAAAAACTCACAGGAAAAGCCAGTCAAAGGGGAGGTTTTGAGGGGTTTGACTGGCTTTTAAGTGTGAGTTTTGTGTTAAATGAGTGAATCAAAAGGCACATGCCTTTGCACATGCATTATGATTCAATGGTCCCCAAAAACTTCTTTTTGTTTTTGTTTTTATCTCTTATGACCCACAAAATTAAGGCATTAACAACGGTTGTACTGCTACATACATCGCTGATAGTGATCACCTAATCTTTAAAATCAAAACAGTGCAAATTTGGTTTCACATTGAGATATTGTTAAGTGGATCAACGACATAAAAAACAGAAGATTTGTAATTTTATAACGTGTAGAAAAGGACATAAAAGGGTCCATGAGATGAAACTACATATGAAGGATTCTGCAAAGCCAAAGTGACAGGGAAAAAACAAGGGCCTCCTTCTCATTTACTCTTTTTTTTTTTTTGATTTCATCTGCATTTTGATTTTATTTATTTGTATTTTTCCATGTGGACTCATACATGTTCCAAAGACTAAAACTATGTATAATAGATTATCTAAAAGCTGATCATGTGTTACTACTTACTAGTATGATCGTTCAAGAGATCAAGATCTCGATAAAATTACAAGGCATGTTCTTACCTTCCTCCATTTTTTTAGAGCCTAAATATCACCGCATACTAGCATGAAAATGTTCTACCTAGACTAGAATCATTGTAACATAAAAACGCAAACGAAAAATAATTTTTTTGGCCTATATCCATAAAACCAATAGCAAATACTTTGTAAGCAGTAATGAATTGTTTTTTTTTTTTGGGGGGGTTCTAAGTTGTAATGAATTGTAAATGTTAAATAGTATGAATCATAATCCGAAAATATATGCTTTTAAGAAAAATGTAGTCTAAATTTTTGTTCTAATGCAAATTTGTGTTTGCGAAGAACAAAAACCTAGCCTACAGACTCTGGGATTATGATTTCATAATTTCATACTATTTATTTATGCAGATGCATTTGAAACAAAAATCAAAAAAAAAAAAAATCTAATTATAGTTTTTCATAAAATATTTTTGTAAAATGTACTTACGTCGTTTGGCGTTTGGCGTTTGGCGTTTCGCTTTTGCTTTCACAAATAACAAAAGTTGTAGTTTTGTTTTGAAAGAAAAAAACACTTATTACAATATGCAAACGCAAAAACAAAGTAGCCAAACAGTAGGAGTCGTAATCTGCACGAATCACGGTCCACTAGTCGACATACTCTCTAGAATGATTAATAATTTATACTCGGGAAGTTGATGACGAGTGTAATAATAAACTTAAAAGTATTTAAAAGTCCACAGATTTGATCATTCTACACCCGAGAATTTAATGGTTTTGCCGACCCATCTGATTCGATCATGTTGTGACAAGAACATGTTGGGTCTATAAATACTGTTCATGATGGGTCAAACCCATCCATTTAATATCTCTCTATGACTTCTTCGTGCTCATGTGTTGCGTTGTGAGTTTCGTTTCGTCTCTTCATAGTTATTGCCAAAGCTAATTAACCACCACAGAATCTAAGTTGTCTGTAATTGCCGAAACCTACTTGTCATTTAATGAAGGCCAAGAGCCTGAAAAGCAATGATGTTCAGCTACGTATTTTAGAACGGCATGCAGTTTATCCACGTTTCCTATAAACAAAACACTGTGTCGTTCCCACAAACCAGTGAGTCTTTTGCTCATCAAGTTTCTCCCATTCGTGTCTCAAAGTCACACCCATATAATTCATCTTTTGGAGCGTAATGATTCGGAAAAATAATAATGTACGATATTTTTTCTGATTTCGGACCCCTCGGCTTGTCAGATTTTAAATAATCATCTTCATGAAATTTTTGCATAAATGTTTTTTTCTAAAGCACAATAAAGAAAATTACAAACCATTCGGCCCTATTCTCTTTCCTTTGTTGGTGTACATAGAAGATAAGAAATGATTTGATATTCCCAAATTGTAAATGATCTATCCTCTGGATATTATCAACACGACAAGTGTTGATTAGACAGTTTGGACTTTGGATTGATGCAAAACAAAACTGCAGAAAACCGGATTACAACGAACCGGCTGAAAATTATCTGAAAGTCAAAGACGATAAAATTAACATCTCCCAAAACATTCTAGAAAACCTGTTTTGAAGATGAGATAATTACAAATTAAAGCACATTTTGACTTTGTAATTACAAAATAAGGTACTTTCATCAAACTGAGTACTTTTAAGGACTATAAAGTCTAAACTACCTTTTAAATAATTTAAAGGCTTTTCATCGATTCTAAGAGATGCCGACATCTTTTTCGTCTTCTAAAACTCAATTTCGACGGCATCTTTCTTACCACCACCATATTTTTCTGCCGCAACAATATGTTGTAACCATTAATTACCCAACTCTCTTGTTTGTATGTGAATACGATTTTGCTCTTCCCAAGACATGGGAATTCCAACGGCATCTTCTGACAACCATCGTAGGATTTGACTCAAAATCGGCATGGGACAACAATCTTCCGCAACGATTGTTCGCAACCGATCAATTCGTCAATAGGAGTCTAACCGATTACTGGCCGCACAATCACGGGCTTCGGCATAATTTCGATGAAATTGAAGAAGATGAAGTGCGTGGACGAAGGTTCGTGGATTAATAAGATGCGTTTGCGATGACGGTTACTGGTTGATGATATAGAACGAAGGCGTGTGGATTGGATAGTATGGATGTACATATACTCAAATTATCAACCTTGTTAGTATATATGTGGATGTGCGTATATGGACTCTGTTCCGTGGATGCTTAGTTTGACATGTCCAAGTTTAAATAAGAAACACAATGTTTGTACTTGTGGACCGTCACTGCAAAGGTACCCATCCTCGTAGATACCCGTACATGGCGTGCTTGGCAAAATATTGAAGTTCATTCCAGCTGCATACATTCATGTGATGGATGGATGATGATGGATGGACTATGATTGATGGAAGATGAAGTTAAAATTTGTTGTGTCCAATAAAACGTATTTATTGTAATTCGTCCCCACGATTCCGCATACGCATTGCCATATCCATCAGATGTCATCCACGTATATGTGTCTACGCCAGGTTTCAGACATCACACAAGCACGTGCATCCACATAAGCACTATCCACAAAATGGATGGGATATGATGGATGGACGATGATGGATAGACTGTGAAGTGAAGATTTGATGTGTCCATGTGAATATGTCCACATGTACAACCATAGATCAGCTTTGTGGATCAGCCTTGTCGCACAAGAGCAAGCAACTGTGACGGAAGCTTCCGACGCCAATTTGAGCTCAGCTCATGTCTCTATTATCAAAAGGTCAATCTGATGATGTGAAGAATACACCAGATTGAAATGATGCAATGGATGGACGGTGAAGTTATATTTTTGTTTACAGGATGAGCTATGATGGATGCACAGTGATGTGAAGAATACATCCAATTGAAATGATACGATGGATGGAAGATGAAATGATATTTTTGTTTAATGGATGAGATATGATGGATGGACGATGATGGATGGGACGATAAAGTGAAGATTTGTTGCGTATCTACCTTAATTCGTCCTCGCGATTCCGCATCGCATATCCATATCCATCAGATGTCATCCCTATTACCATATCCACACCCCATCGTCCACCGCTGTAAGCTTCTAGGTCTGCAGTAATGTTTCCTTTATCTGAGGATCTTCATCCCCATTACCATTATTGATGCATATTGGAAACTCTCTATTATATGTGATATTTTGATTTTGATACTTACTTTGTTAAGCCTAGCAAATTATCTAGGTTATGTAATTGATACAACAATGAATCAGACCAAATATTGATGCATATCGTTTTTGACAAATTTTCTATGTAAGTCTATCATCAAAGCATGAATTATGCTCATTAGCGGCAAAAATGAATGTGGATATGAAAGAAGTAGAGTTGTGGGTTGTTGAGACTATGCCCACATGAAACGTACATGTGGATACAAGTAGGTGGAATGCCATCTGTGGATGGAGAATGTCGACTTACTAGCCATGGAAGAAGAGTTCTGATGGGAATTACAAATATGTAGATAAATGGCATCAAGTGTGTGGGAATGGATATGTTGCGGTGTACTGGACGGTGTGGATGGTATACATTCTCAACATTTTGGTCATGGTTTACGAGCACACGAACCTAAGTTTGTGTTATTTGATCAAGTATAAGATGAAAGCTAATGCACAATGAGCTAAGTTTCTGCCGTTTTATCCTGTGAAAGGCTATGAGTATTAGCATGTATACATGGATAGGTAGCAATGGACATAAATATGTGGATGGTGAAGAAATGCGAATGAAATATAAAAAGTTCTCATAAGTTTTAAGTGTATGATATTAGTGTGTATAAATGGATATTGATTCGTGGATAGTTACTTTTCTAAAAAATGACTACAGATGCATCCATACCCAATCCGTCCACTAGAATTTATTCGACCATCCTCACAAATACTTCTACTCTATAGTCTCGTCCACGAACACTCGTACACGAACACTCGTCCACGAATACCCATCCACGAACGCTCGTCCACTTTAATCATCTTCTTCGATTTGATAGTCGAGACATGGAACCAGATAATCATCTCCTTATCTTTTTGATTCACATGATTTCATTTTTGTATAAGTGGTTTGAATCCATCAGTAATCGTCCAATTAATTTCATACATCTCATCCTGTACACCATTGCCACAAAATCAAGATGCGTCCACTTTGATTCATCTACCTCAATCATTTCCTACTGATACCCATATGCACTGCCATACGAGCCCACGCTTGCAGTCGCTGGATGAGCTCATATACATATCTCGGTCGTTTAATCTCGTCGTCGAATTAGTTATAGATGTCGATTTCGTTCGTAAAATTGTTTTAAATTAAATTTTAGAAAGAAAAAGGAGAAAAGAGAAAGAGAAAGAAGAGAAAAATTTCTCAGTTTTTTGGCAATTGATAAGAGAAAGAAGTGAAAAAGGAAGAGAAGAAAAAGAAAAACAAAAAGGAGAAGAAAGTGAGGAATGAGAAGAACGTGAGGAAGGAGAAAAGAAGGAGATGGACAATGAATCTTTATAAGGATAACATAGACTTTTCACTTTAAGATAGTACAAACAAAGTATCCTAATTGGGTAAAGTGCCTTTCTCTGTTATCAGTTTTGAGAAAATGCCTTATTTTGTAAATGTCTCTTTGAAATCTATTGATTATCTGAAAATCCACATATTTCATTGTTTTCTTTATTTAACTCTAGCTTTTCTAATCCAATTTTGATTTTTTTACCTTTTCCAATTATATTACAAATTTTATTTGTTATTCGAACGTCGTGAGGGCCTTAGACCAAAATTGTGTAGTAAAATCTTTCAAAACATTAATCTACACATGTGGCTGGTTAACCTAAACCCTTACCACACGCCCCTAGTTAGAACCTAACTAATCAGACAAGCAAGAAGACGTGTTGAGACTAGTTGTTACAAAAGCACACAAAGATTGCTGAAAACATTTGCATTACCTAACGCAGTGAAACCCTCTGCAACAACTTCCACATGATAATTTCATTCTCTTAATATCTTCATGTAAACCCACCATAGTGGGCGAATCAATAACCCATGAGAAACTCAACTTTAAAGTGAAATGAACCAAACTATACACAGAGTTTCACCAATCTCCCTGACCATGTCAGAGCTGACGACGCTTCTCAGCTCAGGTGGTTCCATCTTTGAGATCTTTGCTAGTTTGCTAGTATTGCATTTGATCTACCAAAGAATTNCATATAGAATAGTTATTCCAAAAAGGGATGTTATGGGAAAAAATTAAAAAAATTAGGGATCAAAGGATAAAACCCGATATTGAAACGAGTTCTGAGGTTTGGTTTAGTTTCAGCGTTCAGTTATCCACACACACACACAGACGTAGGCCTTCTGAGTTTGTCGACGTTTCTCTTCATTTCTTCTCACACTTGTTTTGCCGAAAGCAAATCCCGTATTATGAAAACGAGCTGAGAAATCGAAGTGACAGATAGAGAAGTGAAGAAGATGTCGTCTTTCTTCAAATCTTTTGCGGGAAACCCCAGAGAGGCGGCTGCCATGGCGATGGTGCAATCCTCATCTTACAGAGTATGTGAAAGTATATGACTACTTTGAACCCGCCTGCTCCGTTTACTGCATTTGTTTTGAGTATTGGGAAAGTGAACGCCTTTCTTTCAAATTCAGTTTCTAAAACACTTTTTTTTTTTGGGTCTCCGAATTCGTCTATAATATCAATGCAATGCAGTTTTCGGTTTGTGCAGAAGCCCTGAATACACACTGGTATATTGGCAAAGACAGATCTATGCTTCTTACCAACTGTCTCTTTCGAATGGGAGCAGCTGCAGTATTGATGTCTAGCAATGATCACGACAGAGGTAATGCAAAGTATGAGCTCTTGCATGTTGTTAGGACAAATAAAGCGGAAGATGATAGAGCTTACCGATGTATCTATCAAGACATAGACTCTGAGGAAAAGCAAGGGGTGTCGATAACCAAAGATGTAATCAGCGTGGCGGGAGATATGTTGAAGATGAATCTAACTTTACTGGGGCCTTTGGTATTACCTTACCTAGAGCTATTGCAATATGCGATACAACACATTCTTTGCAAGAAACTAAAGATCCATAAGCCGAGTTCTTCTTATACACCAAACTTCAAGACAGCATTTGAGCATTTCTGCATTCATACAGGAGGAAGAGCGGTGATTCAAGCAATGCAGATGAACCTGAACTTGACAAAAGAGGATATTGAGCCATCAAAGATGACTCTTCATAGGTTTGGGAATACTTCTTCGTCATCCATTTGGTACACGCTCTCATACTTGGAAGCAAAACGGAGAATGAAAAAAGGCGATAGGGTCTTGCAGATTGCATTTGGAAGTGGGTTCAAGTGTAACAGCGCGGTGTGGAGATGCATCCGAGAAGTGGAGCCCGATTCAGAAAACAAATGGCTCGACTTTATCGAATCATATCCTGTAGACGTACCTGACTCTATAAATATCTGACCACGCTAGCACGTGCAAGTAACATAAACTTGAAGAATAGAAGTCAGTAAGGACTAGGGATCTCTGAGTTATTTGTTCAATTCATTCTCAATGAACACAAACACCACTTTTCACAGGTTTTGGGATGTTGTTTGGTCTCATTTTCACTTTCTAAGACACTGAAATTTGACATGTTACTCTTCACATGATCCCTGGAATTCCATTTCTTCTCGAGTTTTTATAATCTAGCAATAGAGCTAGATCTGACTGAAACAAATCAAAGCCTTGTTGTCACATTAGAAAGTAATAATATTTGCTAGAGAGAGTTGTTGGAGTCAATTTTTTTGTTTTTAAATATAATAATGAGTATAGCTAGTGGTACCTCTTGTTGTCAGGACTTTCTTCTTGGTTCTCACTTCTCAATATTCACCTAGGAATTACTATCTCCAAATCCAGATGCAAAAACAAAAGAGACTATATTTATCTTCCCTACACACAAGACAGATTACAGTTTACACGTTCTGTCTCAAGAACCTCTGAAACATCTGGCAGTCTTCATGGAATGTTGGACAGTTTTGAGCTGATATCATATCGGTATTTGCCTGCTTTGTGTCAAACAAACAAAGGATTAAAAACATCAATGATTGTTGCATGACCATAAAGAAGCTAACACTAGCATTTGCCACACAAAAAAAAATATGTATGGGCTCTCTGGTTTGATTTGCGTGAGGGACATGGGTTCCATGAGAATGGCCATCTTTAAGATCTTCACTTGTCAAAAAGGTTTTACTCGTGAAGATCTAATATATTGGAAAATTCGCCTTCTAATTGTGGAGGAGCTTAGTATACATGGTACGAGGGAATCACAAGAAACCAGTACATTACAGAATCCAAAACACAAAACGTGGAGGAAAAAAAGAAAGCTGTTACCTATCAACAAATCCGCGATCGTGAAGTTCATTGCAGCGAGGGGTTGGCAACTTCTTGTTCCACCTCCGTTTTTGGAGCTCCATGCGACAGGACTGGAAAAGAAAGCTTCTGTACTCTTTGATCACATTGCCCTCAAGGTTAGCTCGAGCAGAGCTATCGAGCGGAAACTTCTCATCAAAGGCTGATGATGATCTAACATAAAAGCTAATCTCCATATTCTGCGTCGTCTTTGGTATCTGATAAGACTGGTTCTTGTGCAGAGAATAGTCGGGCTCAGAAAAAGGTAGATAAGCCAGCAACAAAAGAAGCAAGAATGGTAGAATCTGAATAATCGTCAAACAGCTTGGTCCAACCACATTAGCCTCCTCCTCTCGGGGTTGGTTACGCGCTTGTCTAGTCCTATAAGCACGGGAAGAAGCACGGAACACGTCTCGTTGTTGACCAAAAAAGGCCCTGAATATCTCGTCGGGATCAAACTCATCATCAAAAAACTCATTCCGCGTACTATACCTCCTCCTCGGCCTACGATGGCTTTGCCTCTGGACATGATCGAACTCATCAACAAATCCCACCTGATCATACTGGCTTCTCGAGCTACCGTCACTCAAACACGTAAATGCTTTCGAGACTTTCTTAAAGGCTTCCTCTGAGCCCGGTGCCTTGTTCTTGTCCGGGTGAACTTTCAAGGACAGCTTCCTGTAAGCTTTTCTGATCTCTTCAACGGAACAGTTCTTTTCCAAACCCAGAATCGTGTAGTAATCGTTGTTCCTTTTTATATTCCTAACCAGCTCCACGTTTTCCTCAGTATATTTCATCTTCTCGATGGTCTTCCCAGGCTCAAGCTTCGCACCATCCACAGATTTGAGCTTTTCACTGAGAGATGGATTCCCTGAAACTGAATCCAGATTGTCACAAGCAGCGGTAAGTTCATCAGCAGAGAGGCTTGGGTTAAGCCGTTTTGCCTTCCTGATAAATTTCAGCGCCCGTTCCTTATCACCGGAAGAATGGCGTCTTCGGCGATCCTCAGACACCTCGACGCATCATCTTTGTTACCATCCATAACTATTCAAATCTCTAATTCAAAATTTCCCAGAAAAAATCCTACAGAAAAGAGTCTGCTGAATCAGAACCGTGATATCAACGCTAAACACATCGAATCAGATCCAAAAGAGAGCTTCAAATTTGAAATTTCGTACATTTAGCTCAAGACGATCAAAACAAGGATCTGAGATCGTCGGAGACACAAATTAACACTTACCAAACAGCGAGTCAATCCCGCGTACTCAATCAAAAATGTAGAAAAACTAGGAAAGTAGCCAATTCAGACGACGAGAGTGGCCATGGAAGAAGGAAGGAAAAGCTGATCAGAAAGAGGGTTAAGGGTTTTTATTCATTGCTTGCTTGTCGTCGGGAAGAGAGGGTTAATCAAGTACTGTAGGTGATGAACCTTCTAAGATATTTTACCTAAATAAAATGAAGAGTTTTTTTTTAATATATTTTTCATGAAAAAATTTCGAGCTACAAAGTTTAAAGAAATTTGTTTAAAAAAACCACACAAAATGATATTTTTTGCGTTTTCTAACCACACCAAATTTGAAATTGACTCTAATTGAGTCTCATGATTATAATAATTCTATATTATTAACTTATTGTGTTCCAAAAAGAAACTGTTCTAGAACAGGGCTGTTCTAGGAGACTTGAAACTAAAAGTGAAACCGTAGGAGAAATAATTGACTATAATTGAGTCTCATGATTATAAGGTTTATGATCTTTTCTTTTAGCGGCTAAACTGTGGTTACTAAAAGGGAGGTTATATAATATTTTGTTAATCATACTCTAAAGATTCCAAGGACGATCATATTGTGGGCTTAAAGTACAAAGAATATGTATTATCTTCGAGCTTTTTTTTGTGTGTGTGTTAAAATGTATGTTATCTTTGATTTACAGTTTTCTAAATGGACACTTCTACTGTAATTAGAACCGGAAGTAGTTTTATACTTGTTTAATTTTACGACTAAACTATAATTTTAGTGCTAGTGGCTTGTATCAATTTTGTGTTACCGACTAGATTGTTCATTAATATTAGGACTAAAAACTTTGTTGTGCTAGTGGTTTGTATCAGTTTTGTGTTACCGACTAGATTGTTAATTAATCAAGTACCTGTTATAGTGCTAATGGTTTGGGAGGAGCATGACCAGGTCCTGAGTTCGAATTCTGCTGACAGCGGAACCTAGACTGAGGCCTAGAGCTCTTCGATTACCAAAAAGTAAAGAGAAATCATTTACAATTATGATCCAGATATTTAAGCGTAAATATTTTACAAGAACTCGGTTTTTGGGTAATAGTTGTTAGTGAATCATGCAGAAGAAACCAACGAGAATAAAACAAACAAGAACCAATTAATTTAGTCAACACAATGAACAACAGATACAGTGAAACTATTAACGTTGAAGTTGAAGTTGTTGGGGGGAATAATTAGAGTATACAAAGTTACGAAGGATATGGTCTTATTTAAAAAAGAAAGAATGGTACGTATAACATATAAAAAAAAAGGAAAGAGACGTCTTGTTTCTCTCATCAGTGTTTATCGGTGGAAGTGCTTTTAGCCTTAGGCTTCTTAACGATCATAACGGAGCAATGAGCATGATGAGCTAAATAGTCACTCACACTCCCCAAAAACACCCTCTTGACAGCTCCATAATCATGGCTTCCAAGAACAAGAACAGATGCATGGTGTCTCTCCGCTGCTTCCAACATTATATTCCTCGGATCTCCTTCTATAACCTCTGAAGACGTGATCTCAACAGATTTAGCGGAGCACACTTCGGTACACTTCTTCTTAACTAATTCCGCAGTCTTGTCCAGATCTTGTTCCACCATCGGTATTATATCGACCGTACCGGGACCGGCGAAGCCGAGGACTGAGGTCGCGGTGGGTCGGGCGTGAATGACGACGAGTTTGAATTGTGGGTTTGATTTGAAAGGTACGAAGAAGAGGTCGAGAGCCGTCTCGAGTGCGTGGTAGCTATGAGCTGAATCATCTACTCCTACGACCACCACACGCTCACTTCCACTTGCCATCTTTCGATCTCTTTTGGTTTGCGATTTCGCTTTGTGATTATAATATAAACTATATTTTTTTTTTGTACATGAAAATTTAGAGAAAGTGCTATTTGAATGATAAGTGGGCGGGGATGATGTAGTCGAGCGTTGTTGCCGGGGCAGATTCTCACGCGAGGCCTCTTCGTTCCAACTAAAATGGATCTGTTTTAAAGTTTAAATAGTTATTCGTTTTATTTTGTTTAGTTTGTTAACGACAAGTTGAATACTCCAGGGTTGCATTCCCGACTAATAAAGGTGTTTTTGGTTTTTTTTTTGGGTATTTAGTTTGCTTTCAATTTGGTTTAATTAATATCATTAAACAAACCAATGAGAGTTGATAAAAAGTGCATATTGAATTGTAGAACAAAAAACACTTATTCATCTATAGACTATACTTACGTTTTTAAATACTGTATGTGTATTTTCATGTTTACATATTTTGACATTTTTTATACTTTTTTTTTTTTTTAACCAACTTCATTTTATTAATTGAAACCTGATACAAAATCAAGTGTCAAAGTTTTAAAGCGATTGCACAAGTGCGAAGCATATAAAAATAATAAAATTGCAATTAGAAAATAGTCAAACTCTTACGCATCCGACTACAATAAAAGGAGCAATGTTGGACAAACTAGCCACGACCACCTCTTCTCCGACCTCGATTACCACGACCACCCGTAACTAATTGCCATTGCATATCCTTTACCTTAGCAGACGGTTTGACAGGTCTCTCCCGAAGAATTCTTTGACCGGAGGGGGTCATGAAATCCGACTGTTGAGGATCCGCGTCAAAAACCGTCGTATCATCTTCATCGATAACCGTTGTATCTTCTTCATCTAAAACTGTTGTGTCTTCTTCATCAGAAAAGTCAAGAGTCAAGAACCTATTCTTATTCAAAGCTGAGGCTGCCAGAGATTTCTGAACATCTTGAGTTGTTCTAGCAGATAAAGGAGTTGCTTGATTGGTAGCAAGGGTCTCTCTTGGTGAGAGCATCTCAGAATTTTTATTTGGAGTCAAAGAAGAGGGATCATAGGTTTAGAAAAATGACCTGAATCGGTGCCGATTGCCTTATCCCTCCTTTCCAAAGGTGCTTCCAAAACTACGAGTGTTTCCTTCACCGGCGTCGCATCAGAAACAACCATTTTATCAAATCCCTCCAAGGTTGCCGCTGCTGCGTTTTCTAACTCTTCATGTTGCAAGACAGGATGAGAGTCCTCAGGAGTTGCAGTCCTTACTTCTCTATTTTGGTTGCAGCCCATATTACTCTCATTACCCCTTTGAACAAATGATCTCAATTGGTTTGGAGTATCCGACCTCAAGAGAAGACAACGGGAAGCTTTGTGACCGAGTTGTCCACAACCACTACAAGCAGTAGGAAGCCACGAGTATAGAACCTCCACCATTGTGATCGCATTACTACAATCAGTTAATGCAACTCGCTGAGGAAGATGCCGGTGGTTGGAGGCAGTGGACTGTTCCGGTTCGCTAGAGGTTATGTTGAGGCTCGGACCAAGTGGTTTCGATCTCGAGACTGGTGACGCCACTGTTGAGTATAACTGTTACGTATTGCATTACTGATGATGCCTAGAAATTGACCCCAAGAGCTTCGTTACATTACTAAAACTAAAAGTGACCCACTTAGCTTAAATGGAATTTAAGAAGCTTTTTTTCTCGAAAATGTTTAAATTCGTCATTCTAAGAGGATATTAAGAATTTCTTTCTTTCTTCAACTAATTGATTATCTTAATCACGATGTTCAGCACGTTCCAACCCATTATAGAATCTTACAAAAATAAACAACCGATTATTGAAATCGTGACATTGGACCAATTCCATTCCAAATGTATTATGAGGTCCATATAGAATAGTTATTCCAAAAAGGGATGTTATGGGAAAAAATTAAAAAAATTAGGGATCAAAGGATAAAACCCGATATTGAAACGAGTTCTGAGGTTTGGTTTAGTTTCAGCGTTCAGTTATCCACACACACACACAGACGTAGGCCTTCTGAGTTTGTCGACGTTTCTCTTCATTTCTTCTCACACTTGTTTTGCCGAAAGCAAATCCCGTATTATGAAAACGAGCTGAGAAATCGAAGTGACAGATAGAGAAGTGAAGAAGATGTCGTCTTTCTTCAAATCTTTTGCGGGAAATCCCAGTGAGGCGGCTGCCATGGCGATGGTGCAATCCTCATCTTACAGAGTATGTGAAAGTATATGATTACTTTGAACCCGCCTGCTCCGTTTACTGCATTTGTTTTGAGTATTGGGAAAGTGAACGCCTTTCTTTCAAATTCAGTTTCTAAAACACTTTTTTTTTTTGGGTCTCCGAATTCGTCTATAATATCAATGCAATGCAGTTTTCGGTTTGTGGGATTCGTTAAAGTAGTTGGATTTTTGTTATAACTCAAAAGGTAGGTAAATAACTCCACGGGTAGATTGTGTTCTTAAGGTTTTACTATTGCACACCAGTTGTTCGATAAAATCTCAGAGGCTTTTGGGGTGACTTTTGTCCGTTGCTTATATCTTCTAATAATTAAAGTGTGTTAGTTTTACAGATTTTTTTTTTTTTGCAAGTAGTTCACTTGAGTTTTAAATTGCTGAGCATCTCATGACGTGCTCATACGTCCTCTGTAATGCTTGGAGCATTTCTTACCCAAATTTCCAGGCTATCTTATTTTATAGAAAAAACGTCTTGTCTAAGGAACTTGCGTGGAAATAGTTTTGAGATGTGGTTTGTGCCTGTTCAGGTATTGTCAGGTAGAAATTGTTCAAATTTAAGGAGAAAGACTCCGTTGGATTCCTTTCTTGTCAAGGGAAGGTCTTCCGTCAAGGCATTCTCTTTCCTATATGTCTCACGCTATTCATCTCAACCAAACAATGAGTTTGGTCATTCATCAAAGCGAAGGTCTCGTGGGCCTGTTATGGCAGCAAAGAAAGCATCTGAAGGTTTGCATCTCACTGCTTGTACTTCTTTCCTTATACTGTTATGCAATTTAGCACTCATTTACTTTTGTGTTTGGTTAGGGGAAAAGCAAGAAGAAGGAAAGTACAAGCACACAGTTGATTTGCCAAAGACAGGTTTTGGTATGAGAGCTAATTCTTTGACGAGGGAACCTGAACTCCAGAAGTTGTGGGACGACCACCAGGTCTTTAAGAGAGTTTCTGATAATAACAATGGAGTGAGTTTCTCATGATCTTTTCACATCAACTTTGCTTCGAGAAACTGGTATTTGATAGTTTGGTAGAATTTCAGGGGAGTTTCATTCTTCATGATGGTCCTCCTTATGCCAATGGTGACCTGCATATGGGTCATGCTCTTAACAAGATACTGAAGGATATCATTAATCGCTATAAGGTATGAACCTTTCCTTACTTGGACATGCATTTACTCTCTATTTTCCTTACATCCAATTAAGCAGTTTCTTCTCATCAAATTGTCTGCTTCTTCATCCAGCTGCTCCAAAACTATAAAGTTCAGTACGTTCCTGGGTGGGATTGCCATGGCCTTCCAATTGAGTTGAAAGGCAAGTACATAATAGGTTATGGACCTTTGAGTCATCACAATGAGAAAGTAACTCTGCTTTTATTATTTACCATTTTGTTACTTGAGTAATTTGGCTGTAACTGTCAAACATTTCAGTTCTGCAGTCCCTGGATCAGGAAGTGAGAAAGGAACTTACACCACTAAAATTAAGGGCAAAGGCGGCGAAATTTGCAAAAGCAACAGTCAAAACACAAATGGAATCATTTAAGGTGGCTATCAAGTGTTAATTCCATACCCGAGTTCTTGTTTTGAATGCATCAGTCGTTATGTCTCTCAGGACATTTTAGTTATGAGAGATATTTTATTTGGTCATTTTATTGACATTTAGCACATATGACATATAATACTTGGTGTTTACAGCGGTTTGGAGTCTGGGCAGACTGGAACAATTGTTATCTAACTCTTGATCCAGAATATGAAGCAGCCCAGGTAATGGTCCTCACCTCCCACAGTATGTACTGAATTATTAGAAGAGTTCTGGAAGGTTTCAAAATCCTGATAAAGTCTACATATCATTTTATCGTATATCACATATTGTAGATTGAAGTATTTGGCCAAATGGCCTTGCAAGGTTACATCTATAGAGGTAGGAAACCAGTTCACTGGAGCCCTTCATCTCGTACTGCTCTTGCAGAAGCTGAACTAGAGGTAAAATTCCCGTTTTCATCTCAAATAGTCTAAGAAGAATAATAATATTATGGATAGCTCAGAGCAAAACTAAAGTCAGCTAAAATTATACCAGTCTTGCTATTCTTTTTTTTTTTATTACTTCTGTTGACATTTTACAATATTGTGCTCTTTAGTCCATTAGACCCAGAGTATTGCTTTATATATCCTCGATGAACCCTGATTTAATGAAATGATCTATTCTCTTCTCAATGCATGCCGCTTTCATGAATGAATGTTTAGACGATTCTTTACCTTGGTCATCTTATACCAGTCGCACCTGTATCTGCCTTGTATATAGTATCCGGAGGGTCATATTTCAAGAAGCATATATGCTATATTCAATTTGGTTGACGGAGCGAAAACAAGCCTTTTAGAAGAGTTTATTCCTAATATATGCTTGGCAGTATGGACAACTACACCTTGGACTATTCCAGCCAATGCTGGTAAGTGTCATATTGGTATATGTTACTCTCAGCTGCCAAAATACATCCTGGCTTTCTTTGTTTCTGTTCTTTCCCACCTCTCTTGTCCACTTTGTCTGGTTAATTACTCTCTTTTTTTTTTTTTCTGGTTTTCTGTATTTAGGTGCTATATAAGCACATTTAGTGACTCTTCTTCCTTCCTTCTTGTCTAACTTTCAGCTGTCGCGGTGAATGCAAAGCTTCAGTACTCTGTTGTTGAAGTGAAGTCATCCTCAGAAGATGAATCTGCGTTGACAGGCAATAAAAAGAAAATGCCTGGGAAGGTTCTGAAGAATCAACAAAAGCTTTTCGTGATTGTAGCTACCGACCTTGTGCCAGCATTAGAAGCGAAATGGGGTGTGAAGCTTATCATAAGTAAAACATTCCTTGGCGCAGATCTTGAAAACTGCAGGTTACATTTAAACTAGAGAATAAAAAGGAACCTCAGTTTTGCATGTGATGCTAAAAATTTAACTACTTGGTTTATGGTGTCTTCATGGTTGTAGGTACACACATCCAATTGACAACAGGGACTGTCCAGTTGTTATAGGGGGGGATTACATAACCACAGAATCAGGAACAGGGTTGGTCCACACTGCCCCTGGTCATGGTCAGGAGGATTATGCAACCGGCCTGAAGTATGGGCTGCCTATTGTCTCTCCCGTGGATGACGGAGGAATGTTCACTGAAGAAGCGGGACAGTTTAGAGGGCTCTCTGTCCTTGGAGAAGGGAATAGTGCTGTTGTCAGTTACCTGGATGAAAATATGTCTCTGGTCATGGAAGAATCTTATGGTGAGTTTGCTTCAGAAGATTTCTGGCCAGAGCAAACATTTGTCATGCACTTTATTTTCAGATTAAAAGAGTCTTATGATTTGATTTCCTTCTTTTGTGTGCAGCTCATAAATACCCATATGATTGGCGAACTAAGAAACCAACGATATTTAGAGCGACGGAGCAGTGGTTTGCATCGGTTGAAGGATTTCGCAAGGCCACTATGGATGCAATCAACAATGTAAAATGGATACCACATCAGGTATTACTGCATATTGACTTTATAGGTTGATTTATTTTTGCCTGAGTATGTGGGTTGAAAGTATATCATGTGGGGATGTTAGCTATGGAAGGAGACTAACAGCATATTAAACCACATAATTTGATCCAACTTGCTGCTGGATTTCCTCACTTAGCTTCCTGCCTTATATTTTATTTCTAAGAGCTGCATGTTATATTGTTTGGAGTTTGATTTGGTACCTGATATGTTTTGGCAATTGTCATGCAGGCAGTTAACAGAATATCTGCCATGACCTCCAGTCGATCTGATTGGTGCATCTCAAGACAAAGGACATGGGGTGTCCCTATTCCTGTATTTTATCATGTTGAGACAAAAGAACCCCTAATGAATGAAGAGACAGTTGAACATGTTAAGTGTAAGGGTTAATAAGATATTATGGTCTTTTTCTTGGCTGTTTTCTAGAGGCTGTGTTTTCTATTATTCATGGTCGATGTAGTTGCTATGGGTTTCCTGTGCCCTTATTTGAATACCTTGTTCGACAGCTATAATTTCCCAAAAGGGTAGTGATGCATGGTGGTATATGTCAGTGGAAGAGCTACTTCCTGAGAAATATCGTGAGAAAGCAGCTGTTTATGAAAAGGGAACCGATACAATGGATGTCTGGTTTGACTCAGGTACTCTAATAAAAGAAGCTAATTAGAACCAAATAATCTCACAAGGCGCCATTCAACTATTTTATTATCACTTTTTTTTTTTCAAATTTGTATTGCCAGGTTCCTCTTGGGCTGGTGTTTTGGGGAAACGCGAGGGTCTTAGTTTCCCTGCAGATGTGTATCTAGAAGGTACAGATCAGCATCGTGGATGGTTCCAGAGTTCTTTGTTAACAAGCATCGCAACAAAAGGTGATAAATGTATGCAGTGATAACTGCCTTTATAAAGCAAGATTACTCTACAGATTTTAGTTTTCTTGGTGTAAGTTGGCTTTTAATTTTTTTTCTTCACATTTTGTATTCTTGTATATAGGAAAGGCCCCCTATTCTGCTGTTATAACACATGGTTTTGTACTGGATGAGAAGGGTATGAAAATGAGCAAGTCTTTAGGTAATGTAGTTGACCCACGGATGGTCATTGAAGGAGGGAAAAACTCAAAGGTTCGTAACTGGTTTAACAACCAAGCCCATTTTGTAACAACGTCTTCGTTAACCATCCAATCTGTTTCTTGACAAGGGTTTGTCTTCTTATGCTAGGACGCACCTGCTTATGGAGCTGATGTTATGCGTCTCTGGGTTTCCAGTGTAGATTACACAGGGGATGTACTGATAGGCCCACAGATTCTTCGACAAATGTCTGATATATATAGGAAGTTGAGAGGAACGTTAAGATATCTCTTGGGCAATCTTCATGATTGGAGAGTATGTCTTTAACTCTAAGCTTTATATAGAGTAGTGTTTTTATCCTCTTGCCCCAGTTTTCAAAATTTCTTGGTTCTATTTCTATTTTGGTGTCGGCGACAATCTTTTAATATTTTAATCATGGCTGTTTGCAGGTTGATAATGCTGTTCCATACCAGGATTTACCCATCATTGATCAGCATGCTCTCTTTCAGCTTGAGAATGTTGTTCAAAGCATAAAAGAATGTTACGAGAACTACCAGTTTTTCAAAATATTCCAGGTACTAATCATTGTCTACAAAGTAGTCTCTTTAGATGTGTTGCGTTTTATGATGACTATGCCAATTTATTTTATCTGATAAAATGTGATGTCGTAGAGAGGCAACAGCAACTAAAAACCTGGAAAAACCATAAAATAATCTACTTCATTTACATATAATTTCCTTTGCCTGTGACGGAGAACATAGATAGATTACCAGTACAAGACTTAGTTTGTTAATTTGAAGCTCGAATATATGTAAGAAAACCATAATTCAGATTTGAGCAATTCGATCTCTATCCATTGAGGTGAGAGCAAGTTGATGATGCAACACATCTTACAAATACTGCGGCTTCCTTTTATTTGAATTACTGGTTTTGCTTGTTGGGCTTTGCTATTTGGTTTCATATTGGTATGCCGTGCCACCTGAGGAGACTGATTTCATGTTTAGATGATCCGTGTTTTAAGTGAGTGTTCTTTTTTTCAGATCATACAACGATTCACAATTGTTGATCTGTCAAATTTCTACTTCGATATTGCTAAAGATAGACTGTATACTGGGTAAGTTTTTATCATCTTTAAGTTGATATTTGCTGCAACCTGTATAGACCTTGGCTTACCAATCTTTGCTTGCAATACTTCTGTGCTATTCGACGTATTCTCAGGGGAACTTCGAGTTTTACCAGAAGAAGCTGTCAAACAGTTCTTTCAACACATCTTTTATCCATATTGAGAGTGATCGCACCGATAGTACCTCACCTAGCAGAAGATGTCTGGCAGAATCTCCCATTTGAGTACAGAAATGAAGATGGCTCTTCAGCAAAATTTGTCTTTGAACTTAAATGGCCTATGTTGAACGAACAATGGCTTTCATTTCCTGCTGAAGATATTCTCTTCTGGGAAAGGCTTCTCGAGGTATCAAAATTCTCCTAAAATCATAGCAGATAAACTCTCAGAAATTTCCTCCGTCTAGGCTTTTTATAGCTAAGTATTAGAGTTCCTTAGCTTCTTAGTGGAGATGAAGTTGATGAAATGCTACACAATATCACAATATTCGACTTAATTAGGATATAGCAATATCAAAAGTTCTCCGTAAGAACTATATGCTTTAATCTTCGTTTCCTTCTTCTTCCTCCAGACAACATTTTCTTGATGCCTGTTATGTAATGAGGATCTTAAAAAGCTTATGGTGTTTGTGTGACAGTTGAGGACTGAGGTGAACAAAGTGCTGGAGCTCGCACGTAATGAGAAATTAATCGGTTCCAGTTTAGAAGCAAAGGTGTATCTGCATACCGCAGATGCAGGCATGGCTTCAAAATTATTAAAGATGTGTGAAGCTCAGAATGAAGCTGACACGCTGCAACGCATATTCATAACATCACAGGTAAGCACTAAATCTCGAGGGGGTAAGAAACTTGTGTTCAAGGTTCACATTCAAGTTACAGTTGAAGATAGGATACAGATTATCATGACCATCAACAAAAAAACCTGGGTTTTTCTGTGCAAGGTCCTGGTTGAAGTACAAGTCAGCTCAATTGAGATCATAATAGCCACTCCATAAGATTCATTTAGAACAATTAAAACATGTACCGTAAATAGTATTAGGCACAAAGCGGAATTTTTCTGATCTAGTCTGGTTCTTTCTACCCAGATTTTGATATCTAGGGGAGTTTTTGCGCATCCTAGATATAGTTTTGGGATTTCCCAGGAGAAAAGCTAACTAGTCAGAGGTAAAAGGAAAAGTAATTTTTATAGCAGTAGAAACATGTAGGGATTAGATGTGTGGGTCCACTTGGATCATAGTGAGTACATTTCTATGAGAGTTTAGCCATGAAACTGTTTGTGGATGTGTATACAGGTTGAGGTAGTTTCGTCAATGGAGGAGATGGAAAGCAGTGTGCAGCACACAGGAGAGTATGTGGAGGGAGAGAACAAGGTGTGGATTGGTGTGTCACGAGCCGAGGGATCCAAGTGTGAGAGGTGCTGGAACTACTCGGTCCAGGTCGGGTCGTTTTCTGACCATCCTACTCTCTGTGGACGCTGCTTCAGTGTCGTTGTTGCTAGTCCGTCTGAGCCTGTGGTTGCAGCCGTAATTAGCAGCTGAGCCTGAAATTTACTATATACTGTTACAGTTCGTTTGTCAAATGCACTATTTGCACATTCTCCAATTCATTTTTGTTTCACTAAACTCAATAAGTACAAAATTTAAAATATTTTGTATATTATATAAGTTCTGAAAATGGAATACTTTTGGAGTCTTTTGACAATACTTCTTTTCACATGACCATGCCTCTATTTGATCGTCAAGTTCAATTTAGAAAAATAGAATACGCACCAAAAACTCAATTAACCTGGTGTTTCCTAAGAGAGGATCAAAAACCATGTGGTGATACAAAGTTTAAATGGACTCGGACTCAACATAAATACGTAAGTTTTAATGTCTGAAAGTTAAGGACCGAAGCTAGACCATGTGAACCAAACACAAAGTACAGAGACATGGATGGAAGCCTTCTAGAGTTGAACGTTTGCGTTCTGTTGTAGTAAATCTAGTTCTTCCAAGTCATCGCTCTGTATCTGTATGTCCTGCACCGAGAAAGTGTAAACACATGTTGTAACGCTGAGATATATTTCTGAATAGATGCAAAATTCAAAGAATCTGATGGCTTCAGAAGTGGTGATATAGTTATTTTGATGGTATATCACGCTTCTAGGGATGATAAAGCGCACGATGATGTTGTGATCATATCCTTAACTGTCTAATTAAGACAATGATAAATGCTTACTTGCGGTTGAGCTAGTGGTTCTTGTGAAACAGGGTATACTTGTGGCTGAGACATTCTATAATAGGGTTCCTTCAGATCGAATTTGCACGATGATGTCTGGAGGATTCCGCCTTGATTGGCACCTGTCCCCCACATTTTAGCTGTTTGAAAAGCCAATCAGAAACAAACTCGAAAGTAGATGATGTAAATTTAAAAGGAGAGATGTAAGAGAGCAAAATTGACCTGAGAGAGTTAGATTTATAGTGTAACTCTGAGCACTGTGGGCAACCAAATGAAGTCTACCAGTGATCTCTTGCCCTGCCATGACATGAATAGGCTGCGAGAGAACACATCTTATTTGGTACCAATGGGTTGTTGGTGCACCAGGAGCAGTCGTGAACCATCTTTGCACAGTGCTGTTTGATATACAGAGCAGATCAGGTTTTATTGTATTCCTTTGTATGACAGCAAAGGAATATTAATCATATCAATTGTTATGGCTTGATACCTCCCGTCAAAGAGAACGTCGAACCAGCACGCAATTCCATGCACTCTGGTACACACAGACGCTGTGAACTTCAACGGGACATCAATCTCGTAAAATTGTTCTTCCTATGAAATGAATTGACAGCTAAATGAGTTTGGATCATGTCATTCACCAAACAGGGAAGACTGCACATAGAGATTCCATATATATGAAATTGTATGACTGAAAAATGTCCTTGATTTTAAGAAAACACCGTCGAACAAAATCTCATGTAGAGAGTAGCTATATGTACCTTCATCTGAGTGAAATCTATCACATGAAACATCGGCGGAGCCACCAATAGTCTCGGATCAAATGCATCAACCACGGGCTACAAAATCAGTAGATATGACTCATTGTGAAAGAGGAAAAGAACAAACTAATCAATGATCCACTAGTTGTAAATGGATATACCTGGGAAAAATAACCCTGGTGTGCTGATCCATATAAAGGTGTCAAATCAACTCCATAATAGTTCTGTTGCTGCCAAAACATAGCCTGCATAGAGGTGGAAAACCTAATTACTGAAAGCTTAACATCACATACTTAACCCATCCATTTTTCTTTATGTATGTTATTAGCAATTTCAGACATATCTTCCGTATAAGATGCACATTATGTACCTTATTTGCCATTTCAACAAATAATAATTCATCGGAGAAGGGAGCCATGTGGATCCTACAGTTATACATTTACATGAGAAAGAAGACTTTTATGAATTAGAAAAGTAAAAACTATCGAAATCAGCATTACCTTCCGATTGTCGGAAACATTTTCCCGTTTGGAGACAGAAAACGGTCCCTAGCAATAACATATGTTTCCAACATCCTCTCATTGACCAATAGGGTGCCTACAAGCACAAATAAGTCAATAATAAAATTCCAAATGAATCACTAAGACTTTGTATCAGTAATGATGTTTCTCCACTTATTTTCTCACAGACCGAAGTTTGCCTTCTGAAAGATTCTGATTTTCATGAAGAGCACGTGAAAAGAATCCATCTCTGAAACACATACCCATTGGTTCGGAGATCAAAACATCGGCCTTCTCAGGTAACTCAATATCCTCAATTTTTCCCTTGATGACCTACAGTTGTGCCAACTTGAAGAACATCAGAAAAATGGATATACATGAAAAAAATTTACAGACAAAACTGGACTACGGGTCTTACGGTGATCCGTTCAGCAAGCAATGGGTTTCCAGCAATCAGCTTACGGGCATAATCAGCCATTTCTGACGCTTCCACTGCATACACATGCTTGGCACCAGCCTAAATTATGGGTTAAATAATGGACATTTTATTTTAAAATTTTATTTTTATTTTTTTTTTTTTTTTTTTTTAAATCTTTTGTTTTTTTATTTTTTTTTTTTTTTTTATTTTTTTTCTTTATTTTTTTACATTTTTTTATTTCCATTTCCTTCATCTACTTCTACTTTTTCATTTTTATTTTAATTTTTTTTTTTTTCTTTTTCATTATTTTTATTTGTTTTTTTTTATATTATTTTTATATATTTATTTTTTTCTTTTTTTTTATTTTTATGTTATTGTATTTTTTTTTTTTTTTTTTTTTTTTTATTCTTTTTTTTCCATATTTATATTTTTATTCTTATTTTATTTTTATTTATTCACAAAGGTCACACATGTTACCTGTCCTCACATAATCCTGAAGCATATTTTGCTGGTGTAGAAGTTGTCCATAATAATGGAAATACATTTTGGCTGAAGCAGCCTCTATCTTATTGTCGAACTTGCTTTTACTATCTGAAACNCTCACATAATCCTGAAGCATATTTTGCTGGTGTAGAAGTTGTCCATAATAATGGAAATACATTTTGGCTGAAGCAGCCTCTATCTTATTGTCGAACTTGCTTTTACTATCTGAAACCGTTCCGTTTGGCAAGGACGATCCTAGAAACAAAAGAATGAGAAGGCATCAAAGAATGATTACGAGCAACAGTCATGAATATATTGTGAATCATAATAAAATCGGGGGGGTTTTGTGAATGAAAACATAAAACATTTCCAAGGACGCACCTTTTTTAACGGCATCCTTCGTCCATTCCTCAAATGAATCACAAAAATCCTTGCTTTCCTTCTCATCTCCAAATTTTATTACAACTCCTCGAGAGAATGAATCCTGGTAAAACATCAGAAAATTTTCTTTTTTTAATCAGACACAAGGTAACACTTTTATCAATTACATACTCGGGTAGTGACCAAGGGATGCAGAGTCAAACAAATCATCTCCCAAAACCAGCTACTAAAATCAATCTCATAAATACTCAGAAGAAAGGGGAAACTAATGAACAAAAGAGAGGTTTCACGTACCTCCTTTGCGGAATCCGAACTATCAGATACACAGATGAACTGAAGCGGCCCCAACTTGAACAACTGAGCAAAACACAGATTAAATACAAATACGACCAATGCATTTTTCCAAGAACACAAACATAATACTCGAGCCAATAATAATTCAATCAACATAATCTTAGGACGCTTTCCTACATTAGTTAATTAAGCATATAAAAGTTTCAAAATTGAGATTAAAAAGAAAGAAAGATCTATAACCAAAAGAAAAACAATTGTAAGCGAATCGACAGTCACCTGAGCGGAGCTAAGATCAAAACTGAAGCCATCGGCCGATTCAGAATCCTGAAATCGGAGCTCCGTGACTTCGTTAACGCAGTCTCTTATACACATCTAGATGTGTATAAGAGACAGATTGTGCTCTTTAGTCCATTAGACCCAGAGTATTGCTTTATATATCCTCGATGAACCCTGATTTAATGAAATTATCTATTCCCCTTCTTAATGCATGCCGCTTTCATGAATGAATGTTTAGACGATTCTTTACCTTGGTCATCTTACACCAGTCGCACCTGTATCTGCCTTGTATATAGTATCCGGAGGGTCATATTTCAAGAAGCATATATGCTATATTCAATTTGGTTGACGGAGCGAAAACAAGCCTTTTAGAAGAGTTTATTCCTAATATATGCTTGGCAGTATGGACAACTACACCTTGGACTATTCCAGCCAATGCTGGTAAGTATCATATTGGTATATGTTACTCACAGCTGCCAAAATACATCCAACCTTACTTTGTTTCTGTTCTTTCCCACCTCTCTTGTCCACTTTGTCTGGTTAATTCTCTTTTTTTTTTTTTGGTCTGGTTTTCTGTATTTAGGTGCTATATAAGCACATTTAGTGACTCTTCTTCCTTCCTTCTTGTCTAACTTTCAGCTGTCGCGGTGAATGCAAAGCTTCAGTACTCTGTTGTTGAAGTGAAGTCATCCTCAGAAGATGAATCTGCGTTGACAGGCAATAAAAAGAAAATGCCTGGGAAGGTTCTGAAGAATCAACAAAAGCTTTTCGTGATTGTAGCTACCGACCTTGTGCCAGCATTAGAAGCGAAATGGGGTGTGAAGCTTATCATAAATAAAACATTCCTTGGCGCAGATCTTGAAAACTGCAGGTTACATTTAAACTAGAGAATAAAGGGAACCTCAGTTTTGCATGTGATGCTAGAAATTCAACTTCTTGGTTTATGGTGTCTTCATGGTTGTAGGTACACACATCCAATTGACAACAGGGACTGTCCAGTTGTTATAGGGGGGGATTACATAACCACGGAATCAGGAACAGGGTTGGTCCACACTGCCCCTGGTCATGGTCAGGAGGATTATGCAACCGGCCTGAAGTATGGGCTGCCTATTGTCTCTCCTGTGGATGACGGAGGAAAGTTCACTGAAGAAGCTGGACAGTTTAGAGGGCTCTCTGTCCTTGGAGAAGGGAATAGTGCTGTTGTCAGTTACCTGGATGAAAATATGTCTCTGGTCATGGAAGAATCTTATGGTGAGTTTGCTTCAGAAGATTTCTGGCCAGAGCAAACATTTGTCATCCACTTTATTTTCAGATTAAAAGAGACTTATGATTTGATTTCCTTCTTTTGTTTGCAGCTCATAAATACCCATATGATTGGCGAACTAAGAAACCGACGATATTTAGAGCGACGGAGCAGTGGTTTGCATCGGTTGAAGGGTTTCGCAAGGCCACTATGGATGCAATCAACAATGTAAAATGGATACCACATCAGGTA
>JAHZTW010000005.1:16663925-16806104 GCA_020283515.1 Alliaria petiolata | reverse complement strand
CATGTTGCCGTTTGCTGCTTTCGTGGCCGTGACTTGTCCGGAGAGCAAATCCAAAGTAGCCATGGATTTGAGATGATCTCCACCCATGGCGTGCATCCCAAGTCTATCTCCTTCCTTCAACGGACCGTCTTGCCACAGATGATTCACGACGGTTGTGTTAGAAGGCAACACAATAGTGGCGAATATAGTCATCTCCCCATTGAGATATTCAGCGGATAGCTGCGTTACACGGAAGCTGAGAGGACCTTCTTGAAGCATAGTTGAGTAGCCCTTGATTGAGGACGTATATGCGCGCATAGTACCGGAAGTGGAGTTACGGTAAGCCAAGAGAGTTTGAGCACCTAACATGCCTTTGTTCGTCGGGTTTATGCCCCAAGCGATCCAACTAGAAGACTCGATGTTGGCGTGACGGTATGCGACTTCAAGCACTCCGGTTTCACGGACATAGCTGAAGTGTAGAAACGAGTCTAACACGGGAAGGTCGATGCAAGAACGAAAGTGTTTGCCGTTGTTAAAGCTGTGAGAGTCGCATCTAAAATGAACTTCATCGGTTGTTTCTCTAGTACTAAAGCATGGAGCCAGCACCAACAGAAAACACAAAACCACAAAAACGGTTCTTGAAGACAAAGACATGATCGATGATCGAGTATTTTACACGGAGGAGACACACGAAGGTTATATCTTCCTGAAGTTAGAGAGTTTTGCTTTGGAAGAAAGAGATTTATGAATGCTCGACTTGCTACGAGGTACTTGTCCATTTATAGCGATATGCAATTCCGAAAGAGGTTGGAAATCGGATTTTGTTTTGTCGGCAACAAATTTCCACATTCTGATCCTTTTTTCCTTTTTTTTTGCCAACAAGTATCCATATTTTGATCATAATTCCTTTTCTGCCAACAAATTCCACATATCCAAATCCTAATAGCTTTCAAATTTGGAGAAGCATTATTGTTGTTTATATTTTTTAATGACGTGATTTTGCTCCCTTTTTCCTTTTATTGCCAACAAATTTCCACGAGTTTCCCATATATCAAATTAAGAAGAGCATTTTATACACCTTGATTTAATTTTTTCAGTTACGTGCTTTTTCCACGCTTAAGTAGAAGGATAAATTTGCGAATTCGTCGTTGTTCATTTACAAGGACTCTCTCTAGTCTAGGGTTTAACCGAAGTGTTACCGCCGTGAAAAACAAGGCGGAGAAACTTCTGAGAGTTGTCGACGCAATACGGGAGTTGTCGTTGCATATCGAAGCTCTGGCCTCCATACTTGGCCGTCCCGTCCAAATTCCATCGAGTAGATAAAGTTCCTTTGCGTATTGCTGTTCTAGCCTTCGTCTTTAACGATCCTCTTCCTCAATGGATGGCACCAGACCACAATCATAGAAAGACCCAAAAAATGGTAGAAAGAAGGAATTAGTCTAGTTATATGGTTAAAGCCTCACTTTTGGGACCAAAAGTAAATTAGTTGAGTTATGGTTATCATTAAATATTCTAAGCAACAAAATAATAGTTATGCTGGGCACAACTGCACAAGCCACAAGGATGCTAAGTTTCTGTCATGACATTTAGGTAACTCAAAACAATATAGAAATTCCCTATACAACTCAAGCAACTCACGATCATAGAGAATGAACAACGGTAGCACCATCCAAAACTCTTATGCTATGTAAAGAGATCTGAGTGAAAATCCATTTGTAATCTCCAGCTTCTGAGCTCAGATCAAGTCAATTTTCCCAGATTCGATTGCCCCTTTTACAATCTTGTAACGTATGAAGTAGAGATCACCACGCTCCATCTCCACAGTCTCGGGGCTCTCTCCTCTGCCAAAGTAAAGAGCAAGCCCACTTAGATTACAGAAAGGTTGTATATGGAGAAGTAATGTTAAGAGGGTTCTCACTCTTCATATAGATTGAGGGAGACAAAGTTGTTGCTTCTACAAACAACAAAGGTATCCAAATGCGGCTGCGGCACTGTAAGTCACCAAAAAATCAACAATTTTAGTCATTGCTGTGTGACACATCGCTAACTCAAGCTACTGCCAAGGGATTGTTCAACTATAAGGCCTATCCAAACCAACTGAGATTCCATTTTTACAGAGATGGAGCATGAATCCTGCATAGCAAATTATGGTTAAAGAGTGATTAGGTACCCATGTCATCCGCTTCACTTATAAGGGATTGCTTGAGAACCGACTGATAATTCTCGGGCAACCTAAGGAGTACACTCTCTTCGAAATGCTTTGCCAAATCATCAGCACATCTGCAATGATTCATAAAATGTGTCACGATACCAGCCAACCAGCATAAAACCAAACAATTATGTAAAAGAACACACCTTTTAGCAAACACCTTCTCTTGCTCGGAAAGCCGGCTCTCGGCTTCTTCTGACTTGAGGTTGTGGAACATGAACTTCTCTATCTGCAATTCGACAGTCAAAGTTTATTAAGCGACATTTAGTTCCGATGAACACTGAAGAAAACTTTGATAGACTCATGCAGTTAATCTGACACACAAGGAAGTGGAAGAAGCATGAAAAGATAATTAAAACACCACACCTTGAGAAGCCTGGCCCTAAGATATGATCTCAGTAGAAACTGAGTTCTGTCCAAATCCATCTGATAAAGTGACACCACCAGAGGGTCGACGCCATTTTCCACATAATCTTCAATATTTCCTTCCTGTAATTACAAAATTTCAAAAATCAAAAACTTCCAAGAACCAAGTAGGTATTTACTCTTTCCGCTAGAAATTGGAAGAGACAAGACAATGATTTTAACAGAATAGTAAAAGGAAGCGATTTTTTCTACTGATGTTTATAGATTAGTAGACAGTATAAAGAAGATTATACAAGAGCGGTGCTAGCATTTTTATGGGATTGGGAAGAGACTAATTAGGATCATGGACCAACATTTCTGGAAATCCTAACAGAATAAAAAAAAAAATTAGGGCTTTGGACAATTTACCACCAATTCAATCTGCCCTTTAGCTCTTTCGACAAGAGCCCCTTCGTACGGGAGAATCTCCGGCGCCGCCTTCTCGTTACGCCACGCCCTCTTCAAGAGCTCGACGTCCGATGTGGAGGCCAGTGTTTCGAAATCCGCCGATCCCAGATCCGAATTCGACGCCATTAGATCGGCTTATCCTCAATACACTTTTCTCTATCTCTCTGCTGATTTCTCTAATAAGTCAGAGAGATCCCGGAAAGTTTCAGATAGCCGTCAAGTTCATCGAGCGGCAAATAGAAAACATATGACTTGGATTTCCGCGCCAAATTTAAGGGCTCCTCGTATTGAGCCTTAAACAAATAGTGGGCTTAGCCCATTCTGTGATCACAAGAGGAAGAATAAAAATCATTTGATTTGGATCGATTTGTAAATATTTTTTTCACTTTTCAAGTTCACTCTACTGACAGTAAATTTTGCGGTTTTCAAAATATTTATTTTAGGTTTCTAACTCTTAGATATTCTATTTTGAAAAAGGTTAAAAAATATATCAAAATATTCTTACATAGTAATAAATAAGTTAATATGAAGCCCTTTTTATTTTATTATTTCATTTTCAAAGTTGGTATATTATTACTAATTTGAGTGTACAAAAATTATATATATCTACTTTTTAGTTTCAAATCTTATTATATAAAGTAGGATGCATCAAAGTTGATTTTTAACATGATCTTGACATGTGTCAAGTTAATCGATCAGATTTTGACATGTGTTAAAAAAAATTAAACCAATTAGATTTTAACATAATGTCTACATAAATCTAAAAATTAGTTTTAAAAATAAAAAAGGGAAATAAGTATATTTTTCAATTATTAATACAAAAAAAAAATTGACCACTTAGTTTTTAGATTTAACACATGTCAAAAAGGAAAAAAAAAAGTATTAGTAATCAAAAAAGAAACTAATTTTCCTTTTTATTTTAAAACTAATTTTTAGATTTATGTAAACATTATGTTAAAAACTATTTGGTTGAATTTTTTTTTCTCTTTTCTTAATTTTTATTTACCTTTTCGATTTTTATTTTCTTTTTTGTATTAGTAATCGAAAAGGAAACTTAGTTTCTCTTTTTTATTTTTAAAAACTAATTTTTAGATTTATGTAAACATTATGTTAAAATCTAATTGGTTGAATTTTTTTTTATTTTTTATTAATAATTGATCATACAATTTTCTAAATTTAAATGAAAAACATAAAAAAAACTTATTTTTCTTTTTCTTAATTTTCTTATTTACCTTTCCGATTTTTTTTATATTTAACACATGTCGAAATCTAATCAATTAACTTGACACATGTCACGATCATGTTAATTAGTAACTTTGACGCATCCTACTTTATATAATAAGATAAGATATATATATTCTAAACTTTTGACGAATTAATTATCCTACTTTTATTATAATTAGATTTATCATAATTAAAATCTATATTAAGATCCGCGTATTATAATAATAAAATTTAAAACCCTTTAAATATTTTTTTAAGAAAATATAAAACAAAATCTGACCATTACTAAAAAAATATATGAAAAACACAAAATCTAAGCCTAAAATTTATTTATTTATTTTAATTCTCATTTATTTTCAATTAAAATATTCAAAACATAGAATCTCGCTTTTATTTTATTATTGTAATCTAAATCGATAAATTTGACGTTTTTATTTTTTAAACCTTAGCTAAACAACCGAATAACCAAAATGGTTAAATCTTTTCTAACAATTAAAAACATAAAAAGATTTTAAATGAATAACATAAAAGAAACTTATTATTTACCTTTTAGTTTTTTTGATAAAAGAAACTTATTATTTACCTTTTTTATTTTCCTTTTAGTATTAGTAATTAATCATACAATTTCTTTAATTTAAATGAAAAACATAAAATAAACTTATTTGTTTTTTCTTAAATTTCTTATTTACCTTTTCAATTTTTTTATTTTTCTTTTGGTATTAGCAATTGAAAAAGAAACTTATTTTCCTTTTCTATTTTTAAAACTATTTCTTTGTGATTTTCCTTTTAGTATTAGTAATTGATAATACAATTTCCTTAATTTAAATGAAAAACATTAAAAAACTTATTTTCCTTTTTCTTAATTTTCTTATTTACCTTTTCGATTTTTTTTGTATTAATAATTGAAAAATATACTTATTTTCCCTTTTTATTTTTAAAACTAATTTTTAGATTTATGTAGACATTATGTTAAAATCTAATTGGTTTAATTTTTTTAACACGTGTCAAAATCTAATCGATTAACTTGACACATGTCAAGATCATGTTAAAAACTAATTTTTTATTTTTCTTTTGGTATTAGCAATTGAAAAAGAAACTTATTTTTCTTTTCTATTTTTAAAACTATTTCTTTGATTTTCCTTTAAGTATTAGTAATTGATCATACAATTTCCTTAATTTAAATGAAAAACATTAAAAAATTTATTTTCCTTTTTCTTAATTTTCTTATTTACCTTTTCGATTTTTTTTTATATTAATAATTGAAAAATATACTTATTTCCCCTTTTTATTTTTAAAACTAATTTTTAGATTTATGTAGACATTATGTTAAAATCTAATTGGTTTAATTTTTTTAACACATGTTTAAATCTGATCGATTAACTTGACACATGTCAAGATCATGTTAAAAATCAATTTTGATGCATCATACTTTATATAATAAAATAAGATATATATATATATATATATATCTTTTTTTATTATTATCAGGATCTATGCGAATCGATCAGCTGTTTTTAAAGATAAAAACCAGCAAATATTAATATTTGCGGAAACCTTAATCCGTGAAGTATGCGTTTCTTAGAACCGTCAAAACTGGAATCCTAAATAACTCATGACAATGTAGTCTGAACACAACTAAAAATCATTTATCAAAATTATATAATCCTTGTTCATAGGTATATATCACTTTCTTATTTTCTTTTTTCAATAGTAACGATTTATTTTTAAAGGAAAGTTACAAAAAAAAAATTACCATGCGAGACTACGAAAAACTTTTCTATAAATTTACATGCGAGACTATGAAAAACTTTTCTATTAAATTGGTTCTATATATTTTTTTCTTCTGTAAAAACCTTTCTATTTAATAAATATTGTTCATGGACATTTCTTTGTTTTATTACAAATAATTATGAAGTTCGGATTTAGACCGTATTATGTGGACCAATTTGAAGACGCAGTATTTCCTTTGCCCATCCCTGTGAAATAAACATTGAATTTAGAATTTTTCTGTGTACACTTTTTCCCTCATTACATTTTCTGTCAGATTTCTCGAGTAATATACAGAAGATATATATATATATATATATAAATACAATAATTGAAAGGGGGAAAAAGTAACCGAGCTTGCTTATATATAACCACATGTGTCCTTGTTGTTGACAAAAACAAAATACATAACCACATCTCTTCTAACCTGATATCTCAAGAACAACTTCAAACATACTTAGATCAAGATCTGGAGATGTCGGGAGTGTGGGTGTTTAAGAACGGCGTCGTTCGGCTAGTGAAGAATCCTGGAGCTGAGATGAACATTGAGAAAACCAAACGAAAGGTTCTGGTTTACACTCCAAGCAACGAAGTCATAACGTCTTACTCACATCTCCAGCGACATCTCTACGCACTTGGCTGGGAACGTTACTACGATGAGCCTATTCTCCTTCAGTTCCACAAAGCATCCACCGTTCATCTCATCTCACTTCCTACTGATTTCTCCAGGTTCAAGTCGATGCACATGTACGATATCGTCGTCAAGAACCGTAACATGTTCCAAGTCAGGGACATGTAGCCATATTTTGGCGGTTTTCTATTTGGCAGGCTCTTCACCATAATATGGGTTGTGTCACGTGTGTTGTCTTGATGTGTGTCTCATGGTGTGGTTTGATATGTATTATGTCTCTTGTGAAGCTAACTTTGTGTTTGAATGTTTGATGTACTATGTGGAAGTAATGTATGTTAATAAAAAGTCTGTAATTTGTATAACCAACCTTTTCTTCTTCTTTTTTAACTAACCTTTTCTTCTTTTACACAATAACTATGTTTTTTTTTTTTTGGGAACAATAAGTATATTATATACGTATTCCAACTTTTACCTTTATACTATATTATGAGGATAAGTGCAAAGAAGCTTCAGTTTGTGGTTGATTGGTCAAATTTATATCAAGATTGCATGAAAAGGACATGTCAAGAAAATTATGTTTATATAACACTAGCTCGAATCGACACACACACATATATACATATATATTATTATTTTTCGGGTCAATATATGTATATATATATATAATAGTATTTCTAAAGTGGTACAATAATAAAAGGAAGATGGCATCAGCTCTCCCATGCTAAAACGCTGAGGCGATACGCCACAGTGTGTATAATATGAGTATATGCACACACTAAATAACTATATGACAGAAGTTTATTTGTGTGATGGCATATTGTGATTTGTGAACAAATGGAGTGCGATAACATATACTCCTATATGTTTTAAACATATAGCATGAATTTTGCATATGTTTTTGAAAAATTATACATTATTTTATATGATGTAACACTACTATTGTCTAAAACACGCGAGATCGCGCCTCATTTAGTTACGATTTTCCCACCATGTCACTTTTACAAAGAAACCTCCCCTATATGTCTATCAGTCTGTGTAGCATATTCACCATATATATATATTCCCATCTTACGCTTCTTTCATTTGTAATATAGTTATTGGAATAGCAATGCAGTAGTTAGACAAGAGTTGAGTCTTCAGATCGAAGACCATAAACACAATAAACCGTTAATTTGGATATGCATTACAACTGTTTTTTTTTTTTTTTTTTTTTTTGCATTACAACAATTCGATGTGTATTTAAAAAAAATGTATATGCAAACATAAAACGCTTTTGTTCAACAAACAAGATATTATACGAATTTGAATGTGCATTACCAAAATATTATTCTGAAAGAAGATAATGTAAACAATATATTATTCGTTTATATGAGTTTGTTTAGCGGGTTGTTCAAAGAAAGACGAATATCACATGATGGGAGTTGGGGTCCTTCGGATTTGAACATATTCTAATTCAATGCATGCCTTAGAATTCAGATACGATTCTATCTAGATGTTCGCTATAATGCGAATATATAAATTTAATTACTACTTAATAGTTAAACCTGATCTTTAATTTGTTCACATTCGTTTAAAAAGGGGGATAAGAACGTATAAACGATTAAATTATCATTGATATATGTCAGAATAAACCTGATCTTTAATTGGAACGTTGAATAAGTTCCTCTCAAAATATTCAAATTTTGAATCAACTCATAATGATGTACCATGGACTTGTGGGATTTGAGTTTTAGTCTTCCTAAATTATTTTACTAATGGTTGGACACTAGATATGTTTTAAATGACAAAAATAGTCAGATTTTTTTAACAAGACTTTGAGATATCTTAATATGCTATTGAGACAAGACTTAAGGTAGATTAGGGTAGATCCGATCCAGAACTCACCGAGAGCTGAGTAACGGTAAATCAAAATCAAAGCATAGAAGACGATCACAGAAGTAGAATCGTCTCGAATAACAGATATTTAGATGATGATATATAGTAGATGATGAACAGATAAAGAGAGATAAATTGTTTTGTTTTTGATTGATTTCTCAAAAAGGGGCTAAAAGCCTTGCATATAGTTGCTACAAAGATAAAATGACTAAAACCAAATAATTAAACCAAGAATTAGAAAGCTAAACCAAGATATTAACCGGTTTATCCTGTTACAGCTATCTATACAACCTTTTCAATAGACATAATCCCGTGTCCCCAATGCGGGCGGGGCATTGCTCGCATCGTTGTTAATCCGAAAGAAACTGCTATATTATCGAGAAATTAGAATCAAATTTTCGTTGGCTTTTAAGGAATAAAACCTTATTAAATTCATAATAACTGCATGAACCTTTCCGGCGTATGGGTGCATTTCCAATAAAATGACACAAACCAAAGTTTTTCACAATGGCGTGAAAATTTTCTATAACAAGAAGAGAGATGTTTGCTGTGCCCTCAACCTCGATGGTTTCGAAAGAGAAGCTAACATTAGTCCTCCTCCTACCCATTCAATAAACGTAAAGGCAATGTGAAAGAAGCAACCTTTGAAAGTTCAAACCCCTTTTTAAAAAATGATTTCTACGTTGTGATGAGTGAGTCATGATGAATTGATATTTCGTGAAACCGACAAAGCACTCAAAAGGGCAATTTCTGTAAAAAGAGGTCGGCTTTTAATTTTGTAAATGCTAAATACCGGAGGACACGAGCGAGAACGTTGACGGAGAAAGAATCTCTCAGCTTTTTTAATCTTTTTCAAGTCAAATATCATTTTCTATCACCACCCAGCTCTCAAATCCGCGGCAAACCTATAAGGGCTCATCTCTATTTTCTCTTCCCGGAATATATCATTCATCAATGTCGCGCCTTTTCGTTTCTCGCGTTATCTGGTAAAAATTTCGGAATTTTCCGTTTTTTTCTTTTGTTTTGCCTAATCTCTTGATACGGCTCTTTATAGTGCTTGCTATCTTTTTTTTGTTGTATTTGTTGCCGTGAATTGATCTCTTTCCTTAATTTTCGAGGTTTATATTGATGAGAGGGGTTTCGAAACTTTTTGATTGATTGGCTTGTAGAGACGAAACCCTAGGAAAATGAGTCCCACGGCGGCGGTCGACGATCCGGGCCAGATTAAACGTGCCCTGATTGATGCTTCTGCCGGCGCCATCTCTGGTGCTGTTTCTCGCACCGTTACTTCTCCGCTTGATGTCATTAAGATTAGATTTCAGGTATTCCTCATTTGCCTTTTGCCCTTCTTTTTCGTCGCGATTGATAAGCTTTGCTTTTTGCTTTTTTTTTGCTTTTGCTGAGAATGCTTGAGTTGAATTTCGTATTCGTGTTCGAAATCACTGTTGGATTGCGGAGGCTGTAAATGAGGGTTGTCATTGTTAGATTTGTAGCTTAGGAAGTGATTAGCTTAATCTGTGGAGTTATCCTTCGTGCTGTTTAGAGATGGCTGAAGAAACTTGACATGTGATTGCAGGTTCAACTAGAACCGACAACTTCATGGTCCGTGGTCCGGGGAAACTTGTCAGGAGCATCTAAGTATACTGGAATGGTACAGGCAACTAAAGACATATTTAGAGAAGAAGGTTTTCGGGTCCGTCTCTTGAATACTTCCTAAACCGTTCCTTCTTTTTCGTTATAGACTGTTATAGTTTCAGGTCTGTGCTGAGGTATTATTCTCTCTTCTGATGTTTGATACTTGTTTTTCTCAGGGTTTTTGGCGTGGTAATGTGCCAGCTTTGCTCATGGTCATGCCATATACTTCAATTCAGTTTACAGTACTACACAAGTTGAAATCTTTTGCATCTGGTTCTACTAAATCAGGTAACGAGTCTACTGAGTAACACTGGGGTCTCTCTAGATATGGTACTTGGTAGTTTGTCAGTGCTTTTTGTTGTTGTACTCCCGTGGCTATCTTAGGGGTAGATGGTGCTGTTTTTTTTTGACGTTGTGTTGCATTTCTTGTCATTGGTAAAAGAGAACTCACTTTGGGCAAAATTCTTCAGATTGTGTTTCTTGAATGACTGTTATAATTCCGAGATCAATGTGTTTCCTTATTTATTAGCTGGTTGTAATCTTTTGCAATGCAGAGGATCATATACATTTGAGCCCGTATCTCTCCTTCGTTAGCGGAGCGTTAGCAGGATGTGCTGCTACACTAGGATCTTATCCTTTTGACCTTCTAAGGACAATATTGGCCTCACAAGGGGAGCCTAAGGTTTGTTGCTTGACTTATGAAGCCTGTAAATTAAATTTAATCTCCTGCCCTCAGGGGGGTTTCTTGTTTTTTTCTTCTTTATTAATGCTTAAGTGGCATTGTTACAATATAGATGACTGATTGATGACCGTCTACAGGTGTATCCAACAATGAGGTCTGCGTTTGTCGATATTATGCAATCTCGAGGCATAAAAGGATTGTATAATGGATTAACACCAACACTCGTTGAGATTGTGCCTTACGCTGGCCTGCAATTTGGCACATATGATATGTTTAAGCGCTGGATGATGGTAAGAGCATAGGAATATATATATTTTTTTAAAAATCTCTCTTTTGTTTCTGGTGACAATCAGCTCCTTTGATTTTTCACCAGGACTGGAACCGACACGTTTTGTCGTCCAAAAACCCGATCAATGTGGACACCAACCTTTCTAGCTTCCAGCTTTTTGTTTGTGGGCTTGCGGCAGGCACTAGCGCCAAACTTGTCTGCCATCCTCTTGATGTGGTCAAAAAACGATTCCAGGTCAGTTAATCTTACCAAATGGTTTCTTTGGAAAGATATACTGATAGGATCCAAACCGGTAAACTTTTTCTTTACTTACTTAAGCAAGAAGTACACACCATAGAGAGACTTGGTTTACGAGAGAATCTCTACTGTCGACCCAATTCCCGATCCTGAACCGTAGAAAATTTCTGAAAACCTCACTTATTCTCCGTAGAATATCATATTTGCTGCGCTATAGTATTGCTTGCATAGTCTACTTGCTGTTTCCTGGTTGTTCCCCACTTGTTCTGTCATCGTATCTATAGAAGAAAACTCAAACTAATGTAAATGATAAAAGCTTTTCTAACGTCCCAGGATCTCCATCGCGATGAAAAATGCAGTTGCCTTCAAACATGAGATGATAGAAATGTCAGAAAGATTTGAAAGACTCTTTTTGTTGCAGATTGAAGGTTTACAGAGACATCCAAGGTATGGAGCTCGAGTGGAGCGACGTGCATACAGAAACATGTTAGACGGTCTTAGACAGATTCTTATGTCGGAAGGGTGGCATGGTCTGTACAAAGGCCTTGTGCCATCCACTGTGAAAGCTGCTCCTGCTGGTGCTGTAACCTTTGTGGCCTATGAGTTTACCTCCGACTGGTTGGAATCAATTTCTTGGTAGAGATTTTACTCTTTTCACATTTTATATCTTTCTGTCTCTAGCATTTACTATAGGCTCCATCTTCCGGCCCTATTCACGGGTGTATTAAGCACACACATCATATGATCATTGATTATTTTGAGATTATTATACTAGTAAACATCAAGTGTTGTCTGCAGTTGTGCAAGTTTCTAACAAGTGTGGCGGATGTTGTATAGTACGATTATAAAGTTGTGTAGTGAATCCAATATATCATGTTCCAGCACATATTTCGAAACATATGGAGAAATACCGACTGCAATTCCAAACATCCATGTAAAAAATGTGATAAATGGGGAAGAAAATCAAACTGAATACATGAAAATGCACTCCATATTTGCTGTAAAATCTCCTATCAAGTTTGATGCCGTCTAGGAACAAAGAGATTCTGTGCGCTTGTTCTCTGCTCGCTATAGGATCACACACTTAAAACCAACAAACAGAAGAACCAAAACCAAAATGTTGGGCAAAATCAGCCATCTATAACTACAATTTGTCCTAACTATGTATTCTGTCTATACTTGGGACATAGCTTTGCAGGTCTTCTTGTTATGTCCTAATCCCTTGCAGTTGCTACACTGAAGCTGACGCTTGATCATGTCTATCGGCTCCACCTGCTTACTCTTTGGCCTCCCCGGTGTCCTTCTCGTGGGCGGAGGCGTTACTGAAACAAACCCCTCCATCGTCGTCATCATCATCCCGTTAGGGACAGGGTGAATAGACTCAGCATACATCAACCGGTAACTCTCTAAGGTAAAGTATCTGGAGCAGTATTCATAGGGGCTTTTCTCGTTGCACACAATCACTGCAATCGCGTGGCTGCAAGGTAAACCCGTTAGTCTCCATAGCTTACAGTCACAGTCACACTGATTGATATCAACTATGTTGATGGATTCACCATGAACCTCGTATAAGCTATTGTGAGGCCCTGAAACCTGAAGCGACCTTGCGAGTTCTATTTCTTTCTGTAGCTTCTCCTCGTTAGTTGGTGTCAGCGCTGTGACAACCCATTCCCGGGACTGTACCTGACGCGTATATATCGATTGCATCAACTTTGCTCTGAGCTCGTCTATCATTTGGGTTATGGGCAACTCGTGTGCTTCGGAAACCCAGCCGTAGAAATCTAGCCCAAAGGTGGAGTTCATGTGGTTATATCTATCCCCTTCAAACAATGCATTTGCCCAATGGTGAGGTTCACTTTCAACAACCCAAGCGTAAGCATCAGGGGAAATGTTTTTTATATTCTCCAAGGAACGGTAATATCCCTCGGGCCGTGTCGCATACGCAGCAGCATAGAAGTCGTTGAGCATAAACCGTCTTGCTTCATGAGAAAACTGAGCCTTCAAGTCCATGTTTAGTTTCTCGGCGAGGTGGCGCAGACAATAGGCATGATGGTGTCCGTCTCCGAACACCAGAGGCAATGCATTCTTCAGACCGTTTTGGAAATCTGCGACAAATGTGAGTCTCCGGGAATCGGCCAACGCCAGTTTGAGATTCTCCAGAAACCAAACCCAGTTCTCTTCAGTCTCGGAATCCACAACCGCAAAAGCCACTGGAAAGATCCCATCTTCTGCATCAGGAGCTGTAGCAACAAGCATAACCCCTTGGTACTTAGAGTTCAAGACGGCGCTGTCGAGGAAAAGGAGAGGGCGACAACCTTGTCTAAACCCAGATATCGATGCATAGAAGGATATGAAAAGGCGGTGGAAGCTCGAATCTTCTTTTGTCATGAGAGTGGCAACACTTCCAGGGTTCGTCTCCTTGATCTTGTCGCAGAGAAAGGGAAGTTGACTATATGCCTCTTTATAAGAACCTTGAAGCTGCTCTCTAGCAATCTCTTTAGCTCTCCACGCCTGTGAGTAATTCAGTGGAATCCCGTACTCTCTTTTAATATCCTCTGCAATATCCTTGGGCTTGTAATCCGGGAAAGCTTTCAACTTCTCCTTTATAATACTACCAACCCAACCTTTTGTTGCGCGGTAACCTGCCTTGACAACCGCTCTCTCACACGTGTGCCTCGGATTCATCTTCTTGATGCATATCAGCTGCGTGGTCGAAAGCCTCGACGCAGTGATACGCCACGGACAGCCTTGGGCTTTGCACTTCACTGAGACGCGATGGCTATCGTTCTTCTTGTACTTGTAACTGAACACATGCGCGATCGAGTACTTGTGCAGTGCATCTCGGAATTCAGTAAAGCTGTTGAACCTCTGATCAACACCCGTGATGGTGTTCTCCCACTGCTGTGCGGGTTTCATATGTTGTTTCTCGTCGCTCAACACAAAATCTCCAGGCAAAGGGCTGCTCTCGTCAGGCATTATTCCCATATCGATGTGAAAATCATTTGTTGTTATATCATCATCTCCCATAACAACAACATCGCCTGCAGATACCACAGGTACCACTGCTTCCGATGCGGTTGTCCTACTTGACCTATCATAAAGAAAAGAGATTCACACATCAGTTGTTATGATCTTCAACAATGTCGATAAACCCGTTAGGTGTCAGAAACTTGCTAAAACATAGCTTTAACCAGGATAAAAGCTAGACAACAACTTCATACCTACTAGCTGGCATGTTGGACACATTTCTCGCATCAGGTTCCTCGGGCAAGACGAATATCTCGACATTGGGTGCGTCTGCGGAAAAGCTGACCATACGTTTGAAATCCTTATCCTTGGAGATGGTGATAAGGGTTTTCTTGTTTCCAGGGAGGAAGTACTTAAGGCACATAGTTGTCATAGCCTCCCAACTAAACCCGAATGTCTCGGCTAATTCGGACCTGAAACCGCTCAAAGAAGTGTCCTGGTCGATGTCTATGGCATAAGCCTCTCCATCATCATAAGCTAACGTTCCATCTTTATTTGTCACAAACTGTCCCCCTGACTGACATATAGCTATGACTTTCTTCGTCGCCATTACTAAAACCTTCAAATTTGCACCCAGAAAAAAAAAAAAATCTGATTTTAGGAGGTGCAAAAAAACATCAACTTCTTGAGTGAACATAAAATTTCAAATTCGGATTCCAATCCCCAGCTAACCTAAGTCCAGAAATTACGAAACCCAAAATTGAAAATTTACTAAATCTCCTACAAACTAGAATGATATCACAGCAATTAATTTAAGATGATGTGAAAGAAAAACCCTAAATTGAGCCAGACCAAAGCGTCGGAGTTTGATAAAAGATAAAGAATAAAAAGGGCACCTTTTATAAAGACAGGGAGAAACAGAGAGACCCACGCACTGAGTTCTGTTTTCAGACAAAATTGAAAGTCGGAGTTTTTGCTTCGAGATACGAATCCAGTAACGAGAGAGAAAGAGAGACGGTGGGTTTCAAACAATAATTAAAAAAACAAAAAAAATCTAAGCGGCAAAACGCTGCGTTTTTGGTGTCAAAGGAAAATAGATTTGGGCAAGATTTTCTTTCTCTAACAGTCGAACCTGTAAAAGTCTGTCTAGTAGTGGATGTAACAGTTAACAGAAGTTTGTCTGTTTTAATAATTTCTATCAATAACCACGAATTCACAATATTCAACTATGTTTATCTACAAGTAGTCACTGCTTCTGATGTCAAGACTGTGAAGCAGAAATCAAAACAATAACATCACCAACCAAGGCCAGCTTCAACTTCAATCCAGAGAACATGAATACCCATTTTATACATAAAAGAGGATTTTTGAGTTTTGAGCATCAGAATTTCTATTGTTACACTTCCTATCGACGGTTTTTTCATATAAAAAGATTACAACAACATACAAATTTGCCTCAAGTTTGGGCACAACCGCTACTTTTCCATAGCCGCATCAGGAAGCGGAGAATCGTGAGCCAGTGACTGCAGAGGAGAGAAAGAACATGAATGAGTTTAATTAACACATGCCTTCATATTTCATATGTACTTATTCTAAAAATCTGATCTGAGCGTTTTTTTACCTGCTCTTGCGAGCGGAAATACATGAAGGGTGTGTAGTTGAGGAAGTTGGAGACTCTTGATGTGTATATATCAGCATACCTGAAATCAATTCCGAGGGAAGTAAGTGTCTTTAAATTGTGAGAGCTTACAAGTTGCTAAGAAATGCAGAGAAGAGGCATGAATACTTTTCGATTTGTCTCATCAAGTGGCTTTTGTCCCACAAACCCGCACGCGAAAGGAATCCCCACCTGATAAACAACCCAAGAGTTATGGGTCAGACAGATCCGTTTCTGCGATTCCCGAGTCGTCTAACTAAAGATTAGTTTGTCTTTTTTTTTTCTTTAACCTTTTGTTGAAGAGCTCGCCGTCTGATTCCAGCATTAGACCAATCTTGTCATCTAGTCTTTGCATTACAATGAGAAGCTTCTGCATGGTCTCTGTCAGTTCTTGATCATCCAAGTTGGTAGCAGCGAGGGTCTAGAAGGAAAAGAAAAAGGGATCATCCATCACGAATCTCTATTCTCCTAACTGATCATACTAGCCATTGTGTTCAACACAGGGAAAGAACAGGAACTCTAGATCTTGTAAGGAGATAAACAAACCTGAGCAGGACGGCCTTTGCTTCGTCTTTGAAGAGCAAGCCGAAGCTGGTTAAAGAGATCCCCAACAACCTCTTTTTGATTTATAAGCTCTATTAGCTCTTCTCGGTGACCACGACTACCAATTAGAGCCATATACTGCAAAGAAACAAGACCAAACCGGTTTTTTTTTTGCTACTTCAACGAACGAAAGCCCTCCAAGTTCTGCCATATATTGATTATAGTTCAGAACATAATATTTCCAAACCTCTTCTTCCAGTTCACGGCAAATCAGTGCAGTTCTCCACCTGAGATGGACTTTGGATACGCTGACATCAGTGTAGATGTGGTCACCAACATACAAAATCTCATCTCCATGAACGTTGAGTGAACTCTCTACCATCTGAGCACTTCCCCCTGAGTACACACCTCCTATGGGAGACAAACAGTGAGAGAAAAGAAAAAAATTTAGCTTTCTCCACGGCAAAATTATCAGCTTACGTTCAGTAGAAAAAATTGAGAAATCACCTGTTTCAGCCTTAAAGCATGGACGCATCAAACCTTCTCCAGTCACAACCTCGTACAAAGGGTGCGACATCTGGAAGAACTCTGGTTTCCTCGCAGAAACTATCACCTATGTGGAAACATGAATTTAAAAGCTGGAAATTCTTATGCAAACTACTCTCCGGAAAAACGACTGCTTTACAGTTAAAATGCAGATACAAATTTATGTTTGCTCACCATGTCAAAAAGATCTCGCCAGTCCATGTCATTGGGAAGGAATTTATTAAATGAATGCTTCATCATTTTGTCCGTGTAGTGATAATCTGAGTTTGTGATAAGCAAGAGCTTTTTACCAGCCTGTGAGTGAACAGTACTATATTAACAACTGAAACCACCATAAGTGGAGATTTTATGTGAAGACTGAAACATTACCTCCTTTTGATCTAAAAGAGCTAAAGGTAATTCTGGGTCTGGCTCGACAAATAGTTCCGGCTTAGACATTATCTCACTCTGCAAAGTAACTGTCATTTACTAGGGACCTGAGAAAACCGAATTTTAAGAAAATGTTCACAGAATGGAAAAACTATCAACCTTAAGTTGTCCTTCAACATGTGCTCTGAAGAGAGCTTTTGCAACAGCCTGAAAATTTGATTAGAGATTAAAAAAATATGCAAAGCTTTCAATTCAATAGAATTTAGTGGCTACGAAACACAAAACCTTGTACAGTCCTTTATAATCAAGAGTGCCAAGATCTGCCAAAATACATCCATCATCCAATCTATCAACCATCTGAAACATTTTGAATCATAATTGCTCAGCAGAAACTCGTGTAGAAAGTTTTGCAAAAAGAAAGTCATGTGGGGTGAAGAAGCGTCAGTTGAGAAAATGAATATGAACATTATATAGTTACAAAGTAAGAAAGCAAATTATGTCCAAAATTAACCACCATTTATTCAAAAACCATATCTCTTAATAAATGAATGTACCTGCGCATAAGCCAGAGCCTCTGACACAGAAAAAAATGTATTGAGAAACTCCCAACGACTCTGATTCCGCAGATCAACTAACTCCCTTCCATAGATCTCACTTTCATCCATGCAACGGCAAAAAGGGAATAAGACTTCCTTCAAATTAAGAACAAAGACTATGCCACTGTCTTTTTCTTCCATGGCTAGCAATGGTGTTGAAAAGTCGACCATACCTGACAGCTTTATTTGATAACATCTTTGTACCGTGCATGGCTCTCTTCACATAACCAAATCTATCAGCCTTGACTAAATTACCTTTCTCTTTGTCGATCATGAGACCCCGGATAACCTATAATAAGAGAAGACATATTTTGGGCTTAGCACTAAGAAACCTAGAGGATGATACTACAATGTGGAACCTTTCAACTATCACAAGAATAAACACATCACCAGTTCCGGATCAAAAGAAAGTCCATCAACAGGGAAACCCATGGTCTTTAGATTTTCCATGCAATAGTCATAAGCCCTTCCTTCCCAAGCCTGAACAAGGCCATAAATTCGCGTCAATCATGGGTGTATCTCCTGCATATAACTTCCGCACGAATGTATGAGGAAAGAAGAACTCACCATGACATTGTAGTGCATCAGAGTGTAATCCATATCATATCCAATTGCACTAATGGACCGCAGATTCAATGTACGAGTACAAAAAATACCACGAGGAGAGTGTTGCGCAGAGAAAGGACCCTGCGATATCAGGCCTGAAAATGTGAGACGCCAGAAAAAAGGAAGGTCTTTATAAAACCAGATACAAGTAACCCAGTAGATACATGTCTTTGCAACGAAGATATCCTCAAACTCCAAATACAGAAAAGAAAATAACACAAAAATTACAAGGATTAGATAACGAACTTGGATACCCAATTCTCTAATCAGATTTTCAGCCGCTTGAGCCTCTGTCCTCGCAACCTCCTCAATTGGACCCTCCAACGTAGCCTGCCCATTTCCTACATAGATATACCAAAAGTTACATTTTCTAATCATGAGACTAAACATGGAGAAAAAAAAAATGTAAGCTTTTTGCTCGGACGGGGGAGACAACATCAACGGGAGGACATCCACAACAATAAGGTTCGGTCTTTAGTTCTTATTTATAGTTCTTATTCATCTCAATAAAAAAGCCAAAACCAATTTCCCTAACCAAAAACCAAAACTTTAGAATCCGCTAAAAACCCAATTTGAATTCTGAAAACTAGCCAAGGAAATGGAAGATACCAAATGACTGGAGAGGATTCAAATCTCCCTTGGTGCTTTGACCCAGATAGTCCACTTCGTACTTAGAAGAAGTCGTAACCGAAAACACGTCGTCTCCGACGGTCACGCGTCCACCGTCAGCTCCGGCGGCTCTGCACTTGTTCATCCTGAGAGATCTACTCTTGTTGCTTTTCCTCAAGTCAGGTAATTCCGCCATTAAAACGGGAGAAGAAGAAGAAGAAGCAAGACTCAACTTCGTTGCCATATCTCCACACAGCAGCATTCTGTCGAACACCTGATCGGCGCATAGATTATTCATTTTCGCTTTTGGCGTTTTTATACTGCAAAGGGCTGAGAGTTGGTGAACGTTAACTGGAAAATTAGGCATCGCTACACTCTCCCAGTGTGTGAGAGTAAAGAAAACGGCAGACCACCGACGTTTGGATTCGCAAAACGGCGTGATGTTTTTATTAACATGCTCTCTCAGATAAAAGACACGTAAAAGGAGGAACATGTGCGGATAAAATGTATAAGACGCAATCCAAATTTGGCATCAGAATATCTATCTATTCGCACGAATCGCGTGCAGAAACAACAAAAAAAAATGAAAATGAAAAAGAAAAAAAAAAAATCCTATTTCTATATTTACAGAATTTTGGGTTTTATAATCCCATCTAGACCGATCGGGACCTTTCAAGAAGATAGTAATATATATTCATATAAAATGATGTACAAAATAAACCCACAGATAACTTAACATGGTCAAATTTATACTCTTGTCAACTCATGTCTGATACTTGCGGCAATTTATGTAATCGTTTGGTAGAAACAATGAAACACCAAACGAAAACCGTTCTTATTCCCAAGAAAAAAGGTACAAAATTAGAATTACAACTTGGATACAAACTTCTTCACCTGCTCCGGAGCATCTTTAACATGGTCCTGTATTGGTAAACCGCAGAAGAGAGTAACCCGGGATGTTGATACCATTACCTTCTTGTCCTGTTGTTCCTCGGTTTTCTTGGTTTTCCATAACCGGACCTCCCATACCTAGTTAAAAAAATATATTTTCGTTTGTTTAGTCAAATGAATGTTAACAAAATCAAAGAGCCCGACAAACAAAGACCTGCTTTTTTTTTTTTTTTTTTGAAACAAGGGTTAGTCAAATGCATGTAAACAAAGACCTGCTTTTACGGCCGAGATATTTTCTACAAGTCATTTCATTTCATTAACCTAAAATGATTTTTGTTTTTCTTTTCAATTTTTATAATTGTATGTATAGGTAGGTGCCTGGATAAGTTAGGTGAGTACCTGGATATTTTTGCCGACGGAGACTGGAAAAGATTCGGCGAAGACGGAATCGCCGAGGGCAGCAGGCCGGATATGGTGAATGGAGAGATGGATGCCGGCGACGCGTTTATAATCAGAGGCGATTCCGGCGCCGACGCTGGCGATTCCCTCGGCTATCAGAGCGGATACGCCGCCGTGCAGGACCTTGAACGGCTGGCAGCATTTGTCAGTTACGGTGAGGCGGCCAGAAACTCTGGTGGCGGAGAGCTCTTCAAACACGAATCCTAAGCTGTGAAGCGGCGGATCCAGGATAAATTCCGGCGATTTTGGGTCCATTCTTTAGGATTTAACGATCGATCAAATCAATTTTCTTTTTTTTCGGTGGCTTCTGATTTGTCCTTCCCTTTGTTTATAGGCTTGTAAAAGCGTCTAGTTCTCTTTATTGTGTTGTTGACGTCAGAAAAGAAGACAGAAAAAAATAAAAATAGGATTATTGGGCTTCTTGACAAAAATCCTGGTTGGGCCTTTAGTACGAAAAGCCCATCTTTAGTTTTCTTCGATAAGTAAATCGGGATTTTCAATTTTTATATCACCATTTTTGATAAATATATTTTTCTTGACTTATTCTCAACAATTCTCCTTGAAGATTGAACACGACCATATGTTGCATTTACAGTGCCAGACAAGCTATAAGGCCTACAAGATCCAAGGCGATAAATATATTCACGGTCTAATTTTTATATCACCATATTATGTTTTTTTATTCTTCATCTAATAATAAAAAGTACATATCTATAAAACGATGACATTAATTAGTAATGAGGACATTGGCATCATGATCATGAGATATGGAAGGATGATCATGAGATTCAAAATTAGCTTTGCAGCAACAAGCACCAGACTTTGCGCCAACATCGATCAGTATACAAGCCCCTCCTATGTATCCTTTAGCTTTGCAAGCTGCATCGCATGGTGCTGCGTCTGTGCATTCCCCAGGTAGACATGGTATCATTTGTCCTGTTTTGTTAGGATATTACGCTACCATATCAATTACTATCAATTTCTGATTCTCTCATACCTTTTGTAATCTTCTTGTTTAGGAAACTAGGTCTATTCTCTTTCGTATATAAGCTGATGTAATTACTCTGAATGAGGGATATAGAAAACCCTTTTACAATATCGCCTCCTTCTCTTACTTGTCATGGTAGCAGAGCCTGACCAAGCCTTTTTCCTTTAAACCTAAATAACAAACCAAATACGATCCGATGGCAACAAATGAAGTAGGAAGAACGACGGCGAATGAAGTTAGAAGAACGATTTCGCCATATGATTTAACGGCGGCTGATAACTCGGGAGCAATCATCTCTCATCCGATTTTGAAAACAAATAACTATGATGAATGGGCGTGCGGTTTCAGAACGGCGTTGCGTTCAAGAAAGAAGTTTGGATTCCTTGACGGATCCATACCTCAACCTGGAGAAGGGTCACCAGATCTAGAAGATTGGTTGACAATCAACGCTCTGCTTGTGTCCTGGATGAAGATGACGATCCATCCAGAGTTGTTGACAAACATCTCCCACCGTGATGTGGCGAGAGACTTATGGGAACATATCAGGAAACGATTCTCTGTTTCTAATGGACCGAGAAATCAGAAGATGAAAGCAGATCTTGCTTGTTGCAAGCAACAAGGCATGACAGTGGAAGCTTATTACGGTAAACTCAACAAGATTTGGGATAACGTAAACAGCTACCGTCCACTTCGTACGTGTAAGTGTGGAAATTGTGTATGCGATTTAGGCACACAACAAGAAAAAGACAGAGAAGATGACATGGTTCAACAATTTTTGTTTGGTCTTGATGAGACAATTTTCCACACCATACGATCGAGCTTGACGTCTCGTGTGCCTCTTCCTAGTTTGGAAGAAGTCTATAACATCGTAAGGCAAGAAGAAGATGCAGTTAACAATCATCGGGTTAAAGAAGAGAGGCCTGAAGTCACGGCGTTTGCAGCACAATCATGGCCTCGCTTCAGAACAGAGGAACGAGAAAAGTTTGGAATTTGCAAACATTGTAACCGTGGGGGACACTCACCAGAAAACTGTTTCGTTGTTATTGGTTACCCAGAATGGTGGGGTGATCGACCACGAGGGAGATCAAATACGCAAGGATCTTCAAGAAGAGGAAGAGGAAGGTCTGGTTTCAATGGCGGTCAATCTCGAAACATGCCTTCTACATATGCTAATGCGGTTACCGTTGGAACAACATCCCAGGAGCACGCGAATCGTGTGATCACGGATCAAGATCGGGATGCTGTGACTGGCCTCACGGATGAGCAATGGCGCAGCGTAACTAAGATTATCAATGCTGCAAAAAGGGTCGGACCAGAAGCTGCAACAACCAGTGCATCTGAAAATCTAACGGGTATGTGTTCTAATTCATCTTCTTGGATCTTAGACACAGGTGCGTCGCACCATATGACCGGGAAGCTAGATCTGTTGACAAATATACGAAAGATATCACCGGTTCTGATTATTCTTGCTGACGGGAATAAACGGGTTGCTGTTAGTGAAGGAACAGTTCAGTTAGGATCAAATTTGGTTTTGAAATCGGTCTTTTATGTGGAGGAATTGAAATCTGACTTGATCTCTGTTGGGCAAATGATGGATGAAAATCGTTGTGTTGTACAACTTGCTGATCACTTTCTCGTGATTCAGGCCCGCACTACGAGGATGGTGATTGGAGTTGGTAAAAGAGAAGCTGGAAGTTTTTATTTTCGAAGTATGGAGTCTGCTGTGGCGTTACATACAAACGTGAAGAGCTCATTTGATCTCTGGCATAAGCGGTTGGGACACGCTTCAGCAAAAGTAGTTAATTTGCTTCCAAACGTTGAGTTTTCAATTAGTAGTGAGGTTTCTAATACAGTGTGTGACACATGTATGAGGGCGAAACAAACTCGTGAATCTTTTCCTTTGAGTCAGAATAAAAGTTCGAGCATTTTTCAACTTATACATTGTGACGTGTGGGGACCTTACCGAACCCCATCTCACTCGGGTGCTCGTTATTTCTTGACAATCGTCGACGATTTTTCTCGTGGTGTCTGGATATATTTGATGGTTGAAAAGAGCGAAACGCAGAAGCATTTGCGTCATTTTATGGCGCTAGCTGAAACGCAATTTGAGAAGAAGGTTAAAACTCTAAGGAGTGACAACGGAACTGAGTTTCTGTGTATGCGAGAGTACTTTCTCCAACACGGAATTCATCATGAAACCTCCTGCGTGGGCACTCCACATCAAAACGGAAGGGTCGAGAGAAAGCATCGCCACATTTTGAACGTTGCGAGAGCTTTGAGATTTCAGTCACGCATGCCGATACAGTTTTGGGGAGAGTGTATACTAACAGCCGGATATCTAATCAACAGAACACCATCTGCAGTTCTCAATGGAAAAACACCTCACCAACTACTTTACGACTCGGTTCCGGGTTACGAACATCTACGTGTGTTTGGTTCGTTGTGCTACGCACATAACCAAAACCATAAAGGTGATAAATTTGAATCAAGGACAAGACGATGCGTTTTTGTTGGCTATCCTCATGGTCAAAAAGGCTGGAGATTATATGATTTGGAAGAAAATACATTTTTCGTCTCAAGGAACGTAATATTCGATGAAACCCAGTTTCCTTTCATCACGTCAAGATCAAATGAAGAAGATGGTCCTAATGGGCCTTTGGCCCAACAAACAACAGCTCCCCTTTTGTTGGATCTGCTTGAAACTAATGGGCCACCACATGCAACTCAAACAGGCCCAATCATAAATGAAACACATATCCCTACGAGCCCATCTTCCTCAGATTCTCCTGCGTCTTCTACGAATCAATCTCGTGACGATCAAAACGATGAAGTCGCTGAAGCTCCACCTCCGGAAAATCAGAATCCTCACCCAGAATCGAGCGAAGTTCTCGGAAGGGGACACCGTCGAAAAACTCAATCGGTGACATTAAAGAATTTTGTCACAAACACGGTGACTGTTCAACCCGCATCTACATCTGTGTATCCGATTGAGAACTATGTGGATTGTCATCGTTTTTCAGAAACACACAAGGCCTTCTTAGCTGCTATTACAGAAGGTACGATTCCTCACACGTATCACGAAGCTGTGAAATATAAGATTTGGAGAGATGCTATGGGAAATGAAATTGTTGCTCTAGAGAAAAATTATACATGGACAATTGAAGATCTTCCACCTGGGAAAAAGGCACTTGGCAACAAATGGGTCTACACAATAAAGTATCGATCCGACGGGACAATCGAACGATATAAGGCACGATTGGTGGTCTTAGGAAATCATCAAAAAGAAGGAGTGGATTATGCGGATACTTTTGCGCCAGTTGTAAAAATGAGTACCATCAGGTTAGTACTTGGTGTCGCAGCAGCTAAGAACTGGCATGTGCATCAGATGGATGTTCATAATGCGTTTCTTCACGGTGATTTAACAGAAGAAGTGTACATGAAGATCCCACAAGGTTTTCTCTCCGCTGATTCGACTAAGGTATGTCGACTAAGAAAATCATTATATGGCTTAAAACAAGCTCCAAGATGCTGGTTTGCAAAGTTAACAACTGCTTTACGCACATACGGGTTTAGACAATCGCTGTCAGATTACTCGCTATTCAGCTATTCCAACAACGGTGTTATTCTACATGTACTCGTATATGTTGACGACTTAGTAATAGCGGGAAGTTGTCTTACTGCACTACAACGTTTCAAGGACTACCTCTCCACTTGTTTCCATATGAAAGACCTTGGTATTCTCAAATACTTTCTTGGGATTGAAGTTGCTAGGAATGATCAAGGTTTCTACCTATCACAACGGAAATATGTTTTGGACATAATCACAGAAACGGGTCTTCTCGGAGCAAAACCAGCTCAGTTTCCAATGGAGCAGAACCACAAGTTGTCTTTGTCGAAGTCTTCTTTACTTCATGATCCAGGAAAGTACCGTCGTCTCATCGGAAGACTCATTTACTTGACAGTCACTCGGCCAGAATTGTCTTATTGTGTTCATACATTGGCACAATTTATGAAAAATCCAAAAGAAGATCATTGGGAAGCTGGGCTACGAGTGGTTCGGTATTTGAAATCAAACCCAGGACAAGGCATTTTACTTAGTAAAACCTCAGACTTGCAACTTAATGGCTGGTGTGACTCCGATTGGGCGGCGTGTCCACTTACGAGACGGTCTTTAACTGGATATTTTGTTCAGCTTGGCGACACACCAATCTCATGGAAAACACGGAAACAACCAACCGTTAGTCTCTCGTCGGCAGAAGCTGAGTATAGGGCTATGTCGTTTCTCACAAAAGAGTTATTTTGGCTAAAGCAATTACTCTGTGATTTAGGCGTCACTCATGATCAGCCTATGCGTGTGTACTCTGATAGCAAATCCGCTATTGCTCTTACGGACAATCCTGTCCAACATGAGCGCACAAAGCATGTCGAAGTAGATTGTCACTTCATACGTGACGCCATCATCGCCGGTATAATTTCCACTACTTATGTACGTTCTCAAGATCAGTTGGCGGATATTTTGACAAAATCTTTGGGACGCAAGGAGCTGCAAATCTTTCTTTGCAAGTTGGGCATTCTCGACGTTCACGCTCCAACTTGAGGGAGGGTGTTAGGATATTACGCTACCATATCAATTACTATCAATTTCTAATTCTCTCATACCTTTTGTAATCTTCTTGTTTAGGAAACTAGGTCTATTCTCTTTCGTATATAAGCTGATGTAATTACTCTGAATGAGGGATATAGAAAACCCTTTTACAATATCGCCTCCTTCTCTTACTTGTCATGTTTTGTTCATAAACATAACCCGTTCACAATATTTTAATTATTGTATAGTGATTTTTTTTCTTAGTATAGTGCACGTCTTTGTGTCTGACTATGACTCAATTCTTTCTTTCGTTTTTTGTACTATGTTAATCACAATCACGATACAAACTGTAGAAGGTTTGTTTTATATTAAAAATTTCTTCTAAGTTGCCACCTCCAAAAAACGCAAAAGCGATGGAAATATTTCAATTTTTCTGCGTCTATTGGTTTTGACGTAACCGATGGAAATATTTCAATTTTTACGGAAAACACAGCTTAAGATTTCCACCGTGATATTGTAGAGAAATGAGTATTTTTTTTTTTTTTGCATTTGAAATGATCTAATCTTAAATAAATAAATGTTTACCTGAAATTATTGGCATAAGGAAGAGAACAAACAACATCAAATTAAAAAATAGAAGAGATGGAAATGTATTAGTTGCCATTATTTATGTTGCTAGAAGATCCTACAAGTCGTTGTTAGAAGAATAAACTTCAATTTCACTGGAAAAAAAAAAAGATCAAGAAAAGTAAGTTTCGAAATCAATGTTAGAGGAACATGGCTGGTTAGAATATATAAATATATAGATAAACACTAGTATTAGTTATGTCATTATTTGTAAATGTTATTTTATGGTAAAAAATATTTGAGGGTTTAACGTTTTATTGAAAAAAAACTGTTGATTTTTTCAATAAAAACTTTTCACCATTTCTCACAAATTTAGCATATATATAGATATATAACCTGATTTACATTTTCTATAATTTATGATATACAAATACTTTCTGAAAAATGTTTATATTGATCATAAAAAAAATTAATAGATCTTCCATATTTGTTATTATTAATAAGTAAGATATATTTCCATAAATAGTTTTTTTTAAGTTTTATTTGTTTATCTTGGTCTTAAGGTTTGATATTAAATTATTTTGTTTTTTTTTTCTCTTGTTTTATGTTTAGGAAGTGATCATTTGATAGCTGGGTCGAATTAATAATCTAGCGGAGGTGTTTCCTTTTTCCGAAATATATATTTTTAATATTTTTAAAATTTTATATTAATTTATTAGAGTTAATTTAATCAAAATATGGACAAAAAAATTAAAGGTATAGTTCCCCAAACCTTAAATAAAAGTGTCCTTTTTTCAATTTTCCAAAAAAAAAAAATGGAGACTTGGCTATCAAGAGTTAAAGTAGTGGAAGAACAACTCGAACGTGCTATATATACTAGACATGACAAAATAGAGAAACACTTGAATTTCCCATATAGTATTTCGTTCCATGACACATTGGGTATATAAACCCTTTTAATGAAGAAATTGTACGTGTAGGAACCAACACTTAAATTGATAGAGCATCTAAAATTAACTAGTGAATGTACTAGATTATATGTAAAATCACAATCTGATATATATTTAAATATAATTATATAATTATATATATATATTTAAATATTAAGATTTATAGTAAAAAAAGTCAGATTTATCGTATAATTCATTTATTGCCAAAAAGAAAAATTATATACTAATTAATTGTTTTAGCAAATTTAATAGGTGTGAATCTGACTTCTTGTAAATATACGCGGCTTATATATTAAAGTTTGACTATATTAGGAGTTTCAAATCTCTTAAAACTACATCAAAAACATCCAAATAAAAACGCTTCGCAAGATATCACACATATCACATAAAGAATTGAAAAAACAAGTAATGGATAGTCGGAGATCTTTATACGCTTTCATTGCGGTTTCTATCGTTGTAATGTTCTTGATCACAGGTCAGTCGACTACGCAAAAAAAAAGAGCAATGCTTATATTATCAGGATATGATCTACGATTATTCACAATTAAAGTTTCAAATTTGGAAAAACATATACGAATGTTCTTTCTCTTCCCACAAAAAAAAAAAAAAAGAACGTTCTTGCTCATGTTACTTTTTAAAATATATTAAAAGCAATATGTATGCTTGATGATAACATAATGTAATATTTACAGGATCAGTAGCAAGTCCAGAGATATATGATCCCAAATGTCCGGGGATATGTTCACCTGGAATTGTACCAGACTGCAACACACTCTGCATTGGCTTAGGGTTTCCTGCTGGAGGCTTCTGTAAAGGATTCACGTGTTGCTGCAAACCAAAATCCTCTAAACCTCTATTTAATATCCCCCCTCTTAATTAAATTTGTTTTTGTTAATCTCGATTGCTCTCTTATCTTATAAAATAAAATTTAATAAAGCTTTAAGCTTTAATATGAAACAACTAATATTCGAGTGAAAGTTTTGGCTAGCCCTCGTACGGTTGTTTTCTTCTTTTTTTTCCCATTTGCATTCACATGTGATATTGTTTTTAAAATAAATTCACATTTAAAAACAAAACATTTCAACTAATAAGAATTAGGTGATAATTCGCGCCCTGAGCGGGGTGAGAAATTTATAATTTTTCAGATAAATAAATTTGAATTTAAAATATAATAATTTTTAATTATTTTAATAAATATTTTTCAATCTAATGGAATATATTTTCGAAATCACCAAGTTTATGGCAAAGCATATTTTTTAAAGTAACAATTTTATTTGATTGAATGATTATGAAAAAGTTAGAATAATAATTTTACTTACATAATGAAAACACAATAAATAAAAGTTATAGGTTTGCGATTTTGGTAAATGTTATTGTAGTTAATAGATTCGTACTTAATAGAATTAATTGAATCAAACTTATTTTGGAAGTTAATGAAAGTGGCAGCCAAGGAATATTTCGTCGATTTGTTTCCCTAAACTTATTTTCAGACTTAATGAAAGTGCACTTAATTAAGTCACTTAATGTAAATAATTTCGTTGGCCATTATTCCTAATTTTTTAATAAATAGAAGTATGTTTATATTATTCTATTTTTTATTACTAATGGATAAATTTATTCTATTTTTTATTACTAATGATGCATAATAATTCTTATATATATTTTATGGTTACATCAAAAAACAGAAGGTGGATAATGGCATATAATGTAAATAATTTATAATTTTAATATCTAAAATAATTTATAGATATGTAAAAAAAACTGATTGGAAAACATATGAAATGTCTTTGAGAAAGTGGTTGTGTGCTTATTATGTTGTCTTTGATGTCTTAAGTTCGATTCTCTAAAAACGAAATTAGTATTATTTGATCTATACATAATTTTATTATTATTAAATTTATTAAATGATATGTCAGAATGAATGTGCTGGTGACACATAAACAAAATGTCACCATTGTAAATTAAAGGGTTTGTGAGAATGTTTCTCAATTAATATATAGGGAATTATGTATACAAAGTGTAACGAAAATTTTAAATACAAACATATATTATTTTGTTTGTGTTTGGCATTTGCATTTACAATTAACAAAAAGCTTATTTCAAAATATCAAATGTTGTGTTTTCATTGACACACAAAATCAACTTACGAAAGTGAATGCTGTCAACATACGTACGATTCGCGAGGAAAGACTTATCAAAGTTTAAATGAGAGAGACTATACAGACAAATATATGGGATATGATTGGTAATAGATGTACTTTTTACATTTTTTTGCTGTAAAAATGAGGTGGTTTTTCGCTATAGAATTTTGGAAAGTTTAAAATTGGGTGGTTTAGAAAAAATATTTTCTACAACAAAAAAATTAAAAAATATATATATTAGCTGTAAGTAAAAAAAAAACTAAAATTTGATTGGATCTATTTTAAAACTGTAAACAAATTTTGATATATATGTTTTATTTGTTCAAATCAATCCCGAGTATATTAACAAAATAAACCAACCCAAGAACTGGTACATTAGTTATTCTTTATCAAAAGGCTTTCATTAACGGCCCAATAAACCTCTTTTACAGTAATAAATCTACTGTATATTTTTATATACCAATAAACCTCTTTTACAGCAATAAATCTACTGTATAGTTTTAGAAATCGATGTCCAATATATATATCAATAAACCTCTTTTACAGCAATAAATATATATTTAGATTTGATGTAAAATTTAATGCAATAATTCTATATTTTTAGATTTTTCGTTGATTTTACAGTAATTGAATATTATTTAATATCATAAATTTTGTAGATTTTTTGTTGATTTTACAATAATTGAATATTATTTAATGTCATAAATTTTTTGTTTATTTTATGTTGATTTTTTAAGTATCATTGCTGAATTTAATTATTTTTTCTTGGATTTTTAGTATATTTGAAATAAATGTATTTTTAAAATAATATTACAGAGATTCCTAATGTATTTAGGTATAAAGATGCTGCCAAAAAAAAATTTAGGTAAAAAGATTAATAGTTCAAAAAGTTAAACTTATCGTACACAAATTGATTTTTTGCCAAAAATAATTTTATATACGCATTCATTTTTATACTAAATTTGATAGATTTGAATCTGATCTCAGATACATGACTAAGAGAATTTGCCCTATATAAGGACTCATGAGCTTCAAATCTCTAAAACTATTCCAAAAACATCCAAATAACAAGATATTACTGATACCACATAGATAATTAGTTTTTCTTTTTTTTTAAAAACAAGTAATGGATGCTCGGAGATCTGCGTACACTTTCATTGCGGTTTCTGTCATTGTAATGTTCCTCATCACAGGTCAGTCAAATAACACAAAATGATATTAATGCTTATAATTATCAGGATATGATCAACGATTATTCACAATGAAAGTTTCAAATTTTGGAAGAGCATAACGAAAGTTCATCTAATTTTTGTTATTTATAAAATATTTTGGAAGGGTGGTTATAACATGCAGTTAATAAATTTACAGGATCAGAAGAAGCAAGATCAGAGATAAATAGTGGTCCGGGTTACTATTGTCCAGGGGTATGCTCATCTGGAATTAGACCAGAATGTGACACACTCTGCGCTGACTTAGGCTTTTCTGGAGGCCACTGTGTAGAAAGAACTTGTTGCTGCAACACTATAACCTCTAAAACCTCAAATATCACTTCTCCTTAATGTTATTGCTTCTTATTCTCGATTTCTCTTTTATCTTTAGTAACAAAACACTATCATACAACTAATAATAATCTTATATTCGATTGACATTTTCGGCTGAGCTAGGACTCCGGTTGTTTCCATAATTTTTTTTTATTTCTTTTTCATTTGCGTTCACATATGAATTTGCTTTAAAAATAATTCACATTCAATACAAAACATTTTCAAATTTTACAAAAAGTATATATACCAAGTGTAACGCAAACATTAAAAACAAAGTGTACCGCACACATAAAAAACACTTGAAGGCTTAAAAAAGACTGAACGAGAGATATCGATATCCTTTTTCAATTTGCTTTGGTCCACATTATGTCATTAACCCGATTTTTTGGATTCTCCAATTTTTCTTTACCTTTCTGTAATTTTACCAATTAAACAAAATGAAACTTATTGACAGAGTAAAACGAGATTATTGCTCAGTTTATATTTCTAAGTTTGAAACAGAGTTCATCACAACGTCACATAGGTAAACAAAAACTTTAGAAGTAGAAAAACTTGTTCCCTCAGAAACTTAATTACCCATCTATTTCAGTTTTGGTCTAGCATTAGAAGTAGAAGAAGAAGAAGAAGAAGAAGAGTATAGCAAAGAAGACGCAGAGAAACTCGTGCTACTGCTTCTCAAATACTTAGCCGCTTGCTGCATAACAGAGGAATGCGCAGAATCATCTCTCCGTTCTCCTCCATTGTTACAACTTCCGGAGCAACCATTGTTCTCAACAACTTTCATTGATTCCTCTCTTTCTTGACGTATCTCGCTGAGCATAGCAGCCACATCTTTCATTGTAGGCCTGTCTTCGGGTACCGGGTTAACGCAGAGAAGCGCGACTCCTAGCGTTTGCATCATCTCTTCGACCTCTGAATCTGGCCTCGCTTGTAGTCCTTGGTCGATTACTTGTATGTCTCTGATTTTCTTGACCCAGTCTACTATGTGGAGTCCGTCTTGTATCGTTGGATCGATCGGTTGCTTCCCCGTTAGTACCTCTAGGACCACGACTCCGTAGCTATACACATCGCTTTTCTCTGTTATCTTCAACGAATATCCGTATTCTGCATAGTAGAAGACGGTGTCATACGAATCTATAAGATTATGCCCGATTGATATATGTTGCTACTTGCTAGTAACTAGAGATGGACATATAAACCGAAATGTTTAAACCAAAATTAAACCGAAAATGTTTATAAATTATAATCCGACTGAATTGCTATTTTCAGGAAAAAAACGAACCAAACGGAAACTGAAGTGAAACACATTTGTCAAAACCGGTTTATCTAAGCCGAACCAAACAAATACTTTTACCTTATCTAATAGGCCAAAATCGAAAAAACCAAACAATAAACCGGAATGTCTGCCAATAGACTACTAGTAGTGACTATGATGATTCAAGTCAATGAATTTAGTATCAGAAAAGAAATGTGGAACGTACCTGGAGCTATGTAACCATAGGAACCAGCAATGGTTTTGGAAGAACGAGCGAAGTCGCCGTCGTCAACAAGCTTAGCAAGCCCGAAATCTCCAATGTAAGGTTCAAAATCAGGGCCAATCAGAATATTATTAGCCTTGATGTCTCTATGAACAATGGGAGGAACACAGTCATGATGCAAGTAAGCCAAACCCTGAGCTGCACCAAGTATAATCCGGTACCTAACCTCCCATCCCAAGCTACATACACCACTCCTCTCGTGAAGCAAACTTCCCAAACTCCCATTCGACATATAATCATACATTAGAAGTCTCGTGTTCTTGTTCCAACAACATCCCAAGAACCGGACAATGTTCTTATGTCTGATTGACCCAAGTGTCTTGACTTCAGCTGAGAATGAGTCTCGAACTCCTGATGTCTTATTTTTCTCATTCGGATCAGCAACCGTCACTGTCACTGGCCAGAGCTTTTTCACTGCGATGACTTCTTGGTTTGGCATTTCTGCTCTGTACACTACTCCAGAGCAACCTTTCCCTATAACATTACCTTCTACCAAACACTTGAGTACATGTTCGACTGTGAAGTTGAGTTTCTGAAAAGGTGTGAATTGCCATGTCCATAGGTTTTCTCCCTTCTCTGAATCGTTACCGTCCTGAATCATTTGTCTCGCCCGTAAAACCGCCAAAACGCCTAATACCGCTAGAACCGCTGTCACGCTGATTAGCAATCCAATGGCGATCTTGAGTCTCTGTGAGTGCACAAAATCTTCACCATGCTGTGTGTTTAGCCGTGTACTGTTGCTGACATAACAAGACCTTAAACCTTTGGAACAGAGTCCATTGTTTCCTTCCATCTCTTCTGCTACTAGCTCTCTGAACACTTTACTGTCTGGAAGATAACCTGAGAATCTGTTGTGGGAAATGTTCAGAGAAACTAAGTTCTCTAGACTGGACAGCGCAAATAGGTCGCCTGAAAGCATGTTGTGCGAAATATCAAGCACGGATAATCGGTTAAGCGCTGAAATCCTCGCCGGGATAAAGCCATCTAATGAATTCCAGCTCAAGTTCAGGGCAATGTCTAGATCTTCAATGTCAAAGAGTTCCTCTGGTATGGTTCCAGAGATGTTATTACTGCTGAGATCAAGAAGCTGAAGATTCGTGCAGTGACCGAGAGACGATGGGATTTCTCCGTTGAAGGAATTCTTACTAAGGATGAGCCGGTTAAGAGAAATGAGCTGACCAAGACTATCAAGAATCTTACCGGTCAAGTCATTTGAAGAGACATCAAGTACTTGAAGCTTTGTTAAAGAAGATAAAGAGAGAGGAAGATAACCTCGAAGAGTGTTGTTGCTCAAGTTAAGCATCTGGAGTTGTCTGCAGTTGCTTATCTCCAAAGGAATTGGACCAGAGATATTGTTCTCAGACAAGTCTAGGAAGCTTAGGTTTTGAAGAAATCCAATTTCTTTAGGGATATCTCCGGTGATCCTGTTATTGACAAGCCTTAATCTGACAAGGGAAGTGCAGTTTCCGATCTCCGGCGGGATAACACCAGAGATGGCATTGGATATAAGCAAGAGCTTGGTCAGATTACGAAGCTGGAACAAACCGGCAGGTAAAGAGCCGGTGAGAAAATTCTGAGACAAGTCAAGAGCTTGGAGATTCTGACAACCGGCTAACTCGGCCGGAATATTCCCTTCTAGCTTATTCTGCCATCCCAAGAAGATATTTAGCTCCTTGAGTAATCCAATCTCCGGCGGAATCAAACCTGAAATCTGATTGGCGTCGATCTGCAACTGAACAAGCCTTGTGCAGTTGCTTAGAACTGAAGGTATTGACCCTGTGATGTTGTTGCTGCTAAGCATAAGCTCTTCGAGATTCGACAAGTTACCGAACGACTTAGGGATGGTTCCTGAGAAATAGTTCATAGAGAGATCAATGGCGTTTAAGCTTTTCATGAATCCAATCTCCTCAGGGATGGGTCCGTGAAGATTATTCTGCCATAGTAGCATCTTCTCTAGGTTTTGAAGTCTTCCTAGTTCTCGTGGAAGCGTGCCGGACAAGTCATTGTCGTATAGAAACAGATTGATGAGTTCAGAGCAGTTTCCAAGCTCTTTGGGGATCTCACCTGAGAGCATTGTAGAATAGACCGATAAAGACTGTAGCTTGCTTAGTTTACCCAACGAGACAGGTAGATTGCCGGATATTTTTGTGGCGGCGAGCCCTAGAACCGTCAGATTCTGACAGTTTCCGATCTCCTCCGGGATCTTCCCTGAAAGCTCTGTGTTTCCTCCGGCTCTTATGCTCTCGAGAGTCGAGATCTTTCCGATTTCCAGAGGGAGATTCCCGGTTAAGTAATTGTCGAAAACCTCAAGATTCTTGAGAGCAACGCAGTCGCCGAGTTCCGGTGGGATCTTCCCGGTGAGGCCATTGGAATTTAAGCTGAGTTCTTGGAGATTCTTGAGCTTCCCTAGAGTCGAAGGTATTTCACCAACGAGACTGTTTGAGCTTAAATCGATAACCCTGAGTTCAGGGCAATCTCCGATATCGGAGGATATACTTCCTGTGAGATTGGTGTTGGAGATAACGAGTTTCTGAAGTGAAGTAAACGAAGAGATGTTAGGAGGGAAAGGTAAAGCTAACTGAACAGAGACGACATTGATCTCCGTCACGAGTTTGTCGGAAGAGGAGCAAGTGATGTAAGGCCATTGACATGGGTCGGAATCAGAGGGATTCCAGCCGGAGAATACCGACGGCGGCGAGGACGTGCTGTGAAGCCAAGAAATCAACGCGGCGACTTCATTGCTCGATGCAGAGGCCGAGGAAATGAAGAAAGGTAAAAACAGAGAGATGAAGGTAATGGAAAAACGGGAAATAGTTAAGGCTTTTCTTGGAATCGGCATTTGCAAGACAAGATATTTTTTTTCCTTTGGCTCTCAAATCCAAAACCAGCCTTCCCGGTTCTGCATCGATCTGAGTCTCTCTCTCTCTCTCTCTCTCTGACTCTGTATCTCTTTCTCTCTCTTTTGCGTAGGGTTTAGGGAAGTTTACTTTAGAGATAAGCGAGAAGAAAGATAAATAAACTTCATATGCTCTGTCCTTTTCTTTTACCTCGGGGTTCTGTTCTTAGCTTCAGATTTTTTTTTTTATTAGTATAATTGATTACGGCCATTAACTTTTCTTCGAAATCTGTTTGCCGAGACACATTGCATGACAATAAGCCAATAGTTATAAACTAGTAGTATGGAGTATCTGAAAACAAAATTTGATTCAAACTTACTGTCGTTAATTTTAGTACTAGTATCTTTTACAAAGAATGCATTTTAGGTTTTAGAAATACTATTATTAAAGTGTTTTTGACCAAAAAGAAAAATGTTAGAGCGTATAGAGATTTGCTGTATGAAATTTTATCTTAAATAAAAATACAGTAAAAGCATGTGGTTCTGCATTGTTTTCCTCAAATTAGTCAGGATTGTGAGTTGGTTTGTTTTCGAGACATGAGCCGAGCGTTTAAGATTCTTCCTCGTTTGAAGTAAACTTGAATTATTGTAATACACTAAATGAGTAAATGTCCATTTCTTAGCGAAAAGTAAAACAATTGGAATTAATAATAATAATAATAATAATAATAAGGTTGAATATTGATGAACTTTTATGCCAAAGAATGACTTTAGTTAAATTCCATGAAAATTATAATTGAAAATAGGTATAAGGTTTGCATATTGTAATTATTATTTTTATTTTTTGGCTCACACAAATATATCGTACAAATGAATAAAAATTTCACTAAATTAAACATTTAAAATATTCATTGTATACTAAATTAATAATGTTTTGTTCTCGATTTATGGAGAAAAAACTATGAATCGTGGCTGAAAGACTGCATTAAATTTTCAAAAAACATTGGTAAATAGATAAAAAAGGGATACGTTATCAATGTTTAATAATTTTATTATGAGGATGGGCATCTTTGACAACGAACTAATAAAATAAATACAATACACTGATAAGCCTATTTATTGTTTGTTACAAGATTATCTTTTTTTTTTACTGCATTACAAGATTATCTAAAAAACCATGTATCAGAGGTTGAAAATTCTCCCAAACAAGGTTTTGAAAACTCAATCAACATTTAATGGTTACCAATAAGTCATGTCAAAATCGATTCATGGTTTTATAAACTTTGTTACAAACATAAACGTTATAAAAACAAACAGACAAGATTTATGTTCATTTCATTTATTGAATAATAGCACTAAATAAAATAAATAACTTCAAGTTTTTTATTATTTGCAAATAAACCCTTGTACTTATATCTTGTATCCGAACATTTCGAGAATTAAACACCGAAGCTTCTTAAACCGGATTGGACAATTGGCTTCTTAAACCGGATTGGACAATTGGCTTCTTAAACCGGATTGGACAATTGTTGTACTATCGCTAATTCGCTATATCTTGTTATGAGCCACACAGTTCCTTTCTCCTTCCCTTAACCAACTCGCGATTTACCATGAATCCCACACAGACGCTTTACTCGACCGGCGGGAACTCGCCGGCATCTCAGGCGGCGCACCCGTCTTCTCTCTTTCCTCAAATCAACAGATGTCGAACTATGCGAGACCTCTCCCAAATCCATGCCATATTCGTCAAATCGGGTCAAATGCGAGACACTCTCGCTGCCGCAGAGATCCTCCGTTTCTGTGCTACCTCCGATCTCCTTCACCGCGACCTCGATTACGCACATAAGATCTTCAATCAGATGCCTCAACGGAATTGCTTCTCTTGGAATACCATAATCAGGGGCTTCAGTGAGAGCGACGAACACAGAGCGGTAATCGCAATCACATTGCTCTGCGAGATGATGGCCGATGGGTCTGTGGAACCGAATCGGTTCACGTTTCCGTCTGTGCTAAAGGCCTGCGCGAAAACTGGCAAGATTGAAGAAGGTAAGCAAATTCACGGGTTGGCTTTGAAGCTTGGGTTGAGTGGTGACGAATTCGTAATGAGCAACCTCGTTAGAATGTATGTGATGTGTGGTTTGATGAAAGATGCTTGCGTGTTGTTTTACAAGAACATTATAGAGCGAGATATGGTGAGGGATGGTAGAAAGAGAGATGGTGAAGTGGTTCTATGGAATGTCATGATCGATGGCTACATGAGACTCGGAGATTGTAAAGCTGCAAGGATGCTGTTTGATAAAATGCGTCAGAGAAGCGTCGTTTCGTGGAATACGATGATATCGGGTTATTCAAAGAACGGTTTTTTCAAGGATGCTGTAGAGCTTTTCTGTGAGATGAAGAAAGTAGATCTGCGTCCCAATTATGTTACTTTGCTTAGTGTTCTTCCTGCGGTTTCACGGATCGGGTCGCTGGAATTAGGAGAACGGTTGCATTTGTATGCAGAAAACAACAGAATCGAGATTGATGATGTGCTTGGCTCTGCTTTGATTGATATGTACTCCAAATGTGGGATCATCGAGAAAGCGATTCAGGTGTTTGAGAGATTGCCTCGAAAGAACGTGATTACTTGGAGTGCAATGATAAACGGGTTTGCTATCCACGGCCAGGCAGGTGATGCCATTGACTGTTTCTGCAAAATGAGGCAGGCCGGAGTTCGGCCAAGCGATGTTGCATACATCAATCTCTTGACCGCTTGTAGCCATGCTGGGTTGGTAGAAGAAGGTAGGAGATATTTCAGTCAAATGGTGAATGTGGATGGTTTAGAGCCTAGGATCGAACACTACGGGTGTATGGTTGATCTATTAGGTCGGTCGGGTCTTCTCGAAGAGGCTGAGCAGTTTATACTTAATATGCCTATTAATCCAGATGATGTTATATGGAAAGCTCTTTTGGGTGCTTGCAGAATGCACGGATATGTGGAGATGGGCAAGCGTGTGGCCAACATTCTGATGGATATGGTTCCTCTTGACAGTGGAGCTTATGTTGCTCTCTCTAACATGTATGCCTCTCAAGGAAATTGGTCAGAGGTTTCAGAGATGAGGCTGAGAATGAAGGAGATGGATATAAGAAAAGATCCCGGGTGTAGTTGGATCGACATCGACGGTGTGCTTCATGAGTTTCTTGTGGAAGATGATTCTCACCCAAGTGCCAAAGAAATCAACTCGATGCTTGTGGAAATCTCAGATAATCTGAGGCTGGCTGGGTACAGACCGATCACCACACAGGTTTTGTTAAACTTGGAGGAAGAGGATAAAGAAAACGCGCTTCATTACCACAGCGAGAAGATCGCGGTTGCGTTTGGGTTAATAAGCACAAGCCCTGCCAAACCGATACGCATTGTTAAGAACCTACGCATCTGTGAGGATTGCCATTCGTCCATCAAACTCATCTCCAAGGTTTACAAGAGAAAGATAACGGTAAGGGACCGGAAACGCTTTCACCATTTTCAAGATGGATCATGCTCCTGTATGGATTATTGGTGATAGTAAACAAAAAAAGACGGAAAAGTCTTTTCCTAAGAGAAAGTACTTCAGTGTTCATAGTGTATATATACACAAGCTCGATTATATCTGTGTATATATACACAAGCTCGATTATATCTTTGCTCGCTCAACAATGATAATAATTGAATTTTTTTAGTCAAGCACCATATTCTTGCGGTGGAGTTATTATCCGGTTACCAAGAAGTTATCAGCAAAGTTCAAAGGATCACAATAATTCGCTCATATTAAGCGATGTTCAAACATGCCGGCGCATACTTTGGCTACATATGGATCATCAAATACTTCGTTTTATACGGGTTATAATTATCCACCATTTTTGGTTAACAAATTGCTTTTACCTATGTAACATCTCGAAAAATAAGTATTTTGCCGGAGAAAAACGTTAAAAACGTTAAAATGTTATAATTTTCGTAAGTTTTATTAAAATTCAAGTAGTTTTACATCATCGACTGTTGTAAAAATCATGGTGCCTAACAATTGTAGACACAATTACAGGTATATTTACCAGAGCCTGATGGCTTCTCAACACAAGTTCCGAATCCGTTTAACTTCTTGAGACACATTTCCCTACAGCTTGACAACAAACATTGTGTCCCCGGCTCCATTTCTTGACTGCATCTCTTTTGTGCCTCAGTCTTCGGAATAACCAATAACACTGCAACCAATTGTGAATAAAATTTTCATGGATACGTATGTATAAATTTTATGTAGATTTCCTAAAAATTAAACAGGTTTGTTGTATTGGTAGTACATATAATGCATATAAAAAAAATGTTAACATTAGTCGATTATCTGCATGCCTGCACGTTATTCAAAAACTGAAAAGTTAGTTACGAACAATAAAACAAAGTTAGTTACCTGAGAAAAGAACCATCAAAACCATAACATAAGAAACAAATTGCTTCGACATGGTGAGAGAGTTCAAGACTTTGTTATATTTTATTATTGCTTAGGGATGTATGTAATAATTTGTTTTTCTTTTGCCAAATCTCTTGTTTTATATACTACTCGAGAGTCAAACCATACTATGGTACTTATTAAGTATATTAATATGAATTCTTCATATTTAATTTTTATATGCATTGACTCTTACAAAATCTACATTTCATCTGTTGACCAAATAATTTCAGGCTAAATCTAAAACTAAATTAGTAAATATGATATTGTATTGGATAAATGCCTTGTGTTCTTTTACTTTTTAGTCATAACTCATAACTTTGAATACATGTGGTTTTCTGTAAGGGTGTGCGCACAGGATAAGTATAATCTGTACGAACTGTTTAAGAAAGAAAGCTTTCCCAAAGACTAAATTAAATATGGCAGCCACAGATGGACACATCATCACTATCGACCACAACACTTCCCTTAGACACGGGCCAGAGCTGATGGTTGCACAATGGGCTGAGAGATTGTCTTCTTTGATTGATGAATTTCGGCTCTCTTCTCTTCTGTTTATTAAGTAAGTATTTTTTTGGCGGCTTTTATCGAATCTAATATTCAAATAGTCTAACAAAATTAGACCGCTAAGCCAATTAGAAACAAATTAACTTAATTAAGGTAGGGTGACATGTTGGGAGAAGAGAGAGGAGTGATTAGACGGCGAGAGCGTTTGGTGAAAGCAAATATGTAATGAAAGAAAAGCAAGCCATTGGCCAAACAAACCTATCTTATCAAACAACATAACATGACACTGACAATGATATTAAGGCCTTTCCTTTTACTCCCTCATATGCTCTCATGTGCTTCTTGTCTCCTCTCACGTGGTTTCACCACCTTCACATCCGCTCTTATTCCCATTGAGATGATACCCTCATACCCCACACCTATTCATCATTATTAGATGTGTAATCATCGACCAAACGGAGTGTTTAGTACTAATTAAGACTAGTTAGTTGGTGCAATTCAAGTTTCTGTTATCCTCGCTGTAAGAAAAAACGAGATAGTAAAGCAAGAGACTCCCAACGTTGTTTGCCGTTATAGATACATCCAAATATAAGATTGGTTGAAACAAGAATGTAACCATACAACTTTTATAATACAGTTGAGGCAGTTTTTTAAATCAAGCCTCGACATTTCAATAGTGCTATTGCCGTGTATAAAAATGCAAGAAATCAAAAGAAGATTAATTATCAAGTATTAACACCGGCGGCCACCTCTGCAATTGAGACCACCGGCATTGTAGGTGATGGTGCCAACAAGGGATGACGATTTGGCTGCTAAACTTGAAGCTCTAGCGTAGCTGGCTCCAAGTCCTGATCCAGAACGTGTGAAGAAAGCTCCGTTTAGGAATAGGTCTCCTTCTGATCTCCAGTTCCAATGCTTCCATTGCCAGTGCCCTGCATAGTCTCTCTTTGTCACCTGTGACACATACGTAGATCCCATCAGTTTTCGCTGTAAGAGGAAAGCGCAATGTTAAGTCGTTAAACTTAGTTTGTGTTTCTGATTGCAACCAAAGCCATTTCCACCTTAATAGAAGGGAAGGGTTTCTATTAGGCTACCATCATCATCTTTTGACATTAGAGTTAAGAAAGAAAAAGACAAGAAAGATCGGTCCTTTGAGGCGAGAGATTTTGGGGATTCAAAGAGAGAAAGTACCTCTTTAGCAAATCGGTTTCTCGGGGCTAGGTATCTGTTTCCCTGGCTGTTGATGGTGGGACTCGCACTGCCACCAATTGCATACATTTCCCAGTGCGTGTAGTCATTGTTAACCACATGGAAATATCCATGCCTACACCTGCAGTGAGAAAAAAAAGGTTTATTTTGTCTTCCAAATCTAAAAACTTATCTGATAAGAAGAATCTAGCTTCGGTTTTCAGAGTTTCAGAGGATTAAGATCATAAATCATTCAAAGTATGCACCTTGGCATTCTCTGGATAAGACCTTCACCAAAATGGTTGTAAGCAATTGTAACTTGCATAACCTTGTCCCTTGTGTAGGTATCACTATGCCCCAATAGCATAACCTATCAAGCACAATCAATCATCATCACTACCACCAAAACCCTAAATCATCGTGAAGTTCGAGACAAATCACCAACCAATTGAAGCATCTTCTAGTCTTACCTCATTGTGGTGGGTGAAGTAATTGTTGGAGATAGTAATGGCCGTGGAAGCCATAACGGCATCGATGAGCCCATCAGCGCAATTAGAAAGCGAGTTGTGATCGATCCAGATATGACTCGACCCAAAAATCGAGATCCCATCTCCGTCGGCCATCGTCCTCCACCCGTAATGCGACGGAGAGCTTCTAACCATGGCGTTACCAGTGGGCTTACAGTCTTGAATATGGATCCCATGGATGATAATGTTCGTCACGAACTGGATCGTGATGCAGGCGCCATTAGCGATGTGGACATTGGCGCCACGGCCATCGATTGTCTTGAAGCTGTTCATGATGAGCTCCTCCTTCAGCGTTATGACCATGTCGCGCTTGAAGACGATCCAGAGAGGCTCGTCTTGGATCACGGCGTGACGGAGTGTCCCGGGTCTCGGGTTAACCGGGTTATCGTCGCCAGGGTCGCTCACGACGTAATAATGACCGTCTCGACCGCCGATTGCGTTGCGCCCGAATCCTATAGCGCAATCGGCAAGATGCCTCCGCCGGAATTGCCATCTCCGGTCACAACGCCAGCAATCGTCGATCGGATTCCCGGTGGAGCAAGAGAAATAACCTAATCTTCTCCGCTCTGTGCTGTTCCGAATGCTCCTGAACCATCAAAACCGGTTTTGTCGAACCAAAATTATCTCAAAAAAGAATTAGAGTATCACATAAATGAATTTTTGAGTTATATATACTCCAAAATACTTTTCGTTATTAGTTTAATCCGATATATCATTGAAGCACTTTTTAATATATGTGATTTTAAATAATTAAGTTTCACATAACTGGTTCTATAAATGACAAATAACGTGATAAGACTGAAACTATTGTTATTATTAGTAGTACCAATGAAAGAATTCGGAGAACAACACTACACGAGAGCATATGCATGGGCTGGTCGCAATTCACTGTTTTAAGAAAGATTAGGTGCTTCTCGGAACATTTACACATGTTTTCTCAAAAAACAAAAACAAAAACATTACACGTGTTCTGTTCTTCTGGACCAATGTCTTTCAATAATTCCATAAGATTTTCGCAAGCAATAATATTTAATATATTTGCTCAAATATATATTTAAAATGATTCAACAATATGATCTGGTGCATTGCATTTAATGAAGAATCCCATCCAAATCCAACTAAACTAAATGAGCCCATGTACATGATGTTTGATGTCTGGTCCACCCAGGTCTCTGAAACGCTCAGTAAGAATAAGCATAAAGAACTTACCTTACCTACTAGGCTACTAATTAATTTACTCACACCCATTTGATTTTTCACTTTTCTTATACACATACTATGTAGTAAGTTATCTTGAAATGTAACTATATGTGAAAACTAAACTTTTCCTTTTCGATTTCGTTTTTTTTTTCATGTGGGCGGGAACCAAGAAAATACTTTTAGTTAAAAACGGTTAAATTGCATAAAAATAAATATTTATCTTTTTGTAACAAAAGAGAAATATTTATCATAGAAATGAAAATATATATATATATATATATATATATAAAGTAGGGAAAAAGTAGGAAAAAGGAAATGGAATCGAGGTCTGGTGTTTGGCCCTATGGATTGACCGACCCTTTGACCAGAACGTATAAAATTCTTACAGAAGCTCCATGTGAGGAGAGCCCTGCTCCACATAAATACAACTTACCGGTTTTCTGAATTTCTTTCTAATTTCATAAAAGAAAATCACAGGAATTTATCCAACCAAAACGTCACGAGATGCTGCTCCTTAGAGTTAGTGTAATTTACTGTTTTACTAACTAAACCAATCGCAATAGACTAAATAGTTTTACTTACTGTTTAATTAGCAAACAAACATTAATCACTATTCTAATAAAGCTAAAACACAAAAATACATGACTTTTTTCTTTTTGTTTAAGCAACAGAAAAACTCACATGTCCACCATGGCAGCTACTTCGTCAGGATTCCCAACTGCATGTTCATGCCATGTTTCATTAGACCTGAAAACAATTAAAATTAATTGATCAAATAAAGAAAACTACAGTTACTATCTCTATTCTAAACCCGAAATGAAACAACTCAATTACAAAAAGCAATATACCAAACCTCGCTTATCAGTTATCACTACTAATATACACATTGAAAATGTTGCATTGCTAATAAGTAAACACTCTGGTGTTTGAGCACATAGGATCTGTGGATGGTCAATAATAGATCCTAAACTACAACAATAATTTTGAGATCTATAATGCAAAATCAAGTTATGCTGATCAGTAATTCAAAGTAAGAAAAAGGGTTTTCTTGTTCCACCATAGATTGAGTTGTTGGAGCTTCAATGCTCTGTTCTATGAACCAGATCATCTAAAACAGTTGACCCAAACTGAGCTAAAAACATTTCGATATAATAAAACAACTGATCGATGATACCTGGTGGAATCGACGCCAGTGAATAGCATCATTGGTAGGATTAATGCAGAAGCGAAGATGACAAGTACTTGCGTGATAGCCATTGCTCTTGCTCTGCTCTCTGATGTTTTCTTTGTCTCTGTCTGAAAAACAGAGGCTTTTGTCGGTCTATTGTGTTGGAAGAAGAAGAAGGAAGGAGTTTAAGAAAGGTCTAGTGGGAGGAGTTATTATATAAGAGAAATTGGGCTTGACATTTCTACTAGAATGATTTTGGCTCTAATTAATTATTTCGACAAAAATCACACATTATTATTTTATTTTATTTTATTTTTGTTAAAATCATGTCATGAACATAGCTTAAAATTAAAATGTCCGGATAATGACATTAATTTTTTCACCATGTAGCTTTGGAGTTAAATGTTTCGCATCTATAACGCCCAATGTTGAAAATGTAGGTGATGCGACAAGAGACAAAATATACAGACAGGAGCAAATGGAAGATAGGTTGTACAAACTCGCTTTTGTAATGAGAATTGATGCTATAATTGCCAAATCTTTCACATTATTCATATTTTGTACTTGCTAGAAAAACAATATATGTTTCGCATAATATACAATCTAATATGAACTAAATGTATATAATTCTATTGTAAAAAAATCTACAAGCAAGTACAATCATACAAAAAAAATCAGAAGTTTAGTGGTTTTTTGCACTTTCATACTTCTCACCATAAAATGATGGGTTCTAAAAGTTTAAATGTTGCGAAACAAAATAAATTTCTAAAACTAGAGTTTGATATAAGAGTGGAATTCTGAAATTTGAAGTATCAGTTATTTGTTTATTCAAAAATCGTGATTTATAAATTGGAATTTCTAAAATTTGTTTCGCATTTACAATTCTATTTTTTTTTTTCCAACCACCTCAGATTTGTGTATCGATTTCGAATTTTGTAAATCACATTTTTGTATAAATTAAATGGAAAACGACACAATTTAACGGATTAGTTAAACTATGAAGAGTTTCAAAATTAATGTGGTACAACAATTGGTTTTGTTAGTTTATGTAAAATTCGGAGGAAAATAGGTTAGGTGGCAAAAGTTGGGTATTTTAGCGATGTTAACATGGTCGATTTTTTCTTTGATAGGTTCTTACGTTTAACTAATAATTTACGGATGAACCACTTTTTTTGTAACTGCCTAATCTTATCCAAAATTTTAATATCCAAAGAACAAAACAAACCGCACTTTTCTGCTTTCCAATTTTCATATCCAACTGCTATTTAAGTTATCACTGGCAATGGCACGAGCCTCTCTCTCTCTCTCTCTATCACGTGCGGTAGGCCAGGTGAATCACGTGCCGGACGGGCTGCTCATTCTGACACGTTGTTCTCATAAAAGTCTCCACGTCATTGTTTGATTATAAAAATTTAATATATCAGTTCGTCGGCGGCGAATGTCCGGAAAACACGCCGGTGATTGGTTCCAAAGTGGCAGATTACAAAAGCAAACCAATCAAAGTTGCGTGTATTACCCAATCGTCGTCGTTTGTATATATTTCATACTGTATATTTAAAAGAAAACGTTAAAATTCGGCTACTGTTTAGATACAGTTATAATATATTGATGCCAAGAAAGAAAAAGTTAAAACGATTTAAAAGATAAAAGTTATGATCTACGGCTAACATATTATTTGTAACAGTTATTTATTTTTTTACATTAACGAAAGTATCCGGAAACCATGAATTCACATTCGAATATTTGTAGGGAAGTTTACTTAGATATCATACAAATTAGATGAAATGACTAAAAACATACAAAACTTTTTTTTATTACTATCATATTTCGCCTATATTTTTCATACCTAGCGTGCATTTGTTACATGTTATAGAAAAAAACGTAATTACAAAGAATGTCATTACTTTTTAATTCCACATCAGAAAAAACGTGCCGCTACGTCAGAAATCGCTAACGTGTATTAATGAATTCAACCGTAAAGCGCTACATCGGCAATCACGGCTGAGTTACGGTATGTTGCGGCTGATTTAAGAAAAATGGTTGAGTTATGAACTAACGGCTCACTTACGAGATAATTCAGACATAAGTTACGGCTAAGTTAACGAAATATGTCTGAGTTATGAGAAAACGGCTGACTTACGAGATAACCCAGCCATAAGTTACGGCTGAGTTATAAACCGATGGTTGATTTGTCAAAATTTGGCTCAGTTATTGTCTCGACACGGCTAAATTAACTTTCTCCGGGTGGCTGAGTTATTGCTTCGTTACGGCTGATTTTCGTGTAAGTGTCATAACTCAGCCGTAATGAGCTGGGTTAACGAAAAACTCGGCCTAATTACGGCTGATTTATTAGAGAAAGATTAATTACTACAACAGCATATTTTGACGGCTGACTTATCAAACGATACTACACAGCTAAAGATTTTCAGTTGAGTTACGGCTGGATTTGGCAGCCGTTTTTTCGTTTTTTAATTACTGTAATAGTATTCATGTTACGACTGACTTAAAATTTTGTTTGATGGCTGGTTTAAGACAGTTGACTTACGTGATCGCTTGGTGGCTTACTTGCCACTTCATCAATTAAAAAATGACATCGGATGCATATTTCCATGTCATCATCAACAGAGAAATACGAAACATCATCTTCCTCTTCCTCGTCGTCGTCATCGTATTTCTCGCCGTCGTTGTTCTTCACATCAACAGAGAAATATGAAACGTCGTCTTCGTCTTCCTCATCGCCGTCATCGTCTTTCTCGTCGTCATTGTTCTTCACCTTATTCTTCACATCAACAGAGATATCCAGAACTTAAATTTTGAACATCTAATTCGTCATCGTCTTCCTCGCTCTTCTTCATTTTCGTTCATCATTCTCCGATATATGATTGATCTGGTTTCAGTAATTGTGGATTATTTACGGCTAACTTATGGATTGTTTACGGCTGACTTATAGATTGTTTACGGCTGACTTAAGGATTGTTTACGGCTGACTTATAGATTGTTTACGGCTGACTTAAGGATTGTTTACGGCTGAATTATGGATTGGAAACGAAGAGTCCACTCGAGAAATCGAAGAGTCCCCTCGAGAAAACGAAGAATCCCCACTCGAGTTCATGAAAAAGGAGACGAAATGCGACGGATATAAGAGAAGCGGCCGGAAGAGACGATACGACGACGGTCGGAAGAGACGATACGATGGCCGGAAGAGACGAGGGTTCGCCGAGAGAGAGAGAGGTTTCGCCGAGTTAACCTACGCAATCTTTCGTCTTCCATGAAGTATTATAACTCAGCCGTGAAGTATAATAACTCAGCCGTGAAGTATTATAACTCAGCCGTGAAGTATAATAACTCAGCCGTGAAGTATAATAACTCAGCCGAGAAAAGGAGAGATTTTTAGCCGAGAAAACGAAGAGTCCCCACTCAAGTTCGTGAAAAAGGAGACGAAATGCGATGGAGATAAGAGAAGCGGCCGGAAGAGACGATACGACGGTGGAATTAGGGTTCGACTTCGGAATCGCCGAGAGAGAGAGGTTTCGCCGGCGAGAGAGAAGTTTTTTTCCCCGAAATTGTATTTCATGACGTGGATTTAGTTTTTTTATGTTAGTGAGGTGGATTAAATGTTAATGAGGTGGATTAGATGTTAATGAGGTGGATTAAACTAATTTTTGGTTAATTATTTTTAAATTAAAAAAAATGCAAATTAATGAAAGGTGTTTATTGTAATTACACGAGGACACAAAATATCTAAGTAATTTTTATTTCTAATAATAAACCAACTTTTGTGTAATATCTGAGTAATTCTTTCATATTTGTATTATAAATTCAGTAGATCCAGATCTGTTTCACCCGTCGATGATAATCTTTATGGTTGAATACTAGCAGAAACCAATAAAATGCATGATTATTAATTATCACAGTCCTTAAGAAATTTGACCAAGCTTAGCACATTAACATTAATGTAGGATTTTTGGGGTCCGTTTTATTTCGTTGACAAAAACAATACTAATAGTTTTTTAGTTATGGTCTGATACTACTTTTATTTTACTTTATTTGGTTAAATTTCATATCAATTTACATAGACAACTATCGTTTGGTTCACTAAAGATCCTTTTTAGTTTGCTGGTTATGCACTTATGCTGATGTACTGGGCTTGCCCATAAATACTATAGCCCAATGGGCTTATAATTTGTTTTTCATGCATTAAATATGAAAGCCATTAGTCAAAAAAAATAAAATAATAATAATTAATTTTACAATAAGAAATTAAAAATATACAAAATCTCAATAATTTCCATTTTACAGAAGTACACGCATACAGTTCAGTTGATTCATTAATTTTCACATGTTGGACAATGGACAGTGATTAGGCTTCCAGACTGATAAACATTAATTCAAAAAAAAAACAATATTTATGCAATATGAATAAGATTGTTCAATGATAACAATAATGAGTTCGGACAAGAACGGATTATGTCATGTGTGAGTGTTCTTTTCCATTCTTCATTCGGTCGCAATTTACTGGATAATAATATCGAGGGAAGTAAAACATTCATTAATATTGTCCACATGAAAATATTATCTTCTATTCAATGCACATTAGCTTCTCCACGTGAGCATTATAACGATTCTGTCTGCGATAGAGCAATTCTGATGCGAGTAAGAAACATACACGTTAAAGTGTATGTACTAATTAACATTAAACATACACGTTAAGATATTTTCGTAAATCCAAAAGTAGACAGATTGTCTCAGTCGAGAGAGAGAGGAGAAAGCGTGAAAAAAAAACGGATCTTTTTCCACAGGTCTAATTAACATTAAACACTAAGATTACAAATGGAGGGAGAGATCAAGATACTGATCTTGACCTATCTCACTATTCACCACGTTGCAGTTATGATCCAAAATTTGAACACGTTGTTGACCAAAATACCCGCCTTTGCTCTCCCTACCTTGGTGGGATGTTGCCAACAAGACATGAGCACCGTTGGATCTGAAGATTGGATGGTCGGGATGCACCGCTGGAAAGCAGCCAACGGAGGCAGAGGATGGGTAGCTTAAGATGGTCAAGTGGTGTGGAGAGGGAGAGGATAGGAAGACAGGTAACGTATGAAGCAAGTCATTGTTGTTGACGAAATCGTAAGCCCTTTTGGCTCTTCTAGCAGCTGTTCTCTCCTTCTTGTGGGCGTTTTGGTGGCCTCCTAGGGCTTGGGAACTATGGAACTTTCTAGAACAAAAGAGGCAGGGGAATACTCTCGATGAAGATGTGTCTTCATCTGTCTTATTGGCTTCTTGAGTTTGCTTAATTTCTTCTTCTTCCCCCTCGTCTACTTGATACTGATGATCTTCTTCCATTCTATGTTATCTATACACATCAAAAGGGACTAAACATAAGATTAACTTCCAATGAGTCAGTGTACAAAACAACTTGGAGAGCCAACCCTAAAACCGATAATCAAAATGATAAGGGTATGACTATTTATATACCTTGAGCTGAAGACCAAGAGAGAGAGAGAGAGAATGAATGTGTTGTGGGTTTGAGAAGATGAGCTTAAAAAGATAAGAGAGCATATGAGAAGTAGAAGAGAAGCCAAGTTAAGATGGTGTTTGAGGAGAGTTGGAAAATGTGAAGAATCTGAATCTGTGAGTGGGTTCATTAGTGTTGTTACTATTAAGTGTTCTGTTCTGTTGCAGAGCCAACTTTGGGAGCAGGTTCTTTTACCCTTATGGGCTTGGGAACAGAGGAGATAAGAGAGAGTCAGAGATAACGAGAGAGAGAAGAGAATGAGTAAAAGGTCGTCCATATTGATGAGAAGGAGAATGATTGGTGAGAAAGAAAGAGACTTTTGAATTGGGAAATGGAACTTCTTTTGCTTCTGTCTTGAGGTTAGCAGTTTTTTTGGGTTTTTGATTCTTCTTTAAATGGAACTCTATTTGCTATTGGCCTAACCAGAACTTCATCCTTTGTTGATGTTGACCATGCCTTTAATGAAGTTAAGATTTTTTTTCCTTTGCCTTTAATGAAGTTAAGATTTTTTCCTTTGGCACAGAAGAATGAATCATAAGATTAGTTGTTTTGGAGAGGTGTAATTGAGACACATGCATACTTACAAATCAAAGACAACAGTCTCTTAAACAAGAGGATTGGGAAAGTGATGCCAAATTGGTGTAAGAAAAAGGAGGATGCTCCATAACTTGAGAAGCAAATGGGTAATTCATAAAGACTGTGATGGGTCCTGCCTGACTGGTCGCACCGCACTTGCAAGTTGCAACTTGTCTCCACCTAGTTGGCTACTTCTCTCATTCATTCACTCACCCAAACAAAAAGTAGTAACCTTTGGGCTTTACGTTTATGGATCTATTTCGGCCCATTTAGCATTCTTTTGTATTACACAAAAACCACAAACACAAGTTTTTCTTTGTTTCTTCCTTTTCTACATATTTACGCATTTTTTGGTGTTGTCAATCCAATACATTAATACGAACAGAGTGTGCCGACAATACATGTATATGAAAGAGTGTTTGGTATGAGGGTTATTTATTTTATTTTTTTATGAGTATAGTTTCTAACATTTATTTACTTCTGAATTTTAATATTTTTCTATAATAGATTGATTTTTTTTTTCTATTTTCGCCTCTAAATATAATTACATTCTAGTATATGACATTCCATGATCGGCTTTATATGTTGGGTTTAGCTTTGCTCCTTTATATGCTCTATTCCATAAATTGAGAAATAGAATATTTGTCAATAAGAATGAAACTGAATCAGGGGGTTCAAGTGCGACAAAAAAAAACGTTTTTGTAATAGATAGATAATCAATAACANTTTTTTTTTTTTTTTTTTTTAATTTGATTTTGAATAGTTGGTGGTAGCTACTAGCTACCGTCTTCTCTTCACTCAACATTTTCATATTGTTCACCATCGTCTACATTTATAAATATATCTCTATCTTTTCGGACTCTCGATTAGTAGAAGAGACTCATACTAAGCTCACTCGTCGTGTCGGGTAATTTTTTCAACCTCTCTAGCTCTATTATGTCTTACAAGTCTTGGTCATGCAATCTTTGCACATATCATGTGAAGCTCTAAGACTAACTCAACTAAATAGATTCAGTTTGTTTGTTTCTCAAAATTTATACATATATTGAGATGGTATATTGTATTCGTTAAGCTATTTCTTGGAGTCCATCATGAGTCTTTCTTTTATAACAATTGTTAATTGGACTTAAGTAGGCTTAAAATGTATACCGCTATTTCTCTGCTAATAATTGGACTTAACGGCGTGAGTTTCTGTCGGGCGAATAACATGAAAAATGTGGCGATATATTCGTGACGCCGTTAAGTTTGTTCTGTTCTACCAGACGACAGACAACACAAGGTTGGCAACGAGCCAATCAGACCACAGTTAACGAAAGCGATCACCCACGAGAAAAATGAGGGATTTCTAAATCTTCTTATACTCAGAAAGTCTTTCCCTTTCCATGAAGATCAAACCAAACTGAATTTTTTCCCTGAAAGTTTTTTCTCTGTAGATTCCCCCATTTGAATTCAGCTGCAACACAAGTTTTTCACTTTTTAGCTCGACAGTGAGAAAGATGGAGAAAGCCACGGAAAGACAGAAGATTTTGCTTCGTCATCTCAATCCAATTTCTTCTTCTTCTTCTTCTTCTTCTTCTCTTTCTTTGATTAATCATGAGCCTGCTCTTCTCTCTGTAAGTTTAGTTTCCTTAATCGTGAGTTTCAGTGGATCCTCGGGCTTCCACTTCCTGCATCTATGTGCTGCTTCTACGTTTTTAATCATCTATGAGATTCTGTTGGCATTTCCTATTATGAGTCAATTGGATCTTGATATTGTTGCTGGAACTCGTTTGCTTAGGCTGTGAATTGCGCTGCCGAGTTTTCCTCAATGGCTTCGTTTGGAGACGACATTGTGATCGTAGCGTAAGTCAACTGACCCTTTTGAGCTGCTTCACATACACTTTCCATAGACTTCTTGTCTCTTGATTCTTCCCTTGACTTGTTTCAGGGCATATCGCACCGCCATTTGTAAAGCGAAACGTGGAGGTTTCAAAGACACTCTTCCAGATGATCTTCTAGCTTCTGTTCTCAAGGTAAATTAGTTATATAAACGCAAGCTAAACCTTGCTTGGACATTGAGTAGTATCTATGGTTTTAGGCTGTGGTGGAAAGAACATCTTTGGATCCAAGTGAAGTTGGGGATATCGTTGTTGGTACCGTTATAGCGCCCGGTTCTCAGAGAGCCATGGAATGTAGAGTAGCAGCATATTTTGCTGGCTTTCCTGGTACTAAATCAGATCCTTTCTTACATTAAATGAAAGCTATTATCTCACAGCAGAAACATTTCTTGATACGTTGCTTCACCCGTGCTAGACTCTGTGCCAATTAGAACTGTCAACAGGCAATGCTCATCGGGGCTACAAGCAGTTGCTGATGTTGCTGCTTCCATTAGAGCTGGATATTACGACATTGGTAAGACGCAGCTTAGTCAGATTTTGTAGTCTCTAGCTGCGCTTTGTCTAGGTGAGATTGATAAACTCTCAGCTTTGTCTCTGTTGTTTACTGCATAGGTATTGGTGCTGGAGTAGAGTCAATGTCAGTTGATCATACTCCTGGAGGCGGCTTTCACGCCACTAATCCGAGAGTATGTATCCCGTAATTCAAAATGTATGAATAAATTCACTCAACAAGGAGAGTTTGTGATCATTTTGTAAAACTCCTAAATGGGAATAGGCACAAGATTTCCCCAAAGCCCGTGACTGTTTGCTTCCAATGGGGATCACTTCTGAAAACGTTGCAGAAAGATACGGTGTCACAAGAGAAGAGCAAGATATGGCTGCGGTCAGTTTTTCCCTTTTTAGTTTTTACTCACTCTTCTCTCTCGTATTCATACTGATTCAATAAAAAGAACAGGTGGAGTCTCACAAGCGCGCTGCAGCTGCAAACGCCTCTGGTAAACTCAAAGATGAAATAGTTCCTGTCGCTACTAAGGTAAAAACTAAGAAGCTCCCAACTTCTTCTTTTTAACCCTCTGTGGTTGAGCTTTCTCTGTAACCGATAGTTCTTTGACAGATTATCGACCCCACGACTAAAGCAGAGAAGGCAATCGTCGTCTCTGTTGATGATGGTGTACGTCCAAACTCAAACATGGCAGATCTTGCAAAGCTGAAGACGGTCTTTAAACCAGACGGGTCCACAACAGCCGGTGCGAAACAAACTTTCCACCTTTCACTGACATAAGTCAGATCATGGATTGAAGCGTTTATATTTGTGTGTTGTGTAGGCAATGCTAGTCAGATTAGTGATGGCGCTGGAGCCGTACTGCTAATGAAGAGAAGTCTGGCGATGAAGAAGGGACTTCCTATTCTTGGAGTTTTCAGGTGAATGAAAAATGGAGACTTGCCAACATTTTGACTGTTCAAGAAAATCTGATACCAACAACTATGCAGGAGTTTTGCTGTTACTGGTGTGGATCCGGCTGTAATGGGTGTTGGTCCAGCTTTCGCCATTCCTGCTGCAGCTAACCTCGCAGGACTCAAAGTCAGCGATATTGATCTATTTGAGATCAACGAGGTAGTGAAAATGTTTCACATTGGTTTCTCTGTTTTTCAGAATAATCCATACTTATGAATCTCTCTATTAATAAATTGTTAACAGGCATTTGCATCTCAGTATGTGTACTGTTGTAAGAAGCTTGAGCTGGATACGGAAAAGGTGAATGTTAATGGAGGAGCCATTGCTATTGGCCATCCTCTGGGTGCTACAGGTTGCTACTTGCACCAAGCTTCTCTTACCAGATAATATGCAACATGTGTACAAGCTATAATAGAGTTTATCTATATGTTCAGGAGCTCGATGTGTTGCGACATTGTTGCACGAGATGAAGCGGAGAGGGAAAGATTGCCGCTTTGGAGTAATCTCAATGTGCATAGGTATATATTAGGATTTTCTTTGAGATTGAACTGGCGCAGTGATTACCTTAATATTATATTGATAGTACATGTAAAATGTGAAATGTAACAGGCACTGGTATGGGAGCTGCAGCTGTTTTTGAGAGAGGAGACTCTGTTGATGACTTTTGCAACGCTCGAGTTGCTAATGGGGACGGTCATTAGAACAACGTGGAGAGAAGAGAGGTTGAATAAGCAGAAGCAATAAAAGCATTGAGACGTCTAACAAATGTGAAGCTTTAGCTCTTTCACATTGTTGAACAATGAACAATTTGTCATTCAGAGTTTAGAAATCAACTACTACATTTCTGTGAACAAAGAGTTAAATCTAAAACCAAAGTTACATCCTTCCTCACACAAATCTTAGCATACCGGTCAATTCTCGCAAATCTCATTCTTCATCTTCTGGACACCCACCTGGCACCAACTGCATCACATTTTTCAAAACCGTTTCTTAGCATTTTGACGATTCAAATGATTTAATGTTAATGTGTTATATATTTCAAGATTATTGAAAAGAAACCAGAAGGAAGTTAAACAACGAATTGCTACTCTTAGAATTGTCTAAGAGTAAACGAGTACCCAATTTAGACATTTGTTATATCCTTGGAAAATATAGATTTGACTTACAATGGCGATGTTGTTACCATTGAGCAGAATCTGATCAAGCTTAGTGATCCGTCTTCCTTCTGCTGTGATCTCACTGCACAAAGATGTTTAATTTAGAGACACACGAATCTATGATCATATCTCCAAAGCAGCAAGGTCCTAAAGCATTATTAAATCACTAATCCACGCACCGCAAACAAACCCATGTAACCGAAAACACATATGATCCAGTTAAAATAGACTCTATACATAAATATAGGTAAAAAGGATCTGATCCTCATTTCATCAAAATGTCATTCTTCCGCAAAACAATGAACTTTGATGGAAATTAACAAACTAGAATGCGTAGGAATCAGTTCAATATCATTCCTCGGGTCAGTATTGAAACTTGGTATTGACATATTGCAATCAATTACTGAAAAAAAATAGTACTGAGTGAGAAACAAAATCCAAAGGCTGGGTTCTCAAATATCGCATCAATGGTTCAATGTCTGTGTTTCACCTCCTAAACCTAATCAAAACAGAAACAGGCAATAGATTTTGCGGGATAAACCCACCAAGCAAAAACCAGGAGAAACATATCAAAATTGGGGAAAAAAAACCCTAAATCCTAAATCAGACTTACTACTCGGTGACATCCTCAAGGACCATGTTGACGTAAACGTCGAACCCTTTGAGAATACCTACGAGCTCCTTATCTCCTTTCATAATCACCCATATCTTCGATCCTATGCACCTGTCGATTAGCTCTGCACAACACACGAATCGCAGATAGTTCAAAAAAAAAACACACGAATCGCAGATCCAGTTCGATTTTCTTCCGTATAAAAGACATGAAGTGAGAGATGTAGAGAACGAAGTGCATACCTGATGGAAGAAGCTGCGACGGATTGTTCGCCATTACGCAAGAATAGTGAGGCAAGTCAAGTGTTTTGGATTTTCTCTGCTCTTGTTGCTCCAAGCTTTTCGATTTTTAGGGTATTTTTAGACGACAATCGTACAGAGTGTTTTACTTTCGGGAAATTTGCAAGAAAACCCTCAAACTATCTGTTTATGTTGACTTTCAACTATAGAAAATATCTATATAAACCTTCCATAATTAAATGGACGTAATCAAGTCCCAAATTAATTAACCTGTAACTGTTACACGGGCCACAAGAAACCACAAAACAATCCAAAAATAAAACATGCGAGCTCTCTACACGAGTCTTCCACAGGAACATCATCTATGTTTGTCCACGAGAACACATTGATCCAAAAACATGTGAGCTTCTCTCTTTTGTCCACGGATATCATTGTCACTAGAAAACAAAAGAGTATTGTCAAAGCTTTTTATGTCCTAATGTCAAACCCACATGAAAGAAAACCAATAAAAGAGTATTTTGCTTTGTTGAAAGAGAGAGAGAGAGCACCGTACCTCTTCTCCAACAAGATTAATCATCGTTCTTTGAAACTCCATCTGAATATGATTGAAACTCCCTGCGGACATAAATAAATCAAAACATTGAACTACATAAAGCATAAATAAATCAAATCGGTTGAAACTCACAAGAAGCCATGAAATCAATCCGTTCTGAGAAGGAACACACTTTCATTTCATAAACTTAAATTTCATATCATAAACTTAAATATCATACAAGACTCGATGAGACTTAATTGAAACAACAGACTCAATCAAACAACATACTCGATCAAACAACTAAAGCAACAACAGACTCGATCAAACAACTAAAGCAACAACAAACTCGATCAAACAACTAAAGCAACAACAGACTCGGTGAAACAACACACACAAAATCAGGACAACATGTCCTTAATTAACTTGTTCTTTAGAGCAATTTCTATATCAGAAAGTGGTTCTGTTTTTCCTAGGAGTCTTTCAAGCACCCTTTTATCTGAAATCTTATCTTTGATGGCCAAGTCCTTCTCCTTTAGATCCCACATGGTCTGAATCTCTGACAGACACTGGTTTTGTTCGTCCTTAGAGGCTTTCGCTGCCCTCTTAGCTTTCGCTGCTTTTACACCAGGAGGTCGAACCATGACCTCATCATCTTCAATGTTAACCGACTGGGAGCTACCAGATTGAGCTGAACCATCCTCACGTTTTCTTCTTTTTGAACTCCATCCGCCTGCACCTTGACCAAACGAGTTGCTACACCATTTCTGGTCATACCGAAGCTCCTTCCATGCGTGCTCAAGGGTGAATTTCGCCTTGTTGTCATTGTAGAAGATCTGATGTGCCTGCTTCAGAACATCATCATCATTCTGGCCACTTGTCTTAAGTTTTTTTGCAGCCTCAAATGCTCCACAGAACTTGGAGACAAGCTCATTGATCTTCCTCCACCTCTGCTTACACTTACTGTGATCTCTCTTCTCAGCAGATGGAACCTTAGGACTAGCATTATATAATGTTGCTATGCGTGTCCAAAAGGCACCACTTTTCTGCTCATTTGACACTACAGCATCCTTGCTGGTGTTAAGCCAGGCGCTAATGAGCACTATATCATCTGTGGGACTCCATCTCTTCCTCTCTTTACGCTCCTCAGCTGTCCCTAAACCCTCTAGTGTTGGTTCATCAAAACACTGACTACTAAAGAGGGGAATTTCTGATGATTGAAGAGGTCTGGTTTGGGAAGCAATGTCATAAGGGTGGTGGCTATCCTGTTGACTATTTAGAAGGTCCATAAAATTTTGGGATTGACCATATGGATTCGTAGAATCCATAACCTAACTTTTCTGTTTGAAAAAAATAAAAACAAGAATGAAAGAGAAGAAGTTGAAAGAGAAGATGTAGGTGAAGAGAAGAAGTAGTTACAGATATATATAGAATTAATGGTTGTGTTAAAGCAGACCACAAGTAGTTCTGCTCTTTGTATTAAGCATTCAATCGATGCATTGATTTACAGATACAAGTCTAATCACACTTAAACTCAACAACCAAACCCTAAAATCTAACAAACTCTAGCATTTATTTCACTTTCTAACCATATAGTTACAATTGAACAAGGGTTGTATTAAGCAGGTACAAGTCTAATCACACTTAAACTCAGAGAAGCAATTGAAAGATCTGAGAGAAGTCAAGTCAGATTTTGAAGCATACCTCGTTCTCAGAGAAGAATTGCTGGAAAGAACATTCTCAAGTTCCTTCAGACTCTCCTCCGGTGCAGAACACGAACACCTATCAATTGTATATCAAATTACAGCAACAAGACCTCAAGAAACTAAAAGAACAATTTCTAAAACAATTTCTTACCTGCTTACGTCCCAAACGTTGTCTGAACATGTCCACTTTAAGGAAAGAAGAGCGTCTACAGGTAACCGTCTCCATTTAGAGCACTCGTCGCAAGATGCCCATCGATCGTGTTCACTGAAAAACAACAATATTCGTTAGTAAATCAAAGAAGAAGTTATCTTGCCATTCATTTCTTTGACTTGAGAAATGAAAGGAAAGAACTTACCCTGAAGGTCTTGTAGTAACTATCGTCCTCTTTCCAAAGACAGGAGGTTCTTGTGCATAACATTAACAAGAACTATGACTTAGCTGAGGGAAGTTCAGTACAAAGTTAAATCACACAAAACTCATTATTTGTTAAAAGAATCAACAAAGTCTACCAAACTTACGTGAGTCTCAACTCCATAGATTCTTCACTATGCAAAAGCAGTCTCTTGTTTTTTGCTCCAATGGTTCGAATCCTCTTCTGATACACCAGACCATGATGTTTCCTTGTTCGAAGCACAGTTGGTGAGACCAGAGCCCTGTTTATAAAGATCGCATCCAGATAAGTAAGAATGGAAGCTAAGCAGAAACAAAACCAGCACACATTTATGCAAAAACCAGTTAATAGAAACACGAAACTCAGACTTGATCATCATAGTAAACATCGAGCCAGGCCTAATCAAAAGACCAAGCAACCCTTAACATCTTCAAATGTTACCAGAAACCCTAGAGATAGGAGTTACCCAAGAACCCCCAAATCAATTTGGCGAAATCCCAAATTCGAAAACCCTAATTTCAAAAACAAGAACCGTGATTTCAAGCAGGCTCAAATCCGATTTCACAGAACCCTAATTTCACTATAAACAACGAATTGAATACGAATTATTAAAGAAATGAGAGGATTACTTACATGCGAAGACATTGAATTTTGGTGAGGAGAATCCCGGTTGATTTCTCAACCAAATTCGCCGACTCTTCCCATGATTCTTTCATCGATGACAATCGACCACTCCATCGATGAGGATTGACCTCTTTCTCGACTGAAATCGGATTTTGGCAAGAAATCGGCGTGGTTTTCGCGTCGAGAAAGTGAGAGGAAGAGAGAAACGAAAAAAAAATTAATGAGCGTGGTATTTGTTTTTTTTTTATTACCCTTTGTTATTTTCCAGTCATCCAATAAAAGTTTGACATCTGTGCGGGTCTTAGTTTAAAACAAGTGTCTAATATTAGACACAGATCTAATATTTTAGACACTCAAATTTGTTTTTTTAATCAGTTAAATTCTTTAGACTCTATGTTTAGACCCCATAAGTTGTGGGTTGGGGTTGGTCTAACACGGGTCGGGTATGAAGAAATGTAAAAGTAAGAAAAATAAAAACCCTTGATTTATTGCATGATGGTGATATCGCATACTACATATACAACAACACTTGCCTCTTATAAACGAACATATCTCTCATTGGTTTTTTATAGCATGCAAGAAATTCTCCACACGAAAAAACACATACGGCCCATTAATTCCGATCACGCGATCACACTCTCTCGCGATACATGTAATGCAGAGACCGTAGAAGCTACTTGATCGTGCCAAAGCTATTAGTATCATGTCACATCCACTAGAAGCATCTGATAGACTGGTTAATTTTAAGACATATCGATGTTACAAAGTTGGTAAATTCTCCCAACTGTATCATTCACATGAGGCTCAGATCGATCTTACGTTTTTCGAGATATTGTCTATTTTCCTTTCACCCTTATCTATAATCTTGGTTGAGTGCCAATTTAACCAATCACACTTGTTTCTTGGAGATATTCGATCCCTATTCAGAAAATTAGTTCTACATGTCTTAATTTTTGGGGGTTGAACTTGAAATCACTTTTTGAACTAAACGGAAGGCGAGTGAGTTCCTATAAAAAAATAAATGGATCATGACGACTTAAGAAAATAAAATATGAAAAGTATTCGACGTTCAAGTTCATTAAAAGAGAAAAATACCACGTTATTGGTCAAAGATAAAAAAAAAATGGAAATGTATTTTTAAGTTCTAACCATGTGTAAAGTTGTGAATTTCCGTGGAAAATTATGATGTTATTGTAAACTTTATATATGCGCATAAAGAGAGTGGCTAATTGGCTATACAAATATGACATTATAAAGACATATTTTTATATTCGTATATTCTACTATACTCCCTACAGCTGGAACTGAAGGTTTCCGAATGTTCATGCTGGAGCGGAAATCTTCAAAAAGTAAGACTGGTAATCCCTTAGTGAAAATATCTGCATATCGTAGAGCTCAAAACATATAAAGAATCTTAAGTGCAACTTTTTCTCCAACAAAATGAATGTCAATCTCTACATGTATATCTTTACATATTTGACATTATGAGGTCAATATTCTAAAATTATGTAATCGAACGGGGAAAAAAAAATTATATACAACAGAACAAAATAGATATGAAAAAGAGCACATGATCGAAATGCAACTATTTTGTATCAAATTTTTAAGATGTAAAAGTAAGATGTCAATTTTTAAATGTGAATATATGACAAAAGATCGATAAACTCTTCATCATCTACAATTAAAAGAATTTTCACGCCGATCAAAATTCTTGTTTAGTAATTATTGAAAAACGATGATGGGACCAACCAAATTTAAGTCGGCTCTTCTAACACCTACCGTTGAGCAAGTTGTGGGGATTTAATTGCTGAACCTTTTTCCTCTCAATTCCTAACATTTTCAATAAATTAAACGTGGAACACACAGTGAGTTGGAACCGGGACAGTATGTTTTAATGTGTGTTTTGTACCGAAAATTGATATGATTCGTATTTAATGTGTGATGTTCATGAATTTAACCAAAACGTAAATGAAAAAAAAAAAAAAAAAAGAGAGTGGATGGAGAGGACAGTTACAGGTTAATTAATTTGGATCTGGGTTCTCGGCCTGGAAGAGATCGAACAAGTTGTAAATATTAAAGTGCAAGCATCCACACCACACTCTTTCCTAATACTATAATATTTGTTAATTATCTAAAGCTTGAATAGACCAAACCAAAGCAACCAAATAATTAAATCTCTTGCTTGAATCTTGCTGAGAAAACCGTCCAGAGTCATGTGATCTCCCCTACTCTCGGATTCATATATAAAATTCAATATTGACTAATAGCCGAGTCCCAAGTCCGTAGAATTCTTCTTTATTAGGGAAAATTGAAATAAATAAAACAAAACAGTCTAAATCATGTCAATGTTTTGGAACCCAGTTTATATTCCATTAAAAAGTATTCAACTTTTTTGACAATAGCTGATTGTATATTATTGACGAAATACTAAAATCGGGAAATAACGACATGGTCATCCCAAAAAAAAAAACGTTATGGTGGTCCCAAATTGGTTTCTAGGCTTTTATTTATTCATTAAAAAAAATGATTTTTGATCTTTTCAAAACCGAACCTCATATTTTTATAGCGAGTTAAATGGTATTTTTGCATTTTTTTGTAGGTGGAGCCCCGAGCCTGGAGGTAGGTATGTATATTTAAAAAAAATATACTCCTAGTTGAAAGAGTATATTTGGTTATAAATTTTGCCTTATTCTTATTATATATGTCACACGATCCAAAATAGCATTTGCCTTATGGTTTGTGGCCCCATGTCATTAGTATGATGAGCGATTCCTTCTATGTAAGCGGCAGCCCTTGTTAACTAGTGAATAACTGAATACTGTCTCCTTTGTAGTCCAGATTCATTTGCGCTTCTTCATAACGACTGAGAGTGACGATGATTCCTTTCCTTTTTTTTTTTTTTTTTTTATCAAGATAACAACAGTATTATTGATGTGGTAACCACTTAGATCTTTTTAATCAATTATCCTTCAAAATGATTCAATGGTTCAGAAGACGACGGATCTTTGGAACTAGATAATGAAACTTTTTTCTTGTAATTTTTTTTTAATTTGTAACGAAGATTGATATGCCCTTGCACCACCACTTCCACTTGGTATTACTGTACTATATATTATGCTGCTACAGTAGTACAGTACCTCTTCGACATCCTACAGTAGTACAGTACTATAACATGCATTCTATTGTGATATTATAGATCTTTAACAAAATTTGTTTTTGAAGTTATAATTAAAAAACTATAATATCACAATAGAATGCATGTTATTAGTCTATTATAGTACTATCTATGTAAAAATAATAATTGTTAAAAATTCAATCTTTAGAAAAAATTGTAACTGCTAATATCGATGACGAAGTTGAAAATAATATTAACATACTTTTTGAAACTACTACATATTAGAAATAACAATTATTGCGTCTAATTTTTGGATGCATATAAAAAAACAACAGTATAATAACAAAAAAAAATTCAGAATATCAACGGTCATAAAGGAAAAAAATTAAATTAATTTTGCATGCATTGTTGAAAACAACATTTAATTTGAATAAAAAAAAAACTCTATATTAAAATGAAAGAGAGAGAGAGTAGTGTTAATTAATTTATACAGGTTTTACTGCTGTTAACTTAATGTATATGATTAGAAATATATATTTACATAAGATTTTTTTAAAAAATTATTATCTTATAAAATTTTGCTAATTTTTATTCTGCTTAGATTTTGGATTAAAAAAAACATTAGACATGTGTCAATTATATGAGAAAAGAAATGTATAGGAACTTAATAAGTTAAAATATACGTCTATATTTAGATATTGTAAATATATAATATAGTGTTATGAGAATCGGTCAATTTATATAATCAATTTTTGATACATATTAGTAAGACGCATGTCGTAAATTCGTAATCCAATAAACTGTAAAGTTGACACGCGTGCACATTTAGCATCACATAATAAATGTTGTTGTTGCGAACTTGCGAAGGATAGACAGGAAAGAAAAAAAACACTGTTGTAAAACAAGATACCCCTGCAGTAGTATATAGGAAGAAGCCGACAACACCGTGTAAAGATAGTGTCTCACAAGGTAAATCGATAACTTTAGCTAAAATAATAATAACTTATAAGTAACAAACTAATAAAGGGGTGACAGCAAAAATGTAGAAAGAGACAATGTCAATAGTAGAACAGAAATAACACGTTTTGGTCGTTCACCTACGTGGTAGAAGTCCCCAGGTGACGTGGCAGATCCTATGAACATAGACGAAATATCGTCCCAGTTCATCTGTTACAGTTACAAACGTACGCATATATAAGATTAACTTCAGAGGTTGTCTCTCCCAGCCTGTCTAAAGACATCTGTGTATACTTAATTATCCAGAGAGATTTAGAAAGAGATGGAGAGAAGCTTGAAGAAGATGAAGAATAATAATACCAACTCAACAAGGAGCAATTTGATCAAAGACAATGAATTGTTTCATGTGATTCACAAAGTTCCTTGTGGAGATACTCCCTATGTTAAAGCTAAGCATGCTCAGGTCCAGATTCTTCTTCTTCTTCTTCTTAATTCTTCTTGTTTTTGAGGTTTTATTTTTTGTTTATGGATCAAATTTACAAGATTACACATTCTTTGTTATCTTTGTTTCTAACCTCCTTAATTTTTTTTTTTTTTAACATTAACCTCCTTAATTTCTCTTAATTTTTAATTGTCTTTGATACAAATGAAAAATATTTCACGGTACTATAACATATGAGTATAGAATAACCAACTTTTTAATGTAACTTGGATTGAATGATACTGATTTTAATGTAACTTGGATTGAATGATATTGTATTTTTTTCCCTGAAAAAACTAGTTAATCTAAAGTTAGATTGAACACAAAAGTAAATTTTCTAAAGTTAATCTCAAATAATGTGTAACACTTCTTCCGTTTCTTTGATTATTTTTAAAGCTGATTATGAAAAAGAAAAGAAAAAAGCTGATTATGCGAAAAAAATAAAAAGAATCTGTTACAAATTTAGATTTAAAGCTTAGATGTTGCGGTGTGCGAATGAAATAAAAAGCTGATTATGCGAAAAAAAATAAAAAGAATCTGTCACTAGTTGCACCGAACGGTCCGGACAATTATGTTCGGCGTTTACTTTTTCAGAGAATGGTACAAAAAGTCTTTACCTCCCAAAGAATATTCCTTTTTATTTTTTCATCTGAAAAAATTATTTACATTTATACATATATATTTTTGGGAGAATTTGCTCAATAACCATAAAAAAAATTGATATCTATATTTTTTTGGCACATCATCTCATACTTTTTTTTTGTTGTTAATAAAATGCATTCATCAATCACGGCAACATCATCTCATACTTGCTCAAAATACATTAATGTATTTTTAATATGTGAAGACTGAAGAGTCAAGTACGGTTATTAATAATTAAGAGTAACTATTTGGTTGCAGTTGATAGAGAAGAACCCAGAGATGGCAATAGTGTGGTTTTGGAAAGCCATAAACACAGGAGACAGAGTAGATAGCGCTCTCAAGGACATGGCTGTTGTAATGAAACAACTTGACCGTTCCGAAGAAGCCATCGAAGCCATCAAATCCTTTCGTCCTCGTTGTTCCAAGAACTCCCAAGATTCCCTCGACAATGTCCTCATCGACTTATACAAGGTCTTTTACTATAACCATACATATATATATATATATCTACTTGCACTCTAATAAAATTATGCAATGATATACAGTCTAGCTAGTGGATCCAACTAGGCGATGGATCGACACATTGACCACTCTGTGTAATATATAACAACAATGTGTTAATTGTTATCATAACACTCATGACATGGCGTAATTTCTTACAATGAATAGAAATGCGGGAGAATGGAGGAGCAAGTTGAGTTGTTGAAGAGGAAACTAAGGCAGATCTATCAAGGAGAGGCTTTCAACGGCAAACCCACCAAGACCGCTCGCTCCCACGGCAAAAAGTTTCAAGTGACCGTTCAACAAGAAATCTCAAGATTACTGGTAATTTAATTAGTGATCCAATCCGATTCGTGTCTAATTTATGTTCTGTTTCTTTTCTTTTCCGCCATGGATTTAACTGGAATAATAAATAAACAGGGGAACTTGGGGTGGGCATACATGCAGCAAGCCAAGTACTTGTCGGCAGAAGCGGTATACAGGAAAGCCCAGATTGTGGAGCCGGACGCTAACAAATCTTGCAACCTCGCGATGTGCCTTATCAAACAAGGCAGGTTTGAAGAGGGAAGGTCGGTTCTCGACGATGTGATCGAGTCTAGGGTTTTGGGGGCAGATGACTGTAGGACAAGGCAACGAGCGGATGAGCTTCTGAGTGAGTTAGAGGCTTCGCTGCCACGTCGGCGAGATGCTGAGATGGAGGATGTCTTGGGAAATATCTTAGACGATGACTTCGTTCTTGGCCTTGAAGAGAGGACAGCCACTAGTTTTAGATCTAAGAGACTCCCAATCTTCGAACAAATATCGCCATTTAGAAATCAATTAGTTTGCTAAGTAAATGATTTTGCGTCTCTTATGTATCATATACAGCTTTCCCGCTTCGTAGTTTTTGATGGGTTAGAGAAAAAATATATGTATTCTGGTTCTCTTTATGTAACTTTGTATATACAACAATAATAAATGTCTGGTGGGTGGTATAATTGCTTTCCGGCTGACGTCAGTGGTTAAGACGAACCCAATTCGGTAGAGTTTGGTTTTAGTTCGGTTAAGTTTTGTTGAATACGCATGCTTGGTTCGAGAAATCTATCGAACGCAAACCGGAATACTTAAAAATGTTCATCATATTCGATCATTCTTTGGGTTTTTGTTTTCAGCTTTCAACGAATCGTCGAAGCCTCTAATTTTTGTATTTTGTTGTGTTGTTCTTGGCTCAAGAGCCTAACATCTTGTCAAAGATAAATTCCATTTCTTTTCCTGGCACGGGGAACAGCGACAAACACACCTTACAGAGATATCCAATCCTGTAGGCGATATCGAGAATCTCCGACGATGGAACCAGAGGTATTTAGAGATAAAGAAGCGATGAGAAGATGGTCGAGAGTCGTTAGATCGAAAGGGAAGACGATTGGTTTGGTTCCCACTATGGGTTTCCTCCACGACGGCCACTTGTCCCTCGTCCGTCAATCCCTTTCCCTCTCCGACGTCACTGTCGTCTCGATCTACGTCAACCCAGGCCAGTTTTCCCCCTCCGAGGACCTCTCTACCTACCCTTCTGATTTCTCCGGCGATCTCGCCAAGCTCGCCGCCCTTCCTTCCTCCGGTTCCGATGTCATAGTCGTGTTCAACCCGAGAAACCTCTACGACTACGACGGAGACGACGGCCGGAGGAAGAAGTCAAGCGGCGGCGGGAGGGTTGTGAGCTGTGTGGAGGAGGGTGGGTTGGGGCACGAGACGTGGGTTAGAGTTGAGAGATTGGAGAAGGGTCTGTGCGGGAAGAGCAGGCCTGTGTTCTTCAGAGGTGTCGCCACCATTGTCACCAAGCTTTTCAATATCGTTGAGCCTGATGTTGCTGTGTTTGGGAAAAAGGACTATCAGCAATGGCGGCTTATCCAGAGAATGGTGAGAATCTCAAATGAATCTCCTTTTTTTTTTCTTTTTTCAGATTCTGGATGGTTTTAGGAACAAAATCTATATCATATATACTCAGAAATCGTCTTTAGATGGCTAATTTCAGATTGATTGTCTCTTCTCATTTTGCTTCCCTTGTTATGTCTGTATCGTACAGGTTCGAGATCTTGATTTTGGGATAGAGATAGTAGGTTCAGATATAGCTAGGGAAAGGGATGGACTTGCGATGAGCTCGAGGAATGTTCGTCTTTCAGCCGAAGAGAGGCAAAGGGTACAGTCACATCCCATGTTTTCAATTTGAACAAGCATACGAATACTTACTATATTTTGTTGATTAACGGTCCTGTTGCTTGTTATGTGATACGGCAGGCGTTGTCTATAAGTAGGTCACTGGCCATGGCTAAAGCCTCTGCAGCAGAAGGGGAAACAAGTTGTACAGAGCTCAAGGATATGATCATTCAAGAACTTGTTGGAGCTGCAGGACGAATCGATTATGTTGAGGTAAGCATCAGATCATGTACTTAGATGGCCTTTTTTTTTTTTTTTTTTAATTGTGGAACCTACATTAGCTGAACCAGCAAAATATATTGGAAGTGGAATTGGATTTGGGAATAAACTGTTGCGAGAAACAAGACTCTCTACATATACATACCATTCAGTTTTGATGTGAGCAATGATCATGAGCAAATGCAGATTGTTGATCAAGAAACTCTTGAAGGAGTAGAAGAGATAAAGAGTGGAGTAGTGGTTTGTGTTGCTGCCTGGTTTGGAACGGTCAGACTCATAGACAACATTGAGATCGGTGTCGTCCCTGTCTAGATATAATTGTCTGCATCAATTTTCAACTCTGGTCCGTTGAAAAGAACTTGGAAGCGTCTAAGATAGTAAATTTGAATGACAATGCATATGAAGCCTTCACAAATAGAGAAGAATGATGAGAAGCAGCATAAACTATCAGCTTTACAGTGTCTGTCTGAAAGAGACAGGTTGGAAGCACGAATGATATATTTCCACATTCTCAATGTCTCTCCATTTGTAACCTCTTTCATTTCAAACCTGAGTGTTTGAGTTTTGTATTTTGAATTGTTTTTTGATACGCAAGTACGAATAAACTATACTTGACAGGTTTGGCTGTGACAGAGATTCATCTTATACATTATTATCAACCACAAAATTAGACCAAAAACTTTGCTTTTCTTTAAATAGTCCAGTTTAAAACGAGTCTCTGATATCATCAGCACCAGACATTTTTCTTGGTATTGTGATAGATAACTCAATTCCTACAATTGAGAATGATGCCAGCCTCGTTTCATCAGAAGTAAGAGGACAGTTCAGAGGATATATGTAACCACATCTTCTGGATGATGAACACAACAAGAAAACTCTCCTTGGTAGAAACAGCAGACAGATCTCATCAAGTAGATAGAGAGAGTATCCAAACCAAAGCAGCCCCAATAGAAAAACAGCCCAGTATTAAAAAAAAAAAAGCCCAAAAAAATTTGGTTAGATCCACCCGAGGGTGGAGAGCCTTAACCGGATGTGTTCAAAGACCCGAAGGTCAATCCCGTCTCTGTCAGAGGAGATGCCAACCATCTCTCCTTTCTACGAACACAGCTGTTAGACACTTTCTCATTATATATATAATCAACTAAAAAGAGCTAAAGATCCGATGTGGGACAATTTCGTTTTTTAAAGAGGAAAACATAATTTGGGGTGAGAGAGGCTCGAACTCTCGACCTCAGGATTACTCAGATAGCTATGAGACCTACGCGCTAGCCAACTGCGCCACCACCCCGTTGTTTGCTAATCTCGGAAACAGTATTTATGTAAAGAAGTTTACTTGACACTTATCGTTCCAGTTTTGTCTCTGTCGAGAGAAAACTCTTTTGAGGTACGCACAACCACAATCCGCTTCTTCTCTTCTCTGCTCTTTCTCAATTCCTCCTTCCGTCTCCTTCTCCTCACACTCTCTCTTGGGTTCCTGCTAATTCCAGGTTCGTTCGCTAGTTTTCATTCTACTTCATCTGTTTTACCTCTCCCTGACGCCGCCGCTCTGACTCTTGAATCTCAATGTAGATTGGTTTCCTTATTCATTTTATTTGAACAATGTAATTGGTGTTTCTTCGGATCGACATTGGGAATCTACTAGTTTTGACATTCTGTATCTTGGCGTCTAGAACGGGATTCAAACCTCAAATTCAATGTCGTAGATACAAACTTATCTATACCAAGCCAAGCCTTGCTGCAATCAGGTTCTCGAATTCAATCTGATTTTTTGTTTTTCTTCTTGTGATGTAGAGATTAGGCTTGGGGATCTCCTTCCGGGATTAGGCATGTTTTAGTCGCGAGTTCTAAGGTTTTACCAATGGTTGGACATGTTGTATCTCCATCATTATGCGTTCAGCTGCGGATGCCCGAGGTTCACTTTAGTAAAAGAAGCTGCCTCTCCAGGAATCCTCATGCCCAAAAGTTGATTCTCAATCTTTAGCTAACTACATAGCTACACTGTTGTTGTTGTTGTTCTTGACCATATGAGAATTCTTAAAGTCAATGCCTTTTTGTAGGAAGCCTTTTGGGAGTTGCAACATCACATGGAAATCATCAGGGAAAGCTCGCAAACTTTATGTTTCTACTACTCCCTTGAATCTTGGAGCGTCTTTGTCTCGGGGAGAGTCTTCTTGTAAGTGTTCTTGCTTGGCATCTCTCGCGGATTTTGATGCTGTTGCTGGTTCCGGTTGGGTCCCTATCGGTGACCAAGTTCTCCTGATGGCCAGCATATTCCTTACATATATGGCTGGAGTGATTCCTGTTCAAAACTCCGGTTACTCTTCCAGAATGAGCACCGTGGAGGAGAATCCGGATGTTGGAACTTCAGAATCTTCTGGTAGGTAAGAGTAGTCATTTGAAAATATTCAAAATGAGTATGCAGTCTCTATTCCATTTTCACTTTTCAGGGGCAGTATAGCTGGATGGTATCAATACAGCAAATTGTTGTGTATTCACACTGCCCCTTTCTTCTATGCTCTGAATTTAGGGACACGGGTTTTGAGGGTAATTTGAAGTCTGTATGGGATGTAGTGAAAGAAAAGCTTTTAGATTCTTTAGACTCCCTCAAGCGTGAGAGTACACTTGGAAGCAGAGTCCTCAAAGCCAAACCGCCCCAAGGGAAGCCCCCGCTGAGCTTGTATGCCATATCTGAAGGGCCCCAGGTGTACTTGCTCTGGTCATGTTTTCAGAAACTTGAAGAAGAGGTCAGCTTGTGCCTGCTTTCTTCAGTATTTCAGTTTGAGCATATTTGTTTTCAAGTGGTTCCAATGATTTCTAGTTCAGGGACATGTGCACTTTGAGTCAAGTAATTGCATCGATGTCAGTGTTCTAGAGTAGCAGATGCCATTTTATGTCACAATGCTGAAATGCACAAACCTGCCATAAAAAAAATCTTTGAGGTGGGAAGATTTTAATCAAACTACCTTTGGCAAGAACTTACTGACTCATCTGATTGTTTCCTTCTTCTCTAGTAGTAAGATCTGTTATTCTCTACCCTTAGTAGCATCCGAGACACTAGTTTGCTGTGTTTTTCCATACCTTATGATCAGCTATTGTATTTGCTCTGCAGACAAATAAGATATCTAACACAATCAATTCGGATGAGTGGATGGTTAGTTTTACTGATATTGTCCGCGAAGCATATCAAGGAGCATGCACGGCTTGGCTAAAAAGGGAACTGTGTGTGGAAACCACTGATTCTGACAAGGTAGGTCGATACCATATATATGCATTTGGTGACTGTAGAACTGTTTTCTAGTTTGTTTCTTTCATTATTTGAAAACCAGAATTGAAATGAACCCCAGAATCTATGGATGTGCAGGCGATTACTCCTTTGCTGATCAAAATGCTAAATGAAAAGGACGCTATTTTTGATAAAATAATAAAATCAGGCAAGGAGGATCTGTTTGCAGAATTCTTATATTTCCATAGATTTGGATCTTCCGGGAAAGCTTCTTGCTACGACCTTAGCTTGTTCCGGACTCACGGAGTTGCCATTTTGGAAGACTTCATTATAACTTTAGCAGATGGGGTCGCTAGCATCTATCTAGAGCTCATTTCTGTAGACAGCCAGTTTTCAGATGAGATGAATAGTGGAGGATTAGATATCTGTAACCTTTCTAGTAGAGCACTCCAAAAACTACGTAATGAGGTAAAAGAAAAAACACTTCCCTTGTGTTTAGTTCCACCTTACATCTCATCTCTCATGGACAAAGATTTCATTTCTACTTGGTAGGTAGCTCTATACCAGTGGTTGCATCAGAATATGGAAGCAGTTGTGTCGATGTATGAGGATCGCTTTGACCTCTACATTCTTCAAACTCAGGTTATCAACAACCTTGATGGTGGTGATGATACAGAAAGGCTAAGTTGGTGGAGAAAGCTTACACCGGGAAAAACTAAAGCTGCCTCATCATCTCCCATGCGATACTCCATAATAAGTGATTTCTCATTGCCCGTTAAACGAACAAAGGAGCTTAAGGCTCTGTCGGGATGGTAAAACCTCTCTCTTCTTTTACCTCCATCACGAAGCCGAAAATACATGAGAATTCACATGAGAAAGTGTTTGATGTGTACAGGAGGTACTACTTCAGTCTGTTTCTGGAGTTATCAGACATCGGAATGCCAATTATCAGAGTGGTGTTGGATAAAGTGAGTAGCATCATATCTTTCTTTCTTGTCACCCTGATCGGTCGATCAGTCGGGCTCATCTTCACCGGGATTAGACAATCTCTCCGGTGGAAGTGAAATTCTCATAATTGTGACGGTAATTTTTTTCCGTCGACCTCATTTTTTGGTGTCCTTTTGATGATTCTTGTTTGGTAAGTGATAAGTTGGTGAAATATAATATTAACTTTAGTTTTGGCATTGACTCCATTGATTCAACAACAAGATTGCCATTGTCCTCGGTGCTTCTGTTTTCTTATCTCTCTGCAAAAGAGTGTATATTTTTTAATGTCTTCTGCCAAATTAGAAAAAACTATGTTCTTTCATGAAAAAAACTCTAATCAGAGATGCAAGGTCATTGTCATCAGTGATCCCTTGAAGTTAAGTTATAACTATGGACATCAACATATAGACTGAAAAACGTCCTAGGTCTGCTGCACTGACTCAATAGACTTAATCCAATTCTCCCATAATGTAGAAAAAAATTGTAGGATGTATTGTGCAATTGCTATCGACTCTAGACTTAATCCACTTCTCTCATATTTTTTTTTAAAAAATTTCAAACTTCGTTTTTGAAGTTTTTGAAAAAGCATTCAATCAACGTCCATGACAAATATATTAAGACCAAAATGATTAGGCGGAATCAGGGCGATGTCTTGTAGAGTTTTTGGGGCCGATTGGTAAAGATTGTGACTGTAGGCTGTTACTGTAGGCTTTTAGCTGTAAAAACTGTGACTGTTATTTTATTTATTTATAGAAGTATGATTGGTAACAAAAACTGTAGAAATTGTTACTATTACTTTTAAATATTATAATTTTTTTAAAATATTTTTTTATCTAGAATAGAAATTATATATTTTTATTTTGTTCTAAATATAAATATTCAAAACAAATATTTTTTTTATTTTTTATTGAATTTTTTTTTTTCATAGAAAACAAATTAATTTAAAAATTAATCAATTAATAGAATAAAAGGGATCTTAAAAGAAAAAGAAAAAAATATTAATAATTAATAAGTTAAGTTTTATTTGTTATAAAATTTATATAATAAGATGTGAGTAAAGTTTTGATTTTATTGGGAAGAAAAATAAGAAACAATTATTTATTTGTGGTATTGAATTAAAAAAAATAATAATAAAACCCAAAAACATCGAAACATGAGAGGAGAAGAGAGAGAAAAGTGGAAAAAGTGAATAAAAAGTGGCTGTAAGAAAAAATATAAAAACAAGAAGAAAATTTTGAAAATGACTTTTAAGGCTTTTAAATATTTTAAAGTAAAAAAAGTGTGATTGGTTTATTTTTCACTGTTAAGGCTGTGAAATAGCTTAAAGTACTCACAGTCTCTATGCCAATCACGCCTTTGTTCGCTATGTCTCGCAGATCAACTTATCACTCAAAAGTACCAAATACACTTAGTAATAGTCTTGTATTTAAAACAAGGCTGGTTAGTTTCGTTCCCATGTTTGAAGGCTATCTCGAAAAAATTTCATTAAATTATTTGCTCCTCGGTCTAGCATTGGTTGTGTGTTCTACAATGAACCGGTCTAGAAAAAGATTGGAAGATGATTTTCAAGTAGAATTTACGAAATCGATTATGAAGATCAGTTGAAAGAAGTTTTAGAAGTCATAGCTAGATGAATATCAAGATTGGCGCATCGTGCAATGACAAAACATATTGTCCCATTATTTTTAAACCATTCAGTCAACTTGTTTAATCTAAAAGAAAAAAATATGCATAAATCTCTTCGTCTATCAATCAAGCTAATCTTGCTGTTTTTTTCTTAACATCAAAAACACAATTTTATTAAGTTTGCGGAAATAGGCTTTCGTCTAGAGAAAGCAAAAAAAAAACCGCTAAACTTACATGGGAGAAACAGTAACTACGTGTTCTTGCACATTTTGCAAGTGAATCCGCACGGACATTTCCAGATCTAGAAATATTAAAGATGTAGAAAGATACAAAAGATTCCTTAAAAATTCTAAAATCTTATAACTCTGACGCAAAAGTCGGCCATTCCCCTGGATTTGCGAGCATTGTGATCAAATCTGTTGCAAAGATAGCACTCGTCATTGATTCTGAGATTAAACACTTCATTGCCCATAGAAGAGTATCAAGCTCGGCATGTAGTGGCGATAGACTTCTCCTTGATCCCTTCAATCCCAGTCTTAAGAGCTTTTCTTCAAAGATCACAAGCCAACCATGTCCACTCCGAGTGTCGGAGTCAAGCCAAAAACCATCAATCTGGCAAATCGGAACATATGGATTGGGGAGGATTGTGTCAATACAAACAACATGATCCGCTTCAGTAGACTCATCTCTAGAATTAGCAATCCTCCACTCTTCTGCTTCCTTTATTGCAAGTGCAAGGGTATCTCGAGGATCTTCGACCACATTCTCAAAAATCTTTCTATTTCGCGCTTTCCAAATAAACCACATGACTGACGGAAATGCCCGGATTGATTCCTCCCTCGTACCTCTTTCTTTGGCTCGCCAGAAAAGAAAGTCGACGTTAATGAAAAAAACGGAGAAGAAAAGCGGTCGGGAGCTGATGGTATTGGCGACAAAGCCCAAACTTGTCTAGTTCGAGTACATTCAAAAATCACATGATTAATAGCTATCTTGCTGTCTAGTGTCTACATATAGTATCTTTGTAATGATTTGACTTTTCTTGAAAAAAACTTTACTTGTTTGTTTATCAATCTATTTAGTTTCTTAGCTAAGACATTCGAATTTTTAAAACATATAACAGTTCGTATGTCACGTTAAGACACGTCAAAAACCCACCGAAAACACGTCAAACCCTTTTGTTTTATATAGTTTAATTATACACTTAATGATCTCCATGTCATATCTTCTTTTCAGTTTTGAACGATAATCGAAAAGAAGTTCGACAACGATGCAGTACTATCAACACTTGACAATGCCAAAGATAGATTGCCAAATAAAAACTTAATTTTTAGGGCCAATTCTTTTGATCTAACGTGGCGATAAAAGATGTTTGAGCATTGAGCAACGAAAGAGAGTCATACTGGAAGCCATTAGTCATATTTGTTGACATGATTCAAAACCTTTTTTTTATAAAGAAATTAAAATATTAATACCTTAATTTGATAATAAAAAAAAGTAGTGTCTATATTTAAGACAAAGCCTCGATCTCGTTGTTCTCTCTTCCAACTTTCTCGGAGCTCTTTCTTGCTTTGGGTCAAATAAATCTGGGTTATCTCTAGATCTTGGTAAAAAAAAAGAACCCTAAGGGTTTCTTGGGAAAGGGGTGACAAAGGTTACTCCTCTGCTTCCACGAAAAATCCAGATAGTTCAAAAGCTTATTTGATCTGAAAATGTTTTGATATTTTATTGTCTCCTATTTAGGAGTTCGATTGAATTCCTCTCCCGGAGGCTTATGCAAAAATGTAGGAGACCTAATTGATCAGATTTTGCGGTCTTGATTTCGTTTATGTTTTTGGGGGAAGATAGAAAGAAATGAATTGTTTCTCGTGTTTTTATTTCCACGAGAAGAAGACAGTTACGAGAAATATTAGCTGCCAAAGGAATGGTGAATTGTCCATTAACGAAGACAAGAAGCCACATAATCCACACTCTGGTAAGCTTGTATTCTTATTTCAAGATTCAGTTTTAGGGTTTTAATTAAATCAGAATTTGGATCTTCTTCTTCTTACCAATAATGTAATGCCTCTCTAGAGACTGGAAACGAAGAGAGTAAGAACATTGATACTGTTAGTGCAGAGAACTCGCAAGACACACAAATACACTAAGGTTAGACAATGTGTCTACACCTCAAATCCTTTATTAAGAATGCTTTTGAATACAATTACACTTAGTATTCAATTTGGAATTACTCGACTCTAAGAACCTCTTAGATCGACCCCAATCTATTTTTAACTCACTATGAGATTTCTAAGATTAGCCACACTAATCTACACCCAAGACTCTCACTCTTTTCTCTCAAAGATGTCAAACGGCTACAACACCTTACAAACTGACTCTCACGTCTCAATTGATACTTTTCACGACCCAAGAGACATTATACTTAAAGGATTTCGTGCCTAACTCTCAAAGTTTCCATCCTAACAAGTTTCCTAAAGCCAAAAGGAAATATTCACTTTTTGATTGATCCTAATCAAACTAATATTTTCATATCTCATCAAGTCTTCCAAATAGCTTCAATCTTTCTTTTTCCTTGAGCTTTATCTCCAAGTAATATATTCAAGACATCCCCTTGAATATATATATTTTCCATAAACTTCTGTCTTCTGATGACACGTCCGATCAGACATTTGATGCGTCTGATTCGCATGGTGCATCATATGTCCGATGACTCATAGAATCTGCATCTTCAACAGATACAACAAACAACATAGCTGCGCTAACATTCACCTTCAGGGAGCTAGCAACTGCTACCAACAACTTCAGACAAGAATGTTTGATCGGTGAAGGCGGTTTCGATAGGCTTTACAAGGGAAAGCTCGAGAAAACCGGGCAGGTAACTATTTAATAACAATTCTTTCTAGGGTTGTATTTACTTATATGTTTCTAGGCATCCTACAAAGCACAAAGTGCTGTTTTTCGGATTTCAGATAGTGGCTGTGAAGCAATTAGATCGAGACGGGTTGCAAGGGAACAGAGAGTTTATCGTAGAGGTATTGATGTTGAGTCTTCTGCATCATAAGCATCTCGTTAATCTCGTCGGCTATTGTGCTGATGGAGATCAGAGACTTCTCGTCTATGACTACATGCCTCGTGGCTCACTCAAAGATCATCTCCTTGGTGTGTAACCAAATTCATATTTTCATCTCCAGATCAATCTATTTCAACCTAACACATATGTCGAAAATGTGCTTCAGATTTAATGCCGGATCAAGACCCGTTGGAGTGGAACTCGAGGATGAGAATCGCACTAGGCACGGCCAAGGGCTTAGAATACTTGCACGACAAGGCGGATCCTCCAGTGATATACAGAGATATGAAGGCAGCTAATATCCTTCTGGACGGTGACTTCAACGCCAAGCTATCAGATTTTGGACTAGCGAAGCTTGGTCCTGTGGGAGACAAACAGCACGTGTCTTCCAGAGTTATGGGAACTTATGGATACTGCGCTCCTGAGTATCAGAGAACCGGCCAGTTTGTTGAGAATTGAGTCCATGATTAAATCTTGTAATATCATAATATTATATCAAAAGATGTATGTAAGAGTCGTGACTTTAGTTTTGGGTAGTTATTCAATTATGAACAGTCACGTACCACTACGAACGGTTACGTTCGATCACTATATAAGTTAGTGTTATGCTATTGTAAATATTTGTCGAGAAAAGAAACAGTTTCTCAGATCAATGACACAAGTTCCTCTTATACTCTGTTTTTTCTATTGTTAATGGTTTCTTCTAAAAACAGAGCAACAAGTAAAACATTGTTGTATTCAAAGAGAGAAATAAGCTTTCGCTTCTAACACAGTTAACCACAAAATCAGATGTTTACAGCTTTGGAGTTGTGCTGTTAGAGTTGATTATAGGACGAAGAGTGATTGATACGACCAGACCCAAAGACGAACAAAATCTAGTGACTTGGGTGAGTTCTTCAACTTTGTACAATGGACTTTTGTTTCTATGATTGAGGTAAATCATGGATGGTCAACATCTAAGCACGGATGGATGTAGTTTGATCCCTGGCCTTTGATAAAAATACGAATTCTCAACATATATGGTTTATTGAGTAGAAAGTTGATTTATCTTCATGTTTAGGCACAACCTGTCTTCAAGGAACCGAGCAGATTCTCGGAATTAGCGGATCCAAGTATGGAGAGAGAGTTCCCGGAGAAATATTTGAATCAGGCGGTGGCAGTAGCCGCCATGTGTCTGCAGGGGGAAGACTCGGTCCGACCACTAATGAGTGATGTTGTAACGGCACTGGTTTTTTTGGGAACCGTTACAGAAAGCTCTGAAATTGTCACTCGGGAAAAGCTCAATGATGTCGTAGAGAATGTGGAGGCGGCAGCAGAGTATGAGCGGGAACGGGGTGGCTGAGGCCATGGAGTGGGGTGTTGCTTCCAGATTGCATTCCCGCAACCCAAGTGCTTCTTGATTTTTGTCTTTTTCAACCATGAATTAAAAGAAAAAAAATAAAAATCAAGCAAGAAACACCATAATTGGAAAATACAAACATAATTGCAACAATTTCTCAATCAACTAAGCCTAAAACTTAATGCATGCATCACAACTCTAAATCAACTTTAAAAGCTAACATCACAAAAAGCTTGACCAATGTGATATTAAAAGTTACGTTTATAGTCACTCATAAATGAGATAAGGATTTCGCAAATGCGTAGAGCTTTTCCGAGTTAACTCCATGCATACACCATCAAAATCAATAACCTTTCCCATAAATGTTGCTGAGAGCTTTCGTTCGTGGCAAGATTTAGGAAATGTACATAAGGATCATGAGATATGCAAATATAAGTTGTAGAGATTAATAACTTATTCCTATTGAGTTTACTCGTGTGTACATAAATGTTTTGACCACGAGACCTAATAACACAAGAGATGTTTACTTGGTACCAGAAACTTTTTTTTTGGAAAGATTGGGAGGCATTCGGCCCATAATCTCATTCAACATTCGAAATTAGCCTTTAAATATTTTGATTTAAAAAAATAACATTTCGTTCCAAAAAGGTTTTGAAACTATTTGCACTACCACTACGCCGCTACATCTTGGTACCAAAAACTTATCTATGATAAAACAACCGTGATATTATAGATAAGTTTGTGTCAGCTCAAAGGTAAAACCTTAAAACAGTCCAAAAATGTAAAATATATATTTTAAAATATGTAAATTTGTAATTTCGAAAACAAATAACTTAGAAATGCTATATAACAAATTTACATACGAGTGAAAAAAAACTACTAAACTGCTTCTTTCCCGGACAGAGGAGGAAGGATATTAGAGAAGGTACTGAAGAATAATAATGATGAATTTGTGGGGTTTAAAATTAAAACAAATAGTTGTGGGGTTTAATATAAAAAAAAGTTAATAAAAAGGTGAAACCTTTAACCCCACAAAACTCTAAAAGCTTTTTTCCATTTTTCTCCCTTTCCCTCCTCTTCTCCCTCCTTGAAGGCTTTCCCTCCCATTTTTCTCTTTCCGCTTTCGAGCTTTGCCTCTCGCGAAATTGGGGTCCGAAAATGGGCAAATACATGAAGAAATCGAAGATTACGGGCGATATCGGCGTTATGGAGGTCACTGAGCCATCTTCTTTGGGTGTTCGTACCAGGGCCGCTAAAACCCTAGCCTTGAAGAGGCTTAACTCCTCCGCCTCTGATTCCGCTCTAGCTGCTGACTCTTCCTGCTATCTTCAGCTCCGTAGCCGTCGTCTCGAGAAACCACCGTCCCTGGCCGAACCCAAGCAGCCGCCGCGACACCACAAATCGGGAATTAAAGAGTCTGCTTCGAGATCTCGCGTTGACTCGGCTGGCTCGAACACAGCCGCCTCAGGTTCGGTTCCTGTAGCTCGGAGCTGCAACGGAGATGAATGTCTGGGTGCAGAAGCTTTTTGTGGAGAGAACAGCCTCGATTTTGAATCAAGACACAGGTTCGTCTTTTGTGCCCTAGCTTTCTTCTTACCACAATTCGATGGAAATTACCTGTTTTTTTTTTTTAATAAAAAAATCTGTCTTATCAAAGAATGCTAGTTTGAGCCTAGTGCAAATAATCTGGCTCCAGATGAATTTAACTCAACAGAGAGATGAATGAGATTGATTTTTACTTTTAAGATTTTTTTGCTCAAAATGTGAAGAGCGTTAGGCTTCTCTGAAACTTTTGTTGTTTGCTCAAATCAACTGTTTTTTATTTTATTTTTTGGGGATGAAAATAGCTTTAGTACAACGAAAAGTAAGTCCTTTTGTTTCTCATGTTTCCCTTATTTGTTTGATTTTGTTGACGACTTTACTCTCCTCTGATGTACTGATGTTATTATTACTGCTCACCATCTGTCTCTTTTGGTGTTAGATTAGATATCTCAGAGTTATTATAGTCTGTCCCATGTGTACCTCATTGCAGAGGTTATCAATGTAACAAAGCTATTTTTATTTATTTATATATATATATATAACTTATAAGGTTCAGCTTCCTCAGTAGGCGAAATTATGATCCGTTTTGTTCATATTAGTGTAAGTGGTTGATATTAGCTCGTTAATGGGCTAAGGGCATATGCATTGGGGATACAATTCTGGGAATTGGTCCTTGGGACATTCACTGTTATTGTTTTACACATTGTTTTCTTTATTCAAAAGTGGTTGATGTATAAATGTCAGAAGCTTTTAATATGTTAGATCATATGAAAATTGGGACTTTCCTCGTAAGTGTAATGCAAGTAGCGTGGTGTCATGCTCATGGGACCTAGTGGTTTTTGTATACTTGGGGAATACTTTTGTAGGATTCTCTGTTTTTTTGGGCAAACGTCCCGGTAGAGGACAATTGGTTTTCCTTCTCTTTGTTATTTATTGCATAGCGTATCGCATGGGACCATATACTCACAAAGGTCTAGCTTTTGTTTTTTACTTAAATCAAGCCTCTTTTTATCTCTGGATGTTTAGTTTTGGTTCAATTCTCGATTGAGTGTCTTTGTAGTGATAATGTTAACTGAAGTTCCTGGTGATTTTTTCTTCAGCACAAGGGAGAGCACGCCTTGCAACTTTGTCGACGATCTGGAGATCATTGTTACACCAGGCTCGAGCACGAGGCCGTTGCGCACAGCAACCAGAGATTGCACTAGGGACCGAAATATCACGGTCCCAACCACTAGTGAACTGGAGGAGTTCTTTGCCTATGCAGAGCAGCAACAGCAGAGGCTATTCATGGAGAAGTAAGCATGTTTTCATTTTGGGTTTGTTTTTTTTTGCTGCATTACTAGAGGATGATCACTCATGTGTTTCAAATATTTTCAGGTACAACTACGACATTGTGAATGATATGCCCCTAACTGGACGCTACGAGTGGGTACAGGTCATTCCATGAACTTCAAAGGAAGCAAGCTCCAATGATATGGTGTGAAGTAAGAATGTGATGAATTTAACAGACTAACTGAACATCAAAATCCTTAAAACAGGAGTGTAATCTTAAGTAATAATAATGTGGTTAGAGAACAAGTTTGGAAAGTAGGTTAGGGGCTTGAACCTCACACCATTTGTACTAATCTCTTTGAGGATTTAGATGCCTAGTGAATTTGTTTGCTCATCTGTTTCTGTCACGTCTTTTTTTTCTTTCTTTCTCTCATGTTTATTCAAAGCTATGTGTATGATGATGATTGATGGGGATGTGTGTAAGCATGTTGAAGCTTGGCATATAGTGATAAAATGATTCAGATGTAGACATTTAATGGCAGAAGAAACCCATTGGAGGGTTCACGTGTGAATTTGGTATAGGTGAGTCTTATCCTGAAATCTGAATCATATGCTCTTCGTTCAACTACACACAGATTGGTCCCTCCTTTTGCATACTCTCTTTTTTTTTTCTCTTGACATAATTCTGACGCAGGATCTACAGCACGTGAATGTGTGTGTGAATATTGCGCCGTATACGATCATTTGAATTTATTTCTAATGGTAATGTAATAGTGCTTTTAGGGGAAATAATGAAAAGCCTAAGAAGGAAGTAAATATGAATTAGGGGAAATATAAAGGTGAACTAGAAAAGAGAGAAGAGTGTTCGAATCTTGATGCCATGCCCAATGCTATTACCGGTCATGATACTTCAAAATGGACATCCCTAATTATTATTACAACAGAGTTTTAACAGTAAAAGACAAAAAGGTGAGACAGAAAATATATTACAGTGTTCATTGAGAAGATCTCTGTTGTTTTAACTTTTTAACGTCTCTCGGAAATTGGCCAGCCCCCATGTGATGAAACTGTGAAATCGTATCTCGAAACCAATCATTGTTCTTTGTTTTCTTTAATCACTTGAAGTGAAAAAAGTGAATGGGATTGATCTCAGAGAATGCATGAAACGTATCTATTATACATACATGCGTAGATACATAGATGATACGTTACATACACATATGGTGATGTATACACAACACACGGGGTGTTGTTTGATCACGGGCTAGCTGACTATTACGAATCATGTTATGGGACACTTAGATTCGCTTACGTCATCTCTTTAACCAATGCACACTTGGGGGTATCTGTATTCGGCACGTTCAATGTTTTTGTTCGACTCTTTAATACTATTTGGTAGAAAAATGACAAAAAGAAAGGAGCACTGACTAGACTCAGGCCCGGCTCTATGCAAATGCTAGGAGTGCATTTGCACAGGGTCCAACAATTTTAAGGGTCCAAATTATAAGTTTTATACCATTTAGTATATGTAGTTATGCCAAATTTTTGTAACAACTTCTAAGTTAAGGGCCCAATTTTATTTATTGTTAAAAGTATTTTATGGTTTGGCCCAACTAAACGTTGTTTAGCCCTTGTAGTTTGTATTATCTCAAATAATTAAATTATTAGATAATATCAATCTGTTAGAAAATAAAATAAAACTAAGCAATAGTAGTTTCCGCCGGAGAACAAAACAGATGGACAATCGCAAGATCTGCAGGTAAATCGAAAATTCATTGGGCAAAGGTTTTATTTTTCTCCTAATTTTGATCTAGCCGTTAAAGATTTCTCAATCTTTTCCTCATAAACTGATGAGTTTTGATTTCACCATGTCAATCAGAATTTGGCCTCCTTCTGATTTTTCTCTTCTCTGTTTGTTCCTAGCCGTGTTTGTTCCTTCGTTTCTCTAAACTCCAGCAAGTTCAGAACATCTACAAGAGACTACAATCCAGCAATTTCCTCATTCCTTTAATCTTCATAAGAATCCAGGTTTTATTGTTTTCTTTCCAGATTCTTTAATTAATATTTTGATTTTGGTATTGTTAAGTTAAGTTAAATATGGCTCCATCTGGTCATGCTAAACGTATAAAAAAAGATCATGTAGATAATTTTATCATGTCTCAAAAGGGAGCTATGGATCAATTTGTTGTGAGACAGACACGTGAAAAAGAAAAAATTGATGATATTGATATTGGTGTTTCTAGTGCTCATGAGGATGTTAATAATATAGATAATAGACAAGTCTTAGATGCTCCTCAAATTCTTGAAAACATTGATGATATTGCTGTTTCTAGTGTACTTGATATCTATGATCCAAGAAATTGGGATATGCTTGATTTAAAACAGATAGAAACATTATCACTAAGTGGACCAAAAAGAGATTTATTGATTGTAAAAGGTCCTAAAAATAAAGTTTGTAGAAGATTTGTTTCATCTTGCTACACTAGAGAATTGCCTAATGGAGAAACAAGTGATAGAAAATGGTTAGTTTATTCTAAAGAATTAGATAAAGCTTTTTGTTTTTGTTGTAAGATTTTTAAGAAAGGTATTAAGAAAAGTCAACTAGCAAAGAATGGTCTTTCGGATTGGACTCATATACTTGTTAGATTAAAGGAGCATGAAAAAAGTAAGGAACATATGCTTAACATGACAGCTTGGATTGAATTACGGCATAGATTTAAAAAAAATGAAACTATTGACAAGGTTGCTCAAGAACAATTTAGGAAAGAAAAAGAATATTGGAAAAATGTATTAATAAGAATTATTGCTATTGTGAAATATCTTGCAAAACATAATTTGGCATTTCGTGGAACACATGAAAAATTATACCAAAATAGTAATGGTAATTTCTTAGGATTAATAGAGATGTTAGCAGAATTTGATTATGTTATAAAAGAACATGTTTATAGGATTACTAATGGTAGTATTCATCATCATTATCTTAGTCATAATATTCAAAATGAATTGATTCTTTTGATTGCTTCAAGAATTAAATCAAAAATCATTACAAGGGTTAAAGAAGCAAAATATTTTTCTGTGATTTTGGATTGTACTCCGGATGCTAGCCACCAAGAGCAAATGACGTTAATTCTAAGGTGTGTTCATCTTTCCTCAACTTCTTATAAGGTAGAAGAGTTTTTTGTTGAATTCTTGAAAGTGGATGACACAACAGGCTTGGGACTATTTGAAGTGTTAAAAGATGTATTAAAATCTCTAGATCTTGATATAGATAACGTGAGGGGTCAAGGTTATGATAATGGATCAAATATGAAAGGACATAAACAAGGTGTACAAAAGAGATTTTTGGATATTAATCCTAGAGCTTTTTATACACCATGTGCTTGTCATAGTCTTAATTTGGTCTTGTGTGATATTGCAAATAATTCTGTGAAAGTAAAAGATTTTTTTGGTGTAGTGCAGCGTTTATATTCATTGTTTGCTAATTCTATAAAAAGATGGGATATTTTGAAAAAAAATGTGAAAAGTTTAACTCTTAAACAATTGTCAACAACACGATGGGAAAGTCGTGTTGAAAGTATTAAAGCCATAAGATTCCAGATTGCAGATATACGAGAAGCTTTACTTGAAGTTGCTGAAAATGATAATGATCCAATGATTCAAAGTGAAGCAAAATCTTTAGCAATGAACGAACTTAGTAGTTTTGAATTTTTATTATCTAGTATTATTTGGTTTGACATATTGCATGTAGTGAATATGGTTAGCAAAAAATTACAATCAAAGGATATGCAAATTGATGTTGCAATGACTGAGGTAAGTGGATTGATTTCTTATTTTTAAAAATATAGAGAAACTGGATTTGTCGATGCTATGACAAAAGCAAAGAAAATTGCTATTGAAATTGGCATTGAACCTGTATTTATTCAAAGACGTGTTATTCGTAGAAAAAAACACTTTGGTGAAATTAGTGATAATGGAACAATATTATCTGTAGAAGAAACATTTAGGATTCAGTATTTTTTGTATATCATAGATCATGCTATTAGTTCACTTGATAAGAGATTTGAACAATACAAATTATATGAAAATATATTTGGTTTTCTGTTTGATTCTACTAATTTGAAAATGCATGATGATGAGAGTTTAAAGTCTTATTGTAATTGTTTAGAAAATAGTTTAAAAACAGGAGATTTGTTAGATTTAAATGGAGATGAACTTAGATTTAAATGGAGATGAACTTTTTCTTGAGATTCAGTTTCTTAAAGAACTTTTACCGGATGAAAGAATGAGTGCATGTGAAGTATTAAATTTTCTTGTAGAATATGATAGTTTTCCAAATACTACAACTGCTTATAGAATTTTACTCACTGTTCCAATTACAGTTGCTTCTGCAGAGAGAAGTTTCTCAAAACTGAAACTCTTGAAGTCATATCTGAGAGCATCTATGTCACAAGAGAGGTTAAACGGTTTAGCTTTAATAACAATTGAGAACAATTTTCTGGAAGAATTAGATGTTGAGTTTTTGATTGATGATTTTGCTTCAAAGCATGTAAGAAGAAAGATTTTATTTACTTGAATGATTTTGGGAGGAGTCTTTTGAAGGAGGGAAGATTTTTGATGTTCTCTGTTCTCATTTCTCAATAAGAAGAGTTACTTATTTTCTGTTTTTTTTTGTAAGTTTGCTCGAAGTTAAACAAAAAAAAATGATGATGTAATTATTTTAAATATGATATTTTTGTTCAAAAAGTGCTTATTTAGGGTCCTTTTTTCTTGACAGCACCGGGTCAAGCACATGATTGAGCCGGGCCTGACTAGACTACGAAAGCCTTTTTTGTCTTTTCGTTACTTCTTCTCAAACTCTCGTTCGCTCTCTGGCTTCATCCTTAATTCCGAGTCAATGAATTTTTTTGTTAAGGTTCAAAAAAAAAAAGAAACACCACACATATTAAAGAATAAAGATAACGATATGAATGAACTTCAACCCGCATAAAATAGGTTTTATTAGAATAATCATATCACGTTTTGCGGGTTTTTTTTTTAAAGAAAGAAAGAATCAAAAGAAAAACGGATGTATACGTAAATTTTATAGTTTTTAAAGTTTTTTTTAAGTTTGAGTGAGCATTTAGATATTTGTGATTTTAAAAATAAATTTTGTTGTTAAAAAAAGTTTGAATCTGGGATACAAGAAAAATCAACGCATTGCACTATTTCTTTAATTGTATCATGTATGTCAATATTATAGTTAATAAGTTAATAGTTTAAAAGCTCATGAAGACAAAAAAATTGATTTTATAAGCTAATATTTTCTTGAATAAATGTAAACATATCTGTTGGGGATGATTATTTGGCTACGAATAATTAGACTGCAACCTCTGGAGTCTGGACTACGTCGGAGCAAGTCGACAAAATATCCAGTCTCCCAAAACGGTTTGACCACCGACTCTGGGACTGCGAGTTTGTGGGTTGCTTTGCTTGCATAAGTATAGAGTTTTTTAGTCACTTAATTTGTTCAAATAGAGCTTTCCAATTATCAAATTTTATTCGGTTTTAGGAATTAGCTCCAATATAGTTTCGAACTTGCCAACAACTTTAATAAGCTTTTTTTGGCCCCAAAAAAAAGAAAGATCGGACTAAGCTTTGAGCTTGGAGAATCAAACTCTCTAGTTCGGAAATAAATCAAACTGTGTTGGGCTAAGCTTTGAGCTTGGAGAATAAGGCCGGTCCAACTGATATGTCTAGGATGACTTCAACCTTATGTATATATATTTAAAAAAAAGAAAAAAAAAAAAAACTACGTGTTGCATAGGATGCTCGCTTGTTTGTTTGTATGTTACTAACTTGCTATTATAGTTATTAGCCCACAAAAAGAAAAAGACTTTTTTTAACAGGAGAGGTGTGACCAAAGAACAATAATGACAATCAAAGCGTTAAATGCACGAAGCAATCAAAGCGCGTGCAAGCAGACACATGATGATTTCATAAAGTTATCTCCTTTCGTTTCATGTCTATTGTTTTTTTCTTTTTTCCTTCTAACCCCATAATTTCTTGTCTTTCACAAGTTGACCTCTACATTCCTAATATGTTTTTTTTTTTTTGTTGGCAGAATCTTCCTTATCTTTTCCTATTTCCAATTTTATGATATTTTATTTCTTCTAAAATATTATTCTCCTTTCAAATTCCCATAATCACGGGAGAAAAATTCCCATAATTTCAGATTCGTTGAAATGATGGACGGACCATTCTATTGGTTTGGTTTGCAGGAATCGTATGCCGTGAGAGTAACAACTAAGGTAATGAAATAGGTTAAAATGTAATTTTTCATATATAAGTGTATAAGCTAGTGGGCTTAAGAAAGTTTTGACTTGGTACTATATACTAAAGGGTAAAGACAATGCTTTTGTTTGTGTCTAAAGGCACTAATCAAAATAATGGAGGTGGAGAAGACATCATTCTCACATAATCATCTCCGCATCCTTTGCCTTTGCTATTAAATATTATCCACCCTTTCATTATAACCCTCTCTAGACCCACCCGGAATGATTACAGAATTGCTCATAATATTCAAAAGATAGAAAACAAAACTTAAAAGACTTGACCATCAATTAATATTATCTTTTACTAAATGCTAAATGCAAATTTTCAGGACGAACACTTAAGCATCTAGTAAACATATTTCGATTTAATAGTCATGTGAATGTGAAAGAAGTAATGGAGAACGTGATTAGGGCCCTACTTGATTCAAGCAATAACACTAATTAATCGACATCACACGCAAGACGCAACACAACACAACCCAACCAACAAACTCTAAATTTGTCTGATTTAGAATAAATATAACGTTACTAGTATGTCTTTAATAGTATGTCTTCTTTTTCGAAATTTTAAATTTATGAATAATTGATTTACAATAGTAGTAAAGAACTAAAGAACAGACTTATGACTTGAACAATGTATTGAGTAGTTTATAAAATTAAATTAAGGGATGAGTCATCATTGTGTGGAATTATTCATATGTGTATCAGTGTGTATGTGAAAGAAAATCTACTTATCAGAATAAAGTAAAAAGATAAGTATATGAAAACAAGAAACATATGAATGTTAACAAAACTTTTATATACTCCTATGATTGAGAGCTGTGGTCATTTATTACTTTACAGAATATGCTCGTAAAGATTTAAAAAAAAAAAAAAAAATCTATTATTAGAAATAGCTGGAAGAAATTTAGGTTTTTAAAGAAAATTACATCTTCTTATCCTAGAAAATTGTTCCTTTGAAAAAAAAACCGAATGTTAGGCAGATTAGTCACTACTCATTTTTGTACTGTACTTATGAAAGTTCAGGTAGACTAGGTAGTGTTGACGTATAAAGAAAGCGAGATATAGTTTATAACTCTGTGTCTGGGCCGATATGAGACTATCTGATACTCTCTTTTTTGGGTGAAAGTATATAAGGAACCAAGTATATAATGGTTTAAACGAATTGCTCATTACTTTCTTGTGAGACAACGTTATACCATGAATAAATAAGAGTTGCGGTTTGTGTTTGGTGGACAATTTGAGCTAAATAACAGGGTTAAACTGCATGAAGTAACCTTGATAAGAGAGTGAGCTGAACGAGGAAGACTTAGAAGCGGATAATTAGTGGCAGGTCTTGTGAGAGGAGGCTTCATGAGAATCTAGATGATACTTTGGGGTACAAGTCAAATGATCGGATTCATCTAGCTTACTTTCTTGATCGATTTTGTTTGAATAGTATTTTAGTAAAAACAATTAGTCAAATTATCATTATACCGTAAAATGATACAGTAGAACTTAGGGTTTGAAAATCTATTCTTTCTACCCGTAAGAGAAAAAGATAGAAGAAGAAGAAGAAGAAGATAATACAAATGATGACAAGAGAGACAAAGCAAACCAAAAGAGGTTTTAAGAATGTAATAAATTTCCAAAATTAACACTCCTTTTTGTTTTCCGCTTTAACTTTTCCAACTCTCAAATCATTTTTCCTTTGGATTTAAGCCTTTTGACACTTTTTTTCTTCTTTTCTTTTTCTCTCACACCTTTATGGCTTTATCAGTATTTTTCTTCCTTTTTGCTCATCTCATATCAACTTTGCATAGAATCTTTTGATATCCCAAAGAAAACGGGACTAATTCACTTTTGACAATGTTGCTTGAAAAAGGCTTTGATCTTGAAATTTCAAAAGAGGGAGAAAGAGAAAAAAATATGGAGGGACAAGAAAAGGGCCCCCCCAACTATAGACAAAGACAAAAACTTTGGATTTGAACAAACATCACCAAATGTTATGATTAATGCTCATTCAACACTAACCATCACCATCTCTCTCTCTCTGGTTTTGGAAATTGCCAGTGAAAAACCAACCATCACCAAACTACTCCACTTGATTCTTATTCTTCTTCTTTCTCTGGTTCCTAAACATAGTTCTTCTTCATGGACAAGCATCATCAGCATCTTCTGCTACAGCATCATCAACATCTCCACCATCACCAGAAGCTCTCTCTTGCTAAATCTTCGCGGCAAAGCTGTAGTGAATGGTATGTTCCGTTCTCTTTGTTCTAATTTCACTACCTTTCTCTTGATCAATTTAGTTAACAATGAAATACGTTTCTCTTGCGATTTGTCTGATTTCCATTCTCGGTTACTTTGGGCCAGTGTCTCTATATGGCTCTGTCTCAATCTTGCTCGCAAGCAAAAACTACTATTCTTGGTCAATGATGTTCTTTCCTGCAACTTTTCAGGATCTTTAGAGACGTTCCAAGTGATATAACCATAGAAGTAAACGGAGGAAACTTTGCTCTGCATAAGGTATATGTTCATACTTAGAAACATAACCATTCTTTCTTTCTTAATCTATGGAGTTATTGAGCCAGTGTCTCCATTTCTCAGTTCCCTTTAGTCTCCAGAAGTGGAAGAATCCGGAGGATCGTTGCAGAACACAGAGATTCAGATATCTCCAAAGTGGAGCTTCTCAATCTCCCAGGAGGAGCAGAGATATTCGAATTAGCAGCCAAATTCTGCTACGGGATTAACTTTGAGATCACTTCCTCGAACGTTGCGCAGCTCTTTTGCGTCTCCGATTACCTCGAGATGACAGAAGAGTATTCCAAAGACAACTTGGCATCAAGAACAGAGGAGTATCTGGAGAGCATTGTGTGCAAGAACCTTGAGATGTGTGTTGAAGTCTTGAAACAATCCGAGAATCTTCTCCCACTTGCAGACGAGCTCAATATCATAAGTAGATGCATCGATGCCATTGCCTCAAAGGCCTGCGCCGAGCAGATCGCTTCGAGCTTCTCACGGCTGGAGTACAGTAGCTCAGGGAGGCTTCACATGAGCAGGCAAGCGAAGAGAAGCGATGGAGGAGATTGGTGGATTGAGGATCTTTCGGTTCTTAGGATTGATTTGTATCAGAGAGTGATGAATGCGATGAAGTGCCGTGGCGTGCGTTCAGAGAGTATAGGAGCTTCTTTGGTGAGTTACGCCGAGAGAGAGCTGACAAAGAGATCCGAGACAGGACATCATGAACATGAACAGACCATTGTTGAGACAATCGTTACTCTTTTGCCAGTCGAAAAACTCGTGGTTCCCATAAGTTTTCTCTTCGGGTTGCTGAGAAGAGCAGTGATGCTTGATGCTTCAGTTTCCTGTAGGCTTGATCTAGAGAGGAGGATAGGTTCTCAGCTTGACATGGCGACTCTCGACGATCTCTTGATACCGTCTTTTCGCCACGCAGGAGACACTTTGTTCGAAATTGACTCGGTTCACAGAATCTTGGTGAATTTCTCACAACAAGGAGGAGATGATAGCGAGGATGAAGAGTCCGTGTTTGAATGCGATAGTCCACATTCGCCTTCACAAAGCGCCATGTTTAAAGTTGCAAAGCTTGTAGACAGTTATCTTGCTGAGATTGCTCCCGATGCTAACCTTGACCTTCCCAATTTCTTGCTCATTGCAGAAGCCTTGCCGCTTCATGCTCGAACCCTTCATGATGGCTTATACCGCGCCATTGATCTTTACCTTAAGGTAACTTGATTCAAGACAATTTTTTTTTTTTTTTTTTTTTTTTTTTTTTTTTTTTTGTTTTTTGCTCTCAGGCACATCAGGGGTTATCAGATTCAGACAAGAAGAATCTGTCAAAACTTATTGACTTCCAGAAACTCTCACAAGAGGCTGGAGCACACGCTGCGCAAAACGAGCGGCTTCCTCTGCAATCCATAGTTCAAGTTCTCTACTTTGAGCAACTGAAACTCAGAAGCACCTTGTGCTCTTCTTACTCAGACGAAGAGGCAAAGCCAAAGCAGCATCATCAACAGTCATGGAGAATAAACAGTGGAGCTCTCAGCGCAGCAATGTCCCCCAAAGACAACTATGCGTCTCTGAGGAGAGAAAACCGGGAACTGAAACTCGAGTTAGCCAGGTTGAGAATGAGACTTAACGATCTAGAGAAGGGGCATATCTGTATGAAGAGAGATATGCAGAGGTCTCACTCGCGCAAATTCATGAGCAGTTTCTCAAAGAAAATGGGGAAACTTAGCTTCTTCGGGCATAGTTCTTCAAGAGGATCAAGCTCTCCATCAAAGCAGTCTTTCAGAACAGATTCAAAGGTGATGGAGAGAACTTGCGCTAGCACAGATTAGCTCAGTTTAAAGTTTGACCACTTTTTTTATATCAATTTCTTTTTCTTCTCTCTTACCTTATTCTGCTTTTTAAGTGAGTGCGAAGACAATACTTGAGAATAGTCTGCGAGTGTGTGACAATTTCAAAATTTCAATCATCGAGTTCGACCTTGTAAATGGATTTGATTGATAAAAGACAACAAAGGTACATGATTTGATAATTAAAGGTCTCTCACATTGCAAAAGAGAATATAATATCTGATGTCTTACAAGACAGGCAGAGAAAAATGCAAAGATTGTACCCGCGCAGTACCATAGGCAAACACTGAAGCCCCTCAAGAAGAAGGAGTCTTGGTGTAAGAACGGATACCAAGAGCCAAGCCTAAGATTAGAAGAGGAACAAGGAACTGAAGGATCTTAATGACAAATTCCGAGCTCTTGTTCTGGTTAGACTCGGTAGGCTTTGGAGGAGGAACAAACTTGGTTTCAGTTGGGACAGTGGCTGAGTCAACATCACCCACATAGAACTCATCTAGCATGGCTTTTGCAGTCGAACTGTGTCCGACATCCTCAAAATCATTGGTTGCATCTTTCCCTGAAAAGTGAAAAACAAAACATTTTTGTATCAGGAATTAAGCTAACTTCATTCATTACTAAGCCCCCATGAGAAGAAAACGGTAAGTGACTAGTAGTTTCTCCTTCTAAACGTAAAACTGTGTGGCTATGTGCAAAAAAAACATGAGCTAACAAACCAAGAAAGATCAGTGATATATCAATGTTACCTGTAGAAGTCAAGATCACATCGTCACCACCAGGATGGTCGTCCAAGAACTTTGTCACATCATAGACCTATATAGCATTAAAAGGGTATGAAAAAACAAAAGAGAAAACTATTAAACATGGAGATACATTCATGCAAAGGATCTATCAGAGACATAAACTAAGTGGTTTTCAACTTTCCACACATCAAACATACAGGAAACGTCACTGGCTTTATGGCTTATCCACAGATCCGATATCAAACAAAGATGGGATAGTTTTCTTAGGCAGCACCAAACTGTCACAATCCAAATAAGAATCTACCAAGAGTACGGTTTTTAGCAAAAATTCTCAGTGATTTAGACATAGCAGACAAACATAAATCTCGCAAAGTAGATCAGATCTACGTTACAGCGGAAAGAACCAGATAGTGGGATCGAAAAAACAGATGCGAGAAATCGGATCAGGCAAGGAGAGGGATACTACAAAACATACGCAGAGAAAAAGAAGATCAAGGATCTAGGCGCGAAGAAATAGCCAGTAGAAGAAAGTTGAGACCTTGCCGTCGATGACGATCCAACAATCCTCCCTGCTAGTGTGCTGAGAAAGCTCCGCCAAGGTAAAAAGTTTGCCGTCTCCGCCCATCTCCGATGAACTAAATGATGCAATTAAAATCTGAGAGTTATGTTTTCTGGTGGAAAGATGAGGGGAAGAAGAAGGTGTTTTATTTGGGGAATCTGAAAATGGGCCCTTCCTTTTCACCAACCGCTTTTTTCCTTATCCGTGCAAGTGTCGGTCAAGTGATAGGCTAATCAATCAGAGATTATATAAGTGTGCTTTAGCAAATAAATCAGAGGTTATATTTCTAATATTTATTAATGTAAATTTCCCTCCACAAATCCACACAGACACAGTTTCGTTTCTATGGTCCATATGTCACCGTCCTTCTCCATCGCAACTACCGTCTCACCGGCTTCTCTCGCCGGAGCCCTCGTCTCTAACTCAAAGGTGGATCAGATTTGTTGCCTCGTCATTTCTTATCACCTTGGAATGGCTTTGATTGAGTTTCTGTATCTTCTCTTGTCTCTCTCTGTATTTTTTTTAGGCTTTCCATCGCCGGCTTCTTCGCGTGTTACTTTCTTATGCCCACAAATCCTAGATTGCTGTATAATTTGCTTGGTTTCGGTTACGAGATTGTACAGACTTGTAATTATCGCGTTCTCTGAGATTCAATTCCAATAACTAGTTAAGAACCAGTGAACAGTGGTTGATTAAAGCAATTCTGAATTGTGTTTCGTTTCCATTTGGTTTTGTAGACTGTTTTGGGTAGTGTATATTGGAAGAACAATGATGCTACCAAGACGAATAGGAATCTCAAGTATAGAGTTTGTTCTGTATCTGGCACATCTGTGGAGAATGTACCTTTTCCTTGTGATTACTCGGAGCTCCTTAACCAAGTAAGCTTTTTTCTTCTTGTGGTGTGTGGATAATGAGTTAATGTATCACTATATCTTTGTCATGGACTCATGTTCAACTTCATTTCTGAAGATTAGTGTTCTGGTAGAAAAAAGTAGCTAAAGTTTCAGGCTTCCTATCCCAAATTGCTTGTAAAGCTAAAGCAATAGGGGATGATATTATATATGATGTTGTTTTTTTTTGTGCTTGAAAAATACAGGCCAAACAAGCAGTTGAATTAGCTTTGAAGGACGAGAAACAGTTAATGGTGAGTTTAGCAATGCTTCTTTTTAATGGATCTACGAAACAAGTTATTATTCGTGATCCAAGGGAACCCTTTTACAGGAAATCGAGTTCCCAACATCTGGTCTTGCATCTGTGCCAGGTAATACTTTCATCTTATGCAATTTTTCAGTGAAGGCTTTTCTCTCTTGCTTATTAGATTGTTTTTTTTTGTGTGTGTGTTGTTGTTCCATTTTACTTGTGGTATAGGTGATGGGGAAGGAGCGACTGAAATGACAGAAAGTATAAATATGATACGCGAGTTTTGTGACCGCCTATTATCTCCTGAGAAGGCTCGAACGACAAGAATTGTATGGATTCTACTTGTTGTTATCCAAATAACGATAGATTCCAACATGTGTCGAAATCCTTGTTAAAAGAGCTTGTGTAACATGATTTCAGTTCTTCCCGGAGGCAAACGAAGTCAAGTTTGCTCAAAAGACCGTGTTTGGAGGAACTTACTTTAAGTTGGACTATCTGACAAAACCTTCTCTTTTTGAGGACTTTGGTTTCTTTGAGAGAGTAAAAATGGCGGATCGGGTAAAGCCAGAAGACGAGCTGTTCCTTGTTGGATACCCATATTTTAATGTCAACGGTAGTTTCCCCAAAACCCCCCTTATCATCCTGTTAACAGTATCCTCATCTGACTCATTCCTTTGTTGTTCCTCTTTCCCCACTCAGAGATGCTCGTGGTGGAAGAGCTCTACAAGGAAGCTGTTGTGAACACTGACCGAAAACTGATCATCTTTAATGGAGAACTTGACCGCATAAGATCGGGCTGTATCCTTTTTTCTTCTCATCAGTCAAACAAAGTAGACTCTTTTTCCATTTGCATGAGAGCCAGAAAGAGAAAGCTGACTCGAGAGAGAGAGAGACACAGGCTCTTGTTTCCTTTGACAATAAACAAAAGACTATCCAAAGTTCTTTTACCCAAAACTGGCTGCACTGACCGAGACAATTCTTCCGAAGATGGAGACTGTGTACTACATCCACAATTTCAAGGGGCAGAAAGGAGGTGTCCTTTTCAGGTTTCTGCTAAAACAAGAAAAAAAAACCTTTCTCTTACCTGCAAATTAATCTCCTCTTGTTTCTTGATCTTTAGCTGAATCGTGGTTGTGTTTCGACTCGACAGATGTTATCCAGGTCCATGGCAAGTCCTGAGGAGAACAAGGAACAGTTGCATATGTGTTCATCAGCAAGAATTCATGCCTTCTCTTAAAGAAGTTGCCCTAAACATTCTTGCGTCCGCTTGAGATTCTTGTACTGAAACTTCTTCTTGTATCCACTTGTAAAGTACATCAAAATTGATGGACCTTTTGGTGATAAACAATTCCTACCTCTCAAGCATAAGATCAAAGTGCTGAAGTTCAAAACTTCTAAACGAGTTCAGAGTCTCCCCTGTCAATCATCAATTATTAGATTGTTCGAATGGACCCGAGTGATCACGGATGGGCCTTTAGAGACCACCATATTTATTGATTCGGGCCATTATAGAAAATAAACTCTGAATAGTAAAGTTACGAAAGTACCCCCAAAACCCTAGGTCGAAAATAACTCTCCCCGAATATAATTTCCTGAAGGAATTCATCGGCCGCTCAAACACATAGTAGGGGAAAAATGGTGTCAGGATCAGGTATATGCTCGAAGCGCGTGGTCGTCGACGCGCGCCACCACATGCTGGGGCGTTTGGCGTCGATCGTCGCCAAGGAGCTCCTCAATGGCCAGAAGGTCGTCATTGTGCGGTGCGAGGAGATTTGCCTCTCCGGTGGACTTGTCCGCCAGAAAATGAAGTACATGAGGTTCCTTCGCAAACGTATGAACACCAAACCTTCGCACGGACCCATTCACTTCCGTGCTCCCTCCAAAATCTTCTGGCGTACCGTCCGCGGGTTCGTAAATCAATCTCTCTCTCTCGCTCTCTCTCCGTTTTAAAATTTTCTCTAGTTCAAATTTCTGAATTGGCTACTCTGAAAAATTTAGCTGCCAATCTCATTGCCTGTTAATTGTGTTGCGTAACACGGGAGCTATTACATTTTGCGTTTTACTCCTGCGCTTAATCTAGATCTGTGTACATTCAATTCCTGTTTGTAATCCTGAGGTATCATGAAATTTTTTGAGTGAACCTTTTATGGTTCTGTAGGGTTTATCTAGTTGATAAGTAAATCACTGGTCAGAAAATTGTGTGCATTCTATTCAATGCATAATGTACTTCACTCTCTAGAAGGGTAAGCTAAAGTATTGGTTTTTGAAGTGATTTTAGCTGAGTGAAAAGTTTCTGTGTTTTGATTGCAGTATGATTCCACACAAGACAAAGCGTGGAGCAGCTGCACTTGCCCGCATGAAGGTATTTGAAGGTGTCCCTACTCCTTATGACAAGATCAAGAGGATGGTCATCCCCGATGCTCTCAAGTTTGTCCTTCCACTCCTTTTCTCTCCTCTTTTGATTCCTTAACTTCCTACTTCTGCATTATAATCATCCTTTCTACTTCAGGGTCTTGAGGCTTCAAGCTGGCCACAAATACTGCCTGCTGGGCCGTCTTTCTTCTGAAGTCGGGTGGAACCATTATGACACCATCAAGGTACGTGCTCCTTGACTACTTTTGATTGCTTGTACTAGTTGATGTGTGCTTTCGTCATGATAGAAAGAAAGTTTTTTAGCTACTAGAATGTGTCTAGTTTTGTATACAGATCTCTAGTTACTATCTAGGCTTTGTGGGTGATGAATGGCGTTTGATATAATATTGTCGAATGAACAGGAGCTGGAGACGAAGAGAAAGGAGAGAGCTCATGTGGTCTACGAGCGAAAGAAGCAACTTAGCAAACTTAGAGCCAAGGCCGAGAAGGTCGCTGAAGAGAAGCTCGGAGCACAGCTCGAAATTCTTGCACCTGTTAAGTACTGAGCTCTTCATGAGTAGTTTGTGTTTGCATGTTTTGAGTCGTCCTAATACTTTATTACTCTTACTTAGGTGTTGTATCGCACTTTGTCCTTATATTTTCAATCTTGAGTTCCGATTTATTTAATATCTTTCATCATTCTTTCTCTACGTAATCGTGGCAAAATCACGAAATTATAAAAGTTCAGCAATAATGTGCTTTTCCTAATTTGAAAGGTAGTAGGATATATATATTTGGAATATGTTGGCAAAAAAAGGAAAAAGGATCAAAATATGGAAATTTGTTGCCGACAATTAAAAACCCGATTTCCAACCTCTTTCGGAATTGCATATAGCTATAAGTCGAGTATTCCCAAATCTCTTTCTTCCAAAGCAGAGCTCTCTGACTTTAGGAAGATTTGACCTTCGTGTTCTCTCGGAAGATTTAACCTTCGTGCATCTCCTCGGTGTAAAAACGCAATCATCATCATGTCTTTATCTTCAAGAACCGTTTTTGTGGTTATGTGTTTTCTGTTGGTGCTGGCTCCATGCTTTACTAGAGCAACAACCGATGAAGTTCATTCTAGATGCGGCTCTCACAGCTTTAACAACGGCAAACACTTTCGTTCTTGCATCGACCTTCCCGTGTTAGACTCGTTTCTACACTTCAGCTATGTCCGTGAAACCGGAGTGCTTGAAGTCGCATACCGTCACGCCAACATCGAGTCTTCTAGTTGGATCGCTTGGGGCATAAACCCGACGATCAAAGGCATGTTAGGTGCTCAAACTCTCTTGGCTTACCGTAACTCCACTTCCGGTACTATGCGCGCATATACATCCTCAATCAAGGGCTACTCAACTATGCTTCAAGAAGGTCCTCTCAGCTTCCGTGTAACGCAGCTATCCGCTGAATATCTCAATGGGGAGATGACTATATTCGCCACTATTGTGTTGCCTTCTAACACAACCGTCGTGAATCATCTGTGGCAAGACGGTCCGTTGAAGGAAGGAGATAGACTTGGGATGCACGCCATGGGTGGAGATCATCTCAAATCCATGGCTACTTTGGATTTTCTCTCCGGACAAGTCACGGCCACGAAAGCAGCAAACGGCAACATGTTACTAGTCAAGAAAATCCACGGAATAGTGAACGCGGTGAGCTGGGGGATTTTCATGCCCATAGGAGCCTTGGCTGCAAGGTACATGAGGACCTACCAAGGATTGGATCCCATGTGGTTCTACGTCCACGTCTTCTTCCAAACCACCGGTTTTTGCGCCGGTTTACTCGGAGGACTTGTAACTGCAGGCTATATGGCGGCACAAACTGGGATGAGAGCTACGCCGCATACCGTGATAGGGATGTTTCTGTTCTGTCTAGGGCTTCTACAGGTGGTTGCGGCCTTTGCAAGACCGGGCAAGGACCACAAGTATAGAAAATATTGGAACTGGTACCATCACACTGTGGGATATCTTGTGATTGTACTAAGCATCTACAACATCTACAAAGGCTTAGCCATCTTGCAACCCGGAAGCTCGTGGAAGATTGCTTACACCAGCATCATCGGTTTCATTGGATTGTTTGCGATCGTGATGGAGGTTTTGCAATTTGACAAGAGATGGGGTGGCTTGTGCTTCAAGAAATCTAGAGACCTAGAAGCTGATCAAACTGCTTCCATTGATGTTTAGTTTTTCAAGGCTGTCGTAGTTGTATAAGCATTCGTGTGCCCCCTTTGTCTTTACATTGCTAAGACTAGTTTGTCATTCTTTGTTTCCACACTTGTAGATGATTTGCTTTTGAATGAAATTTCTTTAATTGAATAACCAAGAAAGTTTTTAAATGGGATATTACATTGCTAAGACTAGTTTGTCATTCTTTGCGTTTAGTTATAGAAGAATATTACTTCCGAATCAAACTTTTCAACAAAAAAGAGGATTCGAACCTTAGTCGACAAAGCACAATAAAAATAAATTAGAAATTAAAGAATTTGATGTTTCTGAGGTATTATTAATTAAAAATAAAAATGCAAATTTTGGGAGACTTTAGTTATGGGAACATTTTGTCCAAAAAGGTTTTCCCTTTACGAGAAAGCTTAAGGAGGAGGCATTGAGGATTAGTGTTGAAGCAAAGCAAAACGAAATATCATTACATTTGAAGATTCTCCCTCAAGCATCATTCTCATAATCATTCTTAAGAATTGAGCAATTGAGAAGCCAAAATTTGTTTAATTTTCCCTTTAGTTTTCACTCAAAAATACATATTTGACACTATACCTCGCTTATTTTTTGTATGTGATATACAAGGAAGGCTAAATAAAACATTCACTGTAGTTAAAGTATTAATTAGATTATTAAGTTGACAGAGACTGTTAGTGCATTATGACCACTGAGTAAAGTACCTACGAGTCATCATCATTGAACCTTCTTCACACATACAAACACATTCATATATATAAAGGATGACTTCATACACAAACTAAGAAACAACACAACAAATAATAATATATGTTCTTTAGATTTCAATCAGGAAATTAGAAGATGCTCTTCTGGGTCGATTTGGTTTTGCTCAGTGGCTTCTGGGTGTTTGGTTTCTCCAACCCAGATGGTACGCAGATCCTGGACTTTGTCCCAAATCATTGCCATTACTTTTTATTCTTTTTCCCTTCAACTGTTTAATTGAAAATCTTTGTAAATGTAACAGGTTTCTTGAGCTTGTCATGTGGCGGCTCAAGTTACACCGATGCTTATAACATCTCCTGGGTTTCAGATAACGACTACATCGAAACAGGTAACACTAGTACCGTTACTTACATCGAGGGAACTTCTACTTGTAGCGTTCCCATCAGATTCTTCCCGGATTCTGGAGGTCGCCAATGTTACAAGGTACCTGTGAGGAAGGACTTGTCCTCGGTTCTGATTCGGGCCAAATTCGTTTATAGAAACTATGATAGCCAGAATCAGCCTCCAGCATTTCGTGTCTCTTTGGGAAGGAGAATCACTAGTACCGTTGATCTCAGAGCCAATGATCCTTGGATTGAAGAGTTGGTTTGGCCGGTCAACAAGGACTCTCTATTGCTTTGTTTGCTTGCGGTTCAAGGGAGAGGCATTCCGGTTATCTCTTCTCTAGAAGTACGGCCGCTTCCTTTAGGTGCTTACAGAAACAGCCTGGAGGGTTCACCCAATATAATCCTCAGGAGAAGTTACCGAATCAATAGCGGATACACAAATGGGACTATCCGGTATGATTTCTCATCAGGCTCTTATAACTCGATCACCGAGTCTGATCTTTCTTCTTTGGTGTGTTTACTTGGTAAATTCTGTTGAATTGGCAGGTACCCTTCAGATCCGTTTGATCGAATATGGGATCCGGATCAAAGTTTTGTACCGTTTCATGCCTCTTCGAGCTTCAATGGACTCACAAGATTGTCTTCCTCCAACATCACTGAGAATCCGCCAGCTTCTGTTCTTCAGACAGCAAGAGTTCTCGCTCGCAAAGACAGGCTCTCATATATCCTTCCTCTAGATACACTAGGGGACTACTACATTATCCTCTACTTTGCTGGGATACTCTCACTCTCTCCTTCTTTTACGGCAACGATCAATAACGAAGTCAAACAGTCTGATTATACCGTGACCAGTTCTGAAGCCGGTTCCTTGTACTTTACGCAAAAAAGAATCAGTAACTTGAACATCACCTTCGATAAAATCAAGTTCAATCCTCAGGTGAACGCTCTTGAGGTGTATGAAATCCTCCAAATCCCTCCAGAAGCAACTTCTACCACAGGTACTCTCTGTTTGATTTTACCTGGATAGAGCAAACTCCATCAGCCAAAGTTCACCTTTTAAGTTGTCTCTGCAGTTTCGGCACTTAAAGTCATAGAGCAATTTACCGGGCAAGACCTTGGATGGCAAGACGACCCATGCACTCCGCTTCCTTGGAACCACATTGAATGTGAAGGAAGCCGTGTTACATCATTGTAAGACAAACCTTATTATACATACCCATTGATTTTCACATTTCTTGATCTCAGCTCAGATGTTTTCGTCTTCTGGTTGTCCAGGTTTCTTTCACAGATCAACCTGAGGTCCATCAGTCCAACATTTGGAGACTTGCTCGATCTCAAGACTCTGTAAGTCAGCAATTCTTCAACATTTCTTAGAGTCTCGTGTATACATGTGTGTTAGCTCTGAGTGTTCTCCTGCAGCGACTTGCATAATACATCACTTACTGGCGCAATACAGAATGTAGGCAGCCTTCAGCATCTGCAGCAACTGTAATACCTAATCCATATAACACTAGAACATATATATTTTTAGGTTTCCTGTAGTATGAAAAAGCATTTAATGGTTTCTCCAGGAATTTGAGCTACAACCAATTAAAGTCTTTCGGCTCCGAACTGGAAGATCTGGTTAACCTTGAAGTTCTGTAAGTGATCTCATACTGAGATTTTCTGGATATGTTTTTGTTCTTTTCGGAAAACTTAAAGTAAGTCTCCCATGCCTTGAAGAGACCTGCAAAACAACAGCTTACAAGGATCAGCTCCTGAAACTTTAGGAAAGCTGAAGAAACTTCGTCTCCTGTAAGTAAACATTTAGACCAAAGAAGTAGCTTGTACATACCATTTTTACTCTCCACCTCACACAAAGAAGGATCTTTCTGTTACTTCTGCTCAGGAATCTGGAAAACAATAACTTAGTAGGCCCCTTGCCACAGTCACTTAACAGAACGGGTCTGGAAGTCAGGTATACAATTTCTGTCTCCGCATTTGCTACAATATTTTCCTCATGTGTTCAAGTGTTACTGAATTGCTGTTTATCAGGACAACGGGGAATCCATGCCTTTCGTTCTCTTCGTTATCGTGCAACAATGTGTCTTCAACAATTGACACGCCACAAGTCACTATCCCTATCAATAAGAAACACAAGAAGCAAAATCGTGTAGCGATCTTGCTTGGAGTTTCTGGTGGAGCCTTGTTTGCCACTGTCCTCATCTTTTTTTTCATGTCGATCTGCACGAGGAGACAGAGAAACAAAGAGAGAGATATAAACAGTATGGGAACTAATGCTTTCTCTTACTTTGTGGCTTTATGAGACTTATAGTATATATCAAAATCTGGATCAGGAGCACAGTTGAAGATGCAGAACTGGAACACTTCAAGAATCTTCTCTCACAAAGAGATCAAGTCGGCTACAAGGAATTTCAAGGAGGTAATTGGCCGTGGAAGTTTTGGATCTGTATACCATGGAAAACTACCAGATGGAAAACAAGTTGCGGTCAAAGTGCGATTTGATAGAACTCAACTTGGAGCTGATTCTTTCATCAATGAGGTTAAGCGCCCTTCTCCTCAAAATGACTCCACATTTGAATATCATGCATTCGGAATCCATTTCAAGGATGCATTCTTCTTCTTTAGTGATCCAAGTGCTGAGATCTAAAGTCTCTCTATGTACTACTGTCTACTTCCAGGTGCAACTTTTGTCTCAGATCCGCCACCAAAATCTAGTTTCCTTCGAGGGCTTCTGCTACGAACCAAAACGGCAAATACTGGTTTATGAGTATCTGCCTGGTGGATCATTAGCTGATCACCTTTACGGTATGCCAATCACCAAGTATCTAGCAATTTCTCATCATCGTTTTCCAAAGTCATATTCCTCGCAAAGCTATAGCCCTTTAATGCTAACTTGCTTCTGCAGGTCCACGTAGCAAAAGGCTTTCATTGAACTGGGTTTCAAGACTTAAAGTTGCAGTTGATGCTGCAAAAGGTACATCTTCCTCATCTGTCATTGGTAACATTATACTATAACAAGTGATCCTGGCAGATATAGTAACATTTTCGTCTTATACATGAAGGGTTGGACTACCTGCACAATGGAAGTGAGCCGAGAATTATACATCGGGATGTAAAGTGCAGTAACATACTTTTGGACAAGGATATGAACGCAAAAGTTTCTGACTTTGGCCTGTCAAAACAATTTACAAAAGCAGATGCATCTCATGTTACCACTGTTGTTAAAGGCACCGCAGGCTACCTTGACCCTGAGTAAAAAGTCTTCTGTAATTTCTCTCAGCGTTCTTGATGGATTTACGGCTTGATTAGCTAATCATTAATCACACTTTGTCATTCCAGATATTATTCTACCCTGCAGCTGACAGAGAAAAGTGATGTCTATAGCTTTGGTGTGGTTCTGTTGGAGCTCATCTGTGGAAGAGAACCCTTAAGTCACTTGGGATCACCAGATTCTTTTAACTTGGTCTTATGGGTGAGAGAAACATGATTACTTGTCTTTGTTTTCTCGTCTCCCAGTATCTGAGTACACAGTGTCATAAAAGATGGAAATACTAAAATGCAGGCTAGGCCAAACTTGCAAGCAGGAGCATTTGAGATTGTGGATGATATCTTGAAGGATACATTTGATCCAGATAGCATGAAAAAAGCTGCTTCGGTTGCTATAAGATGTGTGGGAAGAGATGCATCTAGCAGACCGACTATTGCAGAAGTTTTGACTCAGCTGAAAGAAGCGTACAGCCTTCAACTCTCGTATCTAGCTACTTCAGCACATACAGACTGATAACATATATAACACAAACAAGAGTAAAGAACTATACTTTGCATTAATCTTTTTGCTTTTTGTTTTCGTGTTACAAAGTTTTGTAAGCGAACAGAAAATGTATTTACTCTCATGTAACTACCTTCTTCATTAAAACAAGGAGATGGATACTAGATATATATACCAGAAAACTGAGCTCTATTCCTCTGCTAAAAATCCGGCTTCTTCAACACAACTTGGGATTCACCAACGGACTCGACCACACCATGAAGTTCCTTTACATGGCTAGTCATGCCACTGATTCTGTAAGCCTTAACCATTGTCCTGTATGTAATCTTATCAGGTTTAAATCCCTTCTTCTCCATTAGTTCGAGAACACCTTTCATCTCTGCAAACTTTTCCATCCTCCCGTAGGCATCTACCAGACAGTTAAAGAACACAAGGTCTAACCTTATGTCTGAATTCTCAATGAAACGCAAGACTCCTCCGACTTTATCCGCTTTTCCAGCTCTTCCATAGGCACGAACGAGAGAACACAGTGTAACACAGCTTGGTGTAATTCTCTCTGATTGCATTAGCCTAAATAAGTATTCCATTTGTTTCAAGTCTCCTGCCCTCCCGAACGCGTCAATGACCACGTTGTAGGTGACTATGGTCCATGAATAGTGGTACTTCTGCATGAATTCCATCACGGCACTCATCTTCTTGTAGTTTCCTGTTTTCCCATACGAATCAAGGAGGATATTGAATGTTCTGATGTTGGGTTCAATCCCAGAGCTCTGAAACTTATCATAACAATTCTCCATCATTTCTATCTGTCCACTTCCCCCGAAGGCTCTAAGGGTCGAGTTCATGGTCCAAGAATCAGGCTTGCAGTCATCCTCCCCAAGCATTTGGATAAGTGTTGATTCCATCTCCACAAACCTTCCAAAAGAACAAAAAAAACATATATATATCCCAGTTTAGGGATGCTTTGAACTTAAATCATAATAAGTGAAACCATCTAATTGTCAAGTTCAAGTATTCAAAAGGACAGGACAGGGTGGCTAAGTACATTTTTGCTTTCCCATACGCATCGATGAGGGTATTATACGTGATTGTATTGGGCCTAACACCCTGCCTTCTCATATCAGAGAGCAGGTCCTGGACCTTATCAAAGGCAAAAACCTGAAGAAACGACTTGATGAGGATGGAATAGGTGTGCACATCCGGCTGACAGCTATGACTACTTTTCATACGTTCCAGAAGAGTAAACGCAGCATCAAAGCGTCCGCTCCTGCTATATGCAGATATAAGTGCGGTGTACACTTCATGATTCACCACACAGCCTTCACTGATCATCGCCTGAAAGAGTTCATGAGCCTTTTCCGGCTGTTTGCATTTTCCAAGCATGACAATGAGCTTTACATAGATGCCAACGTTTGGTTTGTACCATAGCTGCTCGCGCAATAGCTCAAATACCTACACAGTTACACCAACATTATCTCGTGATTACACGGACAAACTCAACACTTCACTCAGACATATAAGACGGCCAACTTGTGGCACAAACCACTAATTTGCCATCCTTAGCAGCAATTTAAACTCAAAATCATAAATTAAAAAATGATATGAGTTCAATTAAAGAAATTTCTCCATTCTCTTAACTACCAAAGCCAAAATTAACAAAAAAGAATCGAGATAGTTGCGGAGCAGATGAAAATATACCTGAAGAGCAGATTCCCATCGGAAAGCTGTGATTCTTTCGGGAAGAGCCTCAAGCACCGTCCTTGGAAGCAGCTTCTTCGAGTTGGTGGGTCCTTTCTTCTTCTCGATTATCGCTTTCGTAGCTTCTCTTCGCAGTATTACCGATATCGCCTTCCTCGACGCGATCTTAGTGTTCATATCCTCCTTACTCTCGTTCGACTCTCTCTCCTTCACCTCCTCCGTCGTCATCAGCCATTTGCTCTGCCTCGTCTCTCTAAGCTCCAAGGAGGAGATATTGCTCTTATCAGACGGAACTATATGTTTGGGCTCGCGGGGGGAAATGGAAACGCATCGCACTGTAACAATTCTCTCCGCCGGCCGGCGGTTATACGCCGACGGGAGTGAGTGTGCGTGGCTCGTGGAGGTGGAGAGCGAAACCATTTGGACCATCCCGAGAAATTTCAAGGATCAGACTTACTCAAAAAGGAAGATTGGACATTTTATCAAATTTTATTGGGCCAGGCCCAAATTTCCAAAAGGACTTATGATTTTAAACATATCGGATAATATGTGGCCGTAAAAGACATTTGTAGATTCGATTTTGAATAGCTTTTATGTTATCTGTTTTAGTGAATCGCTGCGACATGTTGATGGCATTGTTAAGATTCATACTATTTTTAAGAGTTTTACATTGTTGCCAAGTAATTTATTAAGCGATGTCATACCAAAATATTTATTAAGCGATATCAACCCAATACAAGATACTAGAGCATAATATACATCAAGGAGGCCTCCTAATACATGAGAAATAGAATTGTAAGAGAGAAGGAAGACGGAGACTTAAGGAAGCTAATGTGTTGTTGATGCATTGTTCGTTTTGCTATTTCTGGTTGTCGTTTTATTCGTTTTGTAATCTCTGCCATTTATCGTTCGTTGTGATGTGACAATAAAAAGGGATGAGGTTTTAGTCAAAATAAAAAAAAAGGAAGCTGTGTAGATTGTTGGATATCTCCTCCTAGAAGGCTAAGAGGGTCAATAGTCAATTCCAAAGTCGAACGAATGGATCATGACAAACCCGTTCCACGAGATCGACATGATATCAAATCAGTCCGTATTTGAAAAGTTCAGATACTTGAAGATATTCAATGTCATATTAAAGCTCGAAAACATAACGAATTTAAGCAACCTAAAAAGAAAACAAACAACATTCTTGAAACTCTCATCTAGACCACGAAACGCATCGTTTGGCAGCAATTTCTTGCAACACAAAATTACAAGGAAGCAATATTTGCTTCTTCAACTTTGTAAAGCAAATAAGCAATACAACCAGTGACACAGAGTTTTGGCTTGAAGTTTCAGCTAACATTAAGAACCAGAGACTTTATACAAACAAAAATATCCTACCACATGGCTACAGATCCTTGAGTTCTCATACTACAGATACCAAAACGAAACAAGAACATGATTCATAATACGATCTTGAAGAGTATTGGCCGCTGTACTGATTAAAGGCCCTTGACTGGAACTATATCCGGTAAAAAGATTTAAGGGCCTCTGAGAATAAGGCAAAAAAGTTTTAGAGTTTTCTGGAGTAATTTAAACATTTAAATACTTTCTACTTAACTTAGCTTAGCTTAGCCTCTCGTCCTCATTATCGTGATGCTTCCTTTCCCTCCTTCTGTGCGGATTCTAGTCTTTCCTACAACAGGTTTCCCAGAGAATGCTGAAGTTTGGATCACTGGAGGCTCTGCTATGTCTTCCTTTGGTTTTGCTGGTGGATTTCGGATTTTCTGGTTTATGTCCTTGAGAGTCATGTCGCCGTGAACACCACATGGTTTGATGAATGCAAATGGATAGATGATAGATGATGGTAGCTTTGGAACCGGCCTCATGAAAGATTTCCTACCTGCTATTTCCCACTTACATTATAATCATGCTTTGTTTTAACATTTTGTCGCTAAATCAGCGTGCGACTATGAGACCCGTTTCTTTTATTTACCTTTAAAGATAACATTTGGAGAAGATCGACTCACAGGGCGCTTGACTTCCCTCGTTTCTGTTTCCGGTGGAACATTTAAGTACTCTGCACCAAACACAGGGATTTTAGCAAGAAAAGCCAGCGCTACAGCAAGCTAAAGAAGAGACCAACACAAAGAAATCTCACCTGAAATATCTACTTGGACATCAGGGGAACCAAAGCTTCTGAGAGAAAACAACAATAGTAATCAGTTAATGAAGCAAATAGGATACTCAACTGAAAATAAGCAAAAAAGAAAGATCGAAACATACAAGTCTTCAGGTAGGGTTGGTGTCTCGGAATCATTTAAGCAATCAGCGTACCACTCTTCAGCATACAAATCAAGGCCCTCGAAGCTTGAGGCAGAAGCGTCTTCTGAAAAAGAGACAATGTTTTTGTTTGAATGGAAAACGCATTCTGAATATTCTGACTTGGAAGAATTTATAAGAGCTCAACCTGAAAACCCTTCTATAAGCTGAGATCCTTCGGGTAAAAGCTCATCAAATGTTTCCTCTCTAGCCTGAATATTCATATAAGAAACATCAATCAGAGCATCAAAGTTAGTATAAAATCTCATGCAACCTCCCAAGCTATCAAATGTTGCTTCGATGCATAACTTTAGTAACATAACTTGCCATGGTAGGTACCTTACAACTGAATTAGACAGCCAAATACCAAGAAGCTTGAATTTGTTATATGAGTAGAAGAAAAAAGTCCATAAAACAAAATCGATTCCTACATGCAAAATTTGAAATGACCAGATACGGTGTGATAATAAGATGGGCTCAATGATATAGAATTTTTAAAAGATCTCTGACATTGGTGATTGGTCACAGTATATAATAATATAAGTGCTGCCGGCAATGTGTTTCGATATCAAGAATATACCAGCAAGGTGTATGTGAGCATTAGGTGCATAGCTAAAGACGAGTTATGGGTTTTGCGAACTCACGCTTGATTTTAAGATTGCTGAAAAACTCTCACTGCTGAAAAGGGACGTTTCCATAGGGTGGTCTTCGAATTGTAGCATCCGACGCCTCTTTACAGCAGAGCGTGTCTCACTTTGCACTTCCAGCTTCTTGATCGTGTCATCTGAGGCCCAACTCTTTCGATTAGAAACCATCACTAAATAGACAACAGGAATCGAAATGACAAATTGATAACTGACAACAAAAAGTACAACCTGTTGTGACATGATAACCCAACTCACTACACGCCTTCACTGGGGTGGCTTCATCATCAAACATGTATGACTGATCTTCTTGGTTTAATGCTACTTCGGTCATCGTGCAGTCTGGATCCGCTGGAGTTAGAGAACGATTCAGTCATGCTTGTCACAGTGGTGTAAGAGTTATATGATGTAAAAACTTACAGAAATTAGACTGTGGTTGGTGATCATAGCTCTGCACTTGCCAATTCCATGAGGGGCTACTGCATATATTTGGACATCACATGATCAAACCCATAGTACATTTACATGCTAAGAGACTAATCTACTTGGAAGCTTTGTGAAGACTGAAAAATCTTAATTATATCTTGTAAATTCTAATGATCAAACAAATCTATGCGTCTAGACGCATCATAAACAGGCACACTAACCAACAACTCAAACAATGCACATTGGAAACATCATATTCCGCAGATTCCAGCTCAATCAAAACCTGGATCCTGAGCAATGTAGTTTAATAATTGAAGAGCCAAACATAGAGACCGTTTTAACAAAAGGGGAACTAATGAAACTTGGGGTTTAGCGAAGATGACGGATGCATTGACAAGCTAAACCAAATTCCAAATGAGTAGTAAAACGAGGATTGATGAATCATGAAATGACCCCGCCATTTCATGAAGAAATCCAACAATCTTAAATCACATTTACAGCAAATCCGACATCTTATCCTCGCAGAAAACCCAAAAATCAATCAAACCCAAAACCAGCATTGAGCCAGAAACCACCACCAAATCTAAGCGGAGGACAACGATTGCAGTAAAACCCATACAAGAGAGCACGCGTATCAGGCCAGTGCGACTCTATTTTACACTAACGAAGATGAAAAAAACCACAAAATCGAAGAACGCGCAGCAAACTAATCAAATCAGTAATCACAAAGCAAACACACACACACACACAAAACCAAATCATAGCCCCTAAAAATAAATACACAAATCCAAACGGAAAAACAAAAAAAAATAAAACCCAGGAAGACAACACAATCAAAAGCACCAAATCGAGAAGAAAAAGCAGGAAAACAAAAGAGAATCTACCGATCATCTCCGTAATCCATCGATCTTCTTCCACTTTCCACTCCGAATAACTAGCCGTTGCCGAGAAAAAGAAAAGTATAAATCAACACCACTGTGAAATCAAATACATGCACGCCTGGAAATGGAAGACGGAGAGCATATGAATATATAAAAATTTAAGAGCAGTTTTCACTGACCTTTGTGGCTCGAGATATGTGCTTAGTGCTTACTGCTACCTTCAGAAAACAAAACAAACAAAAAAATAAAGAGAGAGAGAGAAAAAAAAAAGGGTAAAAGCGGCGAGTTTCTCTCTCCAGGACACTGGTCAATATTTATATAATCTCCGCATCTCTATTTATGAGGGGAGAGAGAGATGATGGCCTTTTGTGTAGAAAAAAAAAAGAAAAGACCATTGCGAAGCACGCTTTCTAGTTTCTAGTTTCTATGTCGTGCTTCCTCTTTTCTCGCGATTTTCCTCCTTAATTGTGTAATTATTTATTGTAATCATTTTTCAGTCTCTTTATTTTTTGGATATCTCAATATGTCACTCCTACTCCTATTTCGGTGTTAACTGCATCGTTAATTTTTCTGCCAACCTTTAAATACATAGAGCAAGAGAAAATAAAAAAAAACTTAAATAGAACTATATCTTCTTTAAATAATCAGATTTTCAAAGTCAATAGTCAGTATTCAGTAAGATGACTAATGATGATATCGACATATGATGGTTCGTCACTTCGTCGCATATATAAATATATTTTTTTGGTTTGCTAAAAGGTTTAGATATAAAAATCAAATTAACATTTTACTTTTATTCAGCTTTTCTTTTGTTAAAACTCATCAAACTTAGAATTATTTGTCAACATACTCAAAGTTTATTTAAAAAAATTTATAGGTTTAAATGAATTTTGTGTTTACAAAACTCAATTTTTTTTTTTCAATTTGTTTCATTTGAATTCATATATTAACAAATACATTAAAAGCGCAATACAATAAAATTAACGTTTAGCAAATAATAACTAAAAACGGTAGAAAATCATAATGTTTAAGTAGAAAAAAACAAAAAAGGCCAATTTTTTAGAAAATAAAAGTCAGTATATCCACGTTTTGAAACTAATTTGTTAGTAATATTCAATGTACTACAAATCTAGTTTTTTATAAATAATTTTGAAACATTTAAAATTAAAAAAATATAGAACAATGATTTACAACATCAACTGATTTTTAGTATAATATAGAAACCAAACAAAGTTTATTTATGATTTTTTATTGTCATAATTCTTTTTTTCCTATTTTACAAAAAAAATTGAACTCCGAAAAAGCTAAATAAAATGTTTACTAGAAAGTTTATCTGCATTGAGGTTTTCAATAGGTATCTTATCATTAAAAATAAAAAATAATAGAAAAAGAGAGAAATGGTGAGATAGAACTTTCAAATGAGAAACATTTGTCTTTTAACAAATGGCTTAATTATATATAACTTAAAATTTAATTATAAAACTATATTATATTTAAAATATTAATATTATATTTGATGAGAGATTTTTTTATCAATGGAGATACTTTTATCCAAGGGTATTAGTTTCTTTGTGTCTCAGATTCAAATCTTCTTTGGAACGGAGATAATTCTGGATACTGAAAAAAATTATGGATCAAAAGTCTAAAACTTACATAGTTAATTAAAAAATATATATCATCTTCATAAAAGGGAAAAAAACTCTTTTCCTTCTTTTAAAATTATTGTGTAATTGTTTTGTTTCAGTTCTGTAAATTTGCTAAAAATATATAAATATTTATTAAAAAAAAGTCATAATGATACCAAATGCTTTAGAAACTATAGGTGTTTAACGAAAAAATAATTCGATTGGATCCGTATGCTATTTGCCAAAACTCTTTCACAAAAAAAAACAAATAGCAAACAGCAAACTTTTGACCGGTCCAACAATAACCATGTTCTAAGAAATTGTATTTGCAGCTTTTGTAAGGCACACAACCCATTCTTTATATTTTTTAACGTCTAAACATTATTAATTAGTATGAAATACTGTCATTGTTCCAAAAACCGATCTCCATGAAAAAAATAATACGATGTTTTCTTTCGATTAATTTCACTCGCTAGCAGAATAAACATATTTTTTCCTTCGTTATCGTCTTCAAAGTATTTTCGTTACATACCCATTTCCTCTTCATTTTTTTGTTTATCTCTTTGATAAAATTAGCTGCTCATAAAGTTACCCACTCTTTATGATTTTGAAAAACAAATATGAAGTTAAAGAAAAGAACAAATATCATGGGCCTAAATTAATATTTTAAAACATGGAGTATGGGCCTATATTATATAAGAAGAGGTCCATGTCATAAACTCAAAACTCACAAGACTCACACTACTCGCCACGTCAATGTCACGTGGTGCTTTTTAGCTAGCACGTGATCTTCCCTAAAAGGCTAAAACTAATCTTAACCGTGGTTCGTCGGACACGCTGTAAAATCAGCGACGCAGAACTTTGGTCGCTGGACGTGGCATTTAATCGCCGCGTTTTGACGCTAACGATAAAGAAATTAACTAATTTATTCGCCGTCGCTATCTCTGATCGCCGGCGACACGAAAACAAACATTCAGCTCATGAGATTTATGGTAAAGTTCTCCACTTTTGCAGACCCACATAAGTTGTTCGACAAAATAACCAACAGAAACTTTCTTCGGTCTTTTAGAATTGGGTTGATTATAAAGCATCAGTCTTTTTTTCTGTAACTAGATTCTATATTGCTTGACCATTCAGCTTTTAGGCCTCACAGGATCAGTCTGCGTTGGAATTAATTGATCGGTAACAGAGTTATTATCATCCATGGATCCATCATGGCCCTGATTATCGATCCCGCTGCTGATTTTGTTACTTTTTCAAGCATTTTTGGTTGAGTCGAAAGATGTTGAAGTATTCAACGAGGAATTGTTGTTGAAGCCTTTACCTGATCGAAAAGTGCTAGCTCACTTCCATTTCGAGAGTCGAGCTCCTCCTCCGTCAAAGTCCCATGGACACCATCACCATCTCTTCCCCAAATCTATTTCTCAGCTGGTAAAACACTATAATTGTTTTCCGATTAATCTTGCTGAGGTTGGAAAAGTAGGGAGAAAGTTTCTTTTTTTTTCTTTTTTTTAAGTGGAAGTAACATGTTTCCTGTTTTTAGTGGACATGTTTTGGACCATTTTCGTATTTTCTTACCCTCTGAAACCTTGAATTCTGGAACAGGTTCAGAAGTTTCGGGTCAAAGAGATGGAACTATCTTTTACTCAGGGTCGTTGGAACGAAGAACAGTGGGGCGGATTTGACCCGTTATCAAGTATGAGTGCAAAACCTGTTGGGGTCGAGCTTTGGGCTGTGTTTGATGTTCCTCGGTCTCAGATTGATACTAGTTGGAAGAACTTAACCAATGCACTGTCAGGGCTTTTCTGTGCTTCTATCAACTTTCTGGAATCTCCAGCTTCATATGCTTCCCCGTCTTGGGGGTTTGGTCCAAACTCAATCAAGCTGAGATATGGTTCGCTGCCACGTGAAGCCGTTTATACTGAGAACTTGACGCCTTGGCTCAAACTGCTTCCGTGTAGAGACAAGCTCCAGATACGGTGACAGCGAGCAATTTGATCTCGCTCTTACTTGGAAGCTTCCTTTTAAATGGTCATGCCAACAAGCTCCATTACTTGCAAGTCGCTCTATGATGGGAAGTGGGATTGAAAGGGGTGCAACTGCTATCTCATTGAAATCGACTCTTTAACGTTTGAGAAATTATCGAGCAGAGATCTCTCTGTTGTCCCTCGTGCCTTTGACAACCCCTGATTTTAACGTAATCTTGTTCACAAGCCTGGTTTGTTATCTGTATTTCAAAGAAATGCTTTTTCTCCTCCACATACGTGTAAAGATTTGTCATTAATATAATATTGATAGATTCGTTTATTTTTATATTATTAAAAAATTACATCTATTTAATATAATATTGTTATTTGCTTTTTTTTATTGTTTTTGAAAGATTCATTAACAGACTGGCAATGCACATATTTTTAATTGTTGGGAACTTTTTCCAAAAATATATTGGGCTCAGGAGCTATTTCTCCCTCTGTCCACATACACACTTTGATCCTTGTTCCAATACTGCCTCAATTTAAACTTCAAAACCCAATTTTCCACCATTTGAAAGTTCAAAATCAATTTTTCATATAATAAATCTTCAAAACCGAATTACACACCGACAAAGATTAATGTCGGTTTACTATTTACCAATCATTCTTAAACCATGTTTCGTTCAAACAAATCGAAATTAAACCAATAATAACCTGATTACAAAGTGGTTAAACCATCCACTATGATTTTATAATGTATCTAGGAATATTATTTATGTATGGTAAAATTATATTTGATCAGATTGGTAACCTAAAACGGTATGAAATTTTTAGCGGTAAGTTGGATCTTTTAGCGGTAAGCTGAAGTGATAAAGTGGTTATAAAATAGTTGAAAACTGTGAAAAATAGCTGCAGGTCAAAATAGTACAAAAAAGCTGAGTGTAATACTGTTGGTAGCGTTATATGTACTGCTTTGTGATTGATAACTATTAAAACGGTATAACTTGTATCACAACTTTACGGTAAAGCTTTTGGTTACTAATCATAGTCATTCATTTGGAAAAATTTCAAAAAGAGTTCATATCCATGAAAAAATATTACATGTAAATTATTCAAACACTATATTGTAAAAATTCAATCATTTAACTGAAAACTTGTTTCATCAAATTATTTTTGGTGTTTATAAATTATTAGAGTCATATTGTATAATGGATAAAATAAAATCAAATAATAATAAGAGTTGATATATATAATAATGGTTGTGATGTTGTGAATAAATTGATATATGTATGTATAAACTAACAATAAATTTTAAAAATAAAAATATTTATTAAAAATGAATTTTCGCGTGAATGCGCGGATTCGTAGCTACTGGTTTAGTGGTAGAAAGTTCATAAAAATTAGCATTAATTGACCATATATCTTTGACTGATGGGTCCCTTCTACAATTAAATGCATATGGAGTAGTAAGTCTTCCTCTTTTCATCATCATTCATTAGTTGGCTGTATAAATATACAATGCATCCTACCTGTGTTATCAGTACTTAAGAATTCTATGATCTGATCAGACCCACGGAGGCAATGTCGACGAAGCGCAGCAGCAATGGGGTGCAGAATGAAGAGAAAATGGCTAAAGTTGGGTCGGCGTCCACGCATATTACTCTGAAAGTGAAGGGTCAGGTAAGATTTGGTATTGAATCTTTACATCAACTACATACATTAACATGGCTTTATAACATACATATATGTGTGGATGTATAGGACGAGGAGGCATTTAGAGTGTTTAGGGTTAAAAGGAACGTTGAGATGCGTAAAGTGATGGACTACTACAACGATGTGAGAGGCGTGGAGTGGGGCACATTTGTCTTCTTATCGAACAATGGCTCGAGGATTCGAGAGTACCATACACCTGATGAGGTATATATAGAGATCCTGAATCGTGGTATAGAATAAGTCATTCGTAAACTGATCTTGTTTCACTGTGTTTGTTAGCTGGAGCTCAAGGAAGGAGATCAAATCGATGCAATGTTGCGTCAAGGAGGCGGTTTTGGTCCATCTTCTATAACATTTTGAGTTTTGAGTTTTTTTTTGTGGCGAATGTAACAGTACACTGGCTTAGATTTCTATATGAATAAATGGCTCATGGTTTATACATGCAAGAAAGGAACAAGTAGATCTTTTGCTTCTGTAACAAGACTTGAATAGAATCAAAAGATGCAAACTTTGAGGAAACGTAAGAAAGAAAAGGAAGATGTTTTCTGTATTACAAAGTCAGTTAAATAATCTAATCAGTGTACAATAACGCAACATCCTATATAAAAACCATTATACCATTCTTGCATCGGTTTCTCTCGTCAAATACAGATATCAAGAAATCGATCTCTCAGACTTTTTTTAATATGGCAGCAGAAACTGGTAACAATAATCCTTCTTCTCTGTTTCAGTGTCAAACCAGATCATAGCTCGTGTGTTCTTGTGCATGAATAGAAGTAGTTTTTGATGGATTTTTGAACAGAAAGTGCTGCTGTTGAGGTTAATCGTGGATTGCTTAAGGAGCTTGAAGATATGGGATTCTCGATGGCCCGAGCAGCTTGGGCTCTGCACCATTCTGGTATGTATATAAAGCCACTTCAAAACAATCTCAGATTCATGTAAAATATCACCCATATTTTGCTTCTGTTCGTCTTTAGGTAACTCTAGCCTTGAAAATGCTGTGAATTGGATCGTTGACCATGAGAACGATTCGCAGTTTGACAAAATGCCTTTGGTATGTTGTATTCATCTTCATTTCTTTTTTTTTCATGGATTCCTTAGAAACCTTGAACAAGGGTGGTCTTTTTGCAGGTGGAATTTAACATTGATATTGAATCTCCAAGTCCACTTGATGATGCGGCAGAAACTGCTCAGGCAAGAGCAAAGGAACTAAAGTTAGTTTGTCTCCCATTTTAACATATATGCATATTTCTCCACAAGGACGACACATGACTTGTTTATGTGTTTCTCAGGGAACGAGCTCGTAAGCTAAGAGAGGAAGAAGAAACTAAACGCGAAAGGGAAAGAGAAAAGGTACAAAGGAATTGATTGAAGGACATAGTGTGAACACAAAGAACACTAACAGCTCTAGCTCTCTTGCAGGAAAGGATACGAGCAGGAAAAGAGGTGATGGAGACAAAGCGAATCGCAGAAGAAAACGAAAGAAAACGGTATGAGATAGAGTTTGTTTCTCACACTCTACTTGTATAATTCATTTAAACAATGTTTGATGCTATGAAACAGGAACATAGCTTTGAGGAAAGCTGAGAAAGGTGAGGAGAAAATAGCAAGGGAGAAAATTATGCAGAAAGTAAATGCAGACAAGGTGAATCTTGATCTTTTTTTATACGCTCTAATTGAAAATTCATGATATCTATTAACATATTTTTTTTTTGGATCGAATGTATGTGTATAGCTGGAGAGAAAGCGGAGGCTCGGATTGCCAACGGAAACTGAAACTACTTCGACATCAACTCTAGTTGCTCCACTTGACACTACGGTACACAATTGTTTTCCTCCATTGTTTGTTACCACCATTAAACTATGAAGAATGTAATAACATTTCCCTTTAAACACTAAAATAACAGAGGATATTAATGTCGTCTCCAAGCCCAGCTTCGAAAGCAGAAGAGATGAGAGAATGCTTAAGATCATTAAGACTAAACCACAAAGTAAGAAAACGTTCTAGTTTTAGAGGATAATATAAAAAAACAAGTAAAACAAGAGAGAAAATGGAATCTTGTTGTTGTTATAGGAAGAAGATCTAAGAGTCACGAGGAGGGCATTTGAAACGCTTCTGACGATTGTGAGGAACGCAGCGAAGAATCCAGATGAAGAAAAATACAGAAGAATCCGTCTCACGAACCGCTTGTTCCAGGAAAGAGTCGGGAGATTTAAAGAAGGTATTGAGTTCATGGAGCTTTGTGGATTCAAGAGAGAAGAGGAAGGATCAGAGTTTTTGTCTCTATCGACCCACGACGCTGACATCTCGCGGCTTCGAGACGCTGCGTTTCAGCTGCAATCTGCAATTACCAATCCCTTCTTTGGTCTTCTCTCCAAAGAAGCTCAAGTCTTATGAACAATGAACTTTGTCTTCCTGAAACGTTATGAGACCACCTGCAATGGCAAAATCCCTTCTCTCAGAGCATCTGCAATGATTTGAGTCTCTCATCTAATATAAAATTAGTATTATAAATATAATTTAATTTAATAATAAATTTTAGATTTGAAAAAAAAATTGAACCAATTACAAAAAGGCATGTGTTGTAGTAGTCTCTCAAAGTCTGTCAAATGAGAGACTCATTTCATTCTCTCTTTTTTCCTTTTATTATTTTTCTTTTTTTTAATGGTGAGAGATTTATTGAGAAACTCCCATTACAGATGATCTCAGTCTCTTTCATATATAATATTAATATAATTTATTTATTTAATTAAAATTAAAATTATATAAAAAAAGAGCTAGTTATCCATTGACATGTGTAAAAGATCTGTAAGAGATTTCTAAACTCCCTCTTTTTAAATCCGTTTCTAGTTTCTTTTTCTTTTTTTTCAATTGTTTTCAATTTTTTATTCTTTAAAATCTCTGTTAAGAAACACGAGGTGCTCTGATGTTCTATATTAACACATAAATAACTCAACTTTTTTTTGTTTTGCTATATAACTTGAAACTTTTGATTAAAATGTTTGATTAACACATACATTAGTTTGGATCTTTTGTTATTAAAGCGAGAAAGATGATAGAAAATATTAACAACAAAATGGCTTTTACCAAAAAAAAACTATTAACAACAATACTAAACGTCAATGGGAGTGTTTACAGGCCTGTCTCAGTAAAATTCTTTACAAAAACAAAAGGGCCCAATAATTAATAAGATTCAATATTAATTTATCTAACCGACCTGACCGATCCGACCCGATCGAGGCCGGTTATGGTTGATGATACTATTACTCTCTCACTGACGATACAATCGTGAAGCTGCCGATACCTGTAGAGTCGAAATCGGAAATCGGAAAGATCGTTTTCGTTCGAGGTCTCACCAGTTTCCTCGGTATGTTGTTGTAACTTGGAGACTGCTAATAGAGCTTGGAGTTCTGTTTTCGCTCTTACTCACTGTGATTTTGTTTTAGGTTTTGCCTATTTAGGATTTAGGGTGTTTTTTTCCACATCCGATTAGGAATTCAGATGTATTCTGATCGAGTGGAGGCTCAGACTGCAAGCAGGAAGACGGCGAAGAACCGTCTCAATGGCGATTTCTCTTCTCGCGGGAGACAAGTCACGAGGAAGAGGTTCTCTTTTCTCTTTTTTTTTTGTTTCCTATCGTAATTATTGAACTTGCTTTGCCCAAGGATTCTTCGAGTTGACGCAGGCTCTCTTCGTCTGCTGTTTATGTTCTTACTTCATTGGCCAAATCCGGCTCTTACGCAGCAGCTCTATGAATTTGTTGTTTTGAATCTTCCTCACTAGCTGATTCTCTGGTTTGCTCATTCTAGTCATTTTTTCGTTGCTGCTTTTCAACAATTTCAACCAGTTTAGTGTTTTCAGCTTCGAGTTTCTACACGGATAGTTAATTAAGGAGATTTTAGCTCTCTATTTGATTTTAGGTGATTTCAGATGGTATGATGTGCTATATCTCTTTCTCCTTGTGTACTCTAAATCGTATATCACACACATTCATCCATTGGTTTTACCTTTTTCTTAGCGTAAGGTGTGAAACGAAGTCTGATGAACGTATTACCTAATGTTTTCAGAGAAAGGCAGGATGACGATAAATGGGAGCATGATCTTTTTGATGATGACATTGACAAGCCTCGTGTTTCAAGTATATTTTTACCTGTGACTTTTACTTGCTTGCTTTAACTTTTTTTTTTGAAAACATCTCTGTTTGGTTGTTGACTCTGTGTTTATCGACTGACCAAGATCGCAGAGTTGACCCTAGAGATCTTCGCTTGAAGCTCCAAAAGAACCATCATGGCTTGCAAAGTCGACTAGGAGCTAGTTCGGGTGTGCGGGATCTACGGGAAAAGCTTTCTGGGACGATGAATTCACAACTAAGGAGCAGTAACCCACCAAAATCTAGAACGGAGGCTGCTAGATCAGCCATAAAGAAGGTTGCGGGTGAAACCAAATCTGAGATCAGAACAGCTTTGAACAAAACTGCCAAGAAGAAATCACAGCAGGCAATATAATTCATTTTTCTCCAACTTTACTTCTCCATCAGTGTTATTATATGCCATATAGCTTTGCAATACCTCTTCGACTGAGTGGATGTTTTAGCAAGTACTAGTTCTCAGTTTGTTATCTTTTGGTTCAGGCTGATACGTCGGTTGATAGCTTCCTGGAATCATTGGGTCTGGAGAAATATGCAACCTCATTTCAAGTGGAAGAAGTATGTAAAACGTATTTACTGTTAGATTAGTTTCCTGTGTTCTCTTCTTATTGTTTTCCGTCTTTTTTTCCAGGTTGATATGGATGCTCTAATGCATATGACAGATGATGACCTCAAAGCTCTGCTCATACCAATGGTATATAATTCATGCTTAATTTCAGCTTACCTTACGAATAGTCATTGCCTTAGGTTTTTGCTCCATTTATAATATAGTTCTCTCCATTTGCTCTCTCTTTACAAGGTGTGTTCTTTTTTCAGGGCCCTAGGAAGAAGATACTTCTTGCTTTGGGATCTGAACGTGGATAGAAGTGGTTGTTGCTTCAAGCTTGTCAGAAAGATCCTGCATTCGACTTTTCATTGTCCCTTTTCTTTCTCATCTGTATCTCAAGAGACAAAAGTAGGTAGCGCATATGAGATTAAACAGTTGTAACGTTTTAACACAGAGAAAAGCCTGATATTGAAAGACTGAAAAGCAAAAATGTTGGAATGTGAAAAAAAGCGTTTGAGCTTCAGATCTTCTTGCTCCTCTTAATTAACCTTGTAGAAGCAAAGGGTAACAAGAAGGTTAGAAACAAACTTGTTCTCTTTGGTAAATCATCCTGGGAAGTGACTGAAGCTGGACACGGAGTCGATGGCAAACCAAGCTCTTCTAAAAGCACGAATGAAAGACTGAAATTTTCAGCGATGGTGCTAGTTTTCAGTCTCCCGAAGCCACAGACAAAAATAAAGAAGAAAATATCCAAAACACGGTACTTGCAAAAGTGAATTTAGCAAAGTTAAGTAAAGAACAATCCATATGTCGACGAGGATGCGCTTCAGGCCTGATTTCCCCGAAGATGGTGGATTTGGATCAGGATGAATAACTCAGAATTAGAATAAATAATAAAAAGAAACAAAATTGAACACAAGCCGTCTTAGCTCAGTGGTAGAGCGCGTGACTTTTAATCCCGTGGCCGTGGGTTCGATCCCCACAGACGGCGTCTGGTAATCATTTTTTTTTCTAATCTCCATTAAAGTAATTTGCCGCTTTGTTCCCCTTCCTTCATTTTAATCATCCTTTTTCCTTCTGTGTAAACTTAACAAGTGTGATGAAATAACAAGAACAGGTCTCAGAAGACATTCAACATCGATCCAAATAACTGAAAACAAAAATGCTGCAAGAATTCCTGCAACTGCAATCCTCCATTTAAAAAAAAAAAAAAAAACTCCCTTCTCATCACCATTGTTAACAACACTCCAAAAAAAAAAAAAAAAAACTTGTTAAATGAGGAACCAAACTATTTTTACATCAGCTCTTTGCTTTCCCCAAAATTTGGCTTTGGAGATTTTGGTTGTCTTCAAGCAATCTATCATACTCCATAAGCAGCTCTGCAGACTGCTTTTGGAGCGCCGTGACATGGGTTTCAGCGGTTTCCAGCTTCTTCTCTTTCTCTCTCAACTCCGTCTCTGCTTTCTTAAGCCTCTCTGAGTTAGATGCCAGTTTTTCTTGCAGCTGCTTGATTTCATTGTACGCTTTCTCCTCTTTCTCCTTCAGTTCGGTTCTCTCTTTCTGGAGCTGTTCAAGTTCTCCTTTCGATGACCCGGCGTTGCTTCTTAAACTGATTAGCTTTCTGAGGTAATGGTGCAATCTGTCAATTATGAAGCCAAGAAAAAGTACGACTCCTGCAAGATCATCAAGGTTTTTGAGCTTCAAACGTCATTTCATTATCTACACTTTGCAAAGCTTAACATCTTTTCACAACAAAAGAATTTCAAAGCTGATTCAAAACCCAAAAGGAAGATTTCAAACAGCCAAGATTAGTATTGATAAAAGACAGCATCAACCCCAATTACAACATAAGCAAATCAGATCAGATTAGTATCACTCAAATAAGAGCTAATTTTGTGTATTGAGTAAGTTGTGGGAAGTTTCTTGGCTTTGGGGAAAGGTAGGATACTTTTGGTTCTTTCATAGGGTCCGGTCATGTGTTCTTGGTTGTAATCCACAATTCAAGATCAAATAAATGATAGATTTCGTTACTATTCATCGGGAAACATTTTCCAAACTTGTCAACTACAAAGGCAGCTTCTCAAATCTGGCGAATACCAACAGAACAGAGCCTCAAATACAACTATAGAGATATTCAAACACAGTCACAGTGCTTCTACACTACCATCCACTCATTTGAGATACAAACTCTTAATCATAACATTAACATCTCGAAAGTGTCACACGCAAAAAAAAAAAAAACCACCTTTATTTCCCCACTCAATCAATTTAAGCTTGCTAAGTTTCTGATATTCAGATCATCACTCTACAACAAAGCCTAGATGAATTCAGTAATAGCTGAATTAGCCTTGAAACCCATGGACCAAGGGCAACAGCTAGATTATCAGCCAAGATTTCAACTTTTGTTCCGAAACCATAGCTTAAAAACTAATCTAGAGGCCAACTGCTAAATGTTCAACTGGTGAACGGAGCAATTAAAGTAACAATGAACTGAATTATTCACTAACAAATCCCTATGGTTCTGCCTAGAAGCAAGAAAGAAGAGCAAAAACTGACCCATTAGAGAAGCTTCAAGCAAATGGGTTCTCCAGAGGACTTGATCCATGGGAGACATTGTGCCGAGCTTTGCACCTTTGTTCTGGATCTTGACGATGCTCATGAGATTGGAGAAGAGGATAACGGACATGGTTCCAGCGATGGTTTTTACAGTGGCAGGACCTTTCCCCATCTTCAGCTGGTCAAGGCTTTTAATCACAAGCTCCCTCAAAGGACCAATCTTAATCAGCAGTAGGAATGCAATCGCACCCTCCGCAAATAGAACCAGAAACAGTAGCTGAATCATGTCCGGTTTTTCCTCCCCCTAAAGGTTTGTTCTTTTACCCCCCAAGTTCACGAACAAGGTAAAAACTCTAATCCCTAATTCCTAACTCTCGTCTTCTGTTTATCTTCTTTGGGTATGAAATTAAAAAAAAACAAAACCCAGATCGGAGGACGAAGGGAAAGTGACGAATTATCTAAAACCCATTTGCTTTTTCAAGAAATCGGTGGGCTAGAGACAGATCACTCATTCTTGATACCACCAAGAAATCATAAAAACGGAGAGAGGACTAAGAAGAAATAGAAGTCTCAAGAAATAGAAGTAGTCCGAACTCTGAAACACTGAAGAGTCAAGAAGGATCTGAGAGGAGTAGAGAAGAAAGCATAAAGGTACAAATGTTATTTACTAATGTAGAGAGAGAAGAGAGATCAATGTTTGTGATTAGTGGGTGTATTTATGTAAAAACTCAAGAAGATTAAAGAGTGAACTCTACTCTAAAGTCTAAACTACTCATGCCTTTTGCACTTGCTTTTTTGCCAGACGTAGAAAATTTTGTTTTTTTGCTTTACTTTAGGGAGAGATGACGAATCTCTCTCTCTAATAAAGTTGCTTCTAGCTTTTGTCAGGGAGAATTGGTTAGTTGAATATAAAAAGTTACTTTTCGGGACAATACAAGAAAATTTGTAAGCCAAACTATATATTATTTTTTAATAATATTTTATTTCAGAATTAAATGAATTATTAGAAAAAATACCATTTCATGGTTGAGACTTGACCACTTGAGAGTCGAGCGTATGCGGTGATGATGTTTGTCAATGACAACTTGTCATCTGCACATAGAGACTAGAGAGCACTTGTTCCTCCGCGTTTGGTAAACTTGGGACTTGCTGTCATATTTGATGCGGAAGAATAAGATGACTCTCTGCATCATAGATCCAAATTTCATGTGGCACGCTTCCATTGGTTAATACATAAATGCCGAAATTTGGTCAACATCAGTTTTATATGTAAACAACTCAACACGCATGAAGCGCGTCGTATGTTGGACATTCATTAATCATCAAAATGCAAGTCAGCGTAGAAGGAGTCGTCGGTTTACGTAATCACATGAAAGACAGGTCAACGTTGATGAATTGTCAACGCTTTCGTGTAGACACGTCTCTTATATCTATCTGACTATCTCCCCCTCCCTCTCTCTCTCTCTCTCATTCGGAGCCATTGAAGCATATCTTCTTTTCTGGCTGCTGGAGATTCAGAAACATGGCAGTAAGTCCGTTTTTATGTGTTTGCCCAAAGCATTTTCTTTTATATTTATTTATATTTTAATTTGTTTGTTTCTACTTTGTTGAATGGATAGGATAGTAAATATCAAAGATGTTTTTTTTCTTCTTCTTCTTAAATCTGCATATTATAACATGTTAACGATGTGAAGGTTTTGAGAATCTGCATGATCACGAGATTTTTATGTCCCACTCTGTTGACATTTTTTTTGTGTGTGTATGAACACCACATTCTTATTATTCCCTTAAATTTCAGTTCATTCAGTTCTCTTACTTACAATGAAAAAGCAAGTCTATAGGAACGTATTTAATTTTCTTCTTGTGGTTACAGAACCGTTCACAAGTGCCCAAATTCGGAGACTGGTCGGAAGATTCTCCATTCACGATCGTGTTCGAAAAAGCGAGCAGGAGCAAGAAAAATACAAACATGTCTAACCCCAGCGAGTATCCAGAAATGAATCCAAGAGCTGCACAAAGCCGAAATCATAATAGACACGACCAGCCACCACCAAACAACAGTGTAAGACCAAGACACGAAAGATTCAGTAGCAGAGAAGAAACCGCGTTCACGCCGTCTCCAGCACACAATGAAAGAAACGTCAGAGTCAGAGCTCCTCCCACAGCAGAAACCTACAATCATCAATCATACGGAGTTGGAGGAAGATCGCTCGGAAATCCTTCGGAAACTAATAGACGGCAACCGCATGATCCTCCATTGGTGCAACATAGACCAATTCGCAATCTTAGAGGTCCAAGCAGTGAAAGGGTATGGACTTTTTACCATTTTTAATTGAAAGGCACTTCTTAATTCATTGATTAATAAACATAATACATTTGCAATTAACCAAAACTGTTAGGGTCAATCGATTACTGTCAATTGGTTTGACATTCTTCATTCTACTTTCATATATTAATTTGAATTCAGGGTACTAAATCTTAATCCTCTAGAACTCCTCCAACTCTAGACAAAAACTCGACCACTCTCCCGGAATCCAGATACAATATCATTTGTACCATTTAATTTTTCTATTACAAAAGTTGTCACGATTCATCCTCTAGAACTCCTCCAACTCTAGACAAAAACTCGACCACTTTCCCGGAATCCAGATACAATATCATTTGAACCATCTAATTTTTCTATTACAAAAGTTGTCACGGTTCATAAATATATCGCCAGATAATTTGTATATTTTTTTTTGTACAAGGTCGCAACTATTCCGCCCTTTCCTACATCGGGTTCGGAGAATCAGAGTTACACACTCATCTTTGACAAAGTGAAGGAAGACAGGAAACAGAGTGGGACTGTGAGGTCTTACGATGGAACCAATCAAAGCACCCCGACTCGACCCATCAACGCCCAACATCATCAACCGTTACCTTCTAGCCCCAAGGTACATATATATTCGTTTATTTTATTACTTTTATATTGTCATACAAATATTTGAATATAAGTTAATAAGAAAGTATAGCCATGTATATCCGCCTTTATTCTTATAGAAAGTTGCGAAATTTGACAAATTCAATGACAAACTTATGTGTTATCCATTCTATTACGAAGAGCAAAGGACAAAACTTTGTATTGTGTAGTAGCAGTGCCGTCCCATAGGTTTTAGTGGCCTAAAGCAATGTTGAAAATATGTGGCATTTTATATAAATACTAATGATGAAAAATTAACATTAAAACAATATAAAAGTACTTAAAACTATTAATATATATTATGGTTTGTGAAGATTAAAAAGTCTGATTTCTTAGGTAACGACTTTTAGGTTTGTCAAGATTTGTTATATATTAAGTTTAATTTATATAAATGATAAAAATACTTAAAATTATTAATATCATTGTTTATGTTTCCATTAGTTCTCTAAAAATATGTTTAGAAAAATAATTAAAAAGGAAATAAAAGTTACAAACAAACACACATACATAAGAATTAAGAATAAACGGTTCCAAAAATAGAGATAAATGAAAAAAGAGGGAATCGAATAAGGGAATGTTGATCATAAATCAAACTGGTTAACCAACTAACCAAGCTAACATATTACTAAATGTGGTCTTTAAAAATATAATATATTTTGTGGCTTGAAACTAATGTTTTATTTGCCTTATAGCAGAGACGAACCTGTGTAGTAGAACTATATTGGAACATTCTGTTTTCTGATAAGAAAAAATTATGGGTTTAAAACTTGGATTTTTTAGTAATCCCAAAAAATTCATTTTTTTCTATCCAAATAGTAAATTATAGAAAAGAAAAGCAGGATCATTAATGGAATATTTGGTAAATTAGGCTCCTACCTGGTCAAAAGCTATTTGCAACTATCTGAGTATGAGAAAAAAATCCGCACATCATCATACAAATTTTGGTTATCGATGATATTTAACGTCCATTGTAAATTTGTGATGTGCAGGGTTGCTGCTTTCCTCCATGGAACCGAAAGGGAAGCTACTGAAGATGATAACCCTTTCTTTCTCTTATTTTATTTGCTTCTGCATGATTTTCTTTTTATTTCTTTCTGTTATTCTTATGGCGACGTCGTAGGGAGTGGTTTTTGCAACAAAAAAAAAAATGCTACATTTCTGTTATTCTATAGTATTTTTTTTGTTTTTGTTTCCTCTTCATTCAATTCAACTGTGAGAGCTTAATTATTGATAACCAACACACAAAAAACCACATAAGTGAACGATAACATAACGATTGTGTCTCTTATAAGAAAATAATAATTGTGTGAATTAAAATTATTGGTTGTATAGTTGCATGATGGTTTGATTGGCTAAGTATACGGTACAAATCAAAACATATATTTTGATCTTTCTCTAATGTGCGCACGATCCGACTAGAGTCACAAACTAGGGAGGTTTAATAGAGTTTGTAAAAAGTTATATCAATATATAACCATCGGTTTATCAAACCAATCTGCCAAATTATGGACGGGAACAAATATACTAACCAAAACAATCAATAAACTATCCATAGCTACCGGTTCACCAAACTGATCTGGTATATACCGTCAAATCATGATCGCAAACCGACCTTTAAACCAATGGTTCATCAAGTAATATATTTTTTGAATGTTTAGTCACATTCATTCATTCAAATACATAACACACTATTCAATACATAACCTAAACCTAATAATTTAGTTTCATTTAAAATATTAACTATAATATTTATTAATTTAATTTTCTAAAATCTGTGCATTAGAAAGAGTTGTAGTCAGATAACCAAAGCCCAGTGGGCTGTTTCAGCATCGTAAGCGGGTCAACTTTTACATTTTCGATCCTTCGGAGAAAGAGCAATGCACGCGTACGATGAAAACACCACGAAGTGCGGATGTCAAAAAGGCAATAATATCAATATGGGACGGTAGTACCAAAAAAAACCCTTGCCGTTTCGTACTTGTGGGTACCTACAAAACCACAACCCCTTCTGCGACACGTGTCTCAATCGCATTGACACACCGACCGCGTGCCTTTTTATGAACTCAAATCTCTCTCTTCGTTTCTCTCCCCCTTCGTGTTTTTTCTCTTCTCTCGAGAAAGAAGATCCCTGCAACTTTCAAAAACCCTAGACACACAAAACAGATTAGGTTCCTAATTCTCTCCGGCGATTTTCTTCGAGCAAAATTCGGTTCACGGTGAGGAACTTAAACCTCGAATCGACTCGATCGATGAGGTCCTTCTGTTAGTTTCAAACCTAATTCTACTAATCTTTTGTTGTTGATTACGGATGATAATTCTCGGATTTTAGAACCTTTTTTGTTGATTTTTCAATTGTGTTTCTTTGGTAGCCTCGATGGAATTTTGTTAGGTTGATTTTTTTGTTTTTCTTCCATTTTGCTGTTAAATTGAGTTCTTCAATTTTTTTTTTATTCGATTCTTATATATATATATATATATATTTGTATACGGAAATTGCTTGAATTCTCTTAAAAGTTGGATTTTTTTTTCCTGTCTCCAGTATACGGAAAGGTACATATTTTCAGTCAATGATTTATTGTTCACGGATGTTTTATTCTTTCTTTCAATATATACATTGAGGAGTAGTAAATCAGTTTTTTTGTGGCTGACACTTACAGGTACAAAGGTTGGCCTCTGTGAGCTGAAAGATGAACACACATGAGTTGAGAACAACTCGAGGAAATCGACGGAGGAAAGCTGTGATCGATCTGAATGCTGCACCCGGAGATCAAGAAGGGACTTCTGCTTCTGTGATTGCTCCTACGGTGCCTACTACTAACCTTCAAGAGGTGTCTGCACCTTCTCAGCCTGTCCCTACCATGATTGATGTCGATGCTATTGAAGATGATGTTATCGAATCATCCGCAAGTGCTTTTGCTGAAGTATGTTATCTTTTCCTTTTTCCCATGTTGCGGTGATGGATTATGGATAGGCTGTGTTTGTGTAAAAGGTTACACCAATTTTGTTTCATTTTGATACCAGGCTAAAAGCAAATCATCAGGTGGACGTAGGAGGCTTTTGATGGTTGATGTAGAGTCAGGTGAGTTTATCTTTTTGCTGGAGGGATATGAACATAATTTTATACTCTTGTGTTTGTTTCTGTCGTGATCGTCTAGAGATAGCTGGTTAGAGTTTTTGTTTATAGCTTACAATTTTTTTTCTTACTTGGACGGGTAAGTGCAGGTGGTACGACTAGATTGTCTGCCAACATAAACATAAGCAACAAACGCAGAAGGGTTCCTCTTAATCAACCTGTCATCGACTGTGAGCTTGCCCCTGTAAACGTTGTTGAAGTCAACATGTCGTCGGTAGGAGACACTGTGAATTTCTGAAAGCGAGTTTTGCTATTTAGTCTGAGGTTCACCTCTTTCTCTTTTCTTGTGCAGAGAGTGTCTAGTTCAAAGGCTCCAGCTCCTCCACCAGAGGAGCCAAAATTTTCCTGTCCAATTTGTATGTGCCCGTTTACTGAGGAGATGTCAACTAAGTGCGGTCACATCTTCTGCAAGGGATGTATAAAGATGGCATTATCTCGACAGGGAAAATGCCCTACTTGTAGGAAAAAGGTAACTGCGAAAGAGCTGATTCGAGTATTCCTTCCAACCACCAGATGAATGATATACATCAACATCACCAGCCACCATGTAAGTCTTACTAATGATAGCTTTTTTCATCTACTATTGTACAAATTTACTAGATTTGGTTTAGTAAACAGGACAATGGTTTGTCACAGGTCTAATCGTTTGTCAGACTCTATCCTCAAATTCGCTTTGGAACATTGAAGGGACTTCGGTGACTTTACATTTTAGTTTGAATACTTCACTTTGTTGGAAGAGAAATATTCATTGTTTAAGAAGGCCCTATCATTTAATGGATATCATTGGTAATACCAAATTTCTAAGTAACTCTTTGTTTCCTAGTTCCTGTTTTATGTAATTTAGGTCTCTGCAAACCCCTCAATCGATGTCTTTCTCTCTTACAGATGAAAAATATATATGGGAAAAAAGAAAAATTTAATACTGAATCTTAATTAAAATATTGCATCGTGATCTTATGTGTATGCAAGTTCTACATTGCTGGTAAATGCGTTTAAGGATCTGTGTGGTCAGTATGAGCAAATAGTGGGAATTAGAAGGGGAATTTATTAGAATTCCATGCCCTGGGACTAGAGTGCAATGGTAGCAGAAGATAGATTACAGAAGCTAATAGACACGGGTTTCAATCGATGTACTATTGCTCAGCCTTATTTATTAACTTCTTAAGGATACCTTGAGCTAGTATGCATCATCATTCTTCGAAATTTCATGGAAACACGATGGATGCAGCAACACTGGCATCACCGGTAGTCTGAGATCCGGTCATGGGGTTCTTTCTGTTTGTTGAGGCCAGCTTTGAGAGGGAAATGACCAAACCATCCTCCATAAAAGGGCCAGCCATAATGGGGAAAACCAAACCAACCCCACAGTGGCTGGTTGTTGCCGAGGGCCTCGCTGTCGGTGGGCTTCTCAGGTACATACCTCCCTCCTTCAGCGCCAGGTAGTAGAAGTGCCATACAAAAAAAATAGTGCAAGAAGGAGCTTGGGTTTAGTGTTTATCTTCTTCTCCATGGCTACTTGGATTTCTCTTTTTGCTTGGTGTTGATACTTTGAACTGGTAGCTGTATTTTATAGGCCAAGCTGGTGAAGTGGTGGTTGTTTAGTTTTCCTTCTTTGTGAGGAATGTTAAATGGTGTTGGTGTATGCATTATTGTTCTTGATCTTTTTGGAGTGGTGGTCTTTTTCTGTCATTGTCAACAGTTTCTGAACTGTGGTGTGATTAAGATTTCTCCATTTCTAATAGTAGGTATTTCCCAGAAATCCCGTTGTTAACAAACATTTCAAGAACACCACTCACTGAGAATCTTGAATTGTCTAATCACGGGCAATGATGGGTATTGCAGTTGTCTAATCTTGAATTTTTTTTCTCCTTCTACCTACTGCATGAAGATGATCAACAGTTTGGTTTGATAAGTATATGCAATCGACTATGATCCGGTAGCGAAAAGGAACATACCATCATAACTTTTTTTAGGGACTTAAAACCACCGAATTGCTTTTGGGGCTTAACCCCAACAAGCCTCGGGTTAAAACTATATGTCTTGTGGTTTTCATGTTTTCATCCAGCGGTCTTGCTTAGAGTGTTGTGTTTTTCCTCGCCTTGTTGTCATGATCGATCCATCTTGGCTTAGGAAGTAGTAAAATCCATGCGTTGGTACGGGCTTCGTGGTTTGGTCTTCGTTTCCTCATATGATTGATGAGTCAAAGTCGAGATTTTCAATTTTAATTAGATTAACAGGTTGGAGAGTAGAGCTTGTTCCATTAGCCTCTCGACCTTGTTCACATCATCATCAGTATTCATCATCATCATGATGCAATCAGATTCTGTTTGGCGTCTTAATGTTCAATTTTGTGGCTAATCTCATCTAACCAGAGTCGAGTGCACGAATATCTTATTTGCAACATTACTTGCCACCTATCAAATTCAATTAAATCTTCAATCAGTTATACTACCAATAACATAATTACAGTGAGAAGACTCTAATCGGATTGATTCGTTCAAAATCTCTTGTTTTAATCTGCCCGTCTCTCCAATGAATTGAAGAACCGGATTGGGAAAGTCAAACCGGGTTATAACTAATCTCTTTTGGTTCGTATCTAGACCTCGGTACGGTGAATCCTCTTCTCGAAACGCATCTCCTTCGTCTCCGAAAACACCATCAAAAAATCACCTTTGGCTCTCGTTCTCGAGATTTCTGTGAAAAGCCAATTTGTTCTTCGGATTAATCTCTCTCCAATGGGGACAGCCGTCGCAGGTAGCGACGTGGAGGTGGGATTTGCGAAGCTTCAGGGAGAGGATTTTGAGTACTACATGCAGACATACTCCATTATGCTAGGCCGGAATTCTAAGAAATCCACCGTCGATGTCGATCTCTCTTCCCTAGGCGGTGGAATGAACATCTCCCGGAACCACGCTCGGATCTTTTACGATTTCACGCGCCGCCGATTCGCCCTCGAGGTCCTCGGGAAAAACGGCTGCCTCGTCGAAGGCGTCCTCCATCTTCCGGGAAACCCTACCGTCAAGCTAGACTCGCAAGACCTCCTCCAGATCGGAGACAAGGAGTTTTACTTTTTACTTCCTGTCCGAAGTATACTAGGCGGCCCGATGGGACCCAGGCACGTCGTCTCGGGGCATACTAGCGCCGGAGCAGCCGTGCCCTACCACCAATACCATTCCGGGCCAGGTTCCGGGTCAGGCAAGAAAGGCGGGCGGGGAAGAGAGTACTTTGAAGAGTATGATGATGATGATGATGAAGATGAAGAAGAAGAAGAAGAAGATGACGACGATGATAATATCAGGGGCAGTGTGAAGAAATCAAGGAGAGATGGATACGGCGGGTCTGCACCTGCTTCTGTTGGTAATACCAACTTTTTAATGAGACTTCTTTGACTGATTTCTAGCTTAATTTCTGTTTGCAATATTATTAATAGGTTTTAGGTTTTAGCATTACTCTATGATTCTATACTCAAAAGAGTTTTGGAATCATTCATGACTGTAGATCATATGAACCCACCATGGTTATTTGGTCAGGTTATGTGCTGAGTATGATCAATCACCACTCAAGATGATAAAACCTACCAGACAATTGTAGTGACTGGTTTTGGAATAGTTTTATTGCTAAAAAATTTCAAAATCGGTGTATTTTTTGTTCGTGGTTCTTGTCTTGGTTTATAGCTGAATTGCATCGCTGACTTTAAGAAAAGTTTCCTCTTTAGATACAAATTTTCATTCTACTTTGACATATCTCCTAAACCTTGATATACAGTTCCAGGGTTTGGTTTACTTAAGTTTTTGGCTTTCTCATTTAAATGGAAGTCTTTACATTGTTGATTATTGGTCATTAATTGGGAGACTATATCCATTTAATGTCTGCAGAGAGGAAGGGAGAGGGAAGAACTAGAGTAGATCGTGAAGCTGATGATCAGCAAGTTTTGCTGCTTGAGGAAAAAGATGTTGTGTCATCTGTTGCCACTGTCCTTTCTGATTTGTGTGGTCCAGGAGAATGGATGCCTATGGAGAAGCTTCATTCTGTGGTTAGTTCTTACGTTCAATACCATCTCTTCTTTTGGAAATAGATGTTTGCACGAGTGTTTCTATATAGATATAAATTCGGGATACATATTTTTAGCATGAGAGGATCTTCTGTTAGAGAATGTGAAAAAAAAAAAAAAAACTAGTTTGAATAGAGGCTTTGTGAGGATTCATTTGGAAGTTCCAGAACAGGAGGTTAGTATACCACCATAATGAAACTGCCTTTTATTTGTTTGATTCGGGCTCTGATCAGTTTTCTCAGGATTTGCAGTAATTAGTTAGAGAAATGCTAGCGAATGGAAGCTAAACACATAAAGTGTCTGATCACTATAAGTTGTCGAGCGTTATTGTTAACATTCTGCTTGATTCCTGCTCTCTGAACCTCAACTGTGGCTCTAAAGTTTGGAATTTTCACGGGATATTCATTGTGCTGATGACGCAAGATCACTTGTTTTTATCTGTGACAGATACTAGAGAATTATGGGAACGTATGGCATCACAGTCGTGTAAGGAGATACCTGACGCCTGAGGAGTGGGCAATTCCAGAAGCAAAGGGTAAAGCATGGTACGGATTGCTGATGCTGCTGAGGAAATACCCAGAGCATTTCGTTATCAACACGAGGTCAAAGGGCAGGGTCACTCTTGAGTTTGTCTCCCTTGTCTCCCTTCTCTCGTGAAGTGAAACAAAACCACGTCCCAAAATGATAGATTCATATGTGTTTGTTAGTGCAAGAATTTTTTTTATAAAGTTCCCTACTTTTTATGTAAATAAAAGATAGTGTTAGAGATTTGGATGGTGTTTCTCCTCTTTTGGGTTTGAACACAGCCGAAACTTAACGAGTCTTTGTTTTTTTGCTTTGGAGTAATAAAAATGAGTTTTCTTTTTCCTTTCTCTTGAGCGATAAGGCCGTGTAGTTGACCAAACAGAGAAGTCAATTGAAAAAACTATGAGAAGAGCGTAGAAAAAAAAGAATAGAAAGCTTTTGTCCGGGGACGAAATACGCAGTTTGAAGTCCGGTCAAAGAAGGATAGGTTCTCGTACTCCGTAATGATAATGATGATATACTCCATGGTGGTGGGCTTAAGAAGGATGGGTTCGTAGACCGGTCAAAAAACCGGAGCATCCTATCTTATTATCCAAAAAAACCAACATTCCTTATATACATATCTAGACTATGACTATCCCAGTTGGATTATTAAAAAAGAAGAAGATGATGAGAGACACGTGTGTTATACAATTATCAAACGTTACTAAACCCTGGCCGAATTCAATGCTATTAAACCCCGACCGAAACGTAACTACGAAAGTGTTTTTGTGTCAATCTAGTCCGATACCAGGTCACTGAACCAACAGTAGATCACAGGTCAAACTTCTGAAGATAGATGCCTCGGGTTATGGCGGAAATGAAATCAAGATTTCTTGAAGAAAGCCCATCAGGGAAAACGAGGAAAGACTTCTTCCGCAAAAGCAAAATCTTAAAAACCCAAATCCAGAACAAATCAAGAACACTTGCCGTCCCGTCACAGATCAAGAATATTAAAATGGGAGTAGGATACGGAAGACTTCACGCTTCTGCACCCATGGATGTACGTAAATTTTAATATGCTTTTGAATGCCCAATTTTTTTTTGTTGTCTCCAATCTCCATATTCTCTCATAGAATTAAACAGTAAAAAACTCCAAGATATGCAAGTATTCTAGAAAGATAATAGGTTCATTAAGCCGCTGGGCAAAGATAGATAAACAACAAACACAACCGAAATACTCTAACTGTGGGTTGCCCTAGTGTAAATCTGCTGGCTTGAGTGAGCAGAGACCATCCTGATCGTTCCTTTAGCCATCAACTCTCTGATCGCCCTCCGAGCAAGCGAACCATTGATCTGTACACCAATACACCAACTCGTGTCACAACCAATAGAGTCTAGAATTCAAGTGCACTTAAAGCAACAAACACTAAGAGGTGTTTCCAATAAAAAAACAAAATATTAAGGTTTCAGAAGACAATCTCTCAGCATGTACAGCCTTAATTGATGATCAGGAGACCTTAGGCATTCACCAAACACAACTTGAGCATCATTAAAATTGCTCCTTTTATCGCAATCTCGACTATAAATTGTTTAGTCATACACTTTTGCAGTGATATAATTTACTACATAGTCATAACGAAACATTCAAGTATCTACAAAATGATGCAAGGAACTCGATAAACAACTAGCAAAATCTTAATCTACAGTCATTGAATAGACCCGCAAACATAAATGATCAAGTACAAACGCATTTGATAACTGATGCGTCACCACTGGATTCTATCAGAGACAAGCTTCCAAATTTCACAAACCCAAGAGAGAGAGAAGAAGAAGAAGAAAGTTTTACCCTCAAACGGTCGGAGAGAATAGAAGGGGTGATCAGTTTGAACTTGGGAGCCTCAGAGAGAAGCTTGTCGTATGTTGCCTGGTCGAAGAGAACCATGTTGTTCACTTTCTCCTTCTGCTTTCCTTTGCTCCACTTCTGTTAATTCCAAAAAAAATACCAATCACATTTAGTGTAATATAATTAGTGCGATGCCCAGATATTAGATTTATGGCTCAAGCTACGTAATCGTGAGACAAAAGATAGGATTTTTTTCGGGAAATGACCTTCTTCTTTTGCTTGCCGCCACCGGATTTGGCGGGTTTAGATGACGGAGGAGGAACTTTGTCCTTCTTGGGGGCCTGGAATCGGAAAGGGAAGACATTATTATATGAACAGACAGTAAAATAGAGAGAGAGATATATATACAGGAATTGGATAGTAGGGAGAGTGACAGAGACGGTGCACACACCATTGGATCTGGTTAAGAGAGAAGCTGCGCTACGATGAAGAACTGGAACAAGAAATTGAAACCCTAGAGGAGGATGATAAGTCTTATAAGCTGCTTTCCCGGTCTCATGGTTTTGGGTTTTAATTACCTCAAGGCGATGCGTGTTGGGCCGATTCTGGGCCGAGCCTTGACTTAAATCTAAATAAAGTTTAGCGATTTGATTGATCATCAGACTAAAAAGATTTGACAGATAACAGAAAAAAGTTGAAAACTTGAAAGCTTATGAGATCACAAGCTTCTTCCTCTAGCCTTACCCTTCCCGGCGATCGGAGAAAATGGCTGCCAATTTCTGGAATTCGTCTCACCAGTAACGTTCTTTTGTCTTCATCCCATCAATATTATTACTTCTTCTTCTTCTCTGCAACTTTAATTCGAAGTTCGATTTTTTTTTTGATTGGTTGCGTTGTTCGAGCAGCAAGCAGCTCATGGACCCAGAAGAAGTCGATGTAGTTCATGCTCTCGATAAAGAACGTGGAATTTCCGTTGAGGATTTCAAGCTCATCAAGTTCCATATGTCCAATCGTACGAAGCTCTTCTTCTTTTTTGCAATCGATTTTTTCTTATAAAATCTGTGGCTATCAAATTTTGCTCCCTCGATTGCTGTTTTTTATTTTTTTTTCTCGGGGGTTTAGCAAATATTGTGTTTTAGTTTTCCTGCTATTTTGCCTCGATTTAGGTTTGAAAATTTTAGAGATCAAAGAAAGTGTTTTTTTTTCTAGACTTGTCTGCTGTTGTTGAGTTTATGCCTCTTTGTTTCTTCCTTATTGATGTTTCAGATATAATGAAATTGGCTCAGCACATTAAAGTGAGACAAAGGTTGGTTTTGCATTTTGGGGTCCAATTTGCTCGTCAGGGATTCGAGTGTTGCATTTCTTCCATTCACTTTTTGTTTTGTTGTTGTTGGTTTTCTCTGTGGAAATAACTAAGCTCTATCTGTATAAACTGGAATTTTATATGAATCGTTTGCCTTTTCTCTACTTATGTAGGGTTGTGGCTACCGCAATTACGTATATGAGACGGGTATATATCAGGTATATACGATGTACTTTCTCTGTGATCTTATCAAAATGCATCTTGAGTTAAATGCTTACTATTTTCTTTCCCTTAGCACCGTTTGCCATTAGTTCCAGTTTCTTCCTTAATCTTTGTCATCTGATCAACAAACCAACTAATTAATTATTGGCAATACTGATATTTGCCAATGTCTCTCTATAGACAAATTAGGTCTTATGTTGCATATCTGCAATCAATAACCATAAACTGCATAACGAAAAAAAATTCATTTTAGCCTCTAATATATTCCTTTGACATGATACTGTCTCAGAAAGAGCATGGTGGAGTTTGAGCCCCGTCTTGTTGCTCTTACATGCTTGTACCTGGCATCTAAAGCTGAAGAAAGCATAGTGCAGGCCAGGAATCTTGTTTTTTACATCAAAAGATTGTGTAATATCTTCCTCTACTGTGTGTTCGATATTTTGACTTTTTATTGTGTTAAATTATACGAGACCCCCTTCAATATGCATTTTTTTTTTGACATATCAACAACGGTTCTTATATCCTTGCAGATCCCGATGAGTACAACAAATATGAACTAAAAGATATATTAGGAATGGAGATGAAGGTCTTAGAAGCACTCAACTACTATCTGGTTGTGTTTCACCCTTACCGGTCATTATCTGAGTATGTGCTTCTCTCTCTTATCTGCCTAGCATATAATTTGAAGAGATGATTGAAGTCTGAATGATAATACATGTAAAAACTTGAAGTCTTGCCATTCGATGTTCTTGAGATGTTTTTTTTTTTCTGTCAGCTCATATCCAGTGAAATTTTGGGACCGATTTTTATACTCCTTGGTTGAGAGTTTTGTATGCCTTGATGGTATCTAAACCAATATATTTCCCTATCCTGGAATTGAATTCATTGTAGACATATAAAATCAACATTCGTTTCAAGTACTCATTCTTTTGATTTCTCAGGTTTTTGCAAGATGCTGTAATAAACGATGTAAATATGAACCAGATTACATGGTAAAGTCCTTGTGTCTGAGAAAGTTTGCTTAGAAATCATTTCCTAGTTCCAACACTAAGATCTAAAGATCTCTGACCTGTGTAATTATCATCTAAAAAAACCGGGTGTGTTTCAGGGGAATTGTTAACGATACTTATAAGATGGACCTCATTCTTGTACACCCTCCCTATCGCATAGCGCTAGCTTGCATATACATAGCAAGTGTCCACAGAGAGAAAGATATCACTGCATGGTTTGAAGATCTTCATGAGGACATGAACTTGGTCAGTCATACTTCCTTCCAAAAGACCCTACAAACATGTTCTAACTTTTGCATTAATTCAAGTTACGGTTGTAGTGTTAAACATTTGTGTTAATTAAACATGGGGCAATGGGTTGCAGGTGAAGAACATTGCCATGGAGATTCTGGACTTCTATGAGAATTACAGAACGATCACTGAGGAAAGAGTGAATTCGGCGTTCAGCAAATTGTCATTGAAGCCGTAGCAGCTGAGAATCGCCTCCCATCTCCAAGATTTATCTGATGCTCTCTTACAGAAAAAAAGATTAGAGACTTTTCTCAATTGCCCACATCTTAGGCTTCGTGGCAGACATGTAACATTGTTAATTCTATCAAACATAATCTTAAAGTGATATGACGATCAATTTCCCATCTTATCCCTTTTTTTCTTAAATCAATAAACCTCTCTTCGAAGCAAAGGTCATATTGATGAATATGAGAAAGATTAATTATTAGTACGAGAAAGAGAAACATAACCTGAGAATGGAGAAGCTGCATATGGTTATTGAATTTATAAACAGAAAGATTATTCCTTCACAGTGAAATCTAGATATTTGAGCTACTATGAATAAGATTCAAGATGAGCAAACACGCCAGGTTGTTTCATTGTTTAAATCAATTAGGAAAGTGAAAAAAATTCTTTAAGCTAATGGAAAAATACCCGAATTCAAATCCAGTTCTTATACGTTTGGATAGTGTGATTTTAGATAGCCGAACTACTCACATATCCTATGGTTTCTATACTCTTTATCTTATCAGATCATTATCTGATCCGTTTTTTTTACTATTATCCGACTTTTTATCCGCGACATAAAATTGGATTCTTATGCTCATTTTCTCTCTACCACAAACCTAAAAAAGAAAAACAAAGGAAAAGGAAAAGGAAAGCTCTTTTTTTGTTTTTGGTAGTGTTCTTGTATTTGAGTTTGAGGGATCAAAGAAAAAAGGACAAAACTATGGCTTCCAATTTCTGGACATCGTCGCACTAGTAAGTTTCCAACTTTCAATCAATATTACCAGATCTTTTTTAAGAGAAAAATTGTTCGATTTCTATTTTTCTCTGATTCCTTACATCCTTCTTCTTTCTTTTTTCTTTCTGGGTTTCTTCGCACAGCAAAGAGCTTAAGGACCCAGAGGAGATTAGTGTTGTCCATCCTCTTGATGCCCAGAGAGGAATCTCTGTCGAAGATTTCAGGCTCATTAAGCTTCATATGTCTAATTGTATGTTTCGATTTGTCTACTTAGGTTTTCATCTCTCCCGTCTTCCAAAACTTTGTTTATTTCCAGATTTTCCATGAACCAGTCATCTTATATATGTCTTGAATCTCTTGTTATGCTTTTGAGGTTTCAATAGTTGAGCTCTTCTGATAAATGGCACAATAGTCTAACCATCAGTTCCTCGTGCCACTCTCCACTCTTTGGCTACTCTCACTTTTTTGGCTGTATGGGATCATCAATTCACATTTCTTGTTCGTTTCAGATATATCGAAACTGGCGCAACACATTAAGATTAGGCAAAGGTGAAGTCTTTCCCAATAATATCACCATTGCTAGTCTTTAAGAGATATGAAATGTGCAACCGACCCTTTTATGATCTCTGAACAATGCTGACCGATTTCTTCCTACTTCTTATTTTTAATATGGTTCAGAGTTGTTGCAACTGCGGTAACCTACATGCGACGTGTTTACACAAGGTATGGCTGCTCTAGTTTCTGATGATTTGATGATCTTGTGTAGCACGAGGTGCTCGGTCACTGATTTATGGGTACTGTTGTTGACAGAAAGAGTTTGACAGAATATGAGCCCCGGCTTGTTGCTCCCACCTGCTTGTATCTGGCTTGTAAAGCAGAGGAGAGTGTGGTTCATGCCAAAATTCTTGTCTTCTACATAAAAAAACTGTGTAATTCTTTTTTTTATATTTTCTGCTTCAAACTTTCTTGATTTGCTCGAGGTCTTGTCCTGAGTTTCTGATGAATTCGGATGCTTCTCACTCTGCAGATGCTGATGAAAAGTTTAGATACGAGATTAAAGATATTCTGGAAATGGAGATGAAGATCTTGGAGGCATTGAACTTCTATCTTGTTGTATTCCACCCATACCGATCCCTGCCTGAGTAAAGTCTTTTGCATATGTTTTGCTTGGGATCTTACGAATCATAACAGACACAAAATCTTTTGCTACTATGCATTTCCTTTTGATAAATTTTCTTGCTTTACAGGTTCTTGCAGGATTCTGGAATCAGTGACACAAGTATGACCCATATAACTTGGTAAGTATCCAAAACATTTTTTCCTTTATTAAGCTTGGGGATGAAGTGTCGTAATCAAGGAAGTCAAATTGCATTCCGTCTTAGAACAGTTACCAGCATCTGACGAATCTTAAAATTGAAAACAGTTGAACAGGTTTTGATTTGCAAGCAAGAAAAGTAAAATGCTCTCTTGATGCTAAAGTTTTTGTGGAAACTATAGGGGTCTTGTCAACGACACTTACAGGATGGACCTCATCCTTATACATCCGCCTTATCTCATCACCCTCGCTTGCATTTACATTGCATCTGTGTACAAAGAGAAAGACATAAGGACATGGTTTGAAGAGCTTTCTGTCGACATGAACATAGTAAGCTTTTGTTCATTCAACTGCACATTTTGGTCATTTCCAATTATCAGGTTCTTGTTGTTAAATCATAATTTCATCGGCAGGTGAAGAATATCGCAATGGAGATATTAGATTTCTATGAAAACCACAGGATGTTCACGGAAGAGAGAGTTCACGCTGCCTTCAACAAACTTGCTACAAGCCCATAAAAGTTTTGACGGGAATCTTAGTCGACTTGTCTATGTTTTTGTTCCCCTGAGAAAGAAGTTTCTGACATGAGAGGATTTCGTTTATTGTACATTAGTTAAACTATGCACCGTAAAAGTGGTGGCAGAATTGCAAAAACAAAAAACTCGTCGAATTGCATTTTTAGATAAAAGTGCGTACTCTTTGGTTCTTGAATACCCCCTTATTTATGGGTACGAAGAGGAAATCGTGGTGGCTAAGAGAAGAGAAGGAAGAGCTCACCTAAGGGGAAGAGAGTAAGAGAGAGTACGTAATATCTTTTTAAAACGATCTCTCTCTCTCTCACTCGGTTTCGTATGAATCGATTCACTCAATTACACACACACATGTATATATTTGCCTAAAACCATCTACGAAGATGATACTTTGTAAATAAAATCATCTAAACTGGTTCAAGCCTGGTTTACCAATATCCATTTCATTTTCCGATAATCGGTTTACTGATTACCTTTCCCATAAATTTTCTGTACAATCTATATTTGATCATTTGTCATGAAGTGGTGTTGGTTTTGGTTTAAAACAGTCACGTCACTTGGATTGTCTTCCGTATGACAATGATCCCATTTTCTAACTACAACTGACAAAGTCGAAAGCACAATCTTCAGGGCAAAGCTACCGCAACTGAACAGTCTGCGTTTTCGACATTTAACTGCAAAAAATGCCCCAAGTTCACAGTCCCCATAATAAGAACAACTTATCATACATATTAAATTGAAAACATAACACGATGAAAAAGTATGCGTAGGTAATAGGTAGGCGAGTGGGAGGAAAGCGTTCTGATACATATACATATAAATATATTTTTTTGGTCAATTATATACATATAAATATATAAACCATAAATTGGTCATTTATTTGCAAATGGATGACAAAATCTTAAATACGCTGGTCCATTTCAATGATTCGCGCGTTAAGTAGCGAAGTTTTCATACTTCAATTTTAAAAATGTCAACTTTATGATCTGACACGAGCGTTTTTTGTTTTGGATCAAAAATTGAAAGTCTTATTAGACCACCTCCAACGGGGGTTTCTTATCCCAACTGTTAAACATTAAAAAATATTAAAAAAATGAAAAAGTATGAAAGAGAAGAAGAGACGGTTTGCTTAATTCTTTTTTGAGAGACGATTCTAACCATAGATTCTACACATGTCCTTATGTCAATGGTCTACCTTTTTTTATATTTAAAATTTAATTATTTTATTAAATTATATTAATATAATATACTTTAGATATCTTGCACCGTTGGAGGTGTTTTTAGACCATGTTCAACGCGGTTTCTTAAGCCAGGTTCTTAGAAATTTTAGGATTTAATTTAAATGAAAATAAATAATTAAACTAAGAATCGATCCTTAAGATATTTAAGGATCGGTTCTTAATGCCACGTGTCGCACTCCTTCTTCGATTTCTCTCTTCTCCGATTTCTTCGCTGTCTTCTTCTTCCGGTGCTGCTGCTGCGGCGTCGGCGTCATCGGGATCGTCATCTTCTCCAGTGAGCTTCGTCTTCCTTCAACGGCCACCCGAATCAAACCGATTCTCTCGTGTTTGCTTCACCGAATCGAATTGGGTTCTGATTCCTCTATCCGTTGTGATGGTTCTCATCGGTATCCTCTGATACTTTGGTGCCAATTTCATCCCGCCGAGATCATTCCGCACTCGGAGATCATACTACAGCAACGAGGTACGGTCTTCTATGATCTGCTCTTTTGGCTTCTCCTGGTTTCTGATTTGAGAAATTAAATTTCTTTTGTGACTCTTGCAAGTTGTGTGATTCTTCAAAGCTTGATTGTGTTGTGGATACGTACATCGGTACATAGAGTTCTCTAAGTCTATTGTCATTCTTTTGTCACCTCTTTGATTTGAGTTCTGTTTAGCATAGTGTTTCCCTATTTACTGTCTGTAACTCACATCAAGGTTTATGTATCCTGCAGTTGCATCATTTGTTTGAGGCGGAAAGTGTCTCATTCCTTGATGAGGTTGCAAGTGCAGGAAATTTGCATTTAGCCAAAACTATTGCCTCAGAGGTTAGTCCTAATAAGGAGTTCTGCTCTAAAATTGATAGGATGGTTTCCTTCTTGATTTGAAAGGCTTTACCACTGGTTTGACGCTGCTACTTATGAAGATTCCATACAAATTGACAATCTTGCGGGTTTCAATGCTTTGTAACATCTAACTAGTCATAGATCAAGCCTCACTGCAAAAGACTCATGCTGGTTTAGTGATATCAGCTCCACTTTAGATTCTAAACCTGCAGTTTCCTCAATGGCATATGTTGTTAAAATGACATTTTGTACTTTTCTGTTCCTCAGTTTTCTCCAGGAACGTTATATTTGTGAAGTTAGTGTT
>JAHZTW010000005.1:16445936-16659884 GCA_020283515.1 Alliaria petiolata | reverse complement strand
TGATTCTCCTTCTTTTCTTCTCTTCCTCTCTCGATCCTTACCTCTTTTTTCTTCTCTTTTCCTTCTCTTAACAAGTCTATCTCTCTCTCTCTTCCATTTTTCTTAAGCCTCTCTTCTCTCTCTCTCTCTTTCTCTCCCTCTCTCTTTCTCTCCCTCTCTCTTAACAAGGTTAGCTTTCTTTTTCTTTTTTAGATTTAGATTTGTTAGATTAATTAGTTAGATTTGTTTTATTTTAGGATTTGAGATTTGTAAAGTGTTAGATTTAGGATTTATATTTAGTTAGATTTATAATTTGTTGAATTTAGCTTTTATAATTTGTTAGATTTGAAAATTGTTAGTATTTGTATTTTGTAAGATATAAGATTTTAATTTTGTTAGATTTATGAATTCTTGGATTTAGGATTGGAATTTTGTTAGATTTAGGTTTGAAATTTGTTAGATTTAGGTTTGGAATTTGTTATTTAGAAATTATTAGATTTATGAATTCTTAGATTTAAGTTTGGAATTTTGTTAGAATTAGGAATTGTTAGATTTAGGAATTGTTAGATTTAGGTTTGGAATTTTGTTAGAATTAGGAATTGTTAGATTTAGGAATTGTTAGATTTAGGTTTTGAATTAGTTAGATTTAGGTTTGGAATTGGTTAGATTTAGTAATTATTAGATTTATAATTGTTTTTTTATACTTTCAAATTGTTTAATTGCTATAATTTTAAAAAGTAATTAGATTAGTGTGTTTTGTTAGATTTAGAAATATTTTTGTTAATATTATTTATTTATTTATTTATTAAATATAATTTTCGGGATTTTTTTTATAAAAAATTAATTAATTTGCGACGGAATTGCGACGAACGTTATGAGGTTCGTCGCAAATTCGTCGCAAAAAGTTGCGACGAATTTGCGACGGACCTCATAACGTTCGTCGCAAATCCGTCGCAAATGTTGCGATGGATTTGCGACGGACCTAAACTTGCGACGTATTTATAACATTTTATTTCCGTCGCAAATTTGCGACGGATTTGCGATGAAATTCTCTCCGTCGCAAATTTTGCGACAGTTTTGCGACGGATATTGATTTGCGGCTAACGAATTGCGACAATTTTGTTTCCGTCGCAATTCCGTCGCTAATGGTGATTTGCGACGGACTTGCGGCGGTTTTTTCCGTCGCAAATCGGATGTTTTCTTGTAGTGTGAGTTTTGTTGGATTTTGATGTGTGGCTTTTTGTGTACTATGCAAGATTTATATTAGAAAGCAGGCGGGGAGTTGTGAATATATAACAGATTAACAAGGAGAAAGTAGAAGGGAAGGTACAATGACGCAGGCTAGCGAGGTCATAAGCAAGGCGTGTCTATTGCTACCTGAAAACTAGGGAAAAAAAAAAGTTAATTTCAAAAGAGCTTAAAAAATCTCCTACTTGGATGAAATGACCGTACGTACCTGTTTCTATAACCAAGGCGTGCCTATTGCTCGTTGACATTTTGACAACTAGAAGTATTTAAATAAACATCTTGGTAGTTGGTACCTGCATGTATTGACCATATATGTACGTACTTGGATGAAATAACACGCTTTACCGATTCCGATATGAGAACCCTACGTTTCGGGTTAAACTATGATTTGGCAATCCAGGGACGTCTCAAACTATAGGTTAAGAAAAATTTAGAATCTTTATTTATAAAATTTCTTAAATAATTTTTTTTAATAAAAATTGTAACCTGTTCAACCGACTCATTTGTGCATGCTAAAAACGGGCATGTGGCAATCCACTATATCTCAGTCGCTATTACAAGCTTTCTCTTTCTACAATGAACAAAAAACTTTCGGAAGAAGAAAATGAAGAATATGAGCTTAACGGCTCGACAAGCTCTGTTCTAACAACGACTCCAACAAACTCTTCAACCGACATTAAACCAACCAAACCGGCTTCAATGTCCCTTGGGCTATTCGAAATAGAAACCCATTGTGGTTTTCCATTTTGTTTTAAACCAAACTTAACCGCACTTCGTGGTTTACTCTAACCGTGACTTCTACTGAACCAAAAGCTTTCTTATATTAACCGAAGAAAATGAACAAGTATAGTAGTGATCGTGCGCAGCAGTTTGAACACTAATGTTATATTTAAAGAAAATCTTTCATAAGTATCTTGTCTGAATCCAAGAGTATTTCTGTCCAATAAGAGAAAGAGAGAGAGAGACAGAGTTTTAGAGCTAGGGTTGGGTGAATTTTTTGGAAAAAGGCATGGAGAGGGGGGGGACAAAGAAAGGTCTTCGCCGCCTTCACTTTCATAACTTTTTGGTGATGGTGATGGGCTTACCTCTCAGACCCGTGAAAATTTTATAAAATATTCCATCTTTTAACGAAAATCCACGCATTCGTTAATGGGATCAACGTCAACCTCACTCGCCCTCTCTCTCTCTCGTACACCTTCCGCCTATTATCTCGTTTCTGATTATCTAAATACACAAAATTCTGGATTCGCTTTTCAGTTTACCTTTTCTGGAGAGATTCTTTAGAAACTAGAGTTTTAGTTCTTCATTCAAATCACGATTCCATCACTTCATTCAAATCACGTTTCTAAATCTGGGCTTGCTTTTCTGAATTGACTCCGAAAAGCTTCGATCTGGGTTTGTTGTGGTATTAGTTGTCAATGAGCGCATTAGATGAAGGGCATTTCAATGTCGAGGTGGAGAACGGGATTCAAAAGGGTTGCATTGCGCTTGCTTTCGAGCAGCAACCAGAGACCATAGCGATACAGGAAGCTGTGAAAGTTCTACTACAAGGTCTTGGTGAAGATGTCAATCGTGAAGGCATTAAAAAGACCCCTTTTCGTGTTGCCAAGGCTCTTCGAGAAGGAACCAGAGGTATATATATATATGTGTGTGTGTGTGCTCTTGAATCTGCTTTGTCTTGTTTGGTTAGTATTTCTCTGTGGCTCAAACTGATGAAAAGGGAAATTTTTGTTTTGTGGGTTTGATTGTGTAGCTCCCATTATGTTAATGGTGTTATTTTTTTCAGGTTATAAACAAAAGGTGAAGGACTTTGTGCAGAGTGCTCTGTTTCCAGAGACAGGATTGGATGATGGGCAAGCAGGAGGAGTGGGAGGTCTTGTTGTTGTCCGAGATCTCGATCACTACTCTTACTGTGAATCTTGCTTGCTTCCTTTTCAAGTGAAGTGTCATATAGGATATGTCCCTACGGGCCAACGAGTTCTTGGACTAAGCAAGTTCTCTAGAGTCACCGATGTTTTTGCAAAGCGGCTCCAAGAGCCTCAGCGTTTAGCCGATGATATATGTTCAGCTCTCCAACATTGGGTCAAACCTTCTGGAGTCGCTGTTGTTCTCCAATGCTCACATATCCACTTCCCGAGTTTAGACCTCGACTTTCCGGACTCTAGCAACCTTGGTTTTGTGGAGTTGACGGTTACCTCGGGTTCAGGGGATTTTGAGGATGAAAGTTCGGATCTTTGGTGTGAATTTCAGAGCCTTCTGAGGTTCAAAGGCGTAAAGCTGCATAGCAACGGCTCTGTGAAAGACTGGTGCCCTAACGTCATTGAAAACTCATCCAAAGTTTCACCTGCAGGCTCAGAGATGGTTTCTGCTGTAGTCTCCATTCTGAAATCTTTAGGAGAAGATCCCTCAAGGAAAGAACTAATTTCCACTCCTACCCGATTCCTGAAATGGATGATGAACTTCCAGAACGCTAACTTGGAGATGAAACTGAACAGACCTGACTGCAAAGTCAAGGAGAGAAGACTGAGTTGTGAGACGAATTTCCGGTTTTTGTCAATGTGCGAGCATCATTTGCTTCCTTTCTATGGAGTTGTGCATGTTGGCTACTTCTGTGCTGATGGATCCAAGCTAATTGGAAGGTCACTAGTGGAGTCGATTGTACAGTTTTACGGGTTTAAGCTTCAAGTACAAGAAAGGATGACTCGGCAAATCGCAGAGGCATTGTCGCCACAAGTTGGAGGCGATATAATCGTGGTGGCAGAAGCTGGGCATACTTGTATGATCTCTAGGGGAATTGAGAAGTTTGGAAGTAGCACAGCTACAATTGCGGTTTTAGGTCGGTTTTCGAGTGACCTCTCTGCGAGAAATAAGTTCCTAGAGAGCATTCAAAAAACAGAGTAGAAGCGAGGCATATTGTCTCTCATAGGATTAATCTTTAGAATTGGGGATTAAGACAAATCAGTGTCCCATGTTTGTTGTCTTTTTTATGGTTCTCCCTTTTTCTACCATTGTTTTGTGTTCTGATTTCTCATGCCGAACATTTTTTTTTTGTTTTGGCTTTGAAGTATATATATATATATATATTTTTTTAAAAGCTTTGAAATATATTTGCTTTGTTCTGATCAACTTTATCAGTGCAAGTAAAATTATGTTACATGATTTCCAATTATAAAATTCGTCATAGTTGTGGTGTGAGTGAGAGCAGTGGTGGCCTAATCCCGTTTCTTGGCTTACTCCAAGGTTCAAACTTCAAATCTATTCGGATCAAAAGAAAATTGCATGCAGAATCAAATCCCACACACATCCTTGACCCTATGATACAATCCTAAGGTCAACAACAATCAACCTCTCTATATGGATTTACTCTACTTTACATCTTCCTCATTTATTCATTTCCCAACCCATGCATAGCTTTGCGGGTGTGCATATTATGGCCCGTGTAATGTTTTTAGTCCCTGGTTATAATACTTTCGGAGCCATGGAGTCATGTGTCGGCCTTTTATAAGCACCATCATTGATGCTGCTAAGTGCTAACAGAGCAAAAATTGCTGCAAAGTGGCGTTGTGTGTGAAGGACAGATATCCTCATGGGTTGTGGCGTAGGAACATCAGTAGCAAAACAGTGCCAGAGCCAGAAATGTTATTATAGCCTTATAGGAGTCATAAAAAATAACTATTTTTATATGTTTGTAATGAGTTTTATTAGACTAGATTAGGATCCGCGTTTACGCGGATTTGTAATAACAAAATTTTAAACCCGTTAAAATATTTTTTTTTTAAATAGAAAACAAAATCTGATCACTAATTTAAAAAAATATATATTAAAAACACAAAATCAAAACATAAGAGTTGTTTATTTATTTTAATTCTCATATGTTATCAATTAAAATATTCAAAACACAGAATCTTTTGCGGATCCTAAGCAACATTAACCCTGCTTCTTTTGTACTTCACACACTTTATCAACTATTTTTTTTTTGTTCTGTTTCATTTAAAACTTGGGGTGTGCAATTCGAGTCATTCGAGTATGTTAATGATTTCCCCATTAACTCTCTCCAAGCAAACAAAGTCTTTTTCCCCTTCATAGTCATTTCTCGTATATGATCTCTATACTCTCCATATCATAGTTAATCTTATTATAAATATATCATAATTAATTTTATTTACTTTTTTTTTTCTTTTCTTAAATTCTAATATATCCTTTTATAGTTAATATAAATTTTAATATTTTGTCGGGATACGTGTCAAAATATTGAAAATATCATGGTTAATCTTATTATTTTTTTTTTCCTTTTCTTAAATTTTAATAGATCCTTTTGATAGTTAATACAAATTCTAATATTTTATTTATTTTCTTTTCTTAAATTGAAATAGATACTTTTGTTTTAATTTCCTTTTTTAAATTTATACTTATATCATAGTTAATCTTATTTACTTTTTTTTCATTTTCTTAATTTCTAATAGATTTTTTCATAGTTAATACAAAATCTAATATTTTATCGGAACACGTGTCAGAATCTGAATCGAATGAAGCGCCACGTGTCGCGATCAAGTTAATTAGCAATCTTATCTACTTTATTTACTTTATTTTTCTTTTCTTAAATTGAAATAGATACTTTTTTATTTTCTTTTTCTTAAATTGAAATAGATACTTTTTATTTTCTTTTTCTTAAATTGAAATAGATATTTTTGTTTTAATTTTCTTCTTTTTAGATTTTTATATTTATGACACGTGTCCAATCGATTAATTTGCCACGTGTCACGATCATGTGAATTAGCAACTTTGACGCATCTCCCTTTATATAATAAGATATTATTTTAATATTAAGTATATTTATTGGATACACTTGAATTAAAATTTGATACGTGTCAATATATTTTTTGGATTGGGGTCAATTAAATTTAAAAGTTATGTAATAAAAATAAACTAAATATTCTAAAAATTTATAGGGTGAGTTGACCCCTCCTTGTACGCTGCCTACAGTCATAGCTAAAATGGAACAACATATGGAAGAGCTGTAATATCGGCAGATTCTATTCTGAAAGCCTGGTTCCACACCTGCAAGGATTCACCAGAATCAGGAGAATCTGCTCTTGCCTTTTTTAACTTGACACCCAACGGACCATACAGCCATTCTTGGTCATCACCAACCTCCAGAATCGGCTCCCTTTTCGGTACATTGAGTATCTGATTCAGATACTTTAGGTCCGGATGAGGCGGCTTTGCAGAAGCTTCACCGTTTTCTTTGACTTTAAGTTTCATTGTTGCAGCCAAAGGGTTCGGTGGACAGATTTTTTGTCTTTCTCCAGGGACTACAACACCGTTAATTCTAACTTCCTTGACTTGTGGCTTGCAAGTCGTTCCTTGCGCCTCAGAAGCAGGTATTGGAGGACTTCGGTGTGCGCCTAACGTTCTTCCATTTTCCACAGATGATACAGATGCTGAGTGCCTCTGTAACTTGTTTGGTGTGGTTCCATTCTCTGCACAAGAATTAAAGGCTAGTGTTAAAACAAACGGCGGTAATCTAGTAAGAAAATACAATGTCAAAGTTACAGGAAAAAAACAACAAAAAATGAAGGGATCGTGCATCCTTTGTCCAAATAACAACCACACTACTCAGAAACGAAAAAAAAGATAATATATATTTTTAAGGTAAGAAAACATACCATGATTGGATAAAACTATAAGGTGCTTTTAAGTACCAAACCATATATCATACTATGGTTAATATGGCAACTACACACCTATACCCCTCCTCATTCACCAGACAGGGAATTGGATCAGGGAATAACTCACCATACAAGAATCCATTTGTCTCAAGATTCTTCCGTTTGCCAAGATTTCCCTCAGCAATAAAGTTCTTGACGCTCGCCTGTGAAAGGTCAGGCGGCTTCCAATTCCTTCTATCCAGAGCGCCCTTTCCCGTCTCCTCTAATTTGGGCCCTCCTATCGATTTTGGTTTCTCCTGATGCGTTTTACTAATTGGCTCCGTTCTTTCCTCCTTCTTCTCTTTACTTCTGTCTTTATCCTTTGCTTCATTTTTCTCTACCCCTTCTTTATCCCTTGGTTTATCCCTTGGTTTATCACTCTTGGTCGCAATTTCCTTGCAGTGACTCTTCTCAGGTGATTCCGTTTGCCTCGCCTGGTCTCTTTTCTCCATTGGTTTACCCATAGCTTCAGCTCTTTTTTGATCTGCACCAAATGATACTCGAGCAACTGCATTTTCAGAACTTTTTGCCACTGCAAAGTTCTTCTGGGTACTGATTCTGTTATCCTCATTTCCCCCATGGGTTGTTTCTTGAATTGGGCAGAAACTGCTGTTCTCAAATGCTTTTCCTGTTATTCCTTTTTGGTTAGTAATCTTTTGTGCACTCTGACTTCCTGTTGCTTCTTCTTCATATCTGATCCTTCTTGCCAAGTCCTGTACATACTTTGACTCTCCATTACTATTATTCTGCAGTGTATTTGTTACAAGTTTCTCTCTGTGCACCGTTTTTGTCAGCACTTCGGCTTTCTTCTCCTCCAAAGGTTTGCTTTTTTCTTTATCCTTTTCCTTGTCTTTCAGATCTTTATGTTTCTCTTTCTTCTCCTTTCTTTCCTTCTGTTTGTCTTTGCTTCTATCTCTACTCTTTTTCTCTTTACCCTCTTTCTTTTCTTTGTCCTTATCCTTCTTGTGTTTCTTTTCCTTGTACTTCTCCTGCAATTCACATCCCATGAAGAAAAACATATACATATAAGGGGGGATCACAAAATTTCATATATAAACTTATGTGAGGCAGCAGCATATAGTTTAACATAAAACAGACTGTACAAGGCAGAAGCATCAACATAGCATACAAAAGCATTTCAGCAGAAATTTTTCATTTTCCACAGGGGAATTGCACTTTTAAGGAAGTAAGAAATTCTCTAAATCCCTCAGTTATTAACAGAGAAGATTTACCATGCTCTGCTAGTTAGGACTTCCGCAACTCATGTGAACTTAAACAAAGTTACGGCGCAGAAACAGTGAAAAAATTGGATATGCATTGGTCACAGTTTATTTTTCTCTTTTCCATTCAAGGAAGGTATCCTCTAGTAGGTAACTTGTATGATCGGTCTGCCATAAGCTACTACCAGTAAGTTCAAGATCCTCACTACTCTTTCTGAATACCATTTAGTGCAGCATATTAAGAAAGGTATGCAATCAAAATCAACTACATCAATGCAAATGAATATCATCCTCGCCATCTCCCTGTCCTTCAAATCGGTGAGCAGAAAATCTAATAATAAATGGGTAGGGAGTCTTAAAAGACATTACTATGGTCTTCATGTCAAATAAGAAAAGAAATGGGTAGGAGACAAATGAACATTATTGCAGACTTAAGAAAAGAAAGATACTATTCTTTAGGTGATAAAAAATACATCTCTGATGATTTCCCTCACATATTAATACCAATCCATCAGCATCAGCGATGCTCTAATAAGAGAGAGTCAAATCCTTAATCCTTTTCTATGAATAATAGTTTGGGTGAGATTACTCAAGGTTTAACCACCTAGCAATGAGGTTACCGTAATAAAGAGAGACTAATCCGGCAGTGTCTGAAATTCCCCTACTCAAAAGGGTTTCCCATGTACGTCTATTATATGTCCTATGCTTGAGTTTCCTCAAAAACTAGTTTCTAAGTTTTAGAAAGAAACACCAGAATGACCATGATTCAAAGTAGAGTAAGTTCCAGGAGTTAACATATGAACCTTTATAAGAGGGTCTGCTTCCTCAGTTATGAACTTCTTCTCATATCCTGGTGGAGGAAATGGGAAGCAGCGAGACATGGCACTTGTCCGTGTGAACTGTAAAATTATATACTTTCAGCACACTCAAAGACTTTTTTGCTCCTTTATGCCAGCACTTGACCAGATCAGAATCTCTGATCCAGTATACCATTCCAGCTCGAAATTGTACTTTCTGTCTCCCACAGCAATCACCTCCAAGAAATCAATTCCAAGTCCACAAATTCTAAACTCTCTTATAACTTAGTAAATTACAGCTCGGAGCCCCGATACGGGTCAACTTGGGTCGAGTAAGAGTGGTACCCCCCCACAAAAATGGTCTTTCAAGATTTATAGCCTGCCACCAGAAATCGAGATCAGAACCACTTTGACAAGGTTTTGGAGATAAGACTCTTATGAAGCATCTCAAAAAGCAGCTTTTGAACTTAATTAACCAAAATATCAAACTCCGTGGCAGGTGGTCTCTCGCTCAGATTGAATGTGAAGAAACCCAATTGGGGAGATAGTTGCTCACGCATCAACAGATACTCCGAATCATCTTTCCCGCTGAAATTCAATCCTCGCACTTGACGGGTTGAGCCTACTAGTCTAGGGGTCGATTCCAAGGGCGATCCAATCAAAACCCTGAAAAATCAATCGAAAGTAAATTGTCAAGTGACTTCAAAAAACAAAACAAAAAATATGCACCAATTCTCCATGTGGGAAGCAGTAGGGAAACTGAATATACCGAGAAACCCAATAGCGAAGCGAAATTCAACTTAGTATCGGCGGATCCAAATTTCAAAACTTTCGTCAAAAATTCACTCTATAATCTAAGATTTTTAGTTAAGAGACAAAAGAAATTACTAGAAATTAGCTTCGGTTAACGAAAATCCCAGACAAGAAAACGTGCAATTCGAAGATCTCAGAGAGAGAGAGAGAGAGAGAGAGAGAGAGAGAGAGAGGGGGAAGGAATTAAATTGAAAGAAATGAGAAATATCTCTCACCCCTCTACCATTCTACATGTGTTGGCATATGGGTTGTAATTGTATATACCTTCTCTTTCTGTATATATCTGTAATGTCCCTCTATGAGATTTTATTTTTTATAGAAAAAAAGATTACGGGTTAATTTTCATAGGAAGAAGAAACTCTCTCTCTCTCTCTCTCATTTCTCTCTCTCAAAACCCCAGCCAAGGAAAGAGAAAAGTTTGGCCAGAGAATGGCAAATGGCAATTTATAAAGGGAGAAAAAGACGAAACACACGTGTCATTCGTATACTTATCTGTAGATATTCTCTTAAAGCAAAGGGCTTTTTTGGGGCATTTTTCAATTTGGGCTTAGCCCGATATTGACTATGTATTATATTATTCTCATTTGCAGTCTTTTAGTTTTGTTCCGAATCAATATGTACAGTATAAGTAGTAGTTCACTGAAGATTACCAAACAGCCTCAAACACATATAGGGAAGATATATCAGCAACAGAAACACATGATAAAACCACTCTTTATATATACACGAATACACACACTATACATATCATTACGCAAACTATAGACAAAAATAATTTCCCCGTAGAAACCTTTCGTCTCTCTATACATATATGCAGTGTGCACCAAAAAGATAGTATTCAAGCTTTCTTCTTCTACCAAACTTGGTTCATTTCAGACACTGCTATTTTCTTCTTCTTCTGCATTCTCATTCTCCTTGAGCTTAAACGCGCCATCTACATACTCCTCTGTGTCCCACAGAAACGTACCAAACGCCACAGCCTCAAGAAGCAGCCTCTTCAGGCTAGAAAACGATGTCACGATGCTCTCTTCGCTTTCCTTGGGACCGAAAAGAGCTAGGCTCTGCTTCTCTATCAGGTTCTTTGCTTCACGTGACCTTGGCTTTGCGCATCTCTGCAGTATCTTGGGATCGAACCCGGAAATGTAATGCCTCAGTTGCTTGGTGATGCTTCCATGGTGTTCCGATAGCGAGCATTCGAGTTGGTGCCTGAGGGAAGCGGATTTCAGAAAGTATCCATACAAGATCGAAGCTGTGTACACTTTACTGAGATGCTGCTTGTCTATCTCGGTTGTTTCCAAATTATCAGTCAAAGTTGAATCCACTCTTAAACTGATGACTGCGTTACTGTGTTCTTTGATGAGTTCAAGGACGTCGTGGCTATGAATTGATTCGAGCTCCCAGTCTTTTGAAGGCCAGATCTCGAGTCTTCCATTGTAGATGCAACTGGGGAGCTTTGGAACAAGAGGAACTCTTATCTCTGAGAATTTGTACAAGACCAACATGTACATTATGTCTTCAATTGCAGTTTGGCAATTACTCTCCTTGAGCTGAGCTATCCTTCTGGAAACCATGAACGGATTCAAATCAGAAAAATCAGCCTCTTTAGAAAGCTAGATATGAATATACAACGGACAGAACTGAAGATGTAAGCTAAAATCAGATGAAATTGTTTGAATTATATGCTAAGCCAATCACAAATAACTACGGAATCGCCATATATATGTACTGCTTTATGGAGATTGATGCGTGTGTTCGTAATCGTATAAAGATGATTGAGGGAGGTGGAAGGTTAAATAACCTGTGGAGAGAAGCTTCATCGGATCCAGAACTGAGGAACATGCGAGATACAGCCGACTCCTTGTCTTCGGCGAGCTGCTTGAGCAAATCAGCGACGGCGAAATGAAAGAGCGGCCGCTTTTTCATCAAGACGCAGCTTAGAAACCTGCCCTGAGCCGAGCGGGGCGCGAAAGGCGCGTCGAGGCCCGCTCCCGCTCCCGCTCCCGCAGCCGCAACAACCACCATCGAATCGTACCGGAGCTTACGCCGTGAGGGGACGAGAACAAAATCGCCGCCGCTTCGTCTCACGGAATTGCGGCGCGACGGGAGAAACGGGAGGGACCCCTGGTGGGAGAGACAGCTGTCCATGAAACAGAGCAAAAAGATGACTGGGAGATTCGGATTGTGAAGAGATTGCAGCACAAGATTGAAGAGTCAGTCAGTGGAAGAAGATTGGATAAGGCAAGAGAATAGTAAAATCTTTGAAGTTAATTTCTATGGCTTCTGCAATTCTGAAAAAGAACAGGATATGGACAAGATGGGCTAAGAGAAAGAAAAAAAACGCCCAGCATATATAGGCCCATAGTTATGATCCAATAAGATTACTCGATTTTCTCTGAGATGATGATGATAATACTAGCGAAACAGACACTGAAGAAACGCTGAAGAGTGAAGGCGATTTGGGCAAGCAAGATGTCTCTCCGTTACTCCTCCCTTTTTGTGATCTTATTCTCTCTCATTTCACTCCAAGGTTCCTATTCCGATTTTTACCTGTTTCGATCCTCTTCTTTCTCAATTTGTTTTTTTTTTCTCTCTCATTATCAGATGGCTGACAAATTGCTAGATCCTGATATTTTTGCTTCAGCCTAATTCATTGTAATGGATCTGTTTATTTGTCGTGTTATAGGTTTTGCTAAGAAGACCGGGGACGTGTCGGAATTGCAGATCGGGGTCAAGGTACATTTTTTATTATTTGCCCTTCAGCGCAAATGAGCGATCTAGTGTATCGTTGAGCTCGAGAGTAGAGTTCTAGCTTCGATTTCCCGATTACTTTGTTTCAGGAAAACTTTTTAGCTGTAAGATTGATGTCGTAGCCCATCATTGTATTGTTTCATTACGTCTTCATTGTTTGCATTGGATTACTACTATAAATGGGGAGCTACAATTACGAATTTCTAGCCATTGGTTTTGCTCAATCTAAACAACATTCTTTCTTTTCTCTGATGGTTTTGATTGTATTGTCTTTTTCTGTCTTGGTTTCTTATTTTTGGCTTTGGGGGGAGTTGGGAGATCTCTTCAACAAATCTCCAAGATACTTAGGCTTCTTGATTGTAATTTTGATTCTTGATTCTTATCATCTTCAATTTTTTTTTTTTTTTTTGTGTGTGTGTGTGTGTGCAGTACAAGCCAAAAACATGTGAAATTAAGGCTCACAAAGGTGATAGGATCAAGGTGCACTATAGGGTAAGCTTGACCAGATCTAGGACAAAATCGGATTCATCATTGTCCTATAAATATCTGCGCGGGATGTTCTGTCACAAAGTATGGCGTTATTGTTGTTGTTGTTATTTAGCTTAGGTGTTATGTGGCAGGGTAAACTTACCGATGGAACGGTCTTCGATTCGAGTTTTGAAAGGGGCGATCCGTTCGAGTTTGAATTAGGAAGTGGCCAGGTTATCAAAGGTGGTGGCTTGGTTCTACCCACTTTACTTCTCTCCTTTGGTTCCATCCTCTTAATTCCCCCCAATGGTTTATGTTGCAGGTTGGGATCAAGGTCTGCTAGGTGCGTGTGTAGGCGAGAAGCGGAAGTTAAAGATACCTGCAAAACTTGGATATGGGGAACAAGGCTCTCCGCCGACTATCCCTGGTCTATATAAGCTTTTTTTTAAATGTGTATTCAATGTTGTTGCGTTTGTGAAGATTACAGGAATTAGACTTTGGAACTAAAATCAATCTTGGAAACTTCAGGTGGTGCAACACTGATATTTGACACAGAGCTTATTGCGGTAAATGAAAAACCAGCTGGTGGAGAAGAAGACGGAGGAGATGAAGACGTAGATGGAGATGACGAGCTATGATTCGATCTCCATTCTCCCGCGGCCTATGGGCGTTTTGTTTTTAATCTTTGGATACTTTAGTTTGGCTTTATAAGTAAAGACCGCAGAGGATTGTTGTGACTTCTTCTTGCTGGTTTTGGCTTTTTGGAGTAATAAAACAAAAACAAAAATTTGTGTGGCCAACGTAAAAGGAAGAGGGGAATGCCACTGTTCTGAACATACAAAATGCACGTGTACTTATTATTTGCAAATTTTGCAAACACACGCGATGGATGTCTTTCTAAATCCATGATCCAGTAAGGGCCCATAAAAGCGAGACTCGCTCAATGAAAAACATCACGCAACGGTATCTGGAAACATCATCGGGACACATCAGCCAACGGCTCTTGACTAAAAAAAAGCCAGAATTGTCTAGAACCTCCACAGTCTTCTTCACTCACTCTCACCCTATAAATCTCCACATTTCCCCCAACGATTCCTGTGAAAATCTCTCAACGCTTTTACACTCTCTAGATTTCTCTTGTAGTTCGACATCTCTCAATCTTATCAGAAATGGAAGACGACTTCGATATGGAGCTTCCGGGAGAGGAGCCGGAGGAGATGGATTTGGATCTCGCCGACGATGCCGAATCGGCTCCTTACCTGAAGATCGGCGAGGAGAAGGAGATCGGGAAATCAGGATTGAAGAAGAAGCTTGTCAAGGAAGGTGAAAAGTGGGACACCCCTGAAAACGGAGACGAAGTTGAAGGTACTTTTTATCACTTAGTCCGTTTTCTGCACCTGATGATATATGTGCTCAGCTTATGAGATCATGGTGTTCTTTTTGCAGTGCATTACACTGGAACTCTGTTAGATGGGACCAAGTTCGATTCAAGCCGTGACAGAGGAACTCCCTTCAAATTTACTCTCGGCCAAGGTAATTTGTGTATATTGCGGAGCTGTTTGTTAGATTAAGGATGGTTGGTGTGAGGTTTATGGTTCTCTGTTCTTATTGTAAGTATGTTCCGTGACCGTTGATGTTCGTCAATTGCTGCTAATATGGCTCAATGTTCAGTTCTACTTGATTGATTGTGTCGACCTCCCTCCCGAGAACTGAGCTTCTCTGGTTTGGCTTGGTCAGGACATGTAATCAAAGGATGGGACATAGGGATCAAGACGATGAAGAAAGGCGAAAACGCCATCTTCACCATCCCTCCCAAGCTGGCGTATGGTGAAACCGTTTCACCACCAACCATTCCTTCGAATGCCACTCTTCAGTTTGATGTGGAGCTGCTATCGTGGAGGAGTGTTAGGGACATATGTGGTGATGGTGGGCTGTTCAAGAGAATAATCGTGGAAGGGGAAAAATGGGAGAAGCCAAAGGACCTTGATGAAGTGTTTGGTGCGTCTTCTTTTGTTCGGATGCTTTTGGTTTGTTGCTTTGCTAGCTTTAATATAGCATATCGATCGATATTGGTCCTGATGGATTTTATGATCTGATACTGCTGCAGTCAAGTATGAAGCTCGGCTTGAGGATGGCACCGTTGTTGGCAGGTCTGATGGTGTAGAGTTCACTGTCAAGGAAGGTTAGTATTTTTATTTTTTTTACAGGGTTGTTATTCCTTGTTTACGATTATGCTAGTAGAACAAGGATCTAACGTATTCTTGTGGAACAGGCTATTTCTGTCCTGCCATTGCTAAGGCTGTCAAAACCATGAAAAGAGGGGAGAAGGTTCTCCTAACTGTGAGGCCGCAACGTGAGTTTTTATAACTGGTGTTCGTCCTTCCTTAGTGGTAATGCAATGAATTTATATATTTATTTATTTTTGACTTGTGTAATGTGACCTATGTAGATGGCTTTGGAGAAATTGGAAGATCAGCATCTGATAGTCTTCAAGCTGCAGTCCCACCAAATGTGACCCTCCAGATCGACCTTGAGTTGGTTTCTTGGAAGACTGTGGTGGAAGTAACTGATGACAAGGTCATTAAGAAAATATTGAAGGAAGGAGAAGGATATGATCGTCCAAATGAAGGAGCAGTTGTCAAATGTCAGCATCTTCAAGAGTTTGATATGAAGAGCTCATTTATGCCATAATTTAAGTTATGTGATCTGACGACCTCGTTATGCTGATTTAATTGTTGCAGTAAAGTTGATTGGTAGACTTGAAGATGGAACTGTGTTTTTGAAGAGAGGTCATGAAGAAGATGATGAGCCATTCGAGTTCAAGACAGATGAAGGTATAACCATATGAGCTGGAATCTCATTTCGTATTTTGGGTGTCGCGAAGATGAAATTAAAGTGACGAAATTGGTGTTTTTTTTGTAGAACAAGTAATCGAAGGGCTTGAAAGAGGTGTGATGGGAATGAAGAAGGGTGAGGTGGCACTAATCACCATTTCACCGGAATATGCTTTTGGTTCCTCTGAATCAAAGCAGGAGCTGGCTGTAATACCGCCAAACTCAACTGTATATTACGAGGTCGAGCTGGTGTCCTTCGTCAAGGTGAGATCATTCGCTTCTTTTGAGTTTCACCTCTTTCTCCATGAAGAAGCTTCTCTACGTACTGAAAGATATCATCTTCATCTAAATTGATACAGGAGAAAGAGTCTTGGGACATGAACACACAGGAAAAGATAGAAGAATCTGGCAAGAAGAAAGAAAAGGGGAATGCACTGTTCAAGGCTGGAAAATACGCAAGAGCTTCAAAGAGATACGAGAGGGTTTGGATTTGATGTTTGTGCCTCTTACGTTACTTGTAAGAATGGACTTTAGATTTAACATCATATTTTGGTTGCAGGGTGTCAAGTACGTAGAATATGACTCAACTTTCGATGAAGAGGAGAAAAAGAAAGCAAAAGCTCTGAAGATTGCCTGTAATCTGAACAATGCGGCTTGCAAGCTGAAACTGAAAGATTACAAGGAGGCAGCAAAATTGTCCACAAAGGTATAAATAAATGATTTTGAGTTTCTGTGATTTTGGAAATATTCCGATTAGAGGACGAACTAAGTAGTGGATGAAACGAATGTAAATAGGTGTTGGAGATGGATGGTAGGAACGTGAAGGCGATGTATAGGAGAGCACAAGCGTACATGGAGACGGCTGATCTTGATTTGGCTGAACTTGATATCAAGAAAGCTCTTGAAATCGATCCTGACAATAAGTGAGTAAATTTTGACTGGTCCTCTGTACTCAATTGTTTCTTTCGCTGGGATGTGTTACAAAACATCGCGTCTCTACAGGGAGGTGAAGCTAGAATATAAGAAACTGAAGGAGAAGGTGAAAGAGTACAACAGGAAAGATGCAAAGTTTTACAGCAACATGCTGGCGAAAATGCTTGAGCCACACGTAAGTAGTCCTAAACGGAAAGCCAATGGGTAAGTGGGAGAGGCATTGAACTGATAATATGTTTAATTGTTTGTTATGAAATGCGATTGTGCAGAAAGAAGCGCAGAAGGAAGCACAAGCGATGAGTATTGACGCCACGGCGTGAGTTGAAGCACTTAAAACTTAAAAAGAGTCGCATTGATCCCTGAATGTAATATAAATTTCTGTTTACCTTCTCTGTAAATCAATCTTGGTGTGTGTAACTGTTGAAAATTCTGTTGAAACAAAACAGATTTGTTGTAATAAAACAAGGATACTCTCCAAGTTTTTATAACTATCTCAGCCGTAGCATTCAAAACAATGAATAATGAAGGGAACTAGGGGAAAGTATACAATAGCCTGTGACTTTTGCACATCAAAGCCAAGGCATGACTTTCAAGTGTCGTTGATGACGTATTGTAAGGAATTGTACTCAAGTATCAGTCTGAAAATGACTGCTAAGCTTGCAGTGATCTGATGATCTTGGGTCTCTTTTGTTCTTCAGATGGTAAGCTTTTGGAAGAATAAGAAAGAAGGTTTTTTTAGAAAACTAGCTGACCTGTTCCCCGATCAAATCTAGACCAACCACAACGAAAGTGAGTCCTTGGAACAAGAGGAAGTAGAAGTGTATCCCTTGAGCTGACAATAAGCTTCTTGCGGAAGCTGCCAACAGGATCAATGCTAGTGCGAGTTCTGTTCTGTACAATCGGTTCCTTTTGGTATTCCCTGTTTTCTTCGCCGTTCCTAGCTTGCTAAGCTCGCTTAGTCCTGAATCAGAGGAAGATCTTTGAATGTTTGTTGAACCAACCAGAGGTTCTGATTCCCCATACGTAACTAGATCTGCCTCGGAGGATCTCCCCAGCTTTTTAGTGACTACCCACTCATAGGAACTTCCAAACTTGAACAAACCAGATATCATGGCCCCGAATTTGGTTACGGACATGGTGTTCTCGAACAGGAGATATGGGACTATGAAAGGGAATGATCGAGGAGCCGGGATGATGTTTAAGATAGACATGATCCCGGGGATGTAGCAGACAACCCAAGATGGTAAGTTAGCTTCTGGGAAAAACATCGTCAATGGAAGAATGACGCAGAAGAGAGTAAACGAGTAGAATGGGAGGATGAGCTTGCGCAGCAGGAAGAACAGAAATATCATATTTGCTTTCTTGAAAAAACTCACCTGCAGTACACGATCAACGTGGAATTAAGATCTCAAGAAAACAGAAAACATTCTGTATTTTCTTTTGTCAAGATGATAAGAATCTCAGTCTTATTCTCACTTCACCTTTGAGCGAAGTATGTCAAAGAAGCACAACCGAAACAACTGCATTGGACCTGAATGCCAACGGTACTGCTGTTTCTTGTATGCCTCATAGGACTCCGGAAGTTCACAAAGACACTATGCAAAAGAGATAGATGGATGAGATGGAGATTCAAAGAGTTCTGTTTCAGAAAGAAACAAAACTTCATATTGATCAGGGTAAGCAAAATACCTTTACATCATTCAGATAAATAAACTTCCATCCACAAAGATGAGCACGGACGGCAATATCCATGTCTTCAACTGTTGTTCGCTCCAACCATCCACCGCAATCTTCCAGGGCTTTGATTCTCCACACACCAGCAGTTCCATTGAAGCCAAAGAAGTTGATGAAAACACCATTCACCTGCTGTTCTACTTCAAAGTGAAAAGACAAGTTTATGTTCTGCAGCCTTGTGAGTAGGTTTTCGTCTTTGTTCACAAAGGCCCACCGTGTCTGGACTAAAGCAAGATCATCGTTTCCCTAGAAAAAAAATAGATATACATATTGGATCTAAGTTAAAGCCTGACATAAACTATTCGACAAAAACCTCAAACATCAGTAGCTAGAAAAATAATCTGTAATGTATGTTTAGCCAATGAACAAGGATTTAGCACACTGAACTCATCAGGCTCAAAATGGGGTGTATTCAACCAAATGGGCAACAACTACATCATATTCAGATCACCACTGATATAAAGTCTCTATTTATCTTTGCTTTTGGGTTTGATGTTCATCCTAGACCACTTCAGTCATAATAATAAAGAAGCATAGGAAATCATCGATTTAGAGCAGAAGACCTACTTGCTAATGGTCTACATTTCCAGTACACGATGAGTTTTTTTTTCTTTCGTCTACAATCGGGTTCTCTTGGTATATTTTCGGACACCCTACTGGTACAGCCAAAGCCACAGACCCAACTTAAGATGGTTATCAACCTAATGATAAGCTCAAACAAGGATAAACTTATTCTCCTTAGTTTTCAAATGACCAAGTAATATCTGTTAAGAGCATCTATCTGATAGTGGCAATTTATCACGTAACATCTCGCAGGAATATGCAGATTTGTTACCTTGAAATGAGGCACAGTTTTCTTCAAGAAATCTGATGGCGGCTGAAAATCTGCATCAAAGATTGCGACAAAGTCGTAGTCTTTGACATACTCGCAATTCATTGCAGCTTTAAGATTTCCAGCCTTGTAGCCAGTTCGTATGAGACGGTGTCTATACAATATCCGGACACCCCTCTGTTGCCATTTCTGTACTTCAGCTTTAATAAGAAGCTGAACATCTAACTCACTGGAATCATCAAGAACCTGCACTAGCATTCTTTCCTTTGGCCAGTCAAGGACACAGACAGCTCCAATAGACTGTTGGTAAACCTGCAAGTGCCACAAATCACAATGAGGTAACAAGCAGGAACTCATAACCTAAGAGGAAAATAACAAACTCCACACCAAAATGACACCAGATGGTGTAGAAGAAAAGGAGAAGACTTGACAATAGAAAGCGTAAAGAAGAGTTTTAAACTTCCATTACCTCCCTCTCATTGCACATAGGAATCTGCACAAGAACCATTGGATAATCCTCCACACTCTCTCCTTCAGTAGGCGACTTCTCCGGGTACTCCATAGAAGCCACTGGCTTTATCCGACGGAGCTTGATCCAGAAGCATCCAAGTACGAGCACCAGACGGTCGAGCGACTGAATCAAGAAGAGAACTATGCAAACATTCGTCAAACTCTGCAGCGGCGGTGCTAAATACGCCGCCCTAATCTGCAACCACCGTGCGTAAACCACCTCAACTGCTACCTCGGCAGAAGCGACGGAAGGAGGAGTGAAGTGCCATCCTTTGAAATAAGCGGCGAGCTCTAAACAGAGGAGGAGTATCACAAGGAAGAGGAAACATTTGATAAGACGGTACAATCTAGCCGAGGAGGAACCAGAGGAAGAAGGAGAGTCGTTGGCAATGCGGCGATTAGCAGTGCGGATAAGGAAAACGAAGGAGTTAGCGATCCAAGCGAGGGAAGATGCGAAATGTTGAAACTTGAGGAGGTAGAGCCAGGAGAGCTGTCGGGCGGTTCGAGACCGGATCCGATTCTTATCCGGGTCAACGCCGGGGGTACGGATTTCGACGGTGAGGAAGGCGGCGTCTTTCTCTACATCGGAGGAAAGGTCGTGGGTCGTCTCACGCTGTTTATTCCACCATTCTTGAAACTCTTTGTTCTGAGCTCGAGACATTCAATGGAAACGGAAACAACGGAAGGAATGGTGCGGATCTAGGGATCTGAGAAACTGTGACGGAGGAGGAGGAGAAGAGAAGAGGATTGGGCTATAAACTTGGTAAAAAAGGAATGCGTGTTTCATTAAAAGTGTCTATTTTTATTTACTTTTTGAAATGTGAATAATTTAGTAATGTTCTGTGTTAGTAGTGCGGAGAGTGTAGGAGCGGTTTCGATTGACAGAACAGAAGAAGCTTTCGTGCGTCTTCTCTCCCATCGTCGTCACTTGCCTCCTTCATCAGACCCAATTCCACATACCAGCTAGTGACGACGCTTCGGCCCATTAGGGTTCGACTATTGGCCCATTTTATGTAATGTGTTGAATTATCAAATTCGCCCAAATTCTAAATGATGGTGATTTGTACCCATTAGGGTTCGACTATTGGGCCTGTAATGTCCAGATGGGCTTATTGAATTATCAAATTCTCCCGAATTCTTCTACATGTTAATTCGACGTGTAAATGTAACGGTGCCTAGGGTATTCGGTAGACCTTGTCGACTGATCGCGTTCAGGGTACAACGGATTACACAGTAAAAAAACTATAAAATAATAAGTTTGATCAATTAATTACAAAAAACTAGTTGTATGTAAAAATCTATAAAATAATAAGTTTGATCAATTAATTACAAAAAATTAGTTTTAAGTTAGACCAATTCAAAATTTAATACACTAATATTTGAAACTAATAACTATTATTAAAATAATTTATATAAAAATATAACTAAAATAATATATTAAAATATGAGTATAATGTTGTTTGTTTTTTCTTAAAATTGAAAATTGAAACTACAGTAGCGGTTAAATATCAAATTGTTAAAAACTAAATTACTAAAATTCGGTCGCATGTTCAGAGTCTTTACTATCTTGCGGGAAAAGGGTCAAAATCGACCTTAACTAAATCCGTCGTGCCTTTTCCTACCTGAACTACGCGATAGTGCGTTTGGCTACCCCAACTCCTAAACAATTTTTAAAAAACTACCCAAACTAATTTTTATGTGCCAAAAACGATGTTGACCAAATTACCGTTAGTCAAACGTTAAGTTTCGCCTAGTCACTTTCCACGGTGGCGATGATTTGAATCTGAATTGTCTCAAAACGACATTGTTTTGATGTTTGGCAAATCAAAACCCAAAACACACAAAACGACTTCTTTTTGATTTGGTGAAAAAATTGAAAATTAGGGTTCTTCATCAATCACTATGATTGAAAAAACTCAGTGAAACATATTGTTATATCCACAAGCTCAATTGTGACTTATGAAGACAAAGATCGATCAAGACAAATAGAAAACATTTTATATTCCTAAACAAAAGAAAAAAATGAGCACCTAAGGTCAGAACCTGAACATTTATTCTAAAATGAAAAAATACCAAACAAAATTTAGAATCTAAAATTTTGCAAAAGTGTGAAAAAAGCCGCAAGGTCCATTGTTTGACGGCTCCCTCCATGGCTTCTTCTTCAGCTAATGCTCGTCTCACCTACCCTCCTCATGTACTCTCCTCCAACCCACGACTATCACCAACCTCCACCGCCAACCTCCGTTTTCCTGCCGCCGATTCATCTCTCTGGTTCAAATCGAATCTCTTCTCCGCCGAATTCTCTTCCCTGCAAACCAGGAGTGTGCCGGTTCGACGGCGCCGTCAAAGCATGGAACCTTTGTCGATGAGAGCACTGTAGTTATCCAATTTAATGAATCTCCAACCACCAGACTCTTTCAGTAGCTTCCGAAGCACAGGCAGTGTCTTTGAATCGGGAATATTCAATTCCCTTGTTTTCTCACAAGCTTTGCGTACATTATTGTCGTCGATGGGCATCCCTCGTTGCATATCGGAGATCACTTCCAACAGAACCTATAAATGTTATGGATAAACAAACAATTTATTAGTCTCTTGAGATGTGAAATTCAACATCCAGCTCATGTGAAATTGGGGATCCCGTTGATGGAAATTCAGGGAGAGGAATCTAAGAAATCATTTATCAGTTATCAGCATCAGCAATCAAGCAAAATCTCACAAATAAAAGCCCTAAGGAAACCGATGTTGCTTTCCCGGAAGAAAAAAAAAACCTCTGTCGGTTTTGCCAATTCGAAGCAAATCAGAAACAGCGAATGCAGGATCATCAAATCAACAAGGAGACAGGTTTCGAGGAATTTTCAAAACTCACCGAATTTCGAAACCAAAAACAGACACTGAGATTTTTTTTTCTAAATCCAAATTCGCGGAGTAAGAAAGAAACCACAATTGAGCAAAACAATAAGACGAGTAGATGAAGAAAGCGAAGAGAATAAGTAACGTACACAGAAAATGTTTTCTCTTTGTCTTGATCGATCTTTGTCTTCATAAGTCAGAATTGAGCTTGTGGATTAACGATATGTTTCACTGAGTTTCAATCATAGTGATTGATGAAGAACCCAAATTTTCAATTTTTCCCCAAAATCAAAACAACGTTGTTTTGTGTGTTTTGGGTTTTGATTTGCCAAACATCAAAACGACGTCGTTTTGAGATAATTCGGATTAAAATCATCGCCGCCGTGGCAAGTGACTAGGCGAAACTTAACGTTTGACTAACGGTAATTTGGTCAACATCGTTTTTGGCACATAAAAATTAGTTTGGGTAGTTTTTTAAAAATTGTTTAGGAGTTGGAGTAGCCAAACGCACTATCGCGTAGTTCAGGTAGGAAAAGGCACGACGGGTTTAGTTGAGGTCGATTTTGACCCTTTTCCCACTATCTTGCATGGTTTTTGTAGAGTTGTGTGTATATATTCATGGACCTATATATAGTAGTAGCACTACGAATGTAGGCAACTTGTAAGAAAAACCAAAACTATCATCTTAACCACTTAATTTTTTTTTTACTACAAGTGTCAGTTGTTGCAATTTTTTTCAAAATTTAGGTAAATTTTTTTGTATATGCAACTCTTTAATAAAGTATGGAAATTTTGTAAAAATAATTTGCAACAAAACTTTAGATTTAAAACCAGTAACAAATCCATCCGAATCAATCACAAAATTGTTTCATCGTATATATACGTGTGTGTGTGGGTGTGTGTGTATCTATAGATGCATGAATATAAATAGAAATTTACAAATGCAAATGAAATATCCACTGGTTTGGTGTTCAGTTTTAGATGGCATTTTAGGAAGTGCCGTTGCACAAGCCACAATGTATGGTTCCACTTCCACTAAGCAAGTAATGAAGCTCTTATTTATATTATAAATATTTTGTGATTAAAATTTACTATGTGATAGTTTGATGGCTTTGACTAGTTATATGTGAAATTGGTGATTGGTTGACTATCAAAATAAGTGTACAGATCCAACGAAAAATATTAAGAGATCCCATATTTATTTGTATAATTTACTATAAATAAGCCGGGTCAAACATTTCAACGAGACGTTTTATTTTCATAATTTTTGGTTAACAAAAATTTAGAAAACTTTTATTGAAAATTAAGAATACCTTACAATGTATTATCAAAAGGCATAGACCATCCTAATGGATTCGTGAATTGTTCAAAAAGAAAAGAATAAGGTTTGTTCGACATAACAATAAGTGATATGCACCATTTTTCACATGAAGACGGCCATTATAGTCATTACTCCTAACAAAATTTTTAATGTCATTAAATTTCCGAGTGAGATGCAACTACTCTTCAATAATAAAATTATAAAATACTGTATAAATACCACCCTTTGCACACAGAAATAAATATAAATATACCACCCACATTCAAAGCATCTTCTTTTTTATTAGCTATCAATAATAGAATAGATTAAAGTATTAGTAAATTAAACCAATTAATTTACCCTACCTATTCCTATGTCCAATAATTCAATCTGTAATTTTAAATTACAATTAAAGCTGCAACTGAAGACTAATAAAACCAGAAAGTTTTCTAGATTAGTTTAGACATTTTAATTAACAGCTTCTCAATTATGAACTTGAAAGTAGTTGGTGATTTATTTAATAGATTATCATTATTCTGTATTTCTGTGTGCTAAGTCCACGAATCAGAGTCCATTCCCATGTGATTGCTAAAAAAAAATTAAAAAAATCCCTTTCACACCTTATATAATTCATTAGTTAATCGTCGTATATCCAGAAATGATTATACTTATCATTGTTTTGTATTACATAAAAGGAACAGAAAAAAATGCAATTTCGCACATATATGTTAACTTGCGAAATAATATATTTACTCAATTAGATGAACCGATGATTAATTGTTGGAAAAATGATTAATGATCATTGAACTAATATTTTTTTTTTTTGGATTAACGGACCATAAGATCCAACTAATCCTAGGACCATGGAAAAGTCAGGTAAATCTCCATAAAATCTCACAATAATTGTGATTTTATTTTTACGGGGAATCGAACTCAGAAGAAGTCATAATAATATGTATATTTGTTTCAATTTCGTAATTGTCATCTGCTAATTCGTGACATCTTAAAAAAAAATTACAATTTTACTTACTCGTTTTGTTTATAACAACCTCTCCGGCAAAAAAAAATAATAATAAACTCAAGATACAGTAAAACCTCTATAAATTAATAACGTTGGGACTGTGAGGTTTTATAAAAAAATATTAATTTATAGTGATTATTAATTTATAGATATATTATTTGGTTGAAAAACTAATTTTGGGACTGACAAAAAATATTAATTTAGCGAGGTATTAATGAATCGAGTATTAATTTATAGAGGTTCTACTGTAGTTGAAATTTTTATAAACGAATTTCGTTTGATTGAAATTACATCAATTTACAAGGCAAGGTTGTGTGGTACTCAATCTGTAAAACACTATTTTCTTTCCTAAAAATTGAACGTGTACGTGGTTGATTAATCAGTCTAGAGATTAATTAGATGTTTAATCTGATTGGAACATATCTACCGGAATACTATAAATATTTGATGATGAATTTAACAAAAGTACATAATAATATGAGCTATGGAGTGATACTAATAAAATTACTGAAGTAATTTTTTGATAAAAACAAATTTTGAAGTAATCATTGATTAGAGAATATATTTGGTTGATCGAATCCTTTATTAGTTTTGGATTTCACCGGTTAAGAGAGGAACAAAAACTTCTGCGTTGTCTCGATATATTTCTAAAAGTTACAAACGAGCCAGTTAATTTTTAGAAATCCCAATTTGACCCACTGTAAAAAAATTCCTCAAATCCCTCCTCCATTACAAAGACATAATCTATAGAGATAAAGACATAACACCTCACACAGCTGGTTAACATTATCAAATATCAAATCAAAAAGAATCTAGGAATGAAAATGATGTTGACCAATTTGTAGGTAAGAAATATAAAAATTAAGTTTTGCTAATATGATTGATAATCTATATCAAGTTTTTAGATTATAGTCCATCATTCTGAATTTGATTAATCATCCAAAGGTTACTTTTTTGTTTCATGATACTTGTCGGAAAGTTCTGTGTCTCAGTGTATGATGTCAAAATTTAGAGTTAGATAAGATTGCATAATTGTTAAGAAGAACTTTTGATTTACCATGAAAATAATAATTATGTGGAATAGTTTTGCATAGGATCCGAGTTAGGGTTAGTATCGCCGATCACTTGCTCTAATTGAAATAAATAAAAACTAAAAAGTGTTTTCTTTTGTCTACCCTAATTTGGTGTAGATTGTTTATCTAGGATTGTAGGTTAATTATCTAGGATTACATTAGAAAAGCAAAAAGAATCCAAATAACAAAACAACTGAAATGGTGAAATGGAAAATGACATAATATAATTAACAGAAGGGTAAAATAAAGAATAAAAGTAAAAAATAGGTTACTTTCATAAATGAGTATATATATATATATATGGAGATGAGTATATGAGTAAATCATATACATATATTGGTATTGTTCATGGTTTTATGTACACCCGTCAATCCTTTTTCTTATTTTTTTTCCTTCACACCTTGAAAATAAAATGGATTCGTCAAAGCTCAATTTTCATGTTTTGAGATCCATGGTTGGAGTTTTGTGCCACTCCCATCCCTACAATGCTTTGTAAATCTTCTTCGCTAAACATATGATACTGAAATACACAGAAAAATACATGTTATAATCATCTTACGATATAAAAATGGAATCAAGAAAGTGAATTAAAAGATTAATTATAAAAAAAAACCTGAGAAATTGAGTCAGTGAATTGAGTAAGACTTGGTAAGTGGGTGAAGCTTCTGGCTAAGGTCGAGGTTTCCAGTGAGTTCATAGGAGATTGGAGCATCATGTTATTGGAAGAAATATTGGTATGTAATTGTGAATTATTATTGTAATTATGATGGCTTAAAGACTCTGGTTCATGCATCCGGTTGCTGCTCGATGGAATCATCTGAAGAAATTAAAATTATAAAAAGATGAAGTTGCATATTTTCCAATAGAAACAATACGAAAGGTCCTTTGTAAAAGAAACTCAAAAAAGCTTCCTAAAAAGTAATTAGGATTAATGCTAATGTGCCTGATTGAAAAAGGATTTGACAAAAAGAAAAAGAAAAAAGGATTAGAAATGATGATCACTTTCGATTTCAAATTATCATTATTAATAGTTGTTAATTGATGTTAATGTTTAAGGTGACTTACAACATCCTTTGACACAATAGCGTCCACGTTAAAATCCAGACTGGTGTCGTTCACTGATGATAACTTCATTGACAAGAACTGGCCAATTATTAAACAAGAAATATTAGAAAACCAATTCCAAATAATTAAATTCGGTGATTAATGAAACAATTAACTATGGTTTAGATGAAGAAACCATATAACTCCTATAATACCTCAACTTGTCTTTGCAATGATTGTACGTAGTTTATAATCTCATCCAGCATCAGTGCCTTTCCCGTAACCTTTCATCGTATAAACAACAACAAAAACAAAGACATTAATTATCTTAATTATGCTAATCAAGAGATTGAGTCCGAAACTAAAATTAAACGCAAGTTCTTCTCACCTTATTGCATCCAGGCACAAGATCTTGAAGCAGCTTCATCCTTTCTCCTATTTTCTCTCTCCGAACCTAATCCAACATTAAAAAAATAATCAAACCCAAATTCTAGTCTCACCTTAAAATATAATTAGCAAAACTAATAAACATTTAAATCTTAATTACTGAAAACCCAGCAAATGCTCAGAATTGAATCTATGTCATCAAACTGACAAGAGAAGAGGATTAATTACTCTTTCGGCGAGACTGTGGCTGTCGGTGGCTTGGCCTCGTCGAGCTCGAACATGGATGTAATCTTTCGGAGGCTCAGGTGGTTTTGTGTTATTGCTTTTGTTTCCTCCTCCTTCTTCTTCTTCTTCTTCTTCTTCGTCTTCTTCTTCCTCTCTTCTCCTTTTCCCTCCCTTTTCTTCTGAACTTTTGATTCCTTTTCCATCCCAATCTTCCTTCCTTTCCGCCGTCTGAGAAATTTAAAAAATTTACAAAAAGTTAACTACTTTTATTTACTTTAATATAAAAGCTGACCTTTTAGAGAACTGGGTTCTTCGAATTTTGAATTTCTGAGGGAAAAAATAGAAACTTTCCGGGAAAATTGAATTACCTTTGAGAAACTGGGAGATGGGGAAGCGGTGGAAAGTGGATTTTCCTTGGATTTCCCTTTAGACCCAGATTTTCTCTTCCGAGAAAATTCGCCGGTGAGTTTCGGAGTTAACTGTCCGGCGGGAATTATCGGTCTCAATTCCGGTGAAACAAGGGCCTTGAGAGCTGGTGTGCTGGAGACACGTGTCAGCTTCCCGGAGTTGATGATGTTGCCGTTGTTGGCAGGGAGGCCGGAATTAGTTCTTCCGTTAAAACTCCGGCTACCAAAGCAAGAGAATCTCGCTGCCCTCTCCGCAAATCCCGGATCCCCTGAGAACTCCGTCAACGGCGTCGTTCTGTTCATCATCGGCGGCGGTGAGCTCATCGGAGTTGCGTAGCACGAGGCGGAGCGAGAAACATTCCCATTATTGTTTCCCATCGGAGCTCCGTAGATCTCACCGGAGCTATTCCCGATGTTACCAAGCTTCCCGATGAGTTCTCTGATAACGAAGCCGTCACCGCCTCCGCCGGAGAAATTGGAATTCGACGGCGTCGGAGAAGAGACGAGAGAGCTCAGAGCAGAGTCGAAGATGCTCTGTTGTTGTTGTTCATTTGACGTTTCCCACAGAAAGCAATCCTGCGGGGACGAGTTTCGAGCGAGATTCGGGTCCATTAACGCCCAGTTAAGCATCGCCGAGGAAGAAGACGTTGGTTCAAAATGCGCCGCCATCTCCGGCGGTGGCGGAAGCTCTGTGTTCATAAACAGCTCGTTGTCCATTCTCACAATTTCCTATGAATAAATCAAAGGTCAGAGATAGTGAGATCCTAAATTACGCAGAAATATAGTCAAAAATCGCATCAGAGATTGGAGTGTGCCGGAGGAGAAGAAGAGCGTAAATGCTAGGGAAATGCTCAGAGCTGTGTTTATATAGTTGTACAATAATAGATTAAGACAATAAATTACGTTTTTTTATCAATAAAATTATTTAATAAAATATAATTAACAATTTAGTAAATCATTATCATTTTGTGTGTCGCACGCACCGTAACGGGCGGAGATTAGGAGTTGTTGTTGCCGGGCCTTTGACGTTGAGCGATATTGCTAATAAATATGTAATTGTTTTACAATATCGACGTAAATATCTACATGAACGAACGAACGTCAATTTCTGTTTTCTTTATTTTATCTGGAATCAATTATTAAAAATCTCAAACGAAGAAAGTCTACTCTATACATATGAGATGAAAATGATTTCGTTTTCTTCACGTTTTCTTTTCCGTGCTGATAGCTAGGGCTTCTCTTTGCCTTAAAATCTGTCCTTTGCCTTTGGAGAAGCTCTCTCTTTAAGATGTTAACTGAAATATATAATGTGTTTGTTATTTAAATGAGTTTCTCCTTCTGATTTCTCTCGTTGACCTCTGGAACCTCTGCTTTAGCTTAAGGACGACCATTGAAAAAAAAAACAAAGTTTCTGATGTGAGAAAATCAACTTGAACGAGCTCAGTTCATGCCGCTTGGTCAATATCATCGCATTGAATTCCACATCCTTGCCGGTTAACTCGGGTTTGGTCGGGTTAAGTAATGAGACCGACCTTGTATCTAACTGTTTATAGTTTTATATGAATGAAAGGAGTAGAAAACATTATCTCTCTTTATTGCATCAATGATGACACTGAGTCGTAGACTCATCTTGGATTCTATATATGATAAAATATGGTTGACGTGAGCTTTGGTAGTACTCCTCCAGCGACCCTCTCCATGGCTCTTCTCTAGTGAATTCTTGAGTTCGACTCATCCTTATCTAAATACATGGGTTTAAAATGACTTAGGCAATTGCTCAAGTGAGGTAAGAATAATTTTGCAATAGAAAATAAAAAGAAAGATGCGTCATTGTGTACCAAAAATCTCCCAACTTCTTCTTTTGAAAAGCAGTAAATTTTATTAGAAAAATGCATATTTCTCTTTAGGCCAAAATGGGCTTTTAATTCAACGTAAGCCCAATTGCCATAAACTGGTGGCCTAACTACCAAAATAAAATAAAATCATAACGAATAAATAATTCAGCAAGGCTATGACAAGGCAATATCAAAAATTCAATACACCGATTTAATCAAAATGCGCATATAGATATGATGAGTTATTACATTTCCATATTTATTGCAAATTTAGATTCAGTTTTCTTTATCCACTCCGATTTAAATCTTGGTAGACAAGAATCATATCACTCTCTTCAAAAAACGTTATCAACCAATGAAATCCTCCAATATTTTCCGTCTACGTCCATAATTAATTCTTCTTCCCCTCTCTCTCCCTTATATAATAAGAAGATAGTTTCTCTTATCTTGCACTCACTTATAACCGCAATTAAAAAAAAAAAAAATTCATATCTTTCAAATCTCTCTAAAAACTTTTTCAACTGTTTGAGATGGCGCAAGTGACAATGACTGTCGAGAAGAAGATCGAAGCTGATGTTGCGGTGAACCCCAACGGTGGGAAGAGGGCTTACGTCACTTTCCTCGCCGGAAACAAAGACTACTGGATGGGTGTGGTTGGTCTAGCCAAAGGACTTCGCAAGGTGAAATCAGCTTATCCTCTTGTGGTGGCGATTCTCCCTGACGTGCCTGAGGAACACCGTCAAATCCTGGTGGCTCAGGGATGCATCATTCGTGAGATCGAACCGGTCCATCCGCCGGAAAACCAAGAGGGTTATTCCATGGCTTACTACGTCATCAACTACTCCAAACTTCGTATCTGGGAGGTAAAAATCTTAGTTAGTTACTAGTATTTATGTATATTTTTGTTTATTTATAATATAACCGTATCGCCTTTTTCATAATATAACATTGCACAAACATATATAAGTAATTAAAAATGTCGCTGTGTATATATTCAACCATTTTTTGTCACATCTATATTAATCTAACGACTTGTTAACATTTCTAAATGCAGTTTGTGGAGTATGAGAAGATGATATATCTAGACGGAGACATACAAGTGTTTAGTAACATCGATCATCTTTTCGATACTCCTTGTGGTTACCTGTACGCCGTCAAAGATTGCTTTTGCGAGGTGTCTTGGTCCAAAACTCCTCAATACAAGATCGGTTACTGCCAACAGTCGCCTGAAAAGGTGTCATGGCCGGTCGAAAGTCACGGTTCTCCGCCGCCTATATACTTTAACGCCGGTATGTTGGTTTTTGAACCAAATCTCCTCACTTACGAGGATCTCCTTCGCGTTGTTCAAATCACCACTCCAACTTATTTCGCTGAACAGGTTTAATTTTATTTTCTTTTTCATTATTTGATTTGAATTTCCTTTATTTTACGACTCTAATATTTTTTTTATTTTTTTTAGGATTTTCTGAATATGTACTTTAGAAATATTTACAAGCCAATCCCTTCGACCTACAACCTCGTACTGGCTATGCTTTGGCGTCATCCTGAATGTGTTGACCTTGATCAAATCAGTGTTGTTCATTACTGTGCTAATGTACAGTTTTTTATATAATATTCCTTAGCTTTTTCTTGGCATATATTTAGATAAACATTTTTGCTACTAAAATTTTATATTTTTAATTAATTTTATAGGGCTCGAAGCCATGGAGATACACTGGAGAAGGTGAGCATATGGATCGAGAAGACATAAAAATGTTGGTGAAAAAATGGTGGGAGATCTATGAAGACTCGAGTTTGGACTACCAGAACTTTGTCAAGACCGAGTCTAAGCTGATTCCGAACATTGCAGCCTTAGCTTCCAAGGAATCTGGTGGCGATATCCTAACGAGCCTTGCCCCTTCCGCCGCATAACCAATTTTTTATGTGGAGCTATATTATGCAGCTTTTGTTTTGTTTTTGTTTTTTTTAAACGGAAGGTTTAGCTATATATATAATTTTATCATAATTATATATAGCAACCTCTTTGGATTTGATCTTTGTGAGATTAGAGTGGTTGGTCTTGTGTTTTGTTAGACTATTGTGTCAATGCCAACCTTGGCCACCCTTGCTTTTGTATCTCTCTCTTCTATTATAATCGATATTAGAAACTTTGCTTTAATTCTCTTCTACTCGTGCATTTTTTGGTTTTTGTTAAACAATCCCTTTAATATATATTAATTCAAAATAAATAAATAACTTTTGTATACATTGGTAGTTGATGATAAACGATAAGTGATTGATTATGTGTATAAATTGACAATCGATCGATGTAATTACTGAACAAGTTTTGACTTCTTTTCTGGTGCACAAAAGAACATCGATGGATAAGCAACCGATGAAGTAATTTAATATTTCTATTCTACATTTAGCTAGTAATTCGATATATCAAAATCTCACAATTTATGACATAGATCAAATGAATAATAAAATAAGGAAATCCAGATTATACGACAGAATGTTTTGTGGGTCAATTTGGTTAATAGTCAAAACAAATTAAAAAGTAACCAAAAGATTAGAAAGAGATAGAAAGATAGAGAGAGATAAATAGGTTATGGTTAGTTTGTAGGTTTATGTTGTGGTTATTGAACAAACTTTCTCATGTTTTTTTTTTTTTGTAATAATCGTGAGAATTCCGAACTTTCGGTTCATAATTTTTTTTTAATATCCGAAGCTAGTCTTTAAATATTCTTCATACTAAAAAGAGTTTGAATCCGAGATATAAAGAAACCAACTTCATTGCACTGCTACGACACCGCACATTTGGTATATGATAAAATGTTTTATAAAAATATTTTTATAGATTTAAAGTTAATGCGGATTTTAGTATATAGAAGAAAAGGAGAGTATGATTGAAAATAAAATAATCTCAGTAACATTCTATATTTATTAATTCCATATAAGTTGGAATTTTTGGATTCTGAAAGACTGAAACTATCAGAATCCCATTAATATGGTAAAAAAAAAAATAACTGAGGCGCGCATATTCATATCTGATCCAAATATCCGTAAAGTATGAACCTTATGAGTCGTTATGGAAACTAATATAACTCTCATAATATTAGCGTGTTTAATGAAAACGATATATAACTGTTGACCAAAAGAAAGTAAACTAATTAACAATAGGGTGTTGGGTATGTGCCATTAACTAATTAACAAAGCGAGTAACAACAGTTGTACCCAATAATACAACTGTTTTTTTTTTTGAACATATACAACTGTTGTTACTCGCTTTGTTATGTATGTGCCAACTTGGGCGCAGATCCATTCCCTTTAGCCAGATTTTGGAAGTTCTATATTTCCCAAAATATTAAAAGTCGATGAAGAATTAAAATAAGTAATCAATCAACTGTGCTGGTTACAGATAGCAGTTATAGGTTAGAAGTAAACAAGAAGAACAAGTAACATAGAGAAACATATATTTTTTAATTTTATGAAATTATTTGCTGTTAAGTTGGAGGATAGGCCGGTATGAATGCAGTTGTTTACATCTAGGAAACACATTGATGGGATATTTGCCTAACGACCCATGTTGTTGAATTGTTGATAAGAATATTGAGGGAATGAATTACGGTTTGGTAAAGTAAAAGTTTGAAATTTGTACTTCCTCTGTTTACATTTAATTGTCATTTGGAGAAAATGTATCTGAATGTATTAAACTCAAAACACATCCAGATATATCCAGTTTTTTGCAGATACGTTTTTCAGAACGACAATTAAATATAAACGGAGAGAGTATTAATTATTGGGTTAGTTTTTCGGACACGATTTATGTCGCGAGCTTGTTTGTTGTTTCTATACATAACAATTAAATGTGGTATAAGCGATATCAATAGGAATTAAAATTGTTAGTTATTAAAATTTCACGATAGAAAATAATAAATAATACTTTCTCTGTTCTTTAAAGAAGGTTGTTTTAGAAAAAAAAAATTGTTTCAAAAAGAAGGATGTTTTCAATTTTCTAGGTGTAGTTATTGTTCTTTTTTACTTAATTTACCCTTATAACATTTATTATTTTAAAAAAAACTAAAATAATAACTAATAAAACAAGGTTAGAAAAGACTTTTTAAAAAATTTCTTTAAGAAACAGAGGAGTAATATTATATATTAGATCGAAAACATAATTTCTATCACCATTTTATTTAATAATATATATATCAGATAGGAAGAACGGTTCTGCGGCGGCGCGTGTGGAGAACGACAACCGAAATCTTATTTGGCACTACATTAAATGACTTTCTTGACCGAAAGCCCATAAAGCGATCTGAAATTTAATTTTCCCCCATAAGGCCATAACCCATAACATAAATTTGATCGAGCCCATAATCCGAGTCTTATTTCGATCGAACTTAGGTGGTCAATGTTTGTATGGTTTTTGGATTTTAGTTTTTAATTTTTGGATTTTGGTTTTTGATTTTTGTTGTAGATTTTGTAAAATAATTATGTATGTAACTTTTTGTAAATAATTTTAAATTTGGCTATTACTAGTGGTGTGTAATATACCCATTTTCATATAGCTAACGTATTTAAAGTATGGTTTTTTTTTTAGAATGTATTTTACTCGAACTACCAAGTTTCTATCTTGTGATTGTATATGCGCATAAGCATCATGAAAACTCTTGCACTGAAATTGAGTCATCGTCGTCATTCTCTCTATTGGGGTTATGTATGATATTGGGTTTTATTTACAATCCATCGGAAGGCTGCACAATTGTTGTCGAACACGCGACGCCAATTGAGATGCTTCCTTGTCCAGTTTCAGCGAGTGTCTCCGCAAGCTCTGTCATCAAAAAAACAAAACAACATCAAATCACACAACAATCATAAAAAACCTTTCAAAGTCTAGTGTTTCGAGTTTGTTTTGTACCTCGGAAGCCCATAAGCAGTCGCGTTCCTTACGCGGGATTATGTGAATGTGTGTCTGAAATGCCAACAAAAAAAGGAACTGTTAATAGAAACTTTCCCTCCTCAGGAATTAAGAGAAACAGAGAGTTGGTGGCAAGTCAAGTATGTGCTTACGTGAAATATGACTTGCCCAGCTGCTGCGCCGTTGTTAACCAACAAGTTGAATGAATCTGATGATGAAATAGTTTAGAACAACAAATGGGAATCAGAATCTAACTTCAATGATGATTCTACTTTAAAAATACTCAAAGATTCCAGAAAGAATGACAACACTACTAAAGAACACGACAGCAAGTGGCAAGAACCCGTTCACATTCTATTGCCTTTTCAGAACGAGATCGCTATGTCACAAAATAAGAACAATAAACCTACTTCACAAGCGAGGTAAGGTATCCAGATGAGATTGATACGGTCTTAAACTTCAAGGCTTTTTAACCTCTTCTAAAGTTATGAGTGTTTAGTATAAGAGTAACAATGGTTTAAATGTGATTGGGATCATCCAAGATTTTGGGGTTTCTACTCCATTATCAAAACAGGTTATTTGCAATTCCAAGCAAAAATATAAATATAAAGAAAAGACGGTTGTTATAATCTGATCGTATCAGAGATGGAAGGAGAAAATGCAATGTTTTGAGAATTGTATAGAGCATACCACTGCCGGTAGCTTTGACGATGGCATTACTGATAAGAGGCACTTTGGAACACATGGCAGCAACTACCTGCATGCTCCTTGGAGGAGACCTATAATCAAAATCTTATACGCATATCCATACTTTTTTTTCACATGATAAAAAAAAACTTTCAAACAAGAAGGCATAACTAATTTATGCGGTTGATAGGATTCAATCAATATACGCAAAATCCATGAGCAAATAAAAAAACATAGACAAGGCAGGAAGTGGAACTTACTGAGGGAGGAGTTTCCTCCAAGGTTGGATAATGTAACTTTGGAATGATAAGAGAGTGCCTGAACATGCCCGGATTGAAAAAAAGTTCTTAGCTTTTAGAATTCAAGAGTAACAAACAAAGCAAAAACATGTTCAAAAGGCAATCCATTAACTCTAAAGTAATCGAGGGCTTAAGCATAGTCTTAGTACCAAACTCAAAACTCCTTCTCACAAGAAGCTCACAGTAAAGAAATGAGATTTGTGATTACCCATGGCTAAGTGGACTAGTATCCAGAATACACAAGCACATATCATCCTCGTACAACTGCGTCAAAAAGGAGATTAACTTAGTTCTGCTCTGTCTTCTGTGCAAGGAACTGGAAGAGATGGAAACAGAAAGTATAATAAACCTTGAGAGATGGCGACTCGCCACGGATGATCTTGCAGAAAACGCAGCCGTTTTGGAGATTGGACGACTCCACCTTGTCGTCGCCGGCCGAACCTGAGCTACAATCGGAAACCCTGAGAATCGAATCCCGGGTCGGGTACGGACCAGCTGGGTCGAGGTGGGAACAGAGGATCGCGAGCCTTCTAGCTTCCATTATCTGGAAGGAAACAATACGATTCTTTCGATTCAGCAAATAATGAATTTTTGCTTTTGTTTATTTAAAAATTGACGATGAAGAGTGGTGGATCGTGTTGTTTTGTTTTATCCACAACCATCCATGTGATGACTCTGTCTTCTCTTTTTCTTCATTTATGAGATAATGATTCAGATAATCCCTTTGCTATGCCTTTTTTTTAGATGTTACAATATTTAGAAGAAAAAAAATACTTTGATCATATGATTATTATGTTATTCTATTATTTATTTATTTTAATTCCACAATCTCCAAATAAAATCAAACTGAAGAAACGTATTATAAATTTATTAGAAAACAAATGATTTATCCATCACCAATATAGCTAAAATAAAATTGGAGTTGTTGACTATATAAATTTCTTGAATTTGGGAGATTTATTACGGGTTTTCTTGTATGAGCCATAGTGATGTTGGGCATCAATGTGGCTGACTCTTCTGAACTTTCTCGAAGCCCATGAATCCACCATACCCTTCGGCCTCTTATGATTTTCATGTAATAATTCAATAAAACATTAATTAGCATCTAGAATGACCAATAGTCAATATGATTGAAGACTTCAGTTTAGCAAAAAAAAAAAAAAAAAAAAAAAGATATCAGTGTATGACATAATCCAAAGAAATAAGCAATTTGGAGATTGGTAAAAATGATTAACCAATTACAGTGACAACGATATGACCACACCATAGCAAACTTTGAAACAAATATTCCTGTCACCTTGAGGTCTCTTGAACTTATATTATAGCCACATTTTTTTACGACCTTATTGCGCTGCAGTCTAATCCATTGACCCGCAGTGACAATCCAGAAGAAGAAAGTTCTACTGCTGAATAATGCATTGACAATCCTCTAGAACTCGGGTTAAAACTACCGTCAGGCATTCAGTTTTCGGACACGAACTCAAAGTTAACCTAGCATAGTCACGAAGATAAGGTTCTAAGTATATGATAAAACAGACATAAACTTTTATTTTAAGCTAGCTTTACATACTGTGACGAAGAATTTGATACATCATCACCATAGAGTAGTAAACACGTTTTTTGGAAGTTCATCAAGTTAGACTGCTAATAATAAAACAATTTTGTTGCAACGATGGCATATGGTAAGGACGAAAACCTATGGCTAACTCGAATATGTTAGTAGTGACTAATCCGTCAAAAATTACTCATCGAAAAAGGAATTTAGCCATTGAAATATTCATATATGTGGTTACTAACCATTGACGACGTCAATAACCTATTGCATTAATGATATTCTTTAATATTTGTTGACCAATTAAATTGGAAATGAGGGAGTTAATTTCTATTAAATTTCTATTTTAATGGACGGTTGAGATTAACCTAAAGAAAACTTAAAGAGGAATTATGTGCTCTCTCCAGCTATAAATAGATGTCTTTAGTCTATTCTAAAGGCATCACAATCATAAAAGCACAGCATATAAAAGAAAAGTTTATAAGCAAAGGGAGAGAAACCTATAAGTTCTATCTAAGATTTTCATCTTCCATGACAATGGCAGGAGGTAATCCGATAAACCTCCTCATGATTCTAGTATGTGATTATTCAGATGTTTTAGGCTTTGTCTCTGACACCACATGTAAACTATAAATTACATGAACCCTAAGACTTTCAAACATCTGAATAATCACATAATAAAATCATGAGGAGATTTATCGGATTACCTCTTGTCATTGTCGTGGAAGATGAAAAGCCTAATCTTTTAGAAGGACTTTTAGGTTTTTCTCCCATTCTCTATAAACTTTTCTTTTAGGTGTTGTGCTTTTATGAATGTGATGTCTTTACAATAGACTAAATGTATCTATTTATAGGTGGAGAGATGACCTAATTCTTTTTTAAGTTTTCCTTAGGTTAATCTCAACCGTCCATCAAAGTAGAGATTTAATAGGAATTAACTTCTTCATTTCTAATTTAATTGGTCAATAAATGTTAAAATAATATTAATGCAATAGAAAACTGATGACTATTAGACCATATAATAAGATAAAAAATTATTCTTTACATAAATAGCTAAAAGTTAGCCACAAAATAGTCATATAGTTCAATTTTTCCACATATGGCTATCATGTGAATATTCCTTAATAAATAGTTACCGAAAATCCATAACTTTTTTTTTTTTTTTGCAACTGATAACTATTTTTCTTTTTGCTATGAATTGTTTCTTTTTATAGTGATATACATGATGTACTGTATCGGAGACTATATTAAGATTATTATGTTTGAAAACAAAAAATAACTTATATATATGCAGATATATGTTAGTGACGCAGTGAATAAGAGCATGTGCATTGGTAACTTTAAAAGTGGGTGTCTAAAAATTATTTTTTTGATTAAATTTAAATAAATTTAATATTTTAAGACACTTTAGTTATGGAGACATGTCTAAAGCCCAAAAATAAATCCTATATTAAACATTTTTTATCAATTTTGAATCTTTAGTCTTAAGATTTATTATTTTAATAATGTTATTAGATCTCAATGCACATGTCCTAAGACTTTTTTTAAATAAACCTTGTGTAAATTCATTTTTTCCCCTATTTTATTTCCTAATTCCTACTGTCCTCCTTGTAAAATCTAGATAATGTATCATGTCTACAATAGTTATGTAATTTCGAGTGATTAATAAATCAGATGTTGAAAAATACCAAACATTAGTAATTTACAAACCCAAAAGAAAGAGAAAACTAAAGATGACAACTCAAATTTTATAGAAAATACCAGTTTTATCATAAACCAAACCATCTAAATTCAACCCAGAATCGCGTTCCTCAATTCAATTATACCTCTTCGTAGAAGATCGAAGAAAAAGGCCATTAGAAAAGACAACGTCCCTCAATGGTAGGGATTATTCTTTATAGCCGTGGAGACTTTTTAAAGAGAGAAGTGGTCGATGTTGCTCCACTTTCGCGTTAACGTTGACGTTTGAAAAAACAAGAAAGCAATAAAAGATCCACAGTCAACAATTTCCGCTCCATTCATATTGACCCCCACGTGATGCCATCTTGGAATCTTCCAGCTAAGAAGATTTCTTCTTTTACATAATATCTAACAATGTCTAGTGAGAGCATAAGTTGACCAATTCATGTTGATTGGCAACAAGTATATGGCTGCTATATAAACAATAATTTCCCACTTGCTGATGTGCGTTTTGACCGACTTCTAGAGATATCACGTTCTTTGAATAGATAACGTTTTGGGTTTCTTCAACTCTTTTGTTATAAAAACCAGACTCTCTTTCTACAGAACAATTCAAGATATATATAATACACCTCAAAGAACAAAGTATTAGAGTTTATTGAAAAAAAGAAAGAAAATGAAGACAGTAATTGTCAAATGTCTCCTTCTATTGGCCCTTGTATGCAGCTGCAGAGCAGCAGATTCGATATGGGACCTCTGCAACAAAAATTCAAACGTCTCAAGCAGCAGCCAAATCTCCAAGAACATCGATTCCTTTCTCGCTACGCTTGTCTCAAAGACTCCTTCACAAGGTTTCTTGACCACTACTTCCTCTAGTTACATCAGCAAAGACAATGTGTACGGTCTTGCTCAATGCAGAGGAGACATCAGCAAGACCGACTGCTCGATCTGCATCCAAGACGCTGCCAAGAAAATCCGCGAAGTCTGTCCGAACCAATCCGACTCGAGGATCTTGTACGATTTCTGCTTCTTACGTTACAGCCAAGAGAATTTCATAGGCAAGCTCGACACGGGTGCTGGTCTTATATACTACAACGTCGCTAACGTAACCGAGACCGACCCCAAAACGTTCGATAATGAGCTCGGGGCACTCTTTGACAGAATCAGGCCTGAGGCGGTTTTGCCTAAAAGTCAAGGTTTAGGTAAAGGTAAGACAAAGCTGACACCTTTTGTGACACTCAACGGTTTGGTTCAGTGCACAAGGGACTTGTCCGAATTAGATTGCGCTCAGTGCTTTGCGACTGCGGTCAGGAGCTTCATGACGGCTTGCCACAACAAGAAGGGATGTCGTGTTTTGTATAGCAGTTGCTATGTCCGGTACGAGTTTTATCCGTTTTACTTCCCTCTTGATCCGGCTAAGACCGGCCCTAGTGTTGGTACTATCTCTTCCGTTAGGCTCTCTCCTTGAGGATAAATGCTCATACAAGAGTAAGTATGATTCCAAAGAGAAGAATACACATATATATATATGTGTGCAAACCTTTTACAATAAATAAAAAGCTCTTTCCTTCTGTTGTTTCTTTAACATGTAAACAATTAAGTTGCGAAGTTATTTGTGTTCTGAAAAACCAAAGAAAAACAAAAGTTGTTTGGGTGTTCAAGATTTCTATCATGCGTACAAATCATTGGATCGTATATTTTCTTTATCCAAAAGGAACAATTTTTAGGATTTTCCCCACCTACAAAAATATGATTAAACTGTTTTTACTCATGTTATAAAATTGGTAGACAAATTATCAAATGAGTTTGTTAAAACGTGGGTGACCTATTGTTTCAAAGGATAGCAATCTTAGAAAGAGTAAATGATAGTGAAAAAAAATGCATGAGCTTATCAATTAATTGAGCTCTAGAAGAATTATACAATGAGCAAAACTTGGAGTTACAAAATAGGGATCAACAACTCTACGTAGTATACCAACCAGGCGAAACCTCTTGGTTGGAATTTTCTGTAACTGATAAGAGAGATTATTAATTTCGTTTGGTATTTTCAAACCAAACCGGAATATATTGGTTCTGGTATATATATGCAATACCGGTTTTGCTCGTCTTGTAGGTCGTCTCAGCTTTTATTTTCACTTGCGACGGCTCTCACTTAACACTTCACCAGCTGCCTGAAAATACAGCTATGCTCCTCGTCGCTAAACGGCTCGGTTCCGCCTTGCCGTCGCTCCAGAACGGTGCTTCCCTTCTCCGGTTCTTTAGAACGGATGCAGGCCAGCCGAGACGGCGAAACAAGCCCCCCTCTTCGCCGCTCAAGAAGAAGGAAGAGAAATCGGAGTGGTGGATCGTCGACGGAGAGATGCACGAGATCGGCGATCACGTCCCTCTCCGTGAGCGTTTCACTATCCCCAGAGACAACATCCCCAATAGGCGCCGCAAGCAGCTCCGTGACCAGTTCATGCGCCGCACTCGCCACGTCCTTAAAGAATCGGTCAGTCTATCTCTCTCCCTTTCACAGATTTATGGTCTTTAAGATATCCCTACTTGCTGCACTAATTGAAAATTGGATTCTTTTGATAAAAGTCTCTTTTTATTTTGGGAATTCTGATTTTTTTTTTCCACGGGTTTAACGATAGGAGCATGAGCCATGGTGCAAAAAATACATGGAGTTGTATAACGAGCTTAGAGAAAACTGGGAGAGGCTTTACTGGGATGAAGGCTACTCGAAGAAAATTGCAAGAGATCATGCAAATTACGAGTCTGCNATGGTGCAAAAAATACATGGAGTTGTATAACGAGCTTAGAGAAAACTGGGAGAGGCTTTACTGGGATGAAGGCTACTCGAAGAAAATTGCAAGAGATCATGCAAATTACGAGTCTGCTGAAGAAGACGATGAAGATTTTAATCCATACAGGTTTTCTCTTAACCATGTTGTATAGCATACATATACGGTGCTTCTTCTTCGCCAATTTTTATGGTATATATTGATGGATTTGGTTCACTCGTCGTTACAGGAACAGGCGGCCTTATAATGATCCAACAAAGGTATATGAATTTATGTTACCGACTAAGTTCGTGTTGTTGGTTTCTTGTAATCTGATATTATTTGGCATTTGAATTCCTGTGACAACCTAATATGACAGCAGGAGCAGGGGTTTAATAGAACAACACAAGGTGATGATAACAGGGAGAAAGTCAATCAAATCCGGGACAAATTTGAGTATGACAGAGAAAGGAGAATGAGAGAAAAAGGTAATGGCCAAGTTTCTTTTTGTATTCCAAGATTTTCCTTTTATTCCTACTCCTGCGTGAACAGAGCTGTAATATGATATGTAAAAAATGCTTGCGAGTAGTGTGCAACCAAAGATGAGGCATAAGTTTGCACTTGAGATAAGGTTTAGGCCAAGCATATTAATCCCTATTCTGTTGCATATGAGTCGAAAATGTGAATATGAAATCAGATGGATATAGTTTGTTGCTTACCATCTGCGCTAGAGGGTGTGGTATGTTGTGGTTGAGTGCATAGCATAATTATCGGTTGTTGATCTCTCTGCCATTTCGTGTCTCTGATTTCTATAGACCAATATGCATTGTATCTTGAGTTCACCTCATGTATGCAGATTAAGTTTATTTGCTTCCGGGTTTCTCAGTTGTGTTTTGTAAACTCTCTTATGTTGCAGCCTTTGCACCAATGAATGCCGCACCAGACTCTAGAGACTTGAATTGGAATGCACAGAGACAGCCATTTGATGCTGAGAGATACACCCGGGATTGAGTTGCTTTTCGCATAGATTTCAGGTTTTTGGCACTGTCAATTACACTGTATCACAGAAATGTAGATCTAGCAGAAGCTCGAGTCATAATCATCACACAATATCCGAAAGTAGCAGGTTGTCTGACACAACACGGCTTGGCATCTGATCGTCGATCACAATGCACTTGGAGAAACCGTTCTGCAAGACGTTTTTGGATATAATTTACATAGTGAAACGCTTATGAGTCGTAATACCCTTCTCCACCAAGAGTGTTTGAATACCTAATTGTTTCATTACAAATATGAAGTTCATTTTCCATCTATCTTATCTTTCTTCAACACTAACCATTTGAGTCGATTTGAAAAGCCAGGAAAGGTTTTCCATTGACCGTAAAATAAGTTATTACGCAAGTATTTGTACTACCACAAAGTTTGATTAGCTCAACTATAGTTGTAATTGTAACAGTGAACTAAATATTTCCCTCTCAAAGAAGGATTAAAATACTTTGAAACGAAAGAAGAAAAGCAGAGTAGAAGCTTCAATAACCCCAAAAGAGAAGATGAGCAAATGGAAATGGGCGCTCAAGAAACCACGAAACTTGTTCAGAAACAATAGAATAAGGGCAGTGTGTAAAATCACTAGACATCACAGAAAAAGAGAGAGTAGAAAAGCAATCTGTAAAAAAGACCATCTTGAAAAAGCAATCAACGACTAGATAAAGACGGAGTCAAAACCCTTCCTCAGAGATATCATTTGTGCTATGTACTTGTGGTGGGGTGGGGACCTATGATGAGGCTTGGCGAGCACGAACAAGAGCATTGAGTTCCCTAACTTGGCTTCTCAATCGCTCTGGGTTGCAGAAAAAGTCCACAAATACCCGCCTTTGAAGTTCCACGTCCTTGGAGTGATGCTTCACGATCTGCAGCAATAGTAGTTTTATTAAAAGGAGCTGGGTTTGTTCAAGTTTTTCTATTTCACTATTGACACAGATATTTCTATTTTGTGGGAGAGGAAATTAAATGAATATAGATCAAGACTCGCCTCCCTTTTCTCGCGGTGCTCAAGCGTTACCTCCTCCACTGCTGTAGAGAGTTTGGAATTGATTTTCCCCATCACATCAAGTTCTTTCATCAGCGGCTAATGGTACATGGGAGAAAACAACACGAGTTAAACTCCAGGTGTTGGTTTAGATCAAGGACTAAAATTGGTAACAAGAGAACTCGGATTTCTTTTACCCATGGTGTCAATATGGGTTGCGCTGTAGTTGAAGACGCAAATAGTAGTTGCTGCAAGTTCTGAATAAGGGTACACCTGCGAAACGAGTAGAGGCAACAGTGATATATGAGCATCGTATATACTTGTTTCTGTGGAAGAACTTGAGGAATGTTATGAGGATTTTGGGTGAATGGTGACTCACAGCTCGTTAATGCATCTATTTCTGTCATCTGGAAGGGAATTCTCGAGGTCAGACTGAAGAGATGACAGATCCGATTGAAGAGCAACTATCTGCTGAATGATGGCTGGAGCTGAGACATAAGTTGATAATCCGGCTTGTGCATCTATAACAGGAAGAGATGAAGAACATCAGCCTAAATTAGGTTGGGAAATATCAGACAAAAGGGAATAATTGTGTAAAAACGATAAAGTTGACTACTTGAGTGAATGCTCAAGAGATCTCTAACTCCATGTAAAAAGCTGTCACGGTCATCCACTGCTCCCTGTTCTTGGACATCAGATGCAGCTTGGATCAGCGCCAAACACCTCCCCTGGATATATTGTGAAAAGATAAATTAGTTTTCCTTATCCGGTAGTTTCAGGAAAGCGTGGACTGTAACTATGGATATGACCGTACCACACGGCTTCTTGTGGCGGAAAGGTAACCCTGGAGTTCGGATTCGATTACTTTTAGCAGAGAAAATGCTCCAAGCATGTTTTTCTTTTCTAGCTGACATGCTAATTTCAAGAACTGGTGTCTTGCAAGCTGATTCACCAGGTGATTGATGAACTGCAACAAAATATTCGGAATATCATAGACAGAATGACAAGTGGATCTTGGTATCTCAAACATGGAAAACATGCAGTCTTGTGGCCAACATACCACTTTCTGTTTACTAATATACAGTTCTTGACGCATGACCTTTAGATCGTAGTCACCTACAAGGTTATGGTGAGTAAAATCATATGAAAGCCCAAAACTATCCAAAAGCTAGAGGTAAAGAGCAAAGAGTAAATGCTGAATACCTTGCAAGATATAGGTGTCCTGGAGTTGAGCGAGCTCCCAACAAAGTTCAGGAATAGTCTAAAAAGAAGAACAGATTAAGCAAATATGTAGTTACTCAAAGAAGTGCCACCTCCTTATAGTTTAGAAACACGAAACTTGTCAAGAATTAGGTACATGAACAAACCTCAGATAAGAGTTTTTCTTCTTTCTGATAAAGGGTCGAGATTTCTTCGACTAGATCTGCGTGTTTTCTCCTGCAGAGGTAAGAACATGATCACAGGAATAAAGTATGACAAATAAAGACTCAATAATGATTTTTTCAATGTCTTGCTTTGATGTTTCGTGCTATTCTACCTTAGAGAATGTAGATCAAAATGAATATGAGCTTCAACTGATGTTACTTGAGATTTGAGTGTCAAGAGAATAGCTTGTTGTTTAGCATTCTCCACCTGGGCTTCAATCCATTGTCTCTCACTTGTTCCAAAGCTGTAGATAACAGGAAAATGCCTTTGAGAGTGAGAAAACTTGTATGCGTGGAAATTCCAAAATTTGCTATGCGATAAGTGGTTTCCAGAATTTCTCAAGTCTGGCCAAGTAGCAAGAGAGACCCTTGCACATATACATTTTTTTCTTGATTACAAGACTTTACTCCAATCTGTTACTCAAAGTGAAAGCTGAAAGTCATCCTGCCGGAGTACCACATTATACATACATGGATCGAAGCCGTTGCAGTTCAGATACACGTTGATGTTGTGACTTTTCCAAATCTGCTGCATTGTAAACCGACAAGTTATAGATGCACAATAGCTTCAAACATGTAAGACTTTATGCACCATAACAAAACATGGAATTTCTATCATACACGGGGACGTTACGTAACTGCACAAGGATATACACATTTCAGGCGAAACAACAGTGTATCTTAAAAACAAAAATCACGTTGTAGGAAAGTTACCTCGCAACATGTTTGATGTATCATCAAGACTAACCCATGAGCATTTCGATTTTCCCTCCTCTGCAACCAAACGGTATGGCCCCTGACATGATAGCAGATAATTTACATTAAACAGTGTACATAACTAGGTGCAAGATGAATAACAGTTGATACTTTCTCCATTCTCAGAAATCGTCAAATCATAGCATTTCTCACTAATTAAGGATACAATATCAACTAGCTTGACTTTTCTAAATGATGAAGAGAAACTGAAATCATCAGCAATGTATTCACCACTAATGCCACCCACTTACTGTGTCTAGCTGCTTAGCAAACCACTGATTTAGCTCCTTCGTGCACGCTGAATCTCCAGCCAAGTAGGCATGAAAATCGGAGTATGCTAAGTAGATTCCATCCTCTGCACATATGAAACATCCAATTAAGTTGGCTAAAAGAGTTGATGACAATCTTATATGATACATATTCCATGAAAAAAAATCAGTTTGAAAACTATTTTGCTAACAGAGCTGTCAAAATCCACTCCTTCGTCTATCAACCAGAAGAAGTGTCTACATAAAATACAACATGTTGCCTCCCTGAAACTCTTAACACAGATAACTAATAGAAAAGTTCTATAAATGAAATCCTGGCTACAAATAGAAACCCAATCAAACTAATCATTCTTTCAAATTAACTAATACGCAACAATCTTATGCAGCTAAAGTTCCTCATCCAAATGATGATAACTTAATAGAGTACTGCATTCAACCCAATTACAAACTTCAGCTTCGAAGCAGATTTCTAGTAGTTCACCAGATATGGAAGTAAAACCAAAAGATAGAGAAGTAATACGATGGACACCTTCGCCGGAATGATAATGCGCCAGCTCTTGAGAAGTGGAAGCCAATCTTCCTAGAACTCCATTCATCTAAATCAGCGGAAAATATTAAAAGGAAACCACAAACTTATCAAAGACCAAAAGAATTGCACATCCACTTTACAATTGTGTGAGGGCGTGTATCAAACCTGCAAATTTCTAGCAGATAAGCTGTCTTCTACAGCTGTTATCTGTCCAGTGACAGCAGAAGTTGCAGCAACTCGAGCACGTCTCCCTTGAATCAGAGCTGAAGATTGGCCAGTGAGTAAATCATACTGAGTCTGTAACCGCCTTAGCTGCCTCTGCAACTCCAAGGCTTCAGCCTTGTGCGCCAAAGTAGCATCTCTGTTGATTAAAAAGAAACTGTCAGCAGTGCTGATGTAATGATTGGTATACACGACTAGGTCAACAAAATCTAGTGCACTTATGAACACCTCTGATGGCTTAAGAAGATCTCACACAATAAGAACCTGAATGTAGTCATACTTGAAAATCCAAGTGACGTGAAACAAAGTCCCCAGATATTTCTCACAGGGAATAACAAAATACATTTATATAAATCACCACAAGGTCAAAGAAACCTAAAGCACTCATGTAAACGCCTGATGACCTAAGGAGATAAGTGACATGAAATTAAAATTCTCAACAAAATTACCCCACTTATCACAAGGAAAAAAGAATGTTTAACAGAGCACCATAGGTCAGTTAACGTAGTGTACACATGATATACGCCTATGGAGATCTCACGCACTAAGAAACTTGGACAGTTGTACTTGTCCAAGTGACGTGAAATCAAGTCTTTGGCAAAAAACTCTCAAGAACCTTGCAATAATACAAATATCTCTTAAAGCATGAAACAGAAAGTACAGAATTGCATGTGTGATATGAAGGTCTAACCTTACTTCTTTTATGCTTTCTTCTGCTCCAAAAACCGCCTCCTGGTTATTTCTCCTGGAAGAAAATGCTGATATGCTATCATAGGCCTGGTCTAGATCCTCGCCCTGGAGCCATGAAAAAAAAGAAATGCACCATAAGAAGGCAAGGAAATATCATCTTAAGACGGTGTCTGATGATCTCTCAACGCCGAGAAAAAACATAAGCAGAATGGCATGAGGAGTTACCTCTAAGAGCTTCCCTTCTCTTTGAAATTGCTCATATCTGGATTCAGAAACAAGAGAACAACCCATTAACCACTGATAGATGAATATACTACATAGGGAGAAGCATCTTGCAGTATAACCACCAAAGTACATGACAAAGAATAGCTAAGATGGAAGCTATCCATTCACAAAATTCTTCAGGTCATATACAATTGAAAACCTAAAATGCAGCTCAATGAGTACACGCTAGAGATCACAGGGACTTTAATGGCAGAGGAACTGTAACTGAATCATTGTTACTATGTTCCACAAACCTAGAATGCAGCAAAGCATTGATCAACGAGAAATTAAGCTAGCTAGCAACAATAATCGAAAGCATAACCACAAGGCTTATACTAATTGCGACAATACGAACTTCATCAGACTGGGCATAGACCTAATTGCAACAAATTCAATCGGATCGGGAAAAGGCGACATTGAGAAGTGAAACATTCGAGTAGCCGAAGCAGGAAGAATGTGAATCGTGAATGAGAGAGGGAAAGAAAAACGCACAGGGAGAGCTCGGCGAGAGAGAGGACATTGGAGGGGCGAAGAGAGGAACAGATCCAGTCGAGGATAGGGCGGGCATCGTCGTACTGGAACGGCCATTCGAAGCTGTCCGGGTCCAACTTCCCGGCGCCTTCGTAACCTAGCTCCGCCACCAGGGAGCACAGTCTCGCGCCGCTCATCTCCGATTTACTTATTCCGCCGGTCAGATCGCACTTATTCTTCAGCGCCGGTGGTCGTGGGAATACGATGCCTCGAAATGAAATTTGAAATTCATTCTGTCATCTCTTTACACGGTGTTTTTTTTTTTTTTTTTAAACTCAATTTTGAAAGCTATGTGGAAGAAACAAAAAACCAATTGTTTGCAATAATTATCTCTCATCTCAAATACGAAATAATGATGATATATTTGTGGTGCGCCAAAAAAAAAAAGCATATATTATTTGTAACAAAGGATTAATGGAAACAAATGTCATATTTTGGGGGCTCTTGTTGATGCCCAAGCTCAGCCTTCGTTTTCCTTGATCCATCGAATGTTTTCTCTTATTGGCATATTGCTTAATTGTTTAGTGCTTTTGCTCATCGCTTAATTTACGAGTTTAATTTTCTTCTTTTCTTATTGCTCATCTCTTGGCTTATTTACTTACTGAACTTTTAGCTTATTGTCTTTTTAATTGATTTTAGTAGTTTAAGATAACAAAAACACCTATAAAATACAAATTATTCCACTTTATATTCATCTAAATATCATACTTATAAAGCGTTATCGTTTAGTATTTGTGAATTCGATCTCACGTATATTACCGCACATTTCACTATATATATATTTCATTTTGCATTTGCGATTTATTATTTTAAGTATTAAAGCTTGAGCTACAGAGATATTAAATGTGATGTAGGTAACGCCATTTATGGTGGTTCTCTGAATCAAAAGTAAAGTTTTCCATCGTATTTGTAATGTATACAAAATTGTTTGTCTCAAGTATGTGTGTTACGATACGAATATAATTTTCTAGTATGGAGTTATCCGTGGAAATGTTTATCATCGTGATTCCATGTGGTATGTGTGTTGTGTAGATTGTTAGATTTGTCTGGATGGATGATAGATTATCATTTGTATTAAGATAAAAAAAAAAAAATCAAAGTATCTTATGACCTACACACACACTCACACAAAACAAATACTAGTATTGTTTGACTGTTTTTGGCATTAATGGTTCCAATGGTAACCACTGCAAAAATCAATAGAGCTAAAGATGAATGGGAAATGGTTGAATAGAATAGAAATTTCATTCGATTTATTCTCCTGCAAAATAATACAGAAATTTGTTCTTTAAAGTTTGTTCCAAATTCTTTAGCTTTTTCAGTGATTAGAAATATATACCGATAGAAGTTTTTGTGAGAGTGGTATACACTGCAATCTGTCCAGTTACTAATCTGGTTTAGATTCAGTATGTGTCCATCTGTATGAGAATACTAGCCGGTCCATTGTGGCCACTGGCCAGTAAATTGACAAAAATATATATATATATATATATATATATATATTTCAATACTAAAATTTTCTGTACAGATTATAAAGTTCATAAAAATGTTTTATTCTTTTCTTATTTTTACTGCTACGGGAATCTTAAATTAAAACCCATCTTGTGTTTCCCTAATTGATAAACCATTTACGCCTCTAAATATTCACTCCATTGTAATAGAAATTATGTATTACTTTCTATGTAGCACGGAAGCTTCCCTCGAGATCCGCTTTCCATTTTCGCTTCCATAACAATTGCAAAAATATATTTTTAAAATACGTTGGAAGCTTGCGTTTCCATTTTGAAAGTTTACGCTTCCATATTAAAAACATATGTATACAATATATTTCATCTTTTATCTATAAAAAAAAATATTTAAAATTATTATTTTAATCAAGATGACATATAATAAGTGATAAAGTTGATAAAGTTAATGAGATTATCTTAAAAAATTGAGTTCTATAATATTTCTTTCGATAACAAAAAAAAAGACTTTATTTGACAAAACTAAAAAAAAATTGAGAATAAAAATAGTGTTTTAATCTTCTATTTTGATTAAGTTGAATTATGTAAAATATACTAATTAAATTTGAATTGCTTATAATTATTTATTAATATAATATAATGTTTAGCTTTATATATATATATATATATATATATATGATTCCAACACGTACCTGCTTCCTAATTTTTTTTTAAAAATCGTTTCCGCGTTTTCAAACACTTGCACTTCCGCGTATCCGCTTCTGATTCTATGCAGTTTAGATTGCTCCTATCCGTATCCTCGCAACAAAGTGAAAAAAGTAGAAGCTAATTTAATCAAAATATAGTGGCATGATGTCTTTAACTGAGCTTTAGACTTTAAGAGTGCTAAGTTTTAACGCCTTCTCTTTCCCTAATTATAAAGCGTGGCTCTATTTTAAAGCTTTAACGACATTGATAGCCATAATTTCACCACTTTTGTCTCTTTTTTATTTCTTTTGAACACACACTTTTCCCTTTATTTGAACGTGTATTTTCTTTTCTTTTATTTTTCTAAAAGATTAATAAAAAGACGAGCAAATTTTATTACGAAATAGTAGTAGTTTTTTTTGTAACCTGAATTTAAATAGTTGTAACTTGTAACCTAAGAAGAAAGACAAGGCTGTTGTTATATTAATAACGAAGGCAAAGCTGTAACAGAGAATTACATATACTGATATACACGCCCAACGTTATGTTATATACTTTAACGTTGTATAAAGTCATTTTGTTATATTAACTCAAATTTTTGCGGTCAACGGTTGAAACTCAATTTTAAACATATGTATATATGCGACTGCTTTTATGATAGTCATACTATAGAAAAGTTATTAACAAATTTTATAAAAAAAGAAAAGGAAAGTTATTAACAAATCGGGAGAAAAATGCAAAGGTAAAAATAATGATTTTTAGCTAGAAAACAAAAACAAGAAGGCTATCTCTCCCCAAGAAAATGAATGAAACTATAGCAATATAAGCATATTTTCTTCAAAATTCATCCAGTCCACGAATTCCAAAAACATTACCATCACTATACAGCGAAAAGTGAAAAAAAAATTGAGGAGAAATCGACAAGACAACGCTTTTACTATGTGTTAAAAAAGTATCAGCAGTGAAAGAAGGGAAAAAAAAAAAAGCGAAGGGGACTATCAATCAAACGCATATGGTAGACATCAATTCAAAATATGAATGATATTTAAAAAAGGAAAAAAAAAAAGAAGGTTCAAAAATTCCTATATCTTTAAGTTCCAACGCAAAGATAAGCCAATCCATCGGATTAGAAACTATTGCAATCAAAGCCGTCTAATCGAAAACAAAACCGATACTAATCCAAAAAGAAAAAAGAAAAAAAAGAAGACCAATCCCAAAGTGAGTGCACGATACATTTCAGAACAACGACTCCAATTCGGATTGTAAAGAAGGTAAATCCCAAGATGGCGGATGATCTCGTCCACCATCACAATTCATCTCTTGCGCCGTATTCACTCAAATTTGTCCATCTCCATATTTTCATTTAGGGCCGATTGCTAGGCTATAATTATATTGGTGGATGTTATTTTGGTAAATTATGTTATTACCGGATCAAGAAATTCTTTTAGAATGTAAACGTGCATTTGGCAAAGAAAAACGTTTTAAATTTTGCAAGATAATTTATAAAGTGATTCAATTAAATCATTTTCAGTTATTGAGCTAACATATCAGAAGATGCTAAATTTTGTCCTTTATCATTTAGATTCATTATCTGATTTTCATCAAGTCTTTAATATAGTCCACTCTTTTTCAAACCACAAAAAAGAAAAAAAAAGGTAGAGGTAGCTCGCGCTCTGTCACAAGTCAAACTTTCTGTAGATGAAGAAGCTAAGCTACTATTCAACATTCCCCTCCTCAGCTTTCCCATCCCTAATCTCTCAACTACCGAAACAGTACAAATTTAGACATGTTTTAGCAAAATACTCCATAAAAGAAAGTTGCAAAACAAACTTTTTTTTTTTAGTCTACGTAATACAATATCCATATGGCTCTCTTTTCCCAAAGCTATCCTTTAGAATTCATCTAGTACTTTTTTCCTAGGCAAAAATACATACATAATTTCACAAACAAGCATATGGTCTTTTAAATATAATACTAGTAGTAATATATTAGAAAGAAATAAACAAACAAAGGTGTTGTCTGACTCAATCTCCCACGCTCGTGGCTTCAAAGCACCCGTGTCGGCAAAAAACACCTTGAAATGCACCCAAACCCACCACCTCCCCTTCTCTGCATTAATTTCATTCAACATTTATCAAATCAATCTTTAACATAACCTTAAACAACCTTGGAAGCAGTTTTTAAGATAACCTTAATAAAATTAAATTAACAGATTTCAACCTTTGTGGATTTGACGGAGAGAAGTTGAGGTGACACCTTGTACAAGTCTTCATCCACGGGCTTGGGCGCCTTCGTCGTCCTCCGCTTCACCACCGGCGTTGGACAGCTCGACGGCGCGTTCGACTCACGCGCCTCCGTCTTCGAGTTGTGCTGCTCCTTCGAACCGGTTCTCTTCGGCTCCTGGCCCACCTTAGCCTGAAAAAATAAACATTTTCCGGGAACATATAAATCACGGCGTCGAGGGGAAAGTGTTAGATGTTTGGGAGGGGGGGGGGTGAAAGAAAGACGTACGCGGCGTCGAGGAAGGAGGATCACGGCCGGAGCGACGAGGTGGTGGTTGTCGTAGAGATCGCCGGCGAGGTAAAGATCGCGATCTTGAGGGTAAGGAGCGTAGTGGAGAAAAGAAGGCTGTTGAGTGGTTGCCGTCTCGAAACACTGAGTGAATGGAACGGCGTCGTTCCAGTCCCAGCTCCCAAACGCCGGTACGTGTCCCCTCCTGCAGTACTCTCCTCCTCCGTATTCCTGATTGAAAAAAGAAAAAGTTAAAAACTTTGTATACCCAAAAGAAGGAAGAAGAAGAAAGAAGAGAGAGAAGAAGGAGCTTACGTAGTCCATGGCTGTTGTGGCGAATGCGTTTGATGATGTTAGATCTCTCTGCTTCAAGGAATCTAAATAGAGAGAGAGAGAGAGAGAGAGAGAGAGACTGGCTTCTATTAAATGGCCAGATGGTTTTTTTACATTACTCAACAACTCTCGGACAGAGAGAGAGCATGGGGCAGAGAGACTGTGTGTGTGTCTGAGGAGAGAGAGAGAAAGAGTGTGTTTTTAAATTTTTCAGTAGGGTAAGTGAATAATAAAATTAAAGTTGGCTTAGCTACTCTTCTTCCTCTTCTTTTTTTTACTTTTTAACAAAATTCTACTGTTTTCTTTTTGTTTTCTAATCTCTTTTTTTTCATTTACTATAAATCTTTTAAATGTTACTCCTTTTTTTATTATTATTTTTGTAGGCAAAAGAAAACAAAAAACTGTTTTATTTTCATGGTTGACAAGTAAAAGAGACCTGGCGTAACGTTCACTAATAAAATAAATAAGAAAATTAAAATTGACCAACTTTTATGGCCTCTAAAAGCCGACTTATGATGCATTCAAGTTTATCTTCTTTACTAATGTTACTGTTCTGTGTTGAAAAAAAAAAACTATATATATATTCCTGCATTTTTTGTGGAGCAGATAACATTAATGATCTTTTATCGGAATATCCAATTTGAAAAATGAATTTTTTCTTTTCTTTTTTGAAAGCGAAAAATTGAGAGACAAAAGAGTTAATAAAGGAGCTTTAGGGAGAAGGGGCCACATGCAACATTGCCTCTGTTATGAAACTTTGTGCTCTGTGCAGTGTGCAACCAACATTGCCACGATTCCAAGCAATCCCATTTATTATCTTTTGTCAATTTCTCTCCCTTTTTGCTTATAAAATTCCATCTTTTTACAATAAATATGTCTCTAATTTTTAAAAATATTTTATCAGTAATGTTATTTTGACAGAGGGACAGGTGGGGTTAGGTCAAAATTACTGAACCTGTTCATACCAGCATAATAAATTGCAACTGCTCTCGTTGCAGCCTTTGAAAATTGAGAAAGCTGTTAAAAACATATTTCAACGGAATGGCTTCTCATTGATGTAATTAATTTTTAGTTAGGGCATTTAACATTAGAGAAAATCTGGCACTGTAAATTCATAAAAATGAATATTAATTTCTCTGAATAAGGAGAACTTTCCTCCAATCGAGCGAACATCATTGGAAAAATTATCATGTATTCGCGCCACTTTCAAAGCTATTAATAATTTTTAGAATTTTTGTTGAATGGCTGTTCTAATATGTAAGCTTTTAAAGATTAAAAAAAAAAAATGAAAACGTCTGGTAGTTTGTAGAAATATTATTATATATAAAAAAAAAAAAACTCGATGGATGAAAACCCATAACTCGTAGTTAGGAATTGGAATGTAGATCTTTGAGACTAGTATTTTTATTTAAAGATGTCGTGCTGTTGAGGTCTTTAATTATTTTGCTTTGGCCTACTCTACTCTAAAGTCTAAACGTTGGACATTTCTATTATTAGTCTTTTCTATGTTTCTATCATTAATCCACCGGGTTTATATGTTCTTTTGCAGTCAATTCCCTTTTTCTCCTTACCAATGAAAATGCCTAACTATTTACATTATGCATAAAAATTGTTTAAAAATGATAAAAGTTTTCCACGAAAAAAACACGTTAGTTTGTGACTTAGTTTGGTTCTCTAAAATGTGTTAGCCTAACACTAATTAGATGTGTTATTCTCTAAAATGAGCAATGTTACAACTTGATCGTGTTAGGTTCTAGAGGTCACGAGTTTTTATTGTGGTCAACGCACAATACGATTGTGCTTCTCTATGCAACCTAAAATCTTTTCATAGTTTGACTAATCCTAATACCGAAACACATTGTAAATAAAAAAATAAATAATGTAATATAAGAAAATACTCCATAATATTTCACATGATAACATCAACCTTAACGCCTTGTTGTAAAAAAAACATCAAAAATGTTTACTATGAAAAATAAAACATTAAAACTAAAACGAGAAAACAAAGTCGAGAAAATCTCGTTGTTCCATCAAATCTCTGAACGAATATATATTTGAATTTCTTCCCTTTTTCTCTTTTCTTCAAATGGCTCGGATACCTCTAAATTTGGTCATTTTGTCTTCTCTGCTAAAAAAATGTCATTTGTGTTTGTGTTTTTTTTCTAACATTTGTTGGCATATGAATATTTTGCTTTTCGTAACGCTAACATAATTTATTTGCTTGTAAAATTAGGTAAAATAGTGATCTGCATGCGCAACATCGGCGTGGCTGACCTCACAAGTCACAATGGAGGTCGTTGCTAATCTATAAATTAAAACCACCAAAGCCTGTATTTACCAACGATTGAAGAATACAATTCGTCGACCGAAGAGTCGTCGTGGACCAGTCTGTGCCACGAATATGGCTAATAGGGACTGAAATTCTTATTTTATTTTAAAAGAACAGTACTCCTATTTCAAATTAGAAGAGAGAAAAGGAGATTGAGAATCTGGAGATCTGGATTCTCTCAACACACAGAGAGAATGAAGGGAAAGGCTAAACGTCTACGCGCCTCTAAGGACAATGGGTCAAAGGCTATTTGTGAGCAACTCTGAAATGTGCAGTAAACTTTTTAACGCTTCTTTTATTTCAAAAGCATATATGGAGTCGATGGATAAAGGCCTAGGAGAGAGAGAGAGCTAACTTGATATATATTCTCTTTCTTCCTTCTATATCTTGTCCTATTCTCTGCTAACTGATGTTCTTACTTGCTCTGTGGTGGTTAAAGTAGCTAACTGTTGTTGACAATAATTATATTTACTAAAATGGGTAGCTTACTGTTTTTTTTTTTTTTTTTGTTTATTGGCGATCTTTCTTATTTACGGAATTCGGAAATTCTTACAAGGTCACGAGAGTTTCAATATAGCCAGCCCTACTTGGGCTCAAATCAGGCCCACTATATCAGCCATGTTAATTAATATTCCTTCTGTTTCTGTTTCTTAAAAAAAAGGTTTTTTTTTAAATTTTTACATGTATTAAGAAAATACGTTAAAACTTGATAATAAATATATAATTTTCTGTGATTAACAATTTTCTATAAATTTAGTTACTTTTATTATTAAAATTTACAATTTATCATTATTAACTCATAAAAAATATATAGAAAACCTAAAACTGCTATCTATTTGAAACAAAAAAAATTTCTAAAACGTCCTTCTTCGAGAAACAGAGAGGAAGTATAACTTACAAAAGTTATGCAATGCGCCAGTGTAATAACTACTTTGGAATTTTCTTCTTCTATTTATATAATAAAAAGATTTGTGGGCTGGAGATTGTGTAATGGATAGGGAGAATTGGAAAAAAGAAAAGAAAAAAAGAGTAGCCTATAATACGAACCCCAAAAGTGAAGTAAGAGAATCCAATCCCGTGACTGATGCAATAATCCAATCTGGTTCACGGGTTTCTTCAACACTTAAGTTATATATACACCTTCTCATGCACATTCAATTTGACACCACAAACACAACAAATATATAAAAGAAGAGAAGAAGATAAAATGAGGGCGGCTTTCATTGTGATGATAATGGTGGGGATGGCCATTTTAGTCGAGAGGTCAGTGGCGATCGACCTCTGTGGCATGACCGATACAGAGTTGAATGAGTGCAAACCAGCGGTGACCAAGGAGAGTCCAACGAGCCCATCACAGCTTTGCTGCAACGCTCTGCAACACGCTGACTTCGACTGTCTTTGCGGCTACAAGCACTCTCCATGGCTCGGTTCGCTCGGTATTGATCCCGAGCTTGCTATTGGGCTCCCAACCAAATGTGGCCTAGCCAACGCCCCAACTTGTTAAAGTCTTTGTGTGCCTTTTCCTTGTCTAATAGACTAGTATCCTGTACTATTTCCTTGTTTTTATTAATTATCAACTATTTATAATCGATCTTTTTGCGTTGGGAGTATCATCCTAAATTCTGTTTAATTTAATGGCGTTTATCGGTAAACCCAAAAAGATGGTCAAAAGATAGGAGAACCAATTAAATCTTTACAAGGCCCAAAAAAACCCAATCAAGGATTGTGTTGGACAAGACCACATAATGGCAATTTCGAAAATAGAACCAATAAGCGATACCACAAAATAGCACACAAACCTAGAGGCCTATGGTTTCACTAACCCCGACACAAATATTCAACCCACTTGACACCAAACGAAGATATAACACTACTAAACATAATCGAAATTCTTAAACAACCTTATCTAACCATTCATTTTAATTAGAAACGGACGATTCTATCCCTAGTACGAATCCAGCAAAAAGACAAAGAAAACACATCCACAGATACGAATCATACGATTATGGAAAATAGTTTAAGATAAGCTAAATCAACAACGCATAATAATATCCGAGACTTTTGTTTTTCCTTCACCAAGTGTTTGTCAAAAGGGTGAGATTAAACTCAACAAAAGTCATTAGCTAATTGATCCGGTTTACTAATACCGGATTCCACAAAAGACAAAAGAAAAGCAGGAAACGAAAATAGGATAGTAGAGAGAAGTTTGTTCAGAAACCGACGAAAAATCAGATCCGACGACAGTTAAGCCTCTTTGTTTTCGTCGTTCTCGGTCTTCTTCGCCGGAGAGGTGAAGATCCAGGTGAAACCAAAGGGATCTGTCACTTTCCCCTTGATTCCACCGTCAGCTTCCACCTCCGAGACCTCCGAGACCTCCTCCACTTTAACAGCTCCGGCGGCAACGGCTTTCGCAACAGCAGCTTCAGCGTCATCCGTCTCGAGGATTGAAAGCATAGTCCCACTCTTTGCACTGAACAGTGAGTTAAACCAAGTCAAATCTAGCGGATCGTGTTTATAGAAGCAGAAAAATCATCCTAGCAACGGCTTCTAAACATAATAGTATACTTACTCCTCATTTCACAAGTTAAAATCCAGATCTTAAAACAGATTCAAACGATAAACAACCAAAACCCTAAAAACTGAGAAAACATGGAGAAATAGAGGGAGAGAAAAAGCGCTTACTCAGAACCAGAGTTAACGGAGACGTCGGAAACAAGGATGGTAGTGCCAGCGAGCTTGATCTCCGCAGAGAGAAGGTGAGGGAGCTCTTGGTCAGCCTTGCGCTTAGGGTAGAGAGAGTGTCCGGTCTCTGTAGCACCAAAGGCGGATTTGTAGAACGCAACAGCATCGCCGACCTTCTGAGCATCCACGATCAGCTGGGGCTTAAACGCCGTGAAGGTAACAGGCTTCTCCACCGCAGCGCCATTAGCAGCAACCTCTTCCTGAGCCATCGTTACAGAGAGGGGGGAAAAAAGCTAAAGAAGAAAGAGAGCGAGAGATCGAAAGGAGAGAAGCTTTGTTTGTTTGGTAGAGGAAAAAAATGCAAATGGCGTGTGAAAAATAATCTAGAGACACTGGTGGATATTTATTTTGGAAGCGGAGAAGCGGAATCGTTTCGTAGTCTGACGAGGATTCAAATGGGATGTAACAATTGTGCTCACGTCCGGGGATTGCCCTTACTTTTCGTTTTATTTACGAAAGTATGCCCCTACTATCCTTTCATTAACCATCTCCTTCCTCTACCCTCCCCTATAGGGCTATGTGTCTCGTCCGCGTGTCTCTTCAATTTAAACCGTTTGAAAATTTAATTAAAATTCTGAAGAAAGGCATTCGAATTAAAATAAAATTAAAAAGGCAGATGCATATTTGTTTTTACTATTATCTACTTTCAAAAGGAAAATGTTGTATTTGTACGTAATGGAATCAAATACTAGTTAGTTTGTTATCCTTATCCAACCGAATGGTACAGTTACAATTTCTCCCATCCAGTCCAAATTGGTTAAAAAATATGTAGTACATTCTGCCTCTGGCTTCGCGGCTAATTTTAATATATATTTTTTCTTCAAATATTTATAAAGGAATACAATTCATCTTCAAATTATAACAAACGAAATTTTGACGTTTAATGGATCTGCCTAGTTTATGAATGTTGGGCTGATGTATATAACTAAATGAAGGAGACTTAACAACAATTTGCCATATCAACCAACCAAACTACGATTATATACTGAACAACATTTAAGGACACAATCTCTACGTGCAAATGTTCTCTTGCTAGTAAACAAGGAAGATACTAATACGCGATTTCTTCAAGAACTTGGAGCGTCTTCTGGTGAACCTGGGGCAAAAGGGAAAACACAAACAGAAGCTCTAATGAATGCAAAGAAAAAGAGACTTTGTCTGCAAATGTTTGGTGATCCACAATAAAGCAACTCACCCATTCCAGATGTTGTGCCGTGATACCAGAGACATTACCCGAGTATATACTTCCTAGTACCTATCAATATTGGATATTAAAACATCACACAAAATTGTCAAAACTCTATTCCTATCATATGTTGGACTAAGCTGATCTGTTAAAACATACCTTTGTGACAGTCTCTAGAAACATTCCTGGCCTTACTGGTAACGGTTTTCTTCCTGTAACGCTTCCCTGGTTCGCATCAAGTAGGCCAAGTTAGAAGAAACGAAGACTTATCTTTTGGTCCAGTGCCTACTCAGAAAGTTTGCTCTTTTAACTGAAAATGTGTTAGTTGGTGATCATACTTACCCTTCCATTTAATCCACTCTGTCTTCTTCCTTGTGTAGAAGAATCCTCTTCATTGCTAAGATCATCTGCACCTTCATCTTTCCCTTGCATTACATTCTGGATCATTTGCTGCACAGTCTTTCCAGGTTTGAGAGCTACCAATTTGGTTAAGAAATTCACCTGTTCGACGATCATGCAACAAGTTATTGTATTTCAATGTTTAAATTATGTTCATAAAGACGGCAGCGTAATAGACATAATAAACGTCTCAGAAACCTCTGATTCAGGCAGAGTAGTGAAACCTCGGTCATTTCTCTCATCAAGTATACCTCCTCCCATCATGTTTCGCGCTTCTTCTCTGATCAAAACAAGCCTCGCTAGTAGTTTCCGATCCGGAACAACTGGCCTTGTTTCCATGGTCTGCAAAAAATTCATCAGTCTTGTTCACATTCGGAGATAAGGTACCTCTAATACAAATATATATACCTAACCAAACACAATACCTCTAGCAAGTCATCAGCTTGATTAGCTATGTCATTCAGATTTGCTCCGGGTAAATGAAGTTTAGTACCGTCCTTACTTTCAAAAGCCCCACCACCTGCGGCTACCCTCCGCAGCAGCTCTTGTCTACTTTCCTTTTTAGGGGTTCTACAGAGTAAACCAATCACTTGGACCTAAATAAACAGCAACGCTTGAGTAAAATTTTAAAAATGAATGAAGCTAGTGCCTAGTGGAAAGTCTTGAAAGTAAGAAGAAACTGATGTAAATATTACTCACATGAGGAGGGCATTTTTTAGTGAGATGGGATAAGACAGTCTCCTTGACGACCTCTAGTAAGGACTTCCTCTGAACTTAAAACAAAAGTTAGTTAATTTCGTTGATCTTGTTCCCCATCTTAAGTTACAGAACTAACACAGAATTGGCAAAGGTAACAATAGCCTTCAAATCCAGTCAAAACATTACATTGCAAAGCAATCTGAGTTACAAACACAGGTCACTTCACAAATCTCTACTGGCAACGAGTTCTCTGTGTATATTCAGAGGGAAATTGCAGGTGTATATTCAGAGGGAAATTGCAGAATGGTTAACCTTATCGTCTTGGTCTTTGTCGGCGAGTTGGATCATGTAATCGAGAGCCATCATAAACCCTGACTCCATTTCATCAACCCTTTTCCCTATAACTCCCTGTGCCGCCAATTCTACAGCAACGTTCTCGGATGCTTCATTCATCTTCATATCTTGCAACTACACATAAGGAGCATTTACATGTGAAGCCATTACAGAACCAAGAATTCCCATAACTAACGAGTAACGATTCTATGAAGAATTTCCCCAGAAAAAAATACAAAGCCTAACGCCATTAAGTTGTTCGACGAAATGCCAAGCTCAGGGAAACGACACAAAAGCTAAGCCCAGATGAAACATAACTCGATGGAAACGTAGAAATACATACGAGGGTTATCATTTCTTCGAGAACGGACGTGACTTGTTCGCCTCCTTTAAGCAGAGCCTCATACTCAGATGCATCTAACTTATCCTCGACATTTGTTTTACTTTGATGTGTTCCGTATCTTTCGAACAGTTCCTCGTCGGAATATCCACCTCCTACCTCGTAAGGGGCGCAAAATTGAACTAGGCGCTTCAATTTCTGGGTTTGCTTTGGACGGAACGAACAAAAGGAGAAAGGAAAGGAGCAAATAATCGATGGAATCGGAGGTTGTATTTTCGAAGGTGATGAGGAGGAGGAAAAACGAAGATGAATAGACTGTAACATACTTTGTGTTCTCGTTTCGGATTCAAAATTTGGAGGTTCTGGGTTTAAGCAAAGGAAGAAATGATGAAGAGTACGAAGAAGACGACGAGGATAAAAACTTACAAAGGATAAAAGGCCATTTGTTCGATCGAAGCAGGAGAAAAAATATATTAACGCCGTCTGTAGAATCGAACCCACGGCCACGGGATTAAAAGTCACGCGCTCTGCCACTGAGCTAAGACGGCTAACGTGACCTTGATTTATTAATAATGAAAATATTTTATCTCAAAGGAAACCGAACCACTTCACAAATAATATTGTTTGGTTCTCAATATTGGTTTGATACACAAGATCAGGTTTCAATTATGGAAATCTTCAGAGCCGATCAGCAACCATGTGGATGAAGCATGGAGGGGTCCAAATGACATAATGGTGTTTTATTATTCGTATCAAGTTCAAAGCCTTTTTATACCTACTTAAGAAAAAGTCGAGTGATCATGTTAATAAGAATGCCATATAAATTTCTAAATAGGATGGTGTTAATATTTTGATATAAACTAATAAGATGAAAACCCATGTTTCAATGTTTAAAGTAATCAATCTAACCCTGATATTCAAGGTAAGACATAATCGCTTATCAATAAAATTTCATTTTCTTGAAGTGAGCAAGCCATAAAGCATGGCAAGGATTGCTTCATATTGGCTCAATTATTACAAAATATCTCTTGCTTTCTCATTAACCATGTCTGGCACATGCTTTATTTCCAAATCTTCTTTTAGGTGTAGCTTTATAGTACACCATTGCAATCAAATATTTTTTTCCATGCCTAGATAACACACACGTTATCTTATATTAGAGGTTTATATTCAATTATTAGTACTTAGAGTAGAATATTATAATTAACCTAAAACTATATTTCGTCAAGATAATCGATCTGATCAAACTTTAACTAGCCAAAATTATACCATGACTCATGCACTTTCTGGCATGGTTCAGTTGTAATTTATCCGGAATGCTTTGATCGAAACTAACTGATCTCTCGTAAAACTATTAATCTATTATGGATCATAAACAGAGGATATTTTGACTACCACAAAAAATAGTGATTTTTGTGTAACAAGTCTAGAAAAAACAATGTTTATAACGGCACGAAAGAAGAACATACCCATAAATTTATGTTTGATATGATTAAATAAATTGTTTCTTACCAAAGGGGTGTTGAGCTAATGTTACTATAAAGAGGTTGGTTACATTGTTGTCCGAGTTCAAACTTCATTTGTGATGGAAGGGTATTTTTAAAATTAAAATATTTAAAAGTTAATCATGGACTGAAAATTCGTAACTCTTATAGTTAAAAAAAAAAAAATCTAAACTATATATTTGTTTGTCCTTAAAATTTTGTTAGTCAGCTTCCATATGGTACAACGAAATGAGATGAAACCGAAAAAAAAAGAAAATAATTAGGCAGTCATCCAATTAAAGAATTAGGTCTCCTTTAGATTAATTTAAAAGAGAGAAAAATATATATACATATTGTTTTTTTTTAATGCAAAACAGAAAGTTTTACTATCTCTCATCCCTTCAATATGTATGCATCTCGATAACAAAAATATTTATTCAATTAATTTTATAAATTAAATCAAGTTTTTTCGGAAAGCAAACTTTATCGACTTGTGTGATTATATGGGAGAAAATGTAGTTTCGTGCTCATTTTGCAAGAAAGTCTACATACACATTAGAAATACGAAAGATCATTCATAAGCTAAAATTCGGAACATTCTCTAGAATTATATATATAATCTAACAACAACAGTTATATTTTGCAGATTTTTAGTTTTAGAATTCAAAAAGCAAAAGATCAATTACAAGAAATTTTATGTAAGAATGTAAAAATTCCATTCAACTCATAAAACAATATAACTGTTATTATGATCTGAGAGTGTATATCGTTGTATATTAATGATGAATGGTATTTTTGCATTATCAAAAATATTTTTTTGCAATGTATACCCTATGCTTTTTGAACTCCGAAATTAGAAACATTGTGACGGATAAAAATAGTAACGTCAAGAAAGTTTGAATTTAATGAACTGAGTTTGAAAATTTAAATGAAAATCCACCTTTGGATGAATAACCAATTACTCAAAACGACCGTTACATTTGCCTCCAACCAGTAAATTAGGCGTAACTTCGTTATCCCGTTATTACCCTCACGAGCGTCACGATGAGTTGTTGGACGAGAGGGGCATAATCGGAAATTCCAGAAAATCCCAAGCGACAAAATGGACCCCACCATGCGCAAGTGAGATGGGCCCTCACAGGTCACAGTTAATTGCCCACACAAATAAAAGGTGATTGTGAAATTTAAAACGAAGAAGCCTCGAAGGGGGCAATTTGGTCATAATTTTGAATTCTTTCTCTCCCCTTCCCACTGCCAGCTCTGCCTAGCTTCTCTACTTCTTCTTCTCCGTTTCACAGTCACAGAGAGAGCTAGTAGAGAAGGAATCGGGTTAATTGGTTCGCTTCGGAGATCGATCGGAAAAGTAGAGAAATGTCAGGTTTCGTCGGGATTTTGGTATCGGATCCATGGCTGCAGAATCAATTCACGCAAGTGGAGCTCCGGAGTTTGAAATCTCACGTACGTACGTCCGATCCATTGGAAGAGAAGAAATCTCCATACGACTTCGGTATTCATTTGATTTCTCATTGATTTTCGATCTGATTCTGTCAATGTTTTTCCAACTTGTGTATACAGTTCACGAGCATGAGGAGGGAGAGCGGGAAGCTGACTGTGTCGGACCTCGCGTCAAGGATGGGGAGATCAAAGGTGGTTGGAGATCAGAACCTCAGCAGTGAAGAAAGAGCGTCTCTGATCCAAAGTTTCCATCCGAACTTGAATGATGAAGTCGATTTTGAGTTTTACTTGAGGGTCGGTATCGTTTCTCTGAAAATCCTGCTTCCACCTATACAGATCTTTGTGTTGGAAGATTTCTGGTGATGTGATTGCTAATTTTTCATAATTGCAGATTTATCTTAATCTCCAAGCACATGTGAACGCCATAATCGGAAGTGGCGTGAAGAATTCGTCTGAGTTTCTCAAGGCAGCTACAACGACTTTGTTGCATACTATCAGCGATTCTGAGAAGTCCTCTTATGTCGCTCATATCAATAATTACCTCTCCGGAGATGAATTCCTCAACAAGTACCTCCCGATTAACCCTTCCTCTAATGATCTCTTCGAAGTGGCGAAAGATGGTGTTTTACTTTGGTAAGCATCCTCTCTCTCTCAGATTCTATGTTATATGAATGTTTTCTTTCTTCTCTTGATGAAAAATGTTCTGGCTTTGTCTCTGATCTGTTGTAGTAAGCTTATAAACGTGGCGGTTCCTGGGACGATTGATGAACGAGCAATTAATACTAAGAGTATGCTTAATCCATGGGAGAGAAACGAAAATCATACGCTTTGCCTTAACTCTGCCAAGGCCATAGGGTGTACAGTGGTTAACATAGGAACCCAAGATATCATTGAAGGAAGGGTATGTGAATCAGTTACTACCGGTATCCTTTACATTTCCTGACATTTTGGTAATGGTTATGACTAACACTTCTGTTTTCTCTGATTCAGCGTCATCTTGTGCTCGGTGTGATTTCTCAAATCATCAAGGTGAGGCTCTAATGCTGCTACTGCTGTTTTTTTTTCTTTAAGACAATGTGTAACTAATCTTCATTGTGACTGTCCTATCTAGATACAATTGCTAGCAGACCTAAACTTGAAGAAAACTCCCCAGCTGGTGGAGTTGGTCGATGATAGCAAGGTAAATCGTCCTTACCTGTTGTTTAAAACAAACATCCAAGAGCGTGTTTCTTAAAAGAGTTTTTTTTTGTTCTATTTTCTCATTTTCTGTGATCAACAGGATGTGGAAGAGCTGATGAGTTTACCACCTGATAAGATCTTATTGAGGTGGATGAATTTCCAGTTAAGAAAATCTGAATACAAGAAAACCGTCTCAAACTTCTCCTCTGATGTAAAGGTATCTAAAGTCTGATATCAAGTTATGCGTTCTCCAGTTGGTTGGTTTAACCAAATTTTTCTAGTAAATGCTCCATAGAATCTTTCCTATAGCTTATGATATGGTTTTCTGCAGGATGCTGAAGCTTACACTCATCTATTAAATGTCCTGGCACCAGAGCACAAGAATCCATCAAAGCTAGCAGCCAAAAACACATTTGAGAGAGCAAAACTTGTTCTCGAACATGCAGACAGAATGGGATGCAGAAGATACTTGACCGCGAAGGATATTGTTGAAGGTTCCCCGAATCTTAATCTTGCTTTTGTAGCACATGTTTTCCAGCACAGGTGAAAGAAACACTTCACTGTCAAATGTAGTTCACGTCCTAAGGAACATTTTAGTATATCCACCCTTGTATGAATTTAACAAATGAGAACTATGTTTTTTCTTTATTCGCAGGAACGGGCTTTCAACCAAAACAAAACAGATATCTTTTCTCGAAACTCTAGCCGATGACACTCAAATATCAAGAGAAGAAAAAGCATTCCGGTTCTGGATCAACAGCTTTGATAGTTCCGTATACATAAACAACGTCTTTGAAGATCTGAGAGATGGGTTAGTATTTCAGCATTGAGTAGAAGAAATGTTAATAGAATGTGGAATGTGTTTTTAACACTGCGTTCTGGTTTCGGCAACAGGTGGATATTGTTGCAGACACTCGACAAGGTGTCTCCAGGAATTGTTAATTGGAAAGTAGCAAGCAAGCCTCCCATCAAATTGCCATTCAAGAAAGTAGAAAACTGTAATCAGGTTGTGAAATTAGGGAAGCAGCTCAAGTTCTCTTTGGTTAACATTGCTGGAAATGACATTGTTCAAGGAAACAAGAAGCTCATACTAGGTAGTTTCCCAATCCTATGATTGTTTTTTTATGAATCACACACATCGGAAAACTTTAAGAATGATGTCTTAAAAACCTCTTGCAGCATACTTATGGCAGTTGATGAGATACAACATCCTGCAACTCCTTAAGAACTTGAGGTTCCATTCCAACGGCAAAGAAATAGCAGACGTTGATATACTGGAGTGGGCAAATGCTAAAGTGAGAAAGAACGGAAGCCAAACCCGCATGTACAGTTTCAGGGTAAGTACTCTTCTTCCTTTCCTAACCGATGTGAGATATTTAACATCCACAGAATCCGTGTTAGTAACGAAAGATGTCTAAATATGGCAGGACAAGAGCTTGTCCGATGGAATATTTTTCCTGGAGCTGTTGAGCTCAGTGCAGCCAAGAGCCGTAAACTGGAGTCTTGTCACAAACGGAGTAACTGGTAATTAACTGTTAAATATTCATTTGTTTGTGTTTGAGCATTATTATTTAATAGAGACACTTGCTAATACAGATGAAGAGAAAAAGATGAATGCCACTTACGTGATTAGCATAGCCAGGAAGCTGGGTTGCTCCATATTTTTACTCCCAGAAGACATAACCGAGGTACTTTTAAGCCTCTCTCCTTTTTTCCTCCATAAATAATCTAATCGCTTAACAATATCAAAAAGGATTTTTATATATACTGTATATATGTGTGAACAGGTGAACCAGAAGATGATTCTGACATTGACGGCGAGTATAATGCACTGGACTCTCAAACAACCTCTTCATCTTATAAAGCCTACCGGATCTCCCGATAGCCACAACGGAAGTGTACTCGACGATTCTACTTCCGATTCGTCTTTAGAATAAACACATTCCATGGTGAAATTACATTTTTAAAAATTTTATATAAGTGATGCTATAAATTATTCCTTTATATGTTTTTTTTTTTTCTGGGTGCAAAAACAATATTGGAATATAGAAGTGATTGATTCATCGTTGAATGTGTGTATTGTGTATTGAACATGTACGGAATACAAACGCATAATGTTCACATCCAACAAATACAATTGAGTGTGTATTTTACTATTTTCCAGTTAATCACTCTTAAAACAAGTAAATAAAAGTTTCCACTAATAGTACATGATAGTTGTACAAGGGAGGTTGTTATATCCCAGTCAGATATACATGTATCGTTGTGAGTCTTGTGACTAGTGAAATTAACAAAAAGAATTTGCTAGATAACAGTTTTTTAACAAACTGAACGGAATGAAAAATTCGGTGTCACATTTGTTGTTGAAGGAGGGAAAGTATTGCAAACTGTAAATAATCTTATTGGGCTAAAAATATGATTACACATGGACAATATATATTATACATATATTATGTATTATGGTACAATGAGAAGAGAGGCATGCCAATGTGCAAAAACATAAAACAAAAATTCACAAAACATTCAATCACCTGTGATCGCTTCAACAACCGAATCTGGACATATTCCAAACAAAACCTTCCCACAACACTTGTTCTTCCCATCTAACTTGCGCTCACAGATTCTCTCATTTTCACTTCAAACAGAGTGAAGAATGCAATTGGGGGAAGAAAGGAGCATCTGACCTCAAAATGGAAGGTGTGTGTATCTGTGTGTCTGTGTCTTCAAAAATCCATGAGCAGCTAAAAGTTTCTAACTTGTATACCGTAACACATCTTCATTACAACATTCATCAACCCTTTGGCTACACAATGTTTCTCCCAACACTTTGATCTACTTCATAGAATTGCAACATAGATGACTGAACCTGCACACAAAACCCATTAGGATATAAACACATTAGATTAACAATTTTCTCATTTCCTACCATATCCAACGAATCTGACAGTTTCCAACACAATGCAAAATCAAGATTGCAGAAATGACCCGGTGAAAAAAAAACCCTACGATTTCGAATTCATCTATTACAATGGTGACAAGTTCAACGAATCAACAAGAGAGTCAAATTCGGAAACCAAAAATCCATACCTTATTATCCCCACGAAACTCAGCCTCGTTCTCAACAGCAACGCAATCCCTCGGCGTCTCGAACAAAGACATGGAGTACTGCTTGCGAACAACTCCGACATCGAAGTATATAACGCCGGAGCTGGGTATGTCCACTCGGATCCCTTTAACCGGAAACCACAGGAAGAGTTCCTGCGCCGATATACCGGATAAACCTCCGATGCTTCCGTAACCAATCGTTCCCGTAATGTTGGCCTCGTAATGCAGCTCGCTCTCGTACTTGGCCTTGCAGGATTGGTTCAGGAAAACCGAGAATTGTCCTGTCTCGGTGTCAACGCTGAATTTTTGGACGCCCTTTGGTAATAGCCCCATCGGCAACGCGTGTGCTCGGAGGACCTCGTATATCGAATCATTCTCGGCGAAAACCACCGGGATCGAGATCGCAACGGCGGCGATAAGAAGGAGCTGAATAACCGCGAATCGAGCAACACGATGCATCGTTTTTTTTTAAATATACTGGGAGATTTTTGAATCTCCTCAATTCAGGAAATTCTTATCCCGATCTGTTTTGCTCCGCGATCAGGATAAATTAAGATTAGGGTTTAAACGGTGGAGAAGAAGAAGAAGACATTGATGACAGCTTGAAACAGAGTGGATCAAAATTATTGAGGGCGAAATTTCGATGGAGCTGTGATCCTCTGCTTCCGTGTTCTCGCTGTAGAAAAACAAATTAACCACTCATATGCTACCACGTGTAATAAGATGCTGTAATACGCCTTGGAGTAAGAGGGCTACATTTATGATCTGTCTGTCCTTAAGGATGATTGGGCCTAGACGCTGGAAATTAATGGACCGTGTCACATGCGATGAGAGTAGGGATCCAACACGCGCGTAAACTGCGCGTGGATGACAAACGGGAAGTCTCTATGTTCGGTTAAAAGACCAAAACCTGGAGGCGCGTGATGGCAACTTCTCATTGAGAGAGAGAGGGAAAAGCTTAACTCTGACAAATGGATCCAAACAACGATCTTTTCAGAACAATAATACCGAAAATAACCCAGCTTATCTTTTTTCACCTGCATGTGCGTCTCTCGAAAAGATTGTTTTGTCCCAAAGTAGTTAATAAACTTTTAGTCAAAACTCTATTTATTACTAATTCGGAACAGTTTGTTTGTTTCTTTCTCTTTTCTTTTCCCATTTTTATTCGAGAACTTTTCTGTTAACCTAAAATTCATAATTATCTCGGTTGCGAGTGTATGTCTTAGTGTCGATCCGTAAAATGTTTTACCGCAGAAAAGAATTCAATTTAATCTAGATGGTACAAAGTTGATTTTTGAGTTTTTGTTTGGTGAAAACAAGCGGCAAGATGAAGATGACAGAAATTAAAAAAAAAAAACAGAATATATTATATTAAGAACATCTTCGTCTCTATTTTATTTCCAAATGTTATTTTGGAGTAAAATTTTCGACAACTCTATTTCATTTTGTTCCCACTTGAGGAAGAGTTGCTATGTTGGTCTAGGCCAGGGATCGATTCCCCTCAAGCGTGGAATTATTAAATCATTCCCACTTGACCACACGGATATGAGTTTTTGCTTTCGGCCCATTTGAATACCGGAAAGAGAGTCTATCCATGGGATGCACCTCCCCCAGAAATTAGTCTGGACTCTTCCACAGGTCTGGGATTCGCTGAGTTATAAAAAAAAACTCTACTTAATTTACTATTTCAAAATAGAGTAAGAAATGAAATTGATCGATTTTGGAGTTGAACATTTTTTATTTTCAAACTGATTCTTTATAAATTATTTATTATTATTTCATACCATTCAATATTTATAAACAATATAAACATATAATTATAAATATTTACAACATTATAATTTTTATTCGAAAAAATTACAAAGTAAAATAAATTTAAAAATACATAACAAGTGCTGAAATTAAGATGAACAACAAAATAAATGGGTTAATTTGTAAATTTTAGAAATAAAAAATAAAATAGAAATACAATCTTTATAAAATATTTTTTTTTTGAAAACTCAACTCTATTTTATTTAAAAGTAAAAAATAGTAATATATATTGAAAATGGTCTTTAATTTCAGTTTGGGAATACTTTACATGCTAATCCATTTATTCCTTTCGTGGTAACATAACGGTCTGCAGTAATTTCAGTTTGGGAATAGTTTACATGCTAATCGATTTATTCCTTTCACGCTAGCATAATGGTCTTCAGGGACGAGATGACAAAAGCTATACAATCCCTTTCATAGTCCTAGTCTATGACCCTGATCCCTTTTTTTGTCGAGTCTTCACTAGCCCAACATCTATTGCTATCGGCTCTAGCAATTCCTTACTAGAAAAGCAAAAACTCTGTAAAATTGTAATCATTCCTAATTAGTTGTCAATTGTCATTTTTAATTAGTTGTCTCGGCAAGCAAGTTGGGCGTCGATCTGCCTAGGCTATCTACATATGTTATATGAAAAATTTCTGATCAAGTAACAAGCAGCAAGTTAATGCCTACATGCATTTTTATTCGTTTCATAGATGAGTAGTATAATCTAGACAATGAAACGTAGGAATATCCATAAATAAACATAAAATATAGATTATGTAAACGAGCATTTATAAATCACATAACCAAGGTTTCTCAACAAAACATCATCCCTAATCTATTAGAACATGAGATTTAGTCACTATTTATAACTAAATGTTTGGGGTATTGATATGTCAAGATCCCAAAACCAAACGATAAAAAAAAAAAAAAAAACCAATCTATACGTTTTCAACATGTGATATTTTAACAAATTTTCGACGATTTTTTCCGAGATTCTTTGAAATTTTTTCTAAAGCTTTCTCGTGGCTTTTCGGAGCCTTTCATTAATTTCCAACCCTTCTATTATCTCCAAGTTTGAAGTTCTAGAGATACTCTCATAATTTTTTTCGTTGTCAGAAAAATGGTTATTTTTTAAGCTTAAAATTGAAACGGATATAAATGTTAGGATTTCCATTTCCATTTATTTACATGTATAAGTACTAAATCAGATTCAAATCCATCTTAATCGATACTTCATAACTGAATGATTGGAAATTAATGAAAACAAAGATGTACAACAGTCACCAAAGCTCTTCAACTTGCTTTATACTTTTGATCATAAAATACTTACTTTATGCTTTAATATGAACAATTTTCTTTGCTTAATATGAACAATTTGACAAAAGAAAATTTGAGCTAGAAGTAAAGGCATAAAGGGTATTTATTAATGTTGGGGTCTGAAGAACGTTGACTCTTAACTCTTGAGCCTTAAAACTATAAAACATTCGTATTTTAGATTCAAATAAAAAAGGTACGGGGTTGATTTGAATATCTTCTAAAGATCGTGGGCATTTTAGTAGTTTCTCTGAAAAGAATGTCCTGAGAAAGTGGGACCCAACAAGTTTCGTGCTCTTTTGGCGCCTCGGTCTGTAGTCGCCTCCAAACGCGGTTAAAAGCTTTCCCAATCTCTGCGCATGTCTTCTCCGATTTCAGTCACCGCTCCACTCTCAAGCAAGGGAAGGTTCGTCGAGTGAGGGAGAGATCCAATGCGCTGCTCTCCACAGCACTTGTCGTGCACTTCGCTTGTCGTATTGTTGTCGGCTAGTGGCTGCTTAGCCGCCGACCCTTACGTCTTCTTCGATTGGACCGTCTCTTACCTCACCGCTTCTCCTCTCGGCACTCGCCAACAGGTTTCTTCTCTCGTTTAATCAATTTCAAACTTTGATTTTGATTGCAATGTACTGATTCGTCCCCATTTTTTTTTTCCGAGATCTCGTGTAGGTTATTGGGATAAATGGGCAATTCCCTGGCCCCATTCTCAACGTGACTACGAATTGGAATGTTGTTATGAACGTGAAGAATAATCTTGATGAGCCGTTTCTTCTCACATGGTATGTACGGTGGTGATTCTTGTTCAAATCCTACTAATTTTATGGTTTTTGGTTACTAAATGTCATTGTGGTGATTGTAGGAATGGGATCCAACATAGGAAAAACTCGTGGCAAGATGGCGTTTTGGGCACTAATTGTCCGATTCCTTCTGGTTGGAACTGGACTTATGAGTTTCAGGTCAAAGACCAGATTGGGAGTTTCTTTTATTTCCCTTCGACAAACTTCCAGAGAGCAGCTGGTGGGTATGGAGGGATCATTATCAACAATCGAGACATCATTCCACTTCCTTTTGCTTTGCCCGATGGAGATGTTACCCTCTTTATCAGTGATTGGTTCACTAAGAGCCATAAGGTTGGTTGTTTACACAAAATCTAATGTTTTCTTTGTTGTTTGTTGTCTCTCTTTTGCTACGGTTGTTTTTTTTGAACATCTTTTTTTCTTTCTTATCAATAACTTTGGGGAATCAGAAGCTGAGGAAGGATGTTGAGAGTAAGATTGACTTTGGAGCTCCGGACGGCATTGTCATCAATGGGTTTGGACCTTTCCCTTACAGCCGCGAGATCGCTTCCGATGGTATTCCTTATGAGACAATAAACGTTGAACCAGGTATCCTGATCTGATAGCCTAATGTCAAAATGTATATATAACGTAGTTCAATCTCATAGACGTGGTGAAGTTTATAGTTTGGTTCTTTCTCTCGTCTCTGACCACTTTCATATCTTCATCATTACCAGGAAGAACATACCGTTTCCGTGTTCATAACAGTGGCTTTGCAACCAGCTTGAATTTCAGAATACAGAATCATAACCTACTTCTTGTTGAGACAGAAGGTTCATACACAGTTCAGCAGAATTATACGAATATGGACATTCATGTGGGTCAATCTTTCTCGTTTCTGGTCACTATGGATCAATCTGGTTGTAACGACTACTACATTGTTGCCAGCCCAAGGTTTGGTAAATCACCTTCGTCCGTCAAAGCTACTGGAGTCGCTATCTTGCACTACTCTAATTCCCAAGGACCCGCTTCAGGTTCACTCCCTGATCCTCCTATTGAGTTGGACACATATTTCTCAATGAACCAAGCACGATCCATAAGGTTGTTAACGACTATGCATAGTTATGTTTCATACTACGAAATGTCTTGGCCAGAATGATCCATAAGGTTGTTAACGACTATGTATATATAGATCCAAAATGGTTGTATCCTTTTTTACTTCTATGCAAAACTGCAATTTTTTTTACTTGTTGCTGATGGGAATGCTGTTTGGTAGGTTGAATGTCTCAGCTGGAGCTGCCCGCCCGAACCCTCAGGGATCTTTCAAATATGGCCATATCACTGTAACTGATGTCTATGTGATTGTGAACCGACCACCGGAGCTGATAGATGGGCGATTGCGTTCCACTCTTAATGGTATATCATACTTACATCCTTCAACTCCCCTGAAGCTTGCTCAGCATTACAACATCTCAGGGGTATACAAGTTGGATTTCCCGAAAAGACCGATGAACAGGCATCCCAAGGTTGATACCTCTGTCATGAACGGCACTTTCAAGGGATTCATGGAAATCATATTTCAGAATAGTGACACCAGCGTTAAGAGCTATCACTTGGATGGTTATGCATTTTTTGTTGTCGGGTAAGGTTGCGTTAGTTATATCAGACGTTGAAATATCACGGGGAAATGTGATTGTAAAGATAGAATGTTGTTTGTCTTGAAGGATGGACTTTGGTCTGTGGACAGAGAATAGCAGAAGCACGTACAACAAGGGGGATGGGATTGCTCGGTCTACGACGCAGGTTTTATCTATTAACACCTAAAAAAAACCAATATGGTCCATTCGTTTCTATGTGTGTTCTAAACTGTTCCTGTGTTTACAGGTGTTTCCTGGTGCATGGACGGCCATCTTAGTTTATCTGGACAATGCCGGCATGTGGAACCTTCGAATAGACAATCTTGCGTCATGGTATCTGGGCCAAGAAGTATACTTGAATGTGGTTAATCCCGAGATTGACTCATCTGAGAATTCCATTCCTCAAAACACCATATACTGCGGTCGGCTCTCACCGTTACAAAAGTAAGATTCTCAGAAACACAAGATGCTCTCGTATTATTTCTAAAATTTGGAAAAAAAGACTGAAAGATGGAGAAAAAGAATGTTCCATAAATAAGATGGAAAGCGCATCGTTTTATCTCCTTTTTCCTTTTGTTGGTCCCAAACAAATTCCAAATTTGATTCAAGATAAAGAGGTTGAAGGAACTGGAAGCACCTAATATGTAGAAAAGCAACTAAAAATCTTGGTCCTGGTCCATAAGGACTTTTCTGGGACAATTTTTTTTTTTCTAGAAATCGTAGGTCACATGTAGTTAAGAGAGATCAACTTGTTGCATTAACCGGTGTCTTGTTTTTTTTTTAATGCAGGGATCAGGCAGAGAGGGTAAACTTCTCGGGATCACCACGATCTATCTTCACGACAAGCAGAGGGATTCTCCTCGCTCTTTTTGCAGCAGTCTTAATTAGTAGTTTAGCCAGATGAGGATTCTGGAGCATTTGAAGCCGGATTGTAGGAAGCTGCCACCTCCCATCATTTTCAGAAGTTGATAGTGTTGGCGTTGTAGCTGTAAAAGCAGCTTGAAGATCACAGATGCTGTTTTGTTGTTTTATGCTGTAGAGATTATTTTCATCCATCCATCAAAAAATATATGTTATGCTGTAAGGCTTGCATTGTAATAGAATATTATTCTCAAGTTGCTACCTGAATATCCTGGATGGATGAACCTGGTGATAAGACCGCAACTGTGTTTGTAATACTAACAAGATTCCTGATTCTACTGCCAAGAATTTAGTTAAGGACATGTCAAGAGCGGAGAGATACTTGATTTTCCTTACGTGAAGCCACTTTTTTAACGAAACTACTCGATTCAGTCACGTTGACCCAAAATTTACAAAATTTGGAAATATAACGAAACTTCTTTATATTTCCTGCGTTGGTTTTGCCGTTTCGTCGCCAAAAGTCTTGTCTTTTGAAAGTTTTGAAAACCTCAAACGATTCGAGCAGCCGTTGACCCAAAAACCTCTGCCATGGTTTCAATCTCCATTCAATCAACCAATTTTTTAAACTCCCCATTTTCGTCTCCCGCCACCCTTAGGACCCGACATGGAGCTTCTCCATCACTTCGTGTCACTGCTTCTCGCAGCTCTTTCGATGTTGTTGTTGTTGGTGGTGGGATCATCGGCTTGACCATTGCCCGCCAGTTCCTTCTCGGGTCGGATCTATCCGTTGCCGTTGTCGATAAGGCCGTCCCTTGCTCCGGCGCCACTGGTGCCGGTAATCTTATACCCCTTTTTCTCTTACTTCCAAATTGGATCTGACATTACCTATTCTTAGGCTTTCCCATCTATTTCTGGAAAGTTTAAGTCAATAGAGTTTGCTTAACATGAAAATTTGTGGTTTTTGGATTCAGGACAGGGATATATATGGATGACACACAAGAAACCAGGCAGTGATATATGGGACTTGGCCGTGAGGAGCCATCAACTCTGGCACAGCCTTGCACAGAGCTTAAACGATCAAGGCCTTGATCCTCAAGAGTTGCTCGGTTGGAAAAAGACAGGTTTTTATTTTTCTGTCTCTCCGCTTCGGTCTGTTTAGAATTTGGTGAATTCGATCTCTTCTCTAGGCTGTCTAAAGCTCTTTGTTTATCTGAAGACCTTGGATTGATCTTCCTACTCTACCTCGATAGTTCCTCAGTTTGGTCAATTGGGTTCTTTACACCATTCTTTGGCGACTTTTTTTTTTTGTAGATGATGATATATATTGTTTATCTGCAGGAAGCTTGCTGATTGGAAAGACTTCTCAGGAATGTGTTGCTCTGAAACGAAAGGTTGATGAGCTATCTGAAGCTGGGTTGAGAGCTGAATATTTGTCTAGCGCTGATTTGTTTCTAAAGGAGCCTGCGGTCCTTGTGGATGATGATACTGGGGCTGCATTTCTTCCCGATGATTCGCAGTTGGATGCTCATCGTGCCGTTGCTTATATCGAGAAGGTTGCTAGAGGATTGTTGAATGTCTCATCTGACTCTTTTGCTTTGCGGTTTACTTAGTTTTCTTTGAGTCATTCAGGGCAACAGAGAGTTTGCAACTGAAGGAAGATATGCAGAGTTCTATCATGAACCAGTTACAGGTTTAATAAGGTTGCTAATCTTTGTTTAGTTGAATTGGAACTCCTCTGAATAAGAGAATAAAAATGCATTTTTCTCATCTAGGGGTCGATATGACATAAATATTCATAACTGTATATGAGAAAACCAGGGTTGATTTGTGAATAGTTTTCTTCTGTCATCTCAAGCGACTGAGAAATCTCCTAATTTTGGTACCTTAAGAGGCTGAAACTCAAAAACAAGTTAATCCAAGTCTCTGTTAAATCTTCAGTGCAGACTACTAATTGTTCTTTTGGCTAGAGTTTTATTTTTGTATGTTCATAAGTATCTTCTTTACAGGTCTGATGGGCGTAGCAAGGAGGTTGCAGGTGTTGAGACTTTGAAACGCAACTTGTATGGTAAGAAGGCTACTATAGTAGCTGCTGGTTGCTGGAGTGGATCTCTGATGCATGATTTGCTTAAAGACTGCAACATTTCGGTGGAAGTTCCTGTGAAGCCAAGAAAGGTTTAACTCTCGTCTGGTTGCTCATTCTTAGATTTTGTTTCCCCCCGTAATCATTCTCTGCCAGCACCAAGAAAAAGGTTGGCATTTCAAATCTCTATGTCGAAGTGTATTATTATCATCATCATAAGGTCTAAAAATTCTGGCAAGCCTCGAGTTCTTGAGGAATTTTATTCTGGCAAGATGATCCTCTGCAAGCTTCAAGAATATTTTAGACTCTGGAAATGGACTGCTTTGGTATTATTTGTAAGATGCAGTATCCCACTTTATTACTTGCAGGGGCATCTGCTTGTGGTAGAGAATTTCGATTCGTTCCATTTAAATCACGGGATAATGGAGGCAGGTTACGCGGATCATCAAAGTGCTTCGGCTCCAGGATTGGATGTCGAGGAACGGATGCTATCTATTTCCATGACAGCCACAATGGACACAACAGGAAACCTTGTTCTCGGTAAATATTTTCTTTTGTGAAGAATTTCATCAGTCAAATCTATCTATGTCCACTTCTTAAAATCCATTGTTCTTGTTATTTTGTGTGGTCAAGATGTAAAATCCATTGTATCTCTCTTCTTTAATTGCAGGGAGCAGCCGTGAGTTTGTAGGGTTCGACACTGAAGCTGATGAGACTATCATCCGCTGCATATGGGAGCGTGCAGCAGAGTTCTTCCCCAAGTTACGTGATATTTCCCTTCAAGATTTCATCCGTAACAGGAAAGTGAGAGTCGGGTTGCGCCCTTACAGTAAGCTTTCTTTTCTTGCTTTCTAACGCTCCAAAAATGCTTGAAACAGGCCTTTGGGATGATCACAAAACCTCAACTTATGTTTTTAAATGATCATATATAGTGCCTGATGGGAAGCCAATGATAGGATCCGTGCCCGGGTTACAAAACCTGTACTTGGCAGCTGGGCATGAAGGAGGTGGACTTTCCATGGTAAAGCAACAAGATTCATCCTAATGTTCTAAAACTTTTCCTCAAGAACCTGATTGTGATTCCCGGTTTCTTGAAAATCTTCTTAGGCTCTAGGAACAGCGGAAATGGTATCGGACATGGTATTGGGGAAACCATCGCAGGTAGATGTTTCAGCGTTTGGGGTTAAAGGACGTTGTTGCTGAGGAAATCCCAAATTGCTCATGATATTGGGATAAACCAGCGCAGGTAGATGTTTCAGCGTTTTGGTTTAGTATCTTAAACTTATTTAGTTTTGAAAGTACTAGACCAACAAAAATTCTCAAATTGCTCATGCAATGTGACATCATCAACAGAAGTATTTTTCGTTTGTTATTTTTTTGTTTTGTTTTATATATGTGGGCGAAATCTCAAATATTATATTCTAATTAAACAAAGAAAACAAATTAAGCAAATCTCCCCATCGCATGGTAAATTCAAACACACAATGACACAACGTGAGATATCATATAACCCACACACAAGGCGGCCGTACACAATGAAGGTATAACGTACACAATGACGTTTACATATTTTTAAGGAAATCAAAGCAATATAACAAGGTAAGACCATCATTATCACATGCATTCTACATGCATGTATTAACTTTTTTTTTTAATATAATTTAAATACGGTTTATTAAAGTCTATGCTTCATCCAAAACCTCTCGATAACATATACCAGACTTTTCTCAAGGATTCGAGTTTGACGAGAAGTGCGCATATGGTTTTCATATCCTGCCAAACTTTCAAAGCAGTTTTCATTATACAGCCACCCGATTAAAGTTCGTTTGTATTTAAGCAAGCCACTATGCCGGTAGGATCCAATTTTTGGATATCGTCAAATTGTCAAGAGCCTACACAATACATATCCACATGCTAGTAGATAACGTCTAGGTGTACTACGTACTAGACGTTATTAATCCTTTAACTATCAAATTATTTGCTCGTATATATCATCATATATATAACATTCCATATATATTTAAACTATTGCTAATTTTCTTATTACTCTTAACATGAATTTTTGACAATAAAAAGAAAACACAAGTAGTGATAGTTTAAGTTGTTTTTTCTTATTAATCTTTTATTAGTTTATCTTTCAACTTGACATTCATATAAGGGTGGTTATGGTATGGCGTCCAAGCTTCAAAATCATTTTTAATTATATATCTAGTTGTAATGGTACGATCGGTCGTCCCAATATGTCTAATATGCTCTTACATATTGGCGTGTGTGACGTCTATAAATCGAAAATGTCAACTTTAATTCCCTATATATACTTGTTTTCTTCTAAGCATATCCATATCTCTAAACCCTAAACTTTCCAACAAATTTACAAAAAGAAACTATCTCAAAAGATGGGAAAGAGTCTTCTCCTCTGCCTCCTTTTGTTTTCCGCTTACAGTTACGCCTTGGCACATTATTATCCACCCAAAAGTACCTTAGCATCAAGCGTGACCAAGAACCCCATCTTACCCCTCTTCACCTTCACACTCAATACAAACGAAGAGTTTTTCATCCACATCGGCGGGCCTTACCTCGTCCGCAAATGCAATGATGGTCTCTCTCGCCCCATCGTCCCCTGCGGCTCCGCCACGTGCGCTCTCGCTCGTAGATTCAATCCTCACCAATGTCCTCCGACCCAAAACACCATCATCAATGGAAGATGTGCTTGCCAAGCAACCGCCTTTGAGCCATTCCAACGTCTATGTGACTCAAACCAATTCACCAATGGAGATATTTCCATCTCTTCCCTAAACTCTAGATCTCCCTCGGTCACATTCAATAACTTGTATCACCTTTGCGTCCCAAAGCTGTTCCTCTCCGACTTCCCTCCTGGGGTTTTGGGCCTCGCGGGGCTTGCACCCACGGCTCTCGCCACATGGAACCAGCTGACTCCACGTAGACTCGGGCTCGAGAAGAAGTTCGCTTTGTGTTTGCCTTCTGATGAAAACCCTAAGAACAAAGGTGCTATTTTCTTTGGTGGAGGTCCGTACAAGCTCGGAAACAATGATGCAAGATCTATGCTCTCTTACACTCAATTGATCAAGAACCCTAGAAAAGTCAACAATTATTTCCTGGGGCTCAAAGGTATTTCCGTAAACGGGGGAACGATCTTGCTTGCCAAAAACGCTTTTGATTTCGACAGCAAGGGTGACGGAGGCGTGACCCTGAGCACCGTAACCCCTTTCACTACGTTACGAAGCGATATATACAAAATCTTTCTTGAAGCATTCTCAAAAGCCACGTCGGATATCCCACGTGTCAATAGCACAACACCCTTGGAGTTTTGTCTTAAGTCAACGAAATATTTCCAAGTGCCTCGGATCGATCTGGAGTTAGCCGATGGGAAGATTTGGAAACTGTTTGCCGCAAACTCGATGAAGAAAGTCAGTGATGACGTGGCTTGCCTGGCTTTCCTCAACGGAGGAGATGCGGCGGCGCAGGCGGTGGTGATCGGAATGCATCAGATGGAAAACACTTTGTTGGAGTTTGACGCTGGGAGATCTGCTTTTGGATTTAGCTGTTCTTTGGGTTTGGTCAACGCATCGTGCGGTGACTTTCAAACACGGCCATGAGAAAGTCAAAGGAACTTTATGGTTGACATTATCTTATGATTGTAATTGGATTATTGTGTGTTACCCGCTCCATTTGTTTTATAGTTTTCCTTCCAAGTGTGGTTTTAAAATATTTTAGTCAATAAAGAAATGGGTTAATTTGCCCAATAGCAGCATATCTGGCACACGAAAGACCATAATTAGTCAATAAAATCTTTTTGTTATTTTGTAATAACAAAAGTTAATCTATGATGAGATTTAAACAACTTATATATTTAGTCATTTTTGTTAAATGTTATAGGTATATTATACATGTTGTTGACAAAAAAAGGTTATTGGTTAATAATAAAATATTAACACAAACTGAAAATCAAAATCTTAAAATAATTCAAACCAAAAATATTTTAATTTTTAAGATTTTGACAAATAATTCAAATCTTAAGATAACAAATAATTCATTATTATATGGATATATTGGGTTATATGGATATATAATTCATTAATAATTCATCCTAAGATAACAAATAATTCTAATCAAAATCTTAAAATAATTCAAACCAAAATCTTAAGATAATGAAAATCATTATAATATGGATATCTCGGGTTAAATGTTTTTCTTTTCTTACATTTGATGTGATTGAAATTCATAAGAGAAATTGAACAGGATTTAAAAATCTGATGTAACTCCTTATTTAAGAAACAGATTTCATCTCTTCCAAAAACCAAATAAGAATCTCTGCATATAGCCATCAATGTTTCATTTTTCTTTGCGTATCACAAAGATATGGTATTTCATATTTTTCTAAAATTATCGAATACATATATGAAAAAAGATCTATCAGTTTTAGGATCTAGTAAATATATATATTTACATTCATTGTATATTTTGCATAATTGTATTTGGTAGTCAACTAGTCATCATCAATGGTTTCATGTACTTTTTCTGGCATAAAATTATAATAATATATACGTAGAGAATGAAAGTTGAACACACATAATCTTAAAATGTTGAACGATACATACTTCAAACCTCTATTGTTTTTTCTTTTTCTGTTTGTTAACCAATTGGCATGGGCCGAAACTCGAACTAATCTCCAAACCAATGGTTTACCTGTGGAAACAGCCTTTACATTTCCCGGTCCTTTGCCTACTATGCTTCCCGATGAGGGAAATTTTGGCAAAGGGACGATAGACTTGGGAGGTCTTGAGGTTAAACAAGTCTCCATATCCAACTCAACAGCACAAAGAGTATGGAGAACATACGAAGGAGGACGAGACAACATGGGATTCAGCATCTTTGAACCAATAAATCTTCCTCCTAACTTCTTCAAACTTGGCCTCTATGCACATCCAAACAACCAGAAGCTTTTCGGTTGGATTCTTGTTGCAAGAGACGTATCTGGAAGTAATTTAAGACCGCCAGTCGACTACATTGAAGTCGGGAACACTGCATCGCTGAATATCAAACTAGACGGGTCTGCATATTTTTGGCAGCCGGTATGTCTCAATGGATATCAAGCGGTTGGTACTTTTGTCACTACTTCCCCTCAGAAGCCTCCTCTAAGCCAAGAACATATAAGTTGTGTTCGATCCGAGTTAACGGAGCCGAGTGAAGCTGATTCATCGGTATGGGGGATAAAAGAAGCTAGTGTTTCAAATTTGAGACCGATCAACAGAGGAACACAAGCAACAGGTGTCTACACAGGAACATTCAGCTTTCAGAAGTCAAACTCTGCTCCTCTTCCTTCTTTATCCTGCTTAAAAAATACGAAACTCGACGTGTCTAGCATGCCAAGCCAGAATCAAACTAGAGTCTTGTTTCAAACGTATTCTCCTTTGATATATTTCCATCCAAAAGAAGATTTTCTGCCTTCCTCCATCGATTGGTTCTTCGCCAACGGCGCGTTGTTGTACCAGAAAGATAACGAAACCAACTCTATCCCGGTACAGCCCAACGGTTCAAACCTTCCACAAGGCGGTTCCAACGATGACTTATTCTGGTTAGATTATCCGGTCGATATGGACGCAAAGGAAAAGGTCAAGAGAGGAGATTTAGCGAGCACCAAAGTGTATCTACACATCAAACCAATGTTTGGAGGCACTTTCACAGACATTGTCGTCTGGATATTCTGTCCTTTCAACGGCAATGCCCACCTCAAGTTTTTAATCGTCAACAACCTTTCTTTAGGGGATATCGGCGAGCATATTGGAGATTGGGAGCACGTCACTCTGCGCATCAGCAATTTCAACGGCGAGTTATGGCGCGTCTACTTTTCTCAGCACAGTGGAGGAGCTTTAATGGAGGCTTGTGATCTAGAGTTTGACAGAGGAAACAAACCGGTAATATACTCGTCGCTTCACGGCCACGCAATGTTCTCGAAACCAGGACTTGTGCTGCAAGGCGACGGCAAGAACGGAATAAGAAACGACATGGAGAGAAGTGACAAGTTGTTGGACTGTGGTGTGGGATACGAAGTGATTGCAGGACTTGCAGGCGTGGTCGAGCCACCGTGGACTAACTATTTTAGGAAATGGGGACCTCGTGTACGTTACGATATTGACAAATCTCTTGACTCTTTCGCTAAGGCTTTGCCGTTTTTTATTCGGAAAGGTTTCCGAAATTTTCTTAGAAAGATTCCTCTTGAATTGCTTGGCGAAGATGGTCCCACTGGTCCCAAAGTCAAGGGGACTTGGACCGGTGATGAAAAATATTCTTAAGTTTTTTTAACTGTAGATCTTCTTGCATTAATCTCTAAATCAGTAATTTATTTGCACACACAAAAAAATATCTTTAAACAGTATCAGTAAAAAAATATTTTAAACAATAATTTGATAGCAAAAATAATAATTTTATTAAAAATAACAATATAAAATTTACATATCATTTGTTATGAGAAGTCATTATTGAGATATTTTGTTTCACAATAACTATGGTCTGTCTTTTGTAAAGAGTTATATGTGTCTTTGATTCTAGTTGACTTAAAATAAATTAGTGTGTATTACTTATTTCACACATAAAAAAACAACAGTCACGATAACCATACGACAAAACTCTAATAATACTCCTTCATCCTATAACTAAGAAAAAGAAAAGGAAGTCTGAATTTAGTATGGAAGATTGCTTGCGACGAAATTTTAAGTTTCCTGAACTGTTTGGTCGGGACTATATTCTTCGACGAATTTTGTATTTGCTGTTTTATTTCCGTAAAGACTTATTCTTAGATGTTTTTCAACGTGAAAACTCTCTCATTCGATGACGATCTCAAGTCTCAACTAAAGGGACGAGGGCCCAGGCCCATGAATTATATAGTTCAATGATTAAGATCAGTCGTTATTTGAACATGTTTTGCACCACTTCTATCGATGAATGGTCAAAGTCAATTAGATAGTGGCCTATCAATATACTACCTTGTCCATGATACCACTAAGCAAGAGATTTCAGTTTTAATCTTAAAAAGCACGGGTTTGCTAAACCTAATCTTGGATCAATTATCATCCTTAAACTCGACACTCTTCTGCGTTTATTTTCCTGCTGAGATACATGTCTATAGAGCAATTCAAATAGCTGACTTGTTCAAAGGAAAGTATATATGAAACACAAAAATGAGTATTGTAAGCCAACCATGTGCCCATGTAGGGATCACTGAAAAGATCCCGAGGACATGTTGAATTGGATGGATACTCAATTTAGCAAACGAAGAAATTGCACCAAAACATGGAATTAATGGTCTTGGGACAGAGTGCGTTTGCAGAAAACACCATTAATAAATAATAAAAAATCATAAGAAAAAGATTTGCCAGTAGATTAAGGGCCTAGATAATCATGAAATTTATCAGATCCAGGCGAGTGATACTGCCGAATTCTATTTCGCAAGTTTTGTTTTTTAATAAATTGACTGGATCGTGATAGTCAATCCAACCAAAGAAGCTGAACTTGCTTTTTTTTTTTACCAAAATCAAAGAAAGAAGAGTAATGGAATAGCATACGACAGAGAACCCGTTAAATAAAACTGCAAGAGGAGAGAGATGAGAGATGCGTTGTTGAAGAAGCGAAAGAGGAGACTTTATATTGGGGAATCGGTGGGGATAGAGAGATTAGGGTTTGTTTGTTCTCTATTCTTCGGGCCCTTCATAATATGGTTATGGGCTCATTGGTTTTGTCAGCCCAACCCAAAAGAAAACCCAATTTTATACATTATGAGGAAGACACTAACCACAGATTAATAATTAGAGTGGGAAATAGATTACTACATATCTACACAATTTACAAGCAAGGATGGGTCTAAACATCCTTTGTATTTTCCACGCTTAAGCCTGTTTGGGTCAAGAATCATAGATGAACCACACCACAACAATCGTGTAAGCTATAGACTTCAGGCACAAGAATAGTAGCATCAACTTGTATTAGAGATGCTAGGAATGGTAATGGAGCTTTTGCTCTATGTGAATCAGCTTTTATTGTCTGTTACGTTGAGCCATTTGAACCGCATTTTCGCCAATGGGGTCATCGAGGGGACTGGGATGGATTGTTCTTGCGAAGAGGATCTTCAGATGTACAAGTCGTCGCGAGAGGAATATGTTGACAGAATTCACAAGATCTTCCCATTTGTCTCGGAGCCAGAGAATGAGGAGAACTGCAAGAGCGAAAGCGGAGGAAACTCCCGTGATCATAAACAAACCGCGGAATCTATAAAGGGTTATAGGATTTGATGTATCATCGATTGTGTATGGAAGTTGCTTCTCAAACCATTTTTTCTCCATCTGATTTAGCCTCTCGCTCGTCCTTAGCTTTAAGATTTCCCTGGACACATGAGGCACCAACTCGGCGCCTTTCTGAAACATCTGAAACGTGGTTTAACAAACCAACAACTTTTGTCAGCAAGTAAAAAGAAAATGGAGAAAGGAACGTATTGAAGATGAAGAGGGATACATACAAAACCGAAACCATTGGTGGTACATTGTGTCCTGACCATGATAAACTGTGAAGGATTTTCTCCAAGGATGACATTGAGGTATGGCAACTCATCGACAACATATGAGACAGTTTTGTTAAACATGGCTTGAGCATAATCTTCAGAATTATTGAGACCCTTGGTTTTCGGTGGTTGGAAATTGGGACTGGCGAGGGCCATTTTTGCAATGAGGGATCCTGAAAGGTGACCCACATAGTCTTTATTGGAGTTGAATCTTATCCGTTGCACCGTCATCATTGATGTCAGTGTTGCAGTATAACTTGTAGTCAATATGAGCACTGCAAATACCCAAACTGTAACTACAAATCTTGATAAGTTGTGTTTTAGCTTTTCCCCTGTCACAAATAGTATGCAGCAAAAGGTGAAAAACTAATTAAAGCATCACTACAATCTCTTATGACCAAGATTGGCATATAAGAATGTGAAAAAATGTACGTACTGTGAGCATAAACAAGGGTAGAGAAGCCAAACCAAAGCATAACTCCAATCTGTTGTGACCAAGATCCCTGGAACTCAGTGTTCTCAGGTCTTTCTATCAACCAAACTATAGTGCCCGTCAAGACAAAGAAAGCTGCACTTGTTATCCAAAGGTCCGGTGTTAGAGGTTGGAAGAACACCCACATACTTCTCTCCTTTGGTGCTACAATTCCAAGACCCATTTCGGTGAATGGCATAGTAAAATCAACATACATCGATCTATTGGAAGTGATGGTAATATCTCCCACCGCCGCATCATATTTGTCTCTCTGTGGGATACAACACAAAATTTCAACGGAGATGGTTCAGTTTCCACAGACTCTACATAGATGAAAAAAAACTTGTAATGGTTAATACCTGGCTACTAAGTGCATATGCAAGATTGTCGTAGTCACTACCATTGCCCCAACGTATGAACTCCACTTCATAGTTGAAAGGGCTAATGGAAGCCAAGAAGACTTCTATGCAGAACCCTTCGGCGGTTATTTTTTTGGTTACTGGATCAGTCGTCACGTTCATCAGCCTTGGGAATCTGTTGCTAGATGTAACCAAAACCCTCAGTTTTTTTCTGTTGCTTTCTCCTTGTTTGCTCCCTTTCGGACTTTGAGCAGACCCACCGGGCCAGATTATGGCCTCCAGCTTGTTATGAGTAGAAGACAAATGTCTTCTATTGCTGAAGCTACCGTTAGAATTCCAGAATCCAACCCTTTTCTCACCTGATCCTATCAAATTCACAATCTCAAACTTGTCTGACAACAACTTGTTATCATCCAATTTGAAGTCACCACTCAAACCCTTAAACCTACACTCTGTGATTGCCTCAAGGAGAGTTGATGATACATTTGGGATCCTTGCAACTTCTACTGCTCTCGCCAGTGCCCAAGCGACATCATGAGCCCATACGCCAGAGATGCTCAACCGAGTTATCTCGGACCCAACAATTTCTTCAAAAGGCAGTGATTTTCTCCATCTCAAAGAGAAATTCTGAAGCTCTTTTGACATGGGGATGTAAGACTTGAAACCAACCACACCTTCCATCGCCTCTTTTGCAAAATCGTCAGTGTTCTCATGGAAACTGTTCATGCTTTTGGCAGTGAGGATCCAGGCAAATCCTTCACCCATCATCCCTAATTTCCCAGCACACGGGAAGAGACGAGTTGCAATAAGTTCAGTCAAGTGTACCACAAAGACAGTCGTCCCCAAATCCTTCATATTCCGTAATTGATCCATCATCAATTCCTCAGATGAAGATACTGTAAAACCAACCTTAGACCGTATAAGAACGCCGTTTTCATGGAAACGCTCCACCAGGAGTTGCATACTCTCTCTCCAGTCATCGTCATCCTCGTAAACAAGAGCAACACTGTTCCAATCAAACCCATGGATGAAAGCTGTGATTCCTTTTGCCTCGGAGGAAAAATCATGCGTCGCTTGGATCAAGTGACTGTATTTGCTCAATGAAAACGAAATCGGAGAGTTTAGTGAAATCACAGGAACACTAGCTTTCTCCCCAATCTCCGCCAAAAGCTTCGTTTCCAGCAACGAATTCCCGTCAATAATGGCTTCCACTCCTATAGTTTGCAGCAGATCTACAGCTTTTTTATTCGCAAAGAGAGAACACGCCGAGATTGTGAGTAAAACATATTGGAGACATAGAGGAAGAGAATTTACGAAGAGGTGGAGGAATGAAGTATTATGTACCAGAAGCGAGAGCAACGAGAGGCTCTCCGTGGGAGTTTCTGAGCGAGAGAGAGACTCTCGTTCTGTAATCACTGTTAGCGAAGTAGAAATCGGAAAGTGCCATGGAAACAGAGCTTCCCACCATCTTCCCCTCCACGGAACCCAAATCCAAAACTAACCCGACCCGGACCTTAACACGCTCGTGCCCGGACCCTGAGCCATCATCTACGTCGTCGTTTTGATTCGAAGCAAAACCGTTGGAGATGAAGAGAAGCAGAACAAAAAGAAATGACACTAGAATTGGTTTTTCAGTCCCAAACCTCTCCATTAAAATTTTCCAATTACCAAAGGAGAAAACACCCATCATATCTCATTTTTATTAACCGGTATTATAGGCCAGCCCATGCCGTGTTTAGTTTTCTCTGTAGAACTATTCTACTAGACTATAATATAATACAAAATTCGTATTGTAGAAATATTCCAAGATTAAATTTTCAATTTTAAAAAGATAAAATTAATCTACGGGTTCATCAGAATAGAAATGAGGGATAGTTACTTATTATTACTTTTTTGGATTACAATATAAATGTGGCCTTCGGAGGCTGGCTACTCTTTTGTCACTCAAGTCATTATTTTAAAGATTTCAACTATACTTTTTTAGAGTGAAAGAAAAATGAGGATTCTTTAGTATAAGAAATTGTCAACGGACCAAATTTAACAAACGGTTGTAAAAACAAAATGTGTTTTCTTGTGGTATTGACGTATTAATCTGACTTATTACGTAACCCCTTTTGGATTGTGTCAAGTATTATCGGCAAGAACTATTGAAGAAGTACTTAGAGGGGAATAAGATTATAGATGGTCAAAGATTTATAAATCTAGAAGTGGAGAGAAATGATGAAGTCGTCTCATCTCAAAAGGAAACGATGTCTTATGGTTTGTTTGTTCGCTATTCTACTCTTAAGAAAATGGTTATGGGCTCATTGATTTTGTCAGCCCAACCCAAAAGAAAGCACAATTTTATCAATAGACCACAGATTATTAATCAGAGTGGAACTCAATATTTAACACAATTTACAAGCAAAGGATTATCGTTTACAATCAAGAATCAATGGACGTACTTCTGGAGGAAGCACGGTAAGGTTCTTCTGTGAGGCTCTAGGTCAGAGTCGGAGGCGAACAACATCACAACAATTGTGTAAGCTATAGATTCAGGGACAAGAACAGGATCATCAACTTCCCATGTATTAGAGATGCTAGGAATGGTAATGGACCTTTTGTTATCTGTGAATCAGTTCCTATAGTCAGTTACGTTGAGCCATTTGAACGGCATTCTCGCCAATGGGGTCATCGAGGGGACTGGGATGGATGGTTCTTGAGAAGAGGATCCTGAAATGTACAAGTCGTCGCGAGAGGAACATGTTGACAGAATTCACAAGATCTTCCCATTTGTCTCGGAGCCAGAGAATGACAAGTACAGCAAGAGCGCAAGCGAATGAAACTCCCGTGATCATAAACAAACCGCGGAATCTGTAAAGGGTTATAGGATTTGATGTATCATCTGTTGTGTATGGAAGTTGATTCTCGAACCATCTTTTCTCCATCTCGTTTAGCCTCTCCCTCGTCCTTAACTTCGATATTTCCCTGGATATATTAGGCACCAACTCGGAGCCCTTTTGAAACATCTGAGACGTGGTTTAACAAACCAACACTTTTTGTCAGCAAGTAAAAAGAAGATGAAAAAGTAAAAAAACTGATGATGATGAAGAATGAAGAGGGACACATACAAATCCAAAACCGTTGGTGGTACATTGTGTCTTGACCATGAGAAACTGAGAAGGATTCTCGCCAAGGAGGACTTTGAGGTATGGCAATTCATCGACAACAAATGATACAGTTTTGTTCAACAAGGCTTGAGCATAATCTTGAGCACTATTGAGACCCTTGGACCTCAATGCTCGGAGGCTGGAACTGGTGAGTGCCACACTTGCGATGAGGGAACCCGAAAGGTGACCCACGAAGTCTTCATTTGAGTTGAATCGTATTTGTTGCACCGTCATCATTGATGTCAACGTTGCAGTGTAACTTGCAGTCAATATGAGCACTGCAAACACCCAAACTGTAACTACAAATCTTGATAAGTTGTGTTTTAGCCTCTCCCCTACACAAATAGTTAGCAGTTAAATGTGAAAACCTAATTAAAGCATCATTTCAATCTCTTGTGACTAAGATTGGCATATAATAATTTGAAAAAGGCGGTACTTACTGTGTGCATAAACAAGGGTAGAGAAGCCAAACCAAAAAATAACTCCAATCTGTTTTGACCAAGATCCCTGGAACTCAGTGTTTTCAGGTCTTTCTATCAACCAAACTATAATGCCCGTCAAGACAAAGAAAGCTGCACTTGTTATCCAAAGGTCCGGTGTTAGAGGTTGGAAGAACACCCACATACTTCTCTCCTTTGGTGCTACGATTCCAAGACCCATTTGGGTGAATGGCATCGTAAAATCAACATACATCGATCTATCGGAAGTGATTGTAATATCTCCCACCGCTGCATCATATTTGTCCTTCTGTGGGATGCAACACAATTTGAAATGGAATTGATTCAGCTTCCACACGCTCTACATAGATGGAAAAATAAAAACTTGCAATCTTAAACTGAGCTGAGCAATGGTTAGTACCTGGCTACTAAGTGCATATGCAAGATTGTCGTAGTTACTTCCATTGCGCCAAGGTATGTACTCCACATCATAGTCGAATGGGCCAATGGAAGCCCGAAAGACTTCTATACAGAACCCTTCGACAATTATATCATTTGTTACCTGATCAGTCGTCACCTTCATCAGCCTTGGGAATCTGTTGCTAGATGTAACCAAAACCCTCAGTTTTTTTCTGTTGCTTTCTCCTAGTTTGCTCCCTTTCGGACTTTGAGCAGACCCACCGGGCCAGATTATAGTTTCCAGCTTGTTATGAGTAGAAGAAGACAAATGTCTTCTATTGCTGAAACTACCATTGGAATTCCAGAATCCTACCCTTCTCTCACCTGATCCTATCAAATTCACAATCTCAAACTTGCCTGACAACAACTTGTTATCATCCAATTGAAAGTCACCACTCAAACCCTTAAACCTAGTCTCTGTGATTGCCTCAAGGAGAGTTGATGATGCATTTGACATCTTTGCAACTTCCGCTGCTCTCGCCAGTGCCCAGGCTACATCGTGAGCCCATACACCAGAGATGCTCAACCGAGTTATCTCAGACCCAACAATTTCTTCAAAAGGCAGTGACTTTCTCCATCTCGAAGTGAAATTGTGAAGCTCTTTTGACATTGGGATGTAAGACTTGAAACCAACCACACCTTCCATCGCCTCTTTGGAAAAATCGTCAGTGTTCTCATGGAAACTGTTCATGCTTTTGGCAGTGAGGATCCAAGCAAACCCTTCACCCATCATCCCTAATTTCTCAGCACACGGGAAGAGATGAGTTGCAATAAGCTCAGACAAGTGAACCACAAAGACAGTCGTTCCCAAATCCTTTAGATTTCGTAACCGATCCATCATCAATTCCTCATTTGAAGAGGCTCTAAGACCAACCTTGGACCGTATACGAACGCCGTTTTCATGGAAATGGTCCACAAGGAGTTGCATACTCTCTCTCCAATCATCGTCATCCTCGTAAGCAAGAGCAACACTGTTCCAATCAAACCCATGGATGAAAGCTGTGATTCCTTTTGCCTCGGAGGAAGAATCATGTGTCGCTTGGATCAAGTGACTGTATTTGCTCAATGAAAACGAAATCGGAGAGTTTAGTGAAATCACAGGAACACTAGCTTTCTCCCCAATCTCCGCCAAAAGCTTCGTTTCCAGCAACGAATTTCCACCAATAATCGCTTCGACTCTTACAGTTTGCAGCAGATCTACAGCTGTTTCATTTGCAAAGAGAGAACACACCCTAGATTGTGAGTGAATGGAGACAGAGAAGAAGAAGAAGAAGAAGAGAAGAAGGTTGAAGAATGAAGTAAGTACCAGAAGCGAGAGCAAGGAGAGGCTCTCCGTGAGAGTTTATGACAGAGAGAGAGAGGCGTGTTCTGTAATCACTGTTAATGGCGTAGAAATCGGAAAGCGCCATGGAAACAGAGCTTCCGACCATCTTTCCCTCCACGGAACCCAAATCCAAAACCAACCCGACCCGGACCCGTTCATGCTCGAACCCGGAGCCTTCATCAACGTCGTCGTTTTGACTCGAAGCAAAACAGTTGGAGATGAAGAGAAGCAGAAGAAGGAGAAGAAATGACGCCAGAATTGGGTTTTGAATCCCAAACCTCTTCATTAGTTAAGTTTCCAATTCCAAAGGAGAAAAAACACACACACGTACGTCTCTGCTCTATCTTTTTTTTTTTGCTAATTCTTATTATATAACCGGTTTTAGCCAACCCATGCCGTGTTTTGTTTTTCCTCTGTAGAATTATTCCACTTCCACCAGTGTAGGTCTAAATACAAAATTCGTATCGTAGGAAAATTCGTAAAGTTTCAGATTTTCCATTGGACCGTATGATTTTAGGAGGATAACAGTAGTCAACGGTTTAGACAGAAAAGAAATGAGAGAGAGTTATTTCTAAGGAAATTCGGTGTGTGCTTCCAAAGGTTGGCTACTCTTTTGTCTTTTTTTTTTTTTTTAATAAAATGTTAAATTAATTCAAAGAAAAACTTTTTTATATCAAGTGCACCTTTAGTTTGAAGAGTTTGAAAATTGAGAGAAAAATACAATCAGTTCTGGCCGAAACTAGCAAGGATCGTTGAGTTTATGCCCTTTGGTAAGAAGCCGGTGGCAAAGAAAGATTGGATCGAAATTACAAATTCCTCACCAATAATTCCCCAAGCTGACTTGTAGAACTCCACTGTGTAGCCATCCGGACCCGGGGACTTGTCATTTGGCATAGCAAATAAAACCTTTCTAATTTCCTCTGCCGATACAACTCGCATTAACATCGCCTCATCCTCCTCTGAGCAGCGATATGTGAGAAGACCTTGAAGAGCTGCTACCGTGGTTCCTTCAAAACCCTCCGGTCTGAATTGGAGAAATTCACGGAAGAATCTTTCAGCCTCTACTTTAATCTCCGCTCTAGATGAAACAACATTACCATCCAGACAGCGTATCTCACGAATTGCATTCTTGGCCTCTCTTGTAGCCAGCGCCCTGTGATATGTCTTGTTGTTCTTGTCTCCCACTTTGAGCCAGTGAAGTTTTGATCTCTGTTTCAGATATTTCTCTTCCAAGGCTGCCACCAAATCCCATCGCTTATATGCAATGCTCTCCTCCTCCATTGCTTGTTGTGATGGGTTGGCTAACGTTGCCTCTTGCTTTGCACAAAGATCTGTATAAGCTTCCCTCGCCTTTTTAACCAAATTCCCCATCCTCTCTTTGGCCAGATTACGAATCAATGGTTTTAACATCTTCAGCTTCTTAGAGAATCGGAAAAGAGATGAAGTAGATAGAAATATAGGTTCTGTTTCTTGCCAAAACCCCTCCACCATTGGCTTAAACTCCTCTAAGCCTGCAACAACATTGATAAACTTGAAAGGTTTACGCACTCTTTCTACTTCAGAACTTAGTATGATGCGGCTGCGAAGATGATCTGAACATCCCCCAGCTTCAAACACATTGTAAGATTGCGGAAACTCTTGGCACCACTTATCATTTACCAAGACTCTGTCTAGTTTCTTCGAGATTAAACCGTTGTCTCGCTTATTACTCCAAGTAAACAGAGGGCCATGACACGCCATGTCTACGAATGAACAATAATTCACTGTATCCTGGAAGTCCCTCATTCCCGGAGTAATAGTTGGTGAATTTTCGAAACTTGAGTGCTCCTCCATCTCAAGAATTTCATTGAAATCTCCGAGTACCATCCAAGGTTTATTCCTGAAAATCGGAGAGTCTTGATGAGTAACCAAATCCCTCCATAATTCCTTTCTCTCCTCCATAAGATTAGAAGCATAGATGAAAGAACAGAAAAACTCCTCTTCTCGATCTTCCATCTTTACCGAACACGTAATGAGTTGGCCACTCTTAAATATTGGAGTAAGCCTAACTGTATCTCGCCAAACGATCCAAATACGACCGAGACGATTATATTCGTAGTTTGTTAGGATCGACCAACCTCCAAAGATCTTGTCACCAATTCCCTGATACTTCCCCTCCTTCACTCTTGTCTCAATAACACTTCCAAACTGAAAATTTCCCTCTTCTATCCACTTCTTTATAACGGAATGTTTGACTGTTTTGTTTAATCCCCGAACATTCCAGCAGAAACCCGACATAAATTATTTACGAGAGGTTCTCTTTTTGCCAAATCCACTAGGGGTTTCCTTTGTGGGTAAGGCGGCAGAGTTTGATCTAGAGGTGTTGATGCCTTTCTTCTTCCGAGGGAGTGATTGCCGTATAAAACTCTCCTCTTGAATTCTAGGCAGTTTAGCATGTACCGTGTTTTCAATTTCCCCTTCTTCCATTTCCTCCCCCTCTTGAACATTGTGCTTTAGTTTGAAGAGTTTGAAAATTAAGAGAAAAATCAATCAGCTCTAGCCGAAACTAGCAAACCAGGCCTGTAGGCCGTCGTCGTATCTTCTGCCTCCTGCTCCTTTGATAGAGATGAGTTGGTTCCGGATCTGCTTGTCAATGAAACTGATGATTCTGGCCGGAGAAGTCGGCACCTCTCCATGTCTTCTTACGTTGCGTTCCCTCCAAATGGTGTGAATCGTAACTTGGAAGACATATTTGGCAAGGAAACTCTGGATACGTGCCACACTTGCGTCCGTAATGTAGTCGACAATGATTTGCCAGTTCGTTGAGTAGCGCGTATTGAGAAGTTTTTCGGCGAGTTTGAGCCAGATTTCCGAAGAGAAACTACACGAGAAAAAAGATGATCTCGCGTTTCCAAGAGGTTTGAGCACAGCACGCAAGCGGGGCTAGCAGCCGTCCCCCAATGACTCATACGATCTCCTGTTGATAGACGATTTTTCATCGCAAGCCAAGTGCAGAAAGAGTACTTCGGTGTTGCATGAGTGAACCAAACACCCCTATGCCAGTGAACATTGTGCGTACTTTCGGCTACTCTTTTGTCACTCGAGTCATTTTAGGGAATTAGACTGTATTTTTAATGTATTCTGTAGCACGAAAAATTGTCAACGGACCAATTTTAGCAACAACAAAAAACACATCATTTTCAGTGGTTGTAAAAACAAATGTGTTTTCTTGTGGTACTGACGTATTAATCTGACTTATTACGTAACCCTTTTTGGATTGTATTAACTATAGTCGGCAAGAAGTATTGAAGAAGGAAATAAGATTAGTCGGTCAAAGGTATATAAATCTAGAAGTAGAGGAAAATGATGAAGTCGTCTCATCTCAAAAGTAAACGATCTCTTATGATCAATCAAACCTGGTCAACATCATTTGTCTTTCCGTAAGTTTAAGCCGCAATTTCATGCCACCAACCGTCTTATTATCACAAGAGCGGCTACGTACGTAGCTTAACTAAAATCTGACGGTAAAGATAAAATTTGTTCTTAGTAAGAATTGCATAACTCTCTTGAGAAATGAATGAATGTATATGACCTTATTAATACCAACTAGAATTAGATTATGTAGTGGATTTGGTGTGGACGGGTCTTGAAGAGTAGGTTATATAATATCTAGTTCAAATTTATATTTTCACGGTGCTTAGTGTTTACAACCATCACTGTTGCCTTGTTGGGTCTTTTACATACTGTAGATCATATATATAGTAGCCAAAGGTTTTGGTGTGATGTAGCCGTTAAACTATGTAGACCGTTACTATTAGTGAAGCTACATCCTCTCAGATGCTGCAGAAGAAATTTTGGTCTCAAAACCAGCCAAGAAATCCTCCATACAAGCTCTATAAGTATCCATACCCGAAACCTTCTCAGCGATTTCTAAACCGATACTCACCCATTTTTTAGCGGCCTCAAACTGTCCTAGCCTCACCGGCAATGCTGCTCGGTTCCAAGCTGTCATTGCAAGCCATTTCCCTTCATCAGTCGGGTATTCCCCATCCTTCAACCCAACCATGATTCTATATGCTTGTTTATACATCTTTAGGATTGCTTCTCCATCATCTGCATCGCCTCTGTGGATGCTGGATATGGCGATAAGCTTCCTGATTATGAGAGCTATGGTTGGGTAATCTGGTGAAGCAGACGCGATCATGGCGGATAGGCATTCGTTAAGAGCAAATGTTGACACGTCCGAATTGGACCGTGGGCTTTGGGAGGCGAAAACTCCAAGATGGAGAAGATAGTTGTAGTTACAAGACTTGGAACCAGCAAACGTCTTTACCACAAGTAGCTGGAATGCTGAATTGTTGAGCCTTCCGTGTATGTCATAGGCAAGTAAGGTGTACATGAAGATGATTTCCTGCTCCATGATACAATCTTTTCCATCCGAGAGCGAAGAAGACATAATCTGCATTCAACTAAACATCAGAAAGGTAAAACTCAGCAAGTAATGGTGGTATCATGTGACAAAGAGGAGAATAAGACCTTTCCGGCTCTCACAAGCAATTCTGCTGCGAGTTTCACTTGGGTTTCAGTCAGTGTGCTCTTGTTTTGCTTCTCCAAAGCAATCATAGCGGTGACACTTAATATTAGGGACCTGCAAATCATCATTGTGTTTTCTCCAGATTCACCAGTATCCATATAGCCGTAAAATTCTGATGCCAGTCTACAGAATTCACCACAGAGCTCATACTTTTTTGCATTCCCACATCTTGTCCCAAGATTCCATTAAGTCACAGCAAACCAGTTCTGTTCTCGCTTTCCGGTCTCTCCTGTTCCAAAGAAACACTCTGTCCCAAGCTTTGATGCCCTGCTTTGAGCTTGCAACATTAAGTTAAGAGCTTCGGTTTCGCTGCCAATGTCTTGAGTCAGTATAGTGACTAAGGTACGGAAGACCACGACCTCTGTGGTTGGCATGGTTTTTCCTGAGATATAGAAACTGAGAAACTTGGAAAGAGAAGCAACAGCAACTGGAAGCGCTTGGCAAGAAATAGCTTCATGTGCTGAAAGGGACAGATAATATGGAGAAAAATCAAGGCAGGACGTCATTGCATCGATCTGACCGATGGCACAACTGTGATCTTTCTTTTGCAGGTAGATCTTGAACTGCAAGAATCAGAAGGAAAGAGAAGTTGCTTAAAAGGTTTTTGTCAAACAAATCTTAGGGTTGGCCATAAAAATGGCATGAGCTCAATCACTGAAGAAAAAGAACATTCACCTTAAGAAAAGAGCAAACAATATTGGGCTCAAGCTGCAGAGACAGAAATGTAGTTAGCAAATTGGAGCTGAAGAATCCAAATAAGAGAAGAGCAGGACATCAAAGTTCCTCCTATAAATGTACCTTTTCAGCTTCTTCTATGTATTCATGAGCTCGATCTAGCTGAGAGAGCCCAAGGTAACAAAGACACAAAACCCTGAAGCCTTTGGCCCTGAAAACTCTATTTTCTATATCATGTGGAATATAGAGCATCGATTTCTCAAACATCTCTGCGCTTGTCTCAAAATCTTTACCACGGAAATGATCTGAAGCACTGTAAACAGCAGGAGATACCCATATTAGATCCCCGCGACATACACTCCGGAAAACAACAAAGGAAACTATCAATTGCTGTGGCCAAATTGAATCACTCAGCAAACTAGGATGCAATACATTTGATATAAACAGAAGCGCTTTTGTATAATCACAAAATGTAACCAAAATGAGATGAAGGTAACATGAATGGAAAAAATGTACCTGTTCCACAGAACAGAATGTATTGCCTTCCTCTCCTTAGTCACTGCTTCACCAGCAAAGAGAGCAACAACCCTCTCGTCTGCTACGAGCTGAGCCACAACATTCGCCCTAATTCTCGAACCACTATCTCCTCCCCTACTCTCACCAAGGACCCGATGGGCCACTCTAAGCGCCGCCTTTGCGCTAACATGGCACCTTCCCAGCAGACCTAAGAACACACCTTTTGCAGTTTCTGCTCCAGCAGTCCCCACCACCTCAAAATATGCTTCCACACCAGACACCCACACTGCCTCTGGAATGTCTTTGTTTCCCACCATACCTCTCAGCTCTTTCTCTGCCTCGCTATGCCTCCCAAGCCCTAACCATGCCTTCATCGCCAGCACAGGTAATGAAGCGTGTTGATCTGCTCCATCACTGCCATTTCCTCCGCTGCCTCCATTCCTGAGAACTTTCACGCATTTGATCACACTCTCGTACTCTCCCTTTTGCAAGTGCACTGCTGATATGAAACGGAGAGTTTTGGTTCTCATGCTCGTGAACTCCATGGTGTCTTCCCGAGTTTTTGCGGTACCCAGCCCCTTCTCACAAACATCCAGCGCCTCATTCATGAGTCTGAGAGCATCGTTTAGACTGCAATCGTCGTCATCTCTGGACAAGGCGCTTTTACCAAACGCGAGGAATTGATTTGAGAGCGACTTGTAGTGATCCGGTGAACCAAACAGCATATTCTTCGCCCGATTGAGCAGCGTCACAGCTAGATTCCTGTCAGAAATTTCCCAGGCAGTTCGAGATCGCGCTAGATTTAGATCCAGAAACAGTTTCCTTTCTCCTGCATCGGAGATTTTCGCGATGTCAATTTTCGAGAGGATTTCGGTGGCTCGCTCGAAGCAATTGGAGGCGAGATCGAATTTTTTGAGACTGTGCCATACGAGACCGGTCCGATGGTAGAAGAGGGAGGACTTGATCGTAGGAGATGGGACTCCGGTGACGTCTCTGGCGAGAAATAGCATATCGGCGGCAACATGTCTGAGATTAGCGATGCTTTCGGCGGAGGATGAAGAGGACTGGAGTGAAGCGGCATTGGAGAGATCAACACAGGCGTTCCACAGGCGAAAACTGAGCTTCCATATGGTGAGCTTGAAGGAGTTACTGGGAAAAGGGGCGAGTTGACTCAGCCGAGTCAGGGATTGTCTAAGAGAAGCAGGGAGAGATTGGGGTAGCGGCTGATCTTTAGAAATGCATTCAGATTGTTGGATGAAGAGCTCGATCTCGGAGAGAAGAGGATGGTGAGTGAGAGACTCGGTTTTCCGGTGAAGCAAACGGAGATCCGGCGTGGTGATCTCGGCGATTCTCATTTCGAGTCCTATTTGGCGGGAGATATCAGAGAGAGAGAGAGAGAGAGAGAGAGAGAAAATTAGGGATTAAGGAAAGAAGTAGATATTTCGAAATTCAAAAGATTCAACGAAATATCAAAGTTATCCATCCGTATTTACCTTACTAACGGGCTTAGTATTGTAATTACCTCTTGAAGGATTAATTTGGGGGACAAGAAAGAAAACAATACAACAACATTGAAGATATATAATTAATAGAAAATTCTGAGTATTTTTTTCGTTTTTGTTTTGGGTAGGGTTGATCCTTAAAAATACTAAAATCATCCGTACACAACAACATCAAAGGAAAACGACTAGTAGGAGAGGAGGGGTTAAAGAGCTGCCACAAGTTAACACCATAGGAGAGAGAGAGAGAGAGTCACAGTCACATTCACCATCACCTTTTTTTTTATCACTAGTGAAAGTAAGGAGGAGGAGGAGGAGCCTGGTACTGGTAGCAGTTCCCGTAGAAGTTGCCGTGAGCAGCAGCGGGACTGAAAGTGTAAGTCTGAGGAGGCGGCGGAGGAGCTTGTGCTGCCATGATTGGACCGCTAAGGAATGGTCTGTTGTCATACACATACTGTGGATACCTCTCAGGGATGACTCTCCCATATCCTGTCTTATTGTTGTTGTTGTTGCTGTTGTTGTCAGTAACTCGGGGTTGAGCACCACGTGGCCGCTTTGGCTGAGGCTTCGTCGGTTCTGTTGCTCTCTTTTTCTCTGCTTTGGCCTTCTCCAGCTGGAGAATCCGCTTATGAAGTGGCTCAACTGGGTACTGCTCTTCCAGGTTATGCTCTTCGATACACTTTATCACAGATTTAAGCCCTGTTAGCTCCCTCTCACTGAACTCATCCTGCATTTGGTACACACAATTTATTATTACCACAATCTGAGCCTGAATCTCGCATCAGCAAGTACTATGAATGCATCGGTTTTAGGTCTCAAAGGGTTTAGAAGTCTGAAGTAAGAAATGACAGCTAACTGAACATAGCTCAGAAGGTAAGATTTGCTGGGCCAAAGAGCCAGATGCTCGAGAAAAGGTAAACAGTTCAATACAAGCTCAGACCAACTCGTTCTACGCAACGTGCATTAACAGCATCCCTTCATTTTCTGTTACAAGTATTGTATAATGCAAGTTATCAAGTCAGGGAACACTTGCCTGAACAGCAGGAGATGCATTGCCCGGTCTGCCTTGGGAGGAAGATCTCTTTGCCTCTGTCAAGTAAGATTTCAGTATCGAGACAGGTGGGAACTGTTCTGTGAGTTCAAACGCAAATGCCAAGTTAACCGCATCAATCTGTTTTCCACTGTTCATGAGAACTTCAATCACGCCTGGAATTAAAGGAACAATGGAAATCAAAGATTAAGATCAATGGTCAAGGTAGATAAATCGGATGTGCACTAAAAATGTAAAAGCATAGAAATCCCAGTCATGTTTAGGTCATTGACCAGAGATCCTATCCAGCTATTCACTAATACCAAATGTCAACCTTCCCCATCAAAATGTCATAACATGTAAGATTATCAGCTATATCCTTAGAATTAGAGAACAAACCAGGCATTTTTTCTGATAGTCCAAGAGAACGGTAAAGCTCAGCTGCCTGACGGCGACGTGAAACCATGGGGATCAGCTTCGAGAGTTCATCCTCTTTAAAGTCCGAAACAATAGCAAAGGTGGCCAGCAGTTGCAGGAATGCATGAGCCTCCAAAGAATTACCATTGCAAGCATCCATGTCAAGAGTTTCCAGCAGTGGATTCCACCCTTCTGCAATAGTTTTTGCCCTATGCTTAACATTTTCTGAGAGAACAGCAGCAAGGGAGTTGGCGTCCAGACTAGATAACAGTATGCTAAGGCATTCCATCAACATGATGCAGGTCCTGCGCATGCCCAAGAGGTTAGCGTCTTTCTTCCCATCGGCGGTTGGTGCCTCCATGGGGTAAAACCCTTCCAAAGAGTCCAACACTAAGCTGGCTGGGTTTGCTGCAGCCTTGAGCGCCACAGGAATCTCCTCCTTTAGTGATGCAAGGTTCTTGCGGTTATCTGATACGAACTTGTGGAGCCCTGTTGAGTCCATATCACCGCACAGTTTCAGTAACTGTGGATAAGCCTTCACCTCAAAATTTCCCATCCCAGGTGAGATCTGAACATCTTGCACAGTACCATCCGGATTATCATCGGTAATACCATCAGCAGAAAAGGCATTGGGTGAATCCCCTAGAGAGTTTTGTGCCCAACATTCACCAACAGAAGTGATACTGATGGGAACGTTGTTGTACTTATCCAAAGCACTGTTTATAGCAAACACAGCTGCGTCTCTCTTCTTCTGAAGTCTTTCTAGCGATGCCTTCTCCTTGGCCTCAACAGCTGCCTTCTTTTTTTCCAACAGTTCTTGGGCTTTCCTTGTTTTGGTCTCATACTCTTTTTCTTGATCTTCAAGCTCATGAAACCTTCTCTTCAAGGACCTCTCAAGCCCATGAAAATGCTCCTCAAGTTCCTTCCACTTCAGATTAAGTGTTACTGCACGCTGGCTTTCAAGTTCAGCAAACGCCTTCTGAAGCTGCTGAATCTTGGACGATGTAGAGTCCATGAGCGAAGCAACTGACCGGGTATCCTCCATCATAAAAGATCTAAAGAAGGTGGAAAAATTTAAATATGAAATAAGAAAGTCTTGAACAAATAAAAACTAGCACGATAACAAATGATTAAACATGAGTCACATGAGTAGTATAAAAAAACAAACTTAAGATTCCAACATTAGAGGGGGCAAACATCTCAATACTGCATAACAATCACACACACATATGTCAAAACTACATGATATTCACTTTATCATATTGAAGAATAAAAGATCGACACAGATAAAAATTCAGACACAAAAAAAAAGGTTACCAATTCAAACAAGTCCAATCTCCAAGCTGCGAGTAGAGCTCCAAGATATCCCAATTCCCAAACGACAAACAACTACAAACCAAAAAAAAAAATCATCAAGATCAGGGGAACAAAAATCAGTCAAGACTATCGCTTATTTAGGAGTCCAGTGACAAATTCACTCGTCCAAGATTATAAAAAAAAGGACCAGACTGGTGAACAAAACTGTACAAGTCACAGAGGACGACTATGTAAGAAAATGGGGCTATTTTGACATGAAGAAGGGCGACGGCTGCAAGCGAGTAAAGACAAAAGAAGAAGAAACCGGATAAAATTCTACCGATTCATGAAAAAATCATATTCCTAGTGTTAGCCACAGAGACAACTCATCCTCAAGAAATAATCCGACGAATTCATACAAAAAACTAAGCTGAAACCATACAAAAATCAGCAAGCAGACAGATTAAGTAAACAGTAGATGGTGAAATGGGAGAGGATAAGCTAGCTGATTCAATAAATTCTGTGATGTCCCCACACAATCCATCACCCAAGCGATCATCGAGAGTAAAATTCAAAGTCTTAGCAGAAATTTTTTCCCCCAAAAGCGAGCTATTCTTGGACAAAATCAGCAAACCCTAGCTACAGTAGATACAAATACGAGCACGAAAGAGGAGCAAGCAAAAGACAATACACCTCTAGAGAAAGAGAAAAAAAGAAACTTTACCCAGAAAATCAGACGAAGCAATCCCAAAAAGAAGAGATCAAAAAACTTCAAGAAGCACCGGAAGATGGTAGATCCATCTTGAGCGATCGAGAATTTTCGGGTAGGCGAGAGAAGAGGAAAGTGAAATCCCTAAAGGCAGCGAGGAAGGAAAGAGGAAAGTCGAAGGGAGGCAAAAGCAAAATGATTTATAACAGACACTTTCTTCGTTGGCTTTGTTTTTTTTTTTTTTTTACTAGTAAGTGGAGGAGGCACGTGAGAGAGAGAGAGTGGTGTGGTGGCTCGTTCTCTGTAACATCCCGATCCTCGTTAGGATCGGCGGGACGGACCGTAGACGGGAATGGGAAGAAATTTCGTTGGATAAAAATCAAGAATCTGCACCATGGTCCGAAGTAAGGGCTAAGTCAGAACAAGAAAGGACTTCGCCGAATATTGGAGAGAAAGGCTGGAAAAAGATGGAAAATAATTAGAAGCTCGGGAAGCTGGAACGAGCTGGATGATCGAAGTTAAGTAGCTGGGAAAGCTAACTAGAAGCTCGACTTAGCTAGACTTAGCTCAGTACAGCTGGACGAAGTGCTGAGCATCTGGGATAGCTGGACGTTGGGTTGCTAAGCTGACCGGTGAGTAAAGCTAGCTGGCTGGTAAGTGAAGCTGGTTAGTGAAGCTAGCTGGCCAGGTGGCTAGGTTCCTCGGCACGGAACCGACCACATGTTCCAAGTGTGCGGAACGGTTGAAGAAGCGAAAGGATATGACCGATAACGAAGAGGCATGATATCCGTTCGCTTGATAAACGGTTAAGGGAGCGAAAAATCTATAAATAGGATTTCTCGGTCATTTCTCGAGGGCATCGAGAACACGGGGATTTTCCCAAAGAAAGTCAGAAAAGAATCGAGAGAGAAGGAGAACAGCCGAGAGAAAAAGAGGAAGAATCGGACGTTTCTCGGCGATAGTCGAGTATCGCGGCCGATTGTCGGAACGCGTGGAAGAAAACTCTCGGGAGAAAGCTTGATCGTGGAGAGTGCCTCGACGATGGAGACTCCCGCGACAAAGGATTGGGAAAAACCCACCAGTTCTCAGAAACGAACGGCAAAGGTGCGTAAAAAGACCAGAATTGGCCGGCGAATCCGCGACTATCGGTCCGCCGAGAATGTCTAAGGATCGGCCGGAAACTTCTCGGTCAAATCTCTCTTACTCTCGGGTCATTTCTTAATTCTGCGCGATGTCCCGAGAGATATTGTCGATGCCGGTTATCCATGCGATAACGTGACTAAGGCCGACGGCCGTTTCTCGGCTTGTCTCGGCTTAAGTCACCGGCAGACGCAACAGTTCGCGAGCGGTTATGAGTGACTCGCATCATTTCCGGCTACGACCGAGAGAAATCTCTAAGTATCACGAATACTCTGAGTAACGAAGAAAACTAAGGGAAAATGTTAGGATTTGGGGAAAAACATGTGCAATTGTCGGTCCATTCATGTAATCAAAGGCTATTTCCGCATCTAAGTAAATATAGTTTTACTTACGCCTCTTTGGTTTCAGGAAAAGAAGGGGATCGTGGGAAGGATCGGGCTTAGGCGCGTGAGACGGTTGGCTGGGATGGATGAGTGGCGTGATAGTCTGGATAGTTTAGGATCGAACACTTGTAATAGCCTATAGTGCAAAATTCATAAGTTGTATCGAATCCTTTGGCTGCTTAATAAAATCCAAATTATTTCTTTAAAAACTTGTGCATATTAACTCTATCTTGTGAATCTCAGAATGACTAAGTTAACAAACCTCGTTTAAAGAATAGATCCTAAAAACGGACTGAATGGCTCGGAAATACTTAGTGATTTCGAGCGGGAACGACCTCTCGGACTTAGGGTTCGAGATGGGGTGTTTCATTCTCCACCATCCGGCTCGACAAGAGGAACGGGAGTGGCTCGACAAGAGGAACGGGAGTGGCTCGAGTCAAGATGTTGGAGTGTCCTTTAAAAGATTAAAATGCTTTGTCACGTGAGTTTGTCTGAAGCTACCGGGAACTTGACTTCCTTGTAATTTACTCTTTACCCTTTATTTTCCTCTTCGTATAAATGGTATCTTCACCCTCTATGTTATTTTTGTGTGTGTAAATTGTAACGATAGTAAACCCTTTAACAACAAAAATTATAATGATAGTTTAACTTAGCAAGTATTTATACAGTTATAGAAATAAAACATTTAGTTTCCTCTTCAGTTTTTTATGCTATAAAACATTTTGTCAATCAACTTTGAGACCTTTGCAAATTCATGATGATAAAGTTGATGACCGGATGGATTCTCGGTAGGGTTCTAGACTCATGGCACAAGGTCGGCTTTGATGCCAATTTGGGCCCTCCAAATATATTAGTTATGGAGGCCAATTTTGTGTATGATGATGGTAAAAATTAATGGGTATTATAGTGATAGTGACTAGATTCAAACTTAAAAAAAAAAAAAAAAATTGATAAAAAAGATGGCACAAACATGATTTGGGTTTGGAGCCCCTTCAAATGTCAGGGCCGGGTCGTGAAGCTCATTCCAAAGAAATGTTGACCAGGAACGTTGACAAAAACACGTCACTAAATCAACCATTTCTTATCTTGCTCTCTCTCGTGATATTATTATTCTACTTTAGCATAAATCATTTTTATTTACACGGGATAAAAAAACCGACTCTACACATACGTCTTTAGTCTTTTTACTCTTTACACCGATTATCTCTTTTCGCAATACATGGATTTACGACATATATTTCACATTAACAACTTTATTCGTAACACAACAACTTTATTCGTAACACATGAAATTACGATTCATGGTTATATACTTGTAAGAATAAAATTGCATCTTCGACCAAAAAATATAATAATAATAAAATTGCATCTATAGTCAACAAAATATGTATTATCTGGTAATCAAACTTTAAATTTACAGTTAAGGAGGACGGGGGAGGGTAATTTGACCATATGCATTTCTATTAAAATAATAATTAAAAAAAATATTGTAAAATTAGCTTACTGACCGGAGTAACATTTGTTTGTGGTGGTGGCATAATGATAATAAATGGGGTTGGTTCGCTTGTACAAACTCTATAAACTAATATTTGATTCATTTATAGTTCGTTAAATTAATATTTTTTGTCAGTCGCAAAATTAGTTTTTCAATCAAATAATATATCTATAAATTAATAATCACTATAAATTAATAATTTTTTATAAAATATTATGGTCCCAACGTTATTAGATTCAAACTTCTTTTAAGACGGAGATATATTCTTTAAATCAGAATATAAAAAAAATTAACTCCAGATAATGGGAGATATTATTCTACGGTTAATTAAAAAAAAACATTTGCTCAAAATCAAACTAATCCATGATCTTTTAGGTCTAAATGCCATTTTTTCCATAATGTATTTAATCTTTCTATCCTAATTTGTTTCTTTATTTTTATTTTTTCATCAGTCCAACATTTCTATATTTAATAAAAAATTAAAATATATTTTTATTTTTCCACATACATGATTTTTTCTTTTTAACCGTGTTTGTTTTTGCTTCTTATAATTTTATTTTAACCATTTTAGGTTCCTACTTAAAGATAAAAATATTTAGTACATACTAAATATTTTTTGAATTTTTTATATTTGGACAAATATATAACTCAACTTTTTTAATATATTTAACAGTTTATATAATACATAATTTAGATTTTTATTACACATTATTTTGTTGACTCCTATAAAAATTGTGGCTCCACCACTCATGTCTACAATAGTATAAAAAATTGAACTCATGAACAAACACTAGAACGAGAGGTTTCCAACGCATATAGTCTTTAGGAATTATCTTTTTAACACCCTTGTTGACTAATAAATTTGGTGCACCTCTTTTTTTTCCACAATTTGTTTATGTACTTTTGACATACAGTGTACACAATACAAACATATAATATAATATAGGGATATATACAGATCATAATGAATTGCTTTATTTGTTAGGGATGTCATATTTTACTGATAGTTTTGGTCCAGACCATTGCAAATATGAATATCCAGAATTGTTTAATCGGATTATAAAAAAGAATACTAAATTTGGAAGATAATATAATTTGTCCATCTCTAACAGAAACAATATGATGTTGAAAAGTCAAAAAGCAAAAGAAAGAAGAATTTAACGCGCAAATACCGATATTTGGTTTGGGTCATCGCGTTCACATCAGAGTTTCTTTGCCCCGTTCTTCACGAAGTTTGATTCTTCCACAAAACGTTCCAAGTCTCGAGTCAACGACACAACAGACAGACGACTCCACTCCTTTTTTTTTTTTTTCCATTTTCCATTTTTCATATTTATTATATCTTTGTAATCAAAGAGTAGTCCTTTCATCATTCACGCTTTTCTTACTTCTTTCATAAAACACTTGACAACAGATGCGAATTTCCTCTTCTTCTTCTTCTTCGTCATTCTGCTCAACACACATGAACAGGAGCAGCACGACCAAGACCAAAGCTCCCGTTTTGTACTTCTGATTTTCATATATTCGTGAGTTCCTCAGAATCTCCCCCCAAGATTTTTTGTGAATTATCATCAGTTTTTGTGTAAGTCAACTCGTTCTAAGATCGCTTATCTTCTTGCTTCTATGGCGAATTCCCAAGTTGATTTGTTGCTATTATAATTTCTGCTTCTGTGATTTTGCTTCCAGGATTTTGATGCTCATCGGAAGGAACCCTAGATTCTTGTTCTGTAGTTTATAGCCCCGCCTATAGCGATTTTACCCTTTTTTGGTGGATTTTGGGGGATATGATGGTGACTAGGTTAGTTTTTGCGATTTTCCTCGGGAACTGTTTCTGGTTGCTGCTTCTGTGTAGCTCGATCGATGCAAATGAGGCCAACGTAAATTGCCTGAGGAACATAAAATCCCAAGTCAAGGATCCAAATGGTTATTTATTGAGCTGGGTATTTGGCAACAGTACTCCAGGTTATATATGCAAGTTCAGTGGTGTGTCTTGCTGGCATGATGATGAGAACAGGGTTTTGAGCATTAAGCTTGGCGGTTTTGGTCTCAGGGGAGAGTTTCCTCATGGGATTAAGGAATGTTCTGATTTGACAGGTCTAGAGCTTTCTAGAAACAACTTCTCTGGACCTTTGCCACCCAACATTTCCTCCTTGATTCCTTCTGTTACAATTCTGGACCTTTCCGAGAACAGATTCTCTGGTGAAATCCCTGTCAGTATCTCAAACATGAGCTATCTCAACGCTCTTTTGCTTCAAGGTAACCAGTTCACGGGTAGTCTTCCTCCGCAGCTAGTGCTTCTGGGACGGCTCAATAAGTTCTCTGTGGCCAACAATCGTCTCAGTGGTCCTATCCCAACTTTCAACAAAACCACCTTGAAAATCACAGAAAATGAATTTGCTAATAACCTGGATCTGTGTGGTGACCCTCTAGATCCATGTAAGAGCTCCACTAGTTCTCGTGGTAAAATTGTTGTTATAGCGGCGGTTGGTGGATTGACTGTGGCAGCATTAGTCGTTGGGGTTGTTTTGTTCTTCTACTTCCGTAGAATGGCTGTTGTTCGGAAGAAGAAGGATGATCCTGAAGAAAACAGATGGGCAAAGAGCTTGAAAGGACAGAAAGGCGTTAAGGTAAAAAAAAAAAACCTCATTGATTATTAACACGCATACCGATTTGAAGTTAAGTTGTTATGTTCTGAGTTTGTAATATATGTTTGGTTTTTGTGTGTGTTTCAGGTTTTCATGTTTAAGAAGTCGGTTTCAAAGATGAAGTTAAGGGATCTCATGAAGGCAACAGAGGAATTCAAGAAAGACAATATCATTGGAAAAGGAAGATTAGGAACTATGTACAAAGGGGTGCTCGAAGACGGGACTCCGCTGATGATAAAGAGGCTGCAGGATTCTCAACGCTCTGAGAAAGAGCTTGATTCAGAGATGAAGACTCTGGGATCTGTAAAGCACAGAAACTTGGTCCCTCTCTTGGGGTATTGTACTGCGAAGAAGGAGAGGCTTCTGATATACGAGTACATGCCAAACGGTTACCTTTATGATCAGTTACATCCCGCAGATGAAGAATCCTTCAAGCCCATGGACTGGCCTTCAAGGCTGAAAATCGCGGTTGGGGCGGCAAAAGGACTGGCGTGGCTTCACCACAGCTGCAACCCGAGGATCATCCATCGCAACATAAGCTCGAAAAGCATATTGTTGACCGCAGAATTCGAGCCCAAGATCTCGGATTTCGGTCTAGCTAGGCTGATGAACCCAATCGATACCCATTTGAGCACATTCGTCAATGGGGAGTTTGGGGACTTCGGTTATGTTGCTCCCGAGTATTCAAGAACCATGGTGGCAACTCCGAAAGGAGACGTCTACAGCTTCGGGGTCGTGCTTCTAGAGCTAGTAACGGGACAAAAAGCAACGGGTGTGACAAGAGGGTCTGAAGAAGACGCCGAGGAAGAAGGCTTCAAGGGTAACCTTGTGGAATGGATCACAAAGCTATCTAGTGAATCAAAACTGCAGGAAGCGATTGACAGGTCCTTAATTGGGAAGGGCGTGGATGATGAGATCTTCAAAGTGCTCAAAGTAGCATGCAACTGTGTTCTACCGGAAATAGCAAAGCAGAGGCCTACCATGTTTGAAGTGTACCAGCTTCTGAGGGCCATTGGAGAGAACTACAACTTCACCACCGACGATGAAATCTTAGTTCCCTCCGAATCAGGAGAAGCCGATTTCATCGAAGAGCTCATAGTTCGCTGATTAAGAGGAAGGGTAAGACTTTCTGAAACGAACATCTTTAGTCCTAGCAGTCCCAAGATATACATATGTATAAGTAAGTACTGTTTTTCTTTTATTTTTGGTTTCTCCTCGTCGATGGTGTGGTTGTAATGTGAAATATTGTTAGATGCACTCTCTCTTATTACTAAACTGAGGTTTGGGTATTTCAGTAGAGTCACACTGGTTTGGTGCATCTTTGCAGTTTTTCAATTTTTTGCAGCAATTTTTTAATTTGGTTGAAAATATTTACATTCGTAGCCCACATTTTCGAATTGTTATTTAACAGATTCGTATTACCATACTACATCCCTTTTTAGTGATCCTTAAACTAAAGGATAAATTTTGGTTCGATTAGAATTATAATGGTTCAGTTAATCGCGGTTGAACCATTACTCTCATGCTTTCATCTCCCCAACTAATAATTAATAAAAAGTTTTGGAAAAAAGAAAGGTAAAAGCAAAAGAAATGTTCGCTGAGAACCAAAGAGAGAGTGCTTATAAAACGAGAACGTAAATGTCAAAGAGGAACAGTCGAAGCTCCTAAGTCAATGGAGCAAATCAACCAATGGCTGTCCTTTGAATGATTCACCGGTTTCTCTTCAGACTTCCTCATTTTCACAATCCGAGAAAGCTTCTCGCTTCCTTCTTCGTCCAATTCCCTTTTATAAATTTGGGGAAAAATGAAGTCGAATTCACCGAGATCCATCCCCGTCGTCTCCACCTTCGCCTCGCCGTTTGACGTAACTCCGGCGTCCTCCGTCGCTGATTCAACCCGGAAGCCCCTGAGCTTGTGGCCCGGTATGTACCACTCGCCGGTCACCATCGCTCTCTGGGAGGCCAGGTCCAAGATCTTCGAGTCGCTTCTCGACCCTCCCAAAGACGCGCCTCCTCAGAGCGAGCTTCTCACAAGGACGCCGTCGCATAGCCGAACTAAGATTTTCTACCCTTTCTCCACTGATTACATTCTCCGCGAGCAGTACAGAGATCCCTGGAACGAGGTCCGCATCGGAATTTTGCTCGAAGACCTTGATGCTTTAGCCGGCACTATCTCCGTCAAGGTATGTTTGAGGCTGTATCGAACCTCTGTTATGTGTTGATTTCGGTACCTTGGTGTTGCTCCGATCGCAGTTTCCTTCACTGGGTTCGTGATTGATCAAATTTGGTGCCCAGTTTTTGTGCATCAAATAAGGATTTTGATGCATTTTTTGGATGAATTTAGTTGTATACTGTGATTTTCTGGTAGTATACAATGGTGAAATTTGATTGTAGTTTGGTCACTCAGGTTTTAACTTGGGTTGGTGATGTTATCTTCTATTTGCTATCATTTGCCACAATCTGAAGATCTGTGTACATTTTGTGATTCAGCACTGCTCTGATGATGATAGCACAACGAGGCCACTGTTGCTCGTTACAGCTTCTGTTGATAAGATTGTCTTAAAGAAGCCCATTAGTGTCGACATTGATCTCAAGATTGTTGCTTGTGTCATTTGGGTTGGCCGCTCATCTATCGAGATTCAACTCGAAGTTATGCAACCCGACCTCGGTATGTACATATTGTCTACAAATTCAATTTCAACCATGTCCCGAAACTCAAAAAGTTACACGTGCTTCTGTTTTGTTGTTGTTGGTTTCAGAAGATGTCAATGCTTCTTCAGATTCAGTTGCGCTAACTGCCAACTTCATTTTTGTGGCGCGCGACTCTAAGACTGGTAAGGCTGCTCCTATCAACCGGCTTTCTCCAGAAACTGAGCTCGAAAAGCTTCTATTTGAGGAAGCCGAGGCTAGGAATAACCTGAGGAAGAAGAAGAGGGGAGGTGAGAGAAGGGAATTCGATCACGGGGAGTATAAGAAGCTGGAGGCATTGTTGGCTGAAGGAAGGATCTTCTCTGACATGCCAGCTCTTGCAGACAGAAACAGCATTCTTCTGAAAGACACCCGTCTCGAGAATTCGCTAATATGCCAACCGCAGCAGAGGAACATCCATGGCAGGATCTTTGGAGGGTTTTTGATGCACAGAGCATTTGAGTTGGCCTTCTCCACAGCTTATACATTTGCGGGTCTAGTGCCCTACTTCTTAGAAGTTGATCACGTCGATTTCCTAAGACCAGTCTGTCTCCATATCACTTCTTACTATCCTCTTCCTGTTCACATTCTCCCTCTGTATATAATAACTATTGCTGAATGGACTTGCGTGACAGGTGGACGTCGGGGATTTCTTACGTTTCAAATCATGTGTGCTTTACACTCAACTGGATAAACCGGATTGTCCGCTCATCAATATCGAAGTTGTTGCTCATGTTACAAGCCCAGAGATACGTTCCAGTGAGGTAAAACACCGAACTTGATGATGGGAGCTTTCTTAAACAGTCGTTTCAAGTTGAATTTGTTCATCTGATTCCTTAGACAAGATACATCATTATGCCAATTTCTCGAACCATATCAAATTTGAAGCTCTTGGTCTGAGGTCTCTTTCTCTGTTACATATGATGTAGGTTTCAAATACTTTCTACTTTAAGTTCACTGTACGACCAGAGGCAAAGGCCAGAAACAATGGGTTTAAGCTTCGAAATGTAGTTCCTGCCACAGAGGAAGAAGCTCGTCATATCCTCGAGCGCATGGATGCAGAAGCTTTGAACTCAAGCAAACAACAAGGGTAGAGATTATTTACAGTAATGGCTACGTGTTTGTGTTATAAAAGACTTTGCTTATCAGGCCCTACCTCTGACCAGTGACCACAAATTTATTAGAGATGTAGACGCATTTCTACTGTACCTAAACGAATTGCTAATATAATCCAAGATTTGGCTTCATTGATTTGTGGATGCTTAATTGTAGCCGCCACTGACTTAAAACAAATGGATCAACGAAGACGAAGATTCAATGCTACAGCCAATGCTACATAAGACAATAAGTTGACCTAGACGAGGTAGTTAACGGAAGAAAAACTATAAAATCTAGGCTTGTCTTGGGAGAAAAGAGTTTCAAGTTTAAAAACTACCAATAGAAATGACTTAAAATCCATACATCTAATGCTACATCAAGCGAAACAGCGAGTTACAGATTGCAAGGTCCCTTGATTTTATAGGTACATCTCAGTCTCGAGATAACAGAAAAATGAAGGCTTCCTAATCAGCAAGTTTGTTGATCTACTTCACCACAATTTTAAATCTTACGATGGGAATCGGTCTCCCACTTCGTTACATACTTTGTCTAGAATGGACAGGAAATCTCTCACAATCATGAAAATTCTCAATATGTGACCTTCCTTGGAAGAATCTCCATGGAATTGCTCTGTGACCTCTTCCAATGCACAGACCGTTGAACTCTCTTGTGTTTTGATCGTCTGAATCTCCTCTTCAGCAGTTTCCAGGAATCGGGCCATCTTCTCCTCGAACTTCAGCCATTGATCTCCGCTAGATCCACTCTCCTCGCTCAGCAGCAGAAGCTCCCCGATGTTCTTGATTCCATGATAAAGCTTCGAGACATCGCTTCTTAGAACACCATACTCAATGTCTGCCGATTTCTTCACATTGGCAAGCTCGGAATTCAGATTTCTGATGCGGTCTAAAGCTCTCACAGTGCCTTCTGATTTAATCATTTCTTGGACAACGAAATGCAAGAGACTGCTTCTTCCATCTAATCCCTTGACCTCAACAAGCTTGAGGAGCGTGTCAAGTTTGGAAGCATGAGCATCACCGCAGCGGTTTGTTCTGACATTCATCTTGTTTCCCGTCTTCAATATAGCTTCCACAAGTTTCGAGAACATTCTATTATTCCTTAGTTCTTCACAAGCAGCCTGCGAAAGCAGATAGGCTTATAAGACATAAGTTTACAACATTAGACGCATATATGTAAATCCGCTCTCTTCAGCATCAATATTTTTACCTGTATAACAGCAAATGATCTTCTGAGGTGTTCGATCTCGGAGTGGAAATTAGCCACAGAGAGCAATGCATCAACCCGTTTGAACACGAAAGGCACATGAAGCAATTCCTTAAGAAATCTCTCAGCTGGACCAAGCTTGATGATCACTGAACCATCACTATAACTCTTCAACTTCCTCTGTTCTTCTATACTAGGTGCCAATCTCGATAAACACTCAAGAAGTTCGGCTCCAAGTGCATCACAGTCACCTGAATCGATAACTCCAAGAATACAAATCAATAACATTACAAAAAGGAACGGGTAAATAAATTAAAAACATTTAACAGGAGATTACCTTCAATAAGAGCTTTGCAAACATCCTTTGTGGTTAAGCTAAGTAGTTGAAGCAGAGTAGCAATGTTGTGAGCCTTTCTCGGATCTAAAACTTTGCTTTCTTGATTTTGGATCGGGAGATCATAGCTTAGACCTCTCTGTTTTATGTTGGGGTTTGACGAGTTTGCAATGAACAGAGTCTCTACCATCTCTTTGTTCAATCTGCCACACAGTCACAGAAACAGATTTCATCAAACTAATATAAGAAAACAGACGCAGAGAGAAAGAAGAGAGCTTTCACTTCTCTTACTTGATAGAGCTCGATCTAAGACTATCCCAGGCAGTTTTCTGAGAAGAACCTTGCCGGAGTTTATCCCAATGCAGCTGTTTCGAAGGTAGCTCCGAAAAAGATGGTTTTTCCCCATCATTTTGAACCACAAAAGACTGTGATGGTGGGACAAGAGGAGGTGGTCTCGACGGAGGAGGAGGAGCTGCTGCTGCTACTTGGCTCTGTTGATTCAAAATTCGAGAACAAGATTCACCAATGTTGATAGCAAAATCTCTTCTTGATGAGGCGGAATCAGAGGAGAGCAATACCGACTTCACATTCCGACTAAAGTCGTTCCAAATCGGCGGCGAACTATCGAAAAACTTCCGGAATAATCCGTCGGGCGAAGTAGAAACTGAAGAGTGGAGAGAAGAAAGCGGCGTTCTTATGATACCTCCTCTGTCCGGTGAGGTAGAAGCTGAAGAAATACGAGGAAACCCCAAATTTTGATTCCAGAAGCTAAACATTCTTAGAGAAGACGACCCATTTCCGTTGTTTTTCCTTACTCGTAGTCTCTCCGGCGACGGAGAGTGAAGGTTTTGATCAGAAGAGACATCCGATAATCTAGGGTTTGGGTGCTGTTGAACCGGGGACATAGTCATGGAGAATGACCTTGCCGGAGAAACCCAGCCGGAGGAGGAGGAGCAGGAGGAGGAGCCAGTGCTGTACGGACCCTCCGGCTCGAACCCAGAACGGGACGGACTTGAGTTCCCGGAACCAGCCAAAGAAGCCAGAGGTGAGAAGAACTCGTCTTCTTCCTCTTCGTCGTTTTCCTCAGAGTGAAAAGCACCTTCATAGCTCGGCTGGAAGCTACGAGGTGGTAATGGAGGGAGCGGCCGAATCTCCGGCGAGTCAGGCTTCACGAAACTCGTTATAACACGGTCAGGTTCCTCGGCACCGAGGTATAAAACCTCCGAGGTAGGGGTAGAAGCAGACACAGAGAAGTTGTTGGTGGTAATGTGTCTCGGTTCATCATATCCATGGCTACTAGCAGCACTACTGCTGTTAGTGTCCTTGAAATGACGGTTTTGCCCTCGCCACCGGCCGTAGAGAAACAAGGCGACGCCGATGGCTGTAGCGACGACGAGCACGGCGGAGATAGCCGGGACAAGAAGTTTAGGGGAAGTGGAACGTGGTTTAGGAGAGCGGGGGAGGACGAGGGCGGAGATGTTGGCCGGGAAAGTGGGGAAGCCGGCGAACATTGTCGGAGGCGGCGGCGGAGGAGGAGCGGAGGACTCGAGAGGGAAGAAAGGGGAACTTATGGGGGAAAGAGGAGTAGGTAGAGCTGCTGCGTCGCCGTCGTCGTAGAGGTGACGACGGCCGAGACTGAGGACGGAGGCGCAGGATAGAGGGGAGGGTGCGCATGATAGCAGGAAGAAGATGGAGAAGGAACAACAAAAGGTCTGCATTCTTCTGGGTTTCTGCAAAGTCTCTCTCTGTCTGTTCACACTCGCTCTACCAGAGGAAAGAAGTTAATGGCTCTATTATGGCTGTCCTTGGGGACCTACGAGTCATAATAATACACACACTGCAACACATTTTACTTTCACCAAAGCAGCTGTATATTTATTTATTACTAGGTGTTACCCGTGATGGGTTAAATTTTAATATTTTAAAAAGCATTGAATATTGAAAATTTGTGGACCATAATTTGTTTCTCTATTGGTTAGAAAGTTGGAAGAATATTTCAATAATATAATATTAATATTTTCAAATATACTAGTTTTATTATTGTATAATTTAATTTTATGTTTTGAAAAAGATTAAACCAAATATAAAATGAGGTATCTTCATTTGAGAATTAAATTGAGCACTGGGGAGAGTGGAGATATCACTATCATACCTTCCGTTGATCCTTTAGTGCTTTTTTTTTTTTCTTGATTAATTGAATCCTTTTTATGTCAAAATAAGGTTACATTTGTTTGTTTGTTTTTTTTTTTGGATTTCGATATTGGGTTGTTGGATCTTCGGTCAGCTAGAGTTATGTTTCTTGACAATGATTTTGTAGAAACTATGTGGCTCGTATGATAGCACGTTACTATTTTATCTATACAAAAGTTTAGGGATAAATAAATACAATTCAAAATCAGCTATACGAATTTTTGTATTCAAATATATATATTTAGTGAATCCAGGAAAAGACTGTATATGAGATATGCAATAATGACTTGAACTCTGAAGTTACCCGTCTTTCAAAAGAATCTTTTTTGACTTTTTCTGCACCACCCTCTCAATTACTCACTTTATTTCTTTTTCATGGAAAACATCAATGAATTGTACAGTACTACTATTTGGCATTTTAAACATATTTAAAAGCCCATTTCTTTTTTTTTCAAAAGCCCAATTCTTTTGCGCACAACTATTCTCTTAGCCAACCCAAAGTCACGAGATGAAGATGTGCGCAAAAGAATAGTTGGCTAAATAATAACCCAAGAGTTACACTTAACTGAGAGAGTAGATCACTATTCAGTTTCATACCTCTTCTCTAGCTATTTCCCCTGCTTGAACATATATCCTTGTGTCCTTTAAGAGGATTTGCAATTGTCATTAACACTCTTTGCTATCTTTTCATTTGTATTATCATCAACAAGGCTCTGATGAGTGATTACTGCTTCATCAACATATGGTGTTTTCCACTTTTGGACCTATTGGTAGTATCTGCACACGAGACTGTAACAAAAGCAAGTAGAAACAATAACGCTGATCATCTTTGAAATGAAATCTCTTTTGTTGAGTACTAGAAAACGCACAAGTTGAGGTTGTAACCAGTAACCTTACCACTTTGTCATCTGAGTTGTGAATCATTTTTGTCTAGCTAGTAACCACTTCATCCATGTGGACAAACAATACCTTGCCATGTATTCCGGCAAATCCACCTAAAAACCCATCGCAGATGAAAATAACATATAATTAAGAAACATATCAACTATAGGAGAACAAAATAAACAAGAACAGGCAGGAAACTCACACTGGTCCATGTTGCAGAAAACCCATCAGTAGCTAGCAACCAACTTCGACTTATTTGATGCAGACCTATAAGCTCATCATCAATGAGATCATCATCATCGACAGCTCTCTTCTTTTTCTTCTTTCTTCTCTTCTTCCCCTTCTTGTGCCTCTTTCTAGAAACACGGCTTCTACCATCAGAGTCAGATTCGCTTTCTTCAGAGATTACGTTATGACTTATCAAAGAGTGGTCACTAGACCTGCGGAACTCAATCCCATTTTCTCTAAATAGAGTCTCCCATGAATCTGGAGTCTGGCATTCCTCGGATAACCTGAAGTGAATAGTCCACGAAATTAGTCCGAGTATTTTTATCACCTCTGTGTGTTTCATCTTCGAAAGCTCTCTCAGAAGTAGAGAAAAGCTTCTGCCGTTTTCCAAACCTCTGCAGACATCTGCCATGGTTTCTTTCAACATTCCCCCCTCATCACTGACGTTCTCATCAAGTACAAGCCGTTGTAGCTGGCGACCTTGGTTGATAGTAGAATTCAGCAGCAGCAGCTCATCAATAGATTCTGTGTCAGCATATCTTGAAAGAACAACCTCGAGCCAACAAGACGAGTCACCAATATCCCAGGATTCAATTCTTGGATTGAAAAAGTTGCCAAGCAATTCAAGAAATTGACACAAGTCACTTTCTTCGAGGGTAATTAGGAGATGCTGAGTTAAGGAGGAGAAAGACTCCTCCGTAAGAAAGTCCTCCACAGCATCCCACACATCATTCATATCTTCTTCATACATGAAACGGATAAAGAGATCCAGAAAGAATTTGGTGTCCAGGGACAGAATCTGACCATCTTTGAGTGATTCAGCAAACTCGTTGGATGACCAGAATTCAGGGACATTGTCCAGAAAATTCTCAATGGTTCGTTGGACGTCCAGATCAAGAAGGTAATGAGGCTTCGTAGCAACAACCGCAGGCGATTGCCCGTGTTTGCCCCGCCACTCAAGCTCCTCCCAACAAACATCCCGGTTTGCAAATGCAAACTGCGCCAACGCTCTTGCGCCTCTTTTGTGATCAGACCCACCATCAAAAGCAAACTCAGAAAACCACTGTAGTATACGCTTCGGATCCCCTGCATATTTCAAAACTCAACAACATGAAGCATATATAATCGCAAGATAATATAACAAGCAAAAATCAACCAGACTTCACCTTCAAAGAATTTCTCGAGTATATAACTTCTTTTGGCTAACACGGATCCAAATTTCCTCGGCCTTTTTTCGAACATCATTTGCAGGAGCTGAGATACAAGCTGCATCTTTCTGGGCTTTGATCTCAGTAACCTCATGAAAATATTGAGTTGCCTTCTAGGGGATATAGAAACAGTAGACAGGGCACTACAAAGCCAAAGTCTAGCTTCTGATCTCGCTCCACGAGTCACCAATGATTGAACGTGAGAGCCCAACTTGTTCAACAGAGGCAAAATCACATCGATGTTGCTACTGTTGTGCGCATCATCGTTCCACTTGGGTTCAGACAAGAGCAAATTCACCATCTTGGTAGATATTCTCACTTTGATCTAACAACAACACAATAATGGGTTTAAAGAGAAAGCAACATAAAGCATGAGAAAGCTGCAACTGGAGGTTCCTCCAAGTTAAGGATTAGAGACTATATTTGAATCGCTACGCGCGTGAGAGAGCAATGCCCAGATATATAAGTTGCATTGAATCAGAGTGAAGAAAGAAAAACCAATTAATAAAAATCAGAACTTTAAAGCCCTAAATCATTCCAGATAACGGAACCGAAAGATTGACATCGGAGAATCTCTAGAATAGGGTTTGAGATAGGAGAAAGAAGAGTACCAACTTTTTAGTTCCTCGTCGGGGGCCGCGAGAACTGAAAAGGGAGAAAAATTCATGCCATCAAAGTGTGTTTTACATATGACCGAACTGCTTCTGTTTCGCTATTTTCCGCAAAGGCTAGACGGTTCTTTTGGATTGGTTCGAGCCACCGGCTCCAATTAAATTTATTAAAATACAACTGATATCTTCGGCCTTATTACTCTACTACAGAACGTATTCGAACCGTATAATTTGTACTAATTTTTTTGGTAAGTTTTTTCATATAAATAAATAATTAAATAGAATTTTTTTGACTAATCTCGCTGACATGGTTCTAAAGAACGTTTGAGATTAAATTCGATTGAAAACAAAGGGTGGTTCAAAACTCCGCACACTACATATTCCGCCAAAAGACAAAACTTTGTTCTGTTTAAAACACTACTAAAGATCAAATTCATAGAAGATGATAAAGAGATCATAGTTGATAAAGGGAGAGAGAGATCACTGATGAAGCCACCATTTTTACTCGTCGTCTTCATCCTCATTATCATCCCCGCCATCACCAGCAGAGTTCAAAGCCTTCACTCGCTGGATCAGACTAGCCTTCCTCTCATCATAAGTCAGTTTCTTCGGGTTGTACCTATTATCATTATCCAAAATTAAATTGTCAGACTTTTTTGACAAAGCAAATCACCACAATGCCTTGATACTACTGAATCCATCTGTCATGATTTCTACCTCTTGTGCTCCTTAGGAGCCTCTTTGTCCGATTTCTTGACTGATGGATCAGCCCTATTTGCTGCGTGTACATTCTTGTACATCTCTTCCATGTTTTCTGGTGCAAGATCCTTCTTCAAGTAGTCGCTGAAATGACTCTGATACTTCTCTGGCTCATCCTCCATCAACAGCTGCACATAGTAGTGCGATTGGACATGGTCAAGGACATCTCGCAAACAATTAAGAAATCAACTGCATCTAGAAATGTTGTCAAAGACGAATTACCCTCATGTAATCAACGACATGACCGCCGAAAATGTATTTCCGGTGAACTTCAGCATCAAGGTTCTTCCCTTCCTTGTTGAACCCAGCAAACCGCTTGTCACTGTGTGGGATGTCAAGCCCACCATCCAAAGCACCCTAAATAAAGAAAAACATAAATTCCACTCATTTAATCAAACCCCCACTATAACAAAACAATTGATTAATCTAAGATATAAAAACACTATTTAAATATGAATTGTCTAAGCTCACACGGTCAACTGAATTTTAACATATTGTATATAGGTGAAAAACAAAAATGTTTACAAAAGTACCTTGAGGGCACCGAACACACGGTATCCGGTTGTGGTCATGACAAGTCCAACATCGAGAAGAGCACGGAATGGCCTTCTGGTGTCAGTTGGCTCAACAGAGTAGTCTTCTCCAGTGGCCTGTATGAGAATAAAAATGCTTTATCAGTTATTAACTAATCCAGACAGGAAAGAAGCAGCACAAAACAAAAGTAATAAACGCAATCAATGACTTATACCTCAGCATTGCCCTCGTACTCAGCATCCATCTCAAGCATCTTAAGGACACGGCGAGCCAAGAGGAGGCCAGTACAATAAGCTGGAATAGAGAAAATGAGATTCGTAAGCATACATGTACCATTGTAAAAATGAGAGAAGATTATCAGGCAGTTAAAAGGGTTAATTCTTTACCTGCAGCATAATTTGTAAGACCCGCTTTAAGGCCATAACGAGGCAGCTCATGCGCATAGGCAGATGCAAGAACAATGTCACCAGTGATAGTGGCAGACACTATCTGAGCAATTATGTCCTTGTTGGTCTATTACAGGCAAAAGGTCAAGAATCAAAATTGAGCCCCAACAGAAAACAGGACTGACATGGATAAAACGATGCGGAGAAGTCAACAATACTTACAAATCTCACGACATAGCGATACTTAGGGGTGTTATACTTGTTCTTGTCCTGGTTGATGAGACGGATCCTTGCACGGTAATCGGTCTTTCCCTCTTAGAAAACATACCCACCAGATAATCAATTTTCTTCTTTAGACAGGATTAGAACCGAAACAGAGAAGATACGTAGTATAGTCTAATAAGATAACATACCACGCCTTCTCCTGAACTTCACTTGATATCTCTTGAAGTAGGCCTGCTTCTTTTCGGATTTTACGAACACCTAAATTAAAGCAGTGGAGAGCAATAAGGATCAATCAAAATAAGCTTGCACTGTTGAAAACTGATCAAATACAAGAAGTAATCGAGAGAAAATCAGCAAGTCCCATCATGTTAATACTCAAACAAGCGATACACAGAGCCACCGATAACAGTTGATTCGCAGATCTATGAATCCAGATTAGCTAGAGGTGATAATCAATCCAGGAACTAGCTCAAAATCAAGAGAAAACTCGAAGCAGGGGATGATTAGCAGTGAAAGAAGAAGTACTCACCATGGCTGGATGATCAGTGGCCGCCGAACAATCGTAAAATCAACGGTCAGGATTCGCTTACGGTATGATGCTAGGGTTGCTTGGGAAATATTAAACTAACGGGACGATGACGCAGCAGGAAAAGAAAAAAAAATAGATAAAGAGTAATTTTGGGCCGAACAAAAATGAAAAATAACTGTTCTACAAAAAATATGTTTTCACCCACGTCTAGCTCAGGAAAAGCCCAATCTGCCAACTGCATTAAATTTTTTAATGCTATGGTAAAAGCTCAATATGTTTGTTTCACCAATGTGGCTAAGAGTAAATTTTGATAAACAAATCATTTTCCGTGTTCTTTCTATTAGATCGGATTCTAGCTAAACAATCATAGTCGTTTTGATTGAGTGCTTACACGACGAAAATTTAGAACCCCGTTTTATATTATTCGGAGAAATCCCATCGCGAATCTGCATCCATAGTCACCATTACGTGCAATTAGTAAGATATCCAAACTACTAATTAAGTTGCGTACTTCTCAAATTGTGTTATGATTTGAGTAAGATAAACAAACTAAAAATTCCATCACCTTTTGACGTGACATGTTAATGATTTTCAATATGAGAAAGTTTCTATTATTTGTGAGTAAATAGAAATATGTAAGCTAGGATTCAAATTGTTGACGTCTACATTAATTTTAAAGGGAAAATTTGCCATGGGGAACATAGTAGTGTCAAGTCTCAAACTCATCGGAAATTCTCTGGTTTTCTGGTTTGAATTTCACACTTTTACGGACCAGTAAGAAAATACCGATGGGTGAGAGAGATTTGGAGACAGACAAGTCATCTCTTTACCCTACAAAATGTCATAGCCATCTCTCTGCATATGGCAATGTGCTCCATCCCACGAGAAAAACGGTTCAATGGTTAGAACTTGACGACCTTGGAATCACCCAATCCTCGACTGTGTTCGGTTCTGTAATCATTTGATATAGGTAATGTCTTGTTTGCTGAAGCCAGTATCTGTAATGGTTTAGTCCAGCTCAACAAACGACAAGGGCGAATACAATACACACATTAAAAGCATTCGAAAGAAAGTGATACCGGTTTCACCTTGTGAGGCAGTTTACCCCACACATCCCCACCATAATACATCATTGGCCTTTCTGTAAAATTAGACAAATACAAGTTCAAGGTGGAAACATAGGGTATATCATACTTCCAGGAACAAACAAGTAATCATATTACCAGACAATCAGAAAGATTTAAGCTTATATAAAACAAATTTTCTCAAGAGTCTTAAAACTCACCAGACAAATCAACAGTAGGGTCATTGTATAGATGCATTGCAGCTGCCCAACCTAAAATCAGAATAGTAAAGTGCTTGAAAATGTGACACGCACACACACACACACACAAAAGATGACACTAGAACTCTGCTAGGATCATGAACTGGAACTTCCTTTCTTTCTTACCCAAGAATCAAAGAACAATTTAGAAACCTAAATCAAAGATATAGTAACCAGGGATGAATTCTCTAGAGCACCCTAACTCTCCCAAGTCGCCCAAGGTCCCAAACCACACCCAATTACTCGACCCCTTCCCACAATCTTAAGCCCTTGTATTAATGTTGATCCCACTCGCAATTCACATGCTTATGTGGCATGAGTATTCGATGCTACTCTTACCATAATATGATTAAAGACTTAATTTAGAATACATACGATCACTCAGAAGCTGATAAGCTTCACTCCTAGAGCAACCCTCTGGAATGATAATCCTTGGAGAAGAGGTTTCCTTGTGGAAACCAACAGCAACAGGCTGACTTCTTTCGCCCTCGTTGCCAAGGGACCTTCCTGTTCGATCCAATTTACTCTTACGTAAGCCAAGAAAACAACCACACACACCACACACACACACACACATGCCTTATAACAATATAAGTACAAGCAAAAGTGGTTGAAGCTTCTAATAAATGCTAGAAAATGGCTGAAATGGGTTCCTTTTTACATGCAAGAGAGAATGAAATGGCTCCGGATTTTTTAATACAAAATTATTACAAAATTTGAATTACAGGTTGGGCAATTGATTATTTCAAACGGTTATTGAGGTTATCAATTACTCACAAAGCATCTGCTTACAGATATCCCATGCTAGCACAAGCGGACTAGTGTCTCTACAATGAGATAAGCTCGCTTCCTCTAAATTTGCCAGTAACCCAAAGAATCAGATACTATCTGGACCCCAAATTTATCAATAGAAGCAAACAAAGAAGAGAGAAGAAGCTACGGACCTCTTGATCTCCTCCGGATGGAAGAACGGTTCCTACGAGGCAGAGGAGAAATCTCAAAGGAAGCCGAGAAATCAAAATCAGTGGAAAGAAAAGGAGAGATTACACTACCTTTGGTTAGGTGGAGTGTATCGTTTGGGTGCGGAGCTCGGGTCCACCATAGAGGAGTTAGGGTTCTGCATCTCCCGTGGAGATCTGTGTCAACAACTCTCTCTACATCTCTGCGCCGAGCTCGTAGAAAAGGGTCTTCTGGTCTCGAGTCTATAATAATCCTCACGCGCTAATCCTTCAGCGCGTGTTTTGTAAAACATTGTATAAAAAGTTCATTAAAATAAAGTTAATATTAACTAAAAATTATCCTTTTCCGGGCGGAGTTCGAGTCCTACTGAACGACAAACAACAAAATATCCAGAGTTTTTGTTTTTTTTTTTGTATAAGATTTTAGCTTTTAAATTTAATAAATTAGTTGGCCAATAGTCTCATTCAATTATACAAAGTTGTCAAAACTAGCCGTTGCCAATTCTTTCTTTTTTCGAAACAGCCGCTCCATTGGATGAATCTTCTTCTTTCCTTCTCTTCTCTCTCTCTCTCTCTCTTTCACTCAGCTCAGCTCTACATTTCTGATATCAATCTCTCTCTCAGCTGACCAAGCCTCATGGCGACCTGTATCAGAAAAGGATCATCCAATTCGGAGCCAAAACTTCAACCTCGCGCCAGATCTCCTCTCTCCGAGAATCTTTCTCCAGCTACCTTCCCAAGATCTCCTCTCTCCTTCATCTCACCTCAGAGCTTGTCTCCGTTGAAGTGGAACTCCGGTCTATTATCGCCTAATCTCGTAGCTCCCACTGTTCTTCACGATGGCGATGATGATGATTCCAAAGAGGACGATGAAATGAGTATTTCATCGGTTTCAGACGCCGCAGGAGGCAACGAATTATTCTCCGATTACGATATCGAAGACGGCGAGGAAGAGGCGGCGGCGGTTGGGAGACGTTACGACGAAGAAGAAGTGTTCGGGCATAAGCCCAGCTCGAAATTGAACAGAGGAATGCTGGAGGATAAGAATCTGAGGATTGAAGTTCCGTTTGGGAACAGAAGAGTCACAGACGGTGAATTGGGTCTCCGGAAACTCGCCCTGAAGAATTCAACTCCGGGTAGTTGTCTCCGCGAGGAACGGCCGCATACTCTGAGCTCCAAGGTACCACCATTTGGGCTCACTGAAGTTTTGAGTGACTAATTTTAGACATACGCTAAACCGAGGATTAAATGTTTTGTCTTAGGGCTCGGCGTATTGGGACGCTGAAGATATTGGAACCCCAAGTGCACCACCTATAACGGAAATTGGACAAGAAGATAACAGCTTGGAAATAGAAAAAGAAGTTGAGCAGATTGAGGTTGAGATTTGCAGAGATGCAGAAGTTGAGAGTAATCAAGGAAACTTTGGTGGCATAGCTCGTGATATGAGTTCTCATTTGTATAGAGATGCAGAATTTGGGGAAAGGTAGTGCCGATTTTTAACGAGCTTTCTATTTTGTTTAGCGGACCAGTCTTGATGTGTTTTGTAACCATGGTTTGGTGTAGTGTTAGGGACACTAAAACTGTAGAAGATGCGCAAATCCAAGAAATCAGCTCCGATGAACTACATTGCCGTAGTATCAGGTTAGCTACTTAATTTTCTTCCAAATTTAGAATGAAATAAGAATTGTTGAACTATATTATGGCTTATATTAAATGTTGTCATTTCTTTTTCCAATTTTCCGTTGACAGTGGTCAATATGCTTGGCAAAGTCTGTTGGCATATGATGCTTGCGTAAGACTATGTTTGTATGCATGGTCAAAGGGTTCTTCTGAGGCACCTGAGTTTCTGCGTGATGAGTGTCGTCTTCTTCGAGGTGCATTTGGGTAGGACGTGTGTTTCTTTGTGGTTTCTGAGATATAATCTTTGTCTTATTTTGAGTTTTTGAAACCAGTCCTTTCTATATATATGTGTTGTTATAGTTTGCATAAGTTTCTCTTGCAACCTCGGGGTGTTCGATCAACTGAAGAAAGCAAAAATGTGAAACCAGAGCAAAAGCCATCCTTGAAGACTAAAAGCGTGGTCAGAAAGTTAAGGGTGGAAGGTAAACTATTCTTTTCCTCATGAGCTAAAACTTGGATACAAAAATAAAGTTCTGTAGCTGCCTGATATGAATCATACATTATTAATACCTCTTCCATTTTGATTGTTTTAGTAAAGAGACTTCGATTGATACCACAGCGCAAACTTAGAGGCATAGATTCGCTGCGGAGTTTAATGAACATGCCAATGGGGGCAGAGTATTGCCGACAAGTTTCATCGCTTGTGAAGACTGGGATGACTTCTATTAAACTGGCTACACTTTCAGCAGTTTCAGAAGGTTTGTTCAACCGTTTTGTCTAGACCGGTTCATTGTGCTTAATATTGGCCCATCTATTTGTTTGACATGACTTTTCTTGTGATTCTACCTGCAGAACAATTCTCCTGCTACCTTCAGATGAAGAGCACAGCAGAAGGAGATCAAAATGAGCAAGGATCTTCTGTTTGTTTGCAACCAGGAACTGGAAGTTACCATGTCTTGTAAGCCCTTTTCTTTCTCTTGAAATTCAATAAAATGTGTGTTCTTAGATTTTAACAAAATACGTATGCAAGTGGTTGTTTGAGAAATTTTTGAATATACCTACCTGTAATTATGCCAAAGTCTTTAATAAATGAAACTTTCATGGAAAGTTCCAGAATTTAGTTTTACAGTTTTCCGAGTATAGCGAGTTTTACTCACAACTCCTCCTTCAGCTTTCCTGATCCAGAAGGAGACGCTCTTCTGATAGAAGTTCAAGATAAGAAGAAATCAGTTCAAGGAAAAGTAACGATTCCAATGGCATCCTTAACCGACAATCCGGTAAATATGCCTTTAGGTTCCATTTTTCTTCTGAGAATATGTTAGAGTGGTTTGGAAAATTAGATATATTGAATAAAACTCTACATTTGTTCAGAATGATAATGTTAGATGGTGGCCAATATACCATGGTGAACAAGACTGTGTTGGCAAGATCCAGCTCTTTATTGGTAGCACGACCACATCCGATGAAGACTGTCACATAAAGGTCTGTTTTTTTCTCCAACAATCCTCAGATTATCTATGTCTTTTAATATGTGAGATAATGCCCCCAATAATGTTTTGCATTTTTGTCTGTTACAGAGTGCACCTGTTGTGGAGACACTAGCATACGATTTGCTACTAGAAGCTGCTACACGTGCCCAAAAGTTTCATTCTCAAAACTTAGGACTGAATGGATCTTGGAAATGGCTGTTAAGCGAATTTGCAGAATATTATGGAGTTTCCGATTCATATACCAAGTTGAGGTACTCATAGAAATATTTAGTTAAGACTGCGTTGTATCTATTATATCAACACCTGTTAACTCATATATATTGCGCCGAACTTTGCAGATATCTCTCACATGTAATGAATGTGGCAACTCCAACAAAAACTTGCTTACTACTTGTGCATGAGTTACTTGTGCCTATCCTAAGGGCTCGAAGTGAGAGGAGTTTGACCAGACAGGAGGTAATTTCCCCCGTTCTTTGGCAAATTGAAATATCTGATCTTATCTCACCAAAATCAATGTCTTGGATTCGAGTTGTCACACTTTAGTTTGAAATCTGTGCGTTTGATTATCATCGTTGCTCCATGGGGATAGTTGTTGACGACATGTTCTACGCTTGCAGAAAAGCATCTTGATGGATTGTGAAATAGAGATAGAAAAACTCTTGGCAAATGTTTTTGAGAACTACAAGTCCTTAGATGAAAACTGCCCTTCAGGGTTGGCAGAAATAGATGGTCCGATGCAAGAGTCAGCTTCAATAGCACTTTCTCCAGCTGTACAGGTTTTTACCCTCCTCCATGATATATTGTCCCTTGAAGCACAAGAAATTTTGAAGAATTACCTTCAGGTAGGCCATTAAAATGTTTGTGTCAATATATACACACCTGGCTCATTCGTGAGAAGAACCTTCTGGATTTCTCCATTTTATGAGATATCACGACTATGTGGTTCACGATTTTCTTGTCTAATGGAAAACCTACTGCAGACAGCAGCAAAGAAGCGGTGTAGGAAACACATGGTTGAAACCGATGAGTATGTCTCCTGCAACTCTGAAGGTTTCCTTTTGGATTCTGTCACAATCTCTACAGCCTACCTGAAAATGAAGAATCTTTGTCTGAACATAAGTAACGAAATAGCGACCGATATAAAGATCACCAATGAGCATGTATTCCCAAGGTATACAATCCGAACAAAGAACTTACATTTGTCATCTAGTTTTCATCTTGAGATAATCTCCTAGTCTTAATATTGATTTGGTCTAATTTTCTCATTCCTTGCCTATCATTCAAGCTCAATCGACCTATCAAATATAGCCGCTGCCGTATACAGTACTCAGCTATGTAACCGGCTCAGGTTATTTCTGTCAGCAGTACCACCATCCTGCCCACTCCCTCATGTCAATGAGCTTCTGATAGCTGTTTCCGATTTTGAAAGAAACCTGGATTCATGGGGCATCAGGTTTGACATTAGCTTTTTTGGAATCAAAATATGATGGGCACTCATTGATTCTCTTTAACCGTTTATTTTATGTTTATCAGTCCAGTACAAGGTGGTATAGACTCTAGGGGGTTATTCCACAACTACATAATGGTTTGGATACATGATATGGAACTTAGGCTACTTGACCGATGCAGAGCGGAAAAGGTATCATCCTAATCAACTTTGGGGTTGATCCTTAAAATAACAAACCTATCATTTGACTGCAATAGTAAGCACCGGATGGCTTGTTTTTGGCAGGTTCCCTGGTCTGGTGTAATAACAAGCCACTCAACATCACCGTTTGCTGAGGACATGTATGAGAGAATAAAAGATTCTCTTGTAGAGTATGAAGTGGTTATTAGTCGATGGCCACAATACACATTGATCTTGGAAAATGTAAGCTACTAAGTTATATGAGTGATAACTTTGCAGCTTACTGGAGTAATTATCAAGACTAACTTGGGTCCACTCTATTATGTCATGTACTCTTTTGGAAGACTGCTTCAACGGTGGAGAGAGCCATTGTTAAATCGCTGGAGAAACAATACAACGACATACTAACTCCTTTAAAAGACAGCATTCCAAAGAGGCTAAATATGCATGTCCAGAAGCTGACAAGAAGGCAATCATCAGCTCTCTACTCCGTTCCAACTCAAGTAAGAGCCACCTACAGACCGTGTTCAGTAGAAAGTATTTACATTTTTGACTTATAAAGATGTGAGCTTAACATCATTATCTCTTGTTGAGTAGAAAGTAAGAGCCACCTACAGACCGTGTTCAGTAGAAAGTATTTACATTTTTGACTTATAAAGATGTGAGCTTAACATCATTATCTCTTGTTGAGTAGAAAGTAAGAGCTACCTACAGACCGTGTTCAGTAGAAAGTATTTACATTTTTGACTTATAAAGATGTGAGCTTAACATCATTATCTCTTGTTGAATGCAGCTGGGAACTTTCGTCAACACCATAAAGAGAATTCTTGATGTTCTACATCACAGAGTTGAGGATATCTTGAGACAATGGGCATCGTGTCTTCCTGTTGTTGAAGACAAGAAGTCACTCTTTGGGGAGCAGATGAATGCAATCACGGTCTTGCTCAGGACAAAATACAGAAACTACATGCAGGCCGCGGTTGATAAACTTGTTAGCAACGTGAGTTCTTTAACGCCTCGCATGATCTGCCAGCATTTGAATCCATGCTTGTTTTAACAATATCTCTGCGTGTGTGGATGTTTCAGACGCAATCAAACAAAAGCACTAGGCTGAAGAGAATCTTAGAGGAGATAAAAGAAAATGAGAGAGAAGCCGAAGTCCGTGAACGTATGAAGATGATATGCTCACAAATCACTGATTCAATCTCAAATCTGCACGATGTCTTCACAAGCCAGATATTTGTGGCTTCGTGCCGCCTCTTCTGGGATAGAATGGCACAGGTGATTTTCATACATCACATATACTTACAGACTCTGTTATATAAATGATTCTTTGATCCTGAGGTTTGTTCACATCCCAGGTGGTCTTGAAGTTTCTTGAGGGAAGAAAAGAGAATGAAGTAGGCTACAAAGGCTCTTACTATGCTCTTGGGGTAATAAAAAAATAAAAATTTAGCACTACACCATAAATTGACAATGTGTGTTTGGGGTTGAAATTGAGCTGTGATAAAAAAAATGTGTGCAGATAGTGGAGGACACGTTCGCGTCAGAGATGCAGAGGCTGCAAGGGAACTCGCTACAAGAGAAGGATATGGAAGCTCCTCGCTCGGTGATTGAAGCACGTTCCATTCTCTCTAGAGACACTACCAATCACTCTTCTTACTTCTATGTCTAGTTCCAATACATATATTCACTCTATTCGATTCATTTGTTTTGATATATTATCGTATATATATAAACTTTCTACATAGCAAACTTTTAATATACAAGGTGTATCCATCCCATTGATCCGAGCTAGCATCTTTTTATATACACTAGTAGCACTACAATGTGCTTATGGATATAATAAGATGGCTACAAAGTAACCAACACAGTCGCATTGAAAACCTTCGCAGTTGTAAATATGCAAGTTGGTGTTTATTCCCAAGCCGGACAACAAAATTGGAATAAATTGAATTACCAAAATTGAATTAAGTTGGCTCATTTTTTCCAACGGAGAGAAAAACCCATCTTCCTCGGGAAGCTTCTCGTCTTCAATACTTTAAAACTGAGAGGATCCACTGTTCACTGGACGATTTCAAAGTTTTATAGCGAAAGGAGCCGAGGCTGACGAGCAACTGTAGAAGCAGTAGAAGATCAACATGAGAACGAAATCGTTTCCGGTTAGGACTTGGCATAGGTCTTCGCTCAAGTCTCCCGATCCCTATCCATCCCATGCATCCCTTCCGGTAACGCTATTTTCTCCCTTCGTTTCTGTTTCTCTATCGGAATAATCTCCTTAGAATCGAAAAACCAGAGGTTGTGATTTCCTGATGCAGCGACATGACTGATTTTGACTCGTCTGGTATAATCAAAGCTTGGTAGTTTCGTTAGCTTTACCGGTTCTTTATTTGGTTTCTGAACTAAAACTGATACGCGTCTGATTCGCGAATCTTCACTATTTGATGAATTCGAAACTATTTTGCTTTCTAAGTTCGGGTGGTCCTTCCTTGTTGATCCCTCCTGGCTGCTAGCTTCAGTTGCAGTTGTTTTGTGGATGTATTTGTGTGGTTGCAGAGTTTGAATTTAGAATCTTAAGTGTGAACGATGTAATTTTTCATCATTTCCTGTCACAGGATGAAGCTTATGAAAGATTTGGCTCTGGGGTGAGCACCACACACTGTGATCCGCAGTGTGATAGCGCTGATGCCGATGTTGAGATTGTTCCAGATACTTTCGATGAGAGATATGTGCCACACAAGAAGCGCCATTGTCTTGGGACAAGTGACACTGGTAGAGGAGGATCCCAGCCGCTGAACTTAGATGCTTGTATTTTGTGTGAAATTTCAGACAAGTGGGTATCACGTTGTTCTGGGTTTGGCTGTCTTCTCTCATTTCACGGAAAGTGTTTGAATGCCGAGTTGGATAGTAGTGATGATCTTGCAAGTTCGTATTGTCCGTATTGCTGGTTCAAAATTCTAGCTCTGAAACACAAATCGGTGAGAGAGAAGGCCGTTGGGGCGGAAAAGGCAGTCTCCAAGTATGTAGACAAAGAGATGAAAAGCAGGATTGAGGTAAAGGAGAGTGTTCTCAAAAGTCAAGAGGATGCAATCTTATCTGGTGATGGAAATAGAAATCAAGATCATTCAACGGACAGTACAGACATTGTAAGTGATCAAGAGTTACAAGGAGAGAAGGATGCCTGTTCATCAAAAGAGGAACAAATGCAAGTTGAGAAGGATTCTGATAAATCAAGAGGTGAGAAGACGCCATTGATTGAGCAAACCGATCAACCAGAAGAGGATAAAGAGATGTTAGAAGCGCGCACTGATAAATCAGGAGACATGATAGAAGATAAAGTGATAGACGAGGTTGAAGCATCAGAAGACGAAGAGAGGGTAGATACAGAAAAATTTCAAGACGCTGAGGATGACAAGGACGACGAAACAGCTAAAGATCGAATCAATACAGGTGCAAGGGAAATGGGAGATATTTCACCGTTTTTGTCTATGCAAGAATCGTTTTCAGGAAAAGAACAACAGAATGAGAAGCGAAGAAGAAGAAGACAGTTAATATTGAACGATATTGATAGTGAAATATCATCAAATGAATCAACTAACGAACGAAATGGAGAAGATGTAAACGAGCAGATTACTTCATCGGCTCAAGTAGTAACCTCACCGTCAGGGAAGATGAAGAACCAGCAGAGAAAACATAGCGCAACAACCAAAGTGGCTAAGTCAAAGACAGTGAGGTGTGTTACTTTTTCTTCATTTACGTGAACATGAAAATTATCTTATCTCATTTCCACACTAAGTGTTGAGAGTTGCCTCATGGATTTGCAGGGACATTTCGTTTTTCAAGAAGGATCAGAGAAGGAGGCTATTTTGGACGTCCGAAGAAGAAGAAATGCTGAAGGTATAATTCATTTGGTTTCTCTCATGAATTGGGTAAGAGTTGTTGTTGACATGTGTTGGCTCAGGTGGGAGTGGAGAAATTTGCAGCAGAAGCAAACAAGAACATGCCATGGAGGAAAATTCTGGAGATGGGAGAGAAGGTGTTCCACGAAACACGTACTCCGTCTGATCTCAAGGACAAATGGAGGAACATGATAAGATTAGGGGAAAAAACGAACAACACAGAACACTAATCCTGGTATGTATGAAAAGTGAAAACCCTACAGTTAGTGTGACTCATATAGGAGATGAAGTCAGACTTAGTGAAGAAGAAATGGGAGTTGATATGTATGGACAAAATTACCTCATAAACAAGTACTGAATTCCACTTTAAGGCCTCCTAGTCCTGTGTTCTTGAATGCCACTCTTTCCCGACAGATGAAGTTTGACATTTAAACAAATGCTCGTGTGCCAGGTTCTGAAGAAAGTTAAATTTAGAATCCTCTTTCAAATTAGCAATTTATCATAGTTGGTTTTCTATTCGGTTTTTGCCGCTAATCATGGTTCTAAAAACAATGCTTGTCTTTCGGTGCATCTTTCGACATAGGCAAAAAGAAAGTAGAAAGTAATAGATTTAGACTTCAGAGAATAACATTTGCAACTTCGGGGCTTAACAGCCATAAAGAAAACTTATTTATTAGGCGTATACATCATCAAAGTGCGTCTCTGCCTGTTTTTTTTAGGAAGAAAGAAATAAAATATAAGGGAGCATTTATGTGTGTGGTTTAGATGAGAGTGCCGGTCGGGATTAAGGCGTCCTTGATAACGGTTACAATTCCGCTCTTAATGAAATATCCTTCAGTCTCTCTCGCTGCCTCTTGCACATTGTCGCTGTTTATGATCTGTGCCAAGTTCAGACCAAACCCTTTTTCAAGACCAGAGCAAGTATGAACAAAGTAGATATGTGTATAAGAACTTGGAAAGTGTGTTCCAAATGTAAAACCTAACCTTGACATTGTCACCGATACGTGCGTTTTTGTCAATGATGGCTCTTTTGATGTGCGAGTTTTTCCCGATACCTATGGGTACACTCCCTTTGGCCGTTAGGAGGCTCTTTTCCGAAGCAGTCTTAAGGCAAAAATTCAATAATAAAAGAAGCCATCGTCATCAAAAATGTTGGTATTATCAGAATAGTTTATCAAGTGGATCGCAAGACAGACGGGGCTTCTGCATTTACCTCGTAATAGTCTGCTCCCATTAATAACGAATCTTCAATAATAGCACCTTCGGATATGCAGGAACGGAGTCCAACCACGGAGTGGTGAATTTTGCAGTTCTGCATCCAGTCATAAGATTTTGGTGATTTAGTGTGATGTAAAGCATATCGAAGAGGAGCCATTTGATTTTACCTTGATAACGCAGCCCTCTCCGATGACACTGTCCGTGACATCAGCATCAAGCATCTTAGACGGTGGCAAATAACGTGGCTGGGTGTAGATCGGAGCAGAGCGATCATAGAAACTGCATCAAGAATTTAAAAAAGTTAAGACATCATTCAAATACTAGTGTATATATTCCACTGGTAATGTAATGTGGTTGCTATACCTGAAATCAGGTACTGGTTTTTTGGTGATTCCGAGATTTGCGTTATAGAATGCCTCTATAGTACCGATGTCTTCCCAGTAGCCATCATATAGGTAAGCTTGCACCTGCAAAACGTCATCAAAATTTAGCGGGTTTTGCTTCTGCATAGCTTCATCAGCTACAAGAAGCTGTTGTATCGGAGAGCAAACAAAAGGGCAACAGAGGATACTTGTATAACAATCAGAATACAAACTACATGTACACAAAGCACTCACCCTCAGTCCAAGGGAAGTGGCACCAGGAATGACTTCACTTCCAAAGTCATTAGCTCCAGGAAACTTGTTCCGCAGTAATTCTAGCATCACATCTTTGCTAACAACATAAATACCCATACTAGCGATGTAAGGCATCTCCTTGGCTCTCTTATCATCAAGACCTAGAATTGTTGTATCAACCTAGAAGCCAGGAAATCAAAAGTTTATCAACAAGGTGGGTTGCAAACCTTAATGATGAACCAGAGAACTAGCGTAAGGTTTTTTATTTTATTTTTTACCTTCATGGCCTTTAGTTGCTCCCCCTTTGGTTTTTCGGCAAATTCAACTATGCGTCCTTCCTCATCGATCTTCATCAGCCCAAAAGCAGTGGCTCGTTCCTCGTCCATTGGTAGTGCAGCTACTGTGATATCAGCATCAGTCTCTCTGTGTGCTTGAATGAACTTCTCATAGTCCATTCGATACAAATGATCCCCAGCAAGAATCAGATACTCAAGAACATTGTGCTCCTCGAACAACCACAGGTACTGCCTCACCGCATCAGCTGTCCCCTACACAACCACACAGGTTACAGGGACACATGTAAAAGTGCCACAGGCCACGGCATTAGTAAACAAAACGGTATATCAAACACGAAAATCCTTCACTGTTTACCTGGAACCAGTTGGGGTTTTCTGGACTTTGTTGAGCGGCAAGGACTTCAACAAAGCCTTCATTCTTGTAACCTCCCATGTTAGTCGCATACGCTCGTGAAAGATGGCGGTTTAGAGACGCGGAATTGAACTGTGTAAGGACATAGATTTTGTTTATGTTGCTGTTCAGACAGTTGCTCACAGGAATATCAATGAGCCTATAGTTTGCACCAAGAGGAACAGCTGGTTTCGCTCTCTTTTTAGTAAGAGGATAGAGACGAGTTCCAGCACCACCTCCTAAGATGATCCCCAAAACACTCTGCCATGGAACAATACCATTACAATATTAGCTGCAAAGACCAGTTTCTAGGGTTTATTCAAGTGACAAGATCATCATATCGATTGCGCATTATCCAGATAACCACAATCAAAATCACTAATTCCTCATATTCGAGGATGCTCGATATTAATAAGCATTCCTCAAAGCTGGAATAGTGTTCGTCCTCACTTAAGCAACATTCAGATCAGGGAGACGAGTAAAAACGATACTCACCCTGCTCGCATCAGGATCGAGTCAAGTCTGCGAATTCTGAGAATCCGAGACCGCCTTAGGAGACACGATCATCGGACTCCTCACTCGGCCACGAACAACGGATTCGCGGCGACGGGACACGGTGGCTCTGAGCGAAACCTTCTCGTCGGATAAACCTAGAGAGGAGGAGAAAGAAAGGATCCTCGTCGGAACCGCCTCCGTGACTATCCCGCCGGAGTCGGAGCTAGAAGCAGCAGGTACTTTTAGAACTCCGGTTGCAGCCATAGACGCCATTGCAGTATCTCTCTGAGTTTCTGAGAATGGATTTGGCTTACGATCAAATCTGGATTCGCTACAGGGATCATCAAAGGTTAAATAGCAGAATTGGAGTGGGAGTCGGACTCTGCTTTGTCTTGTTATTGTGGGAAAGCAAAAAGATGTAAATAAATATTATTTCTTTTTTAGTTTTGCGATGGGGTCTCGGGAACCGTTAGTTTTCGCCTAACTTGGAATGACGTTAAAGCCCCTTTCATGGGCGTTACGTCTTTTTTCGGCGGGTCGAGACAGCAATGGGTGCTTCAGGAATTTCAGGTTTATTGACAAATTATTTGAGAGCCGGAGTCAGAGAATGATTGGAAATGTGAAAATTCAAGATATCATATTCAAATTCGATTTGATATTCAAAACCAAACCAAAGATAAAGACAAAAATTAATTAAGTGAAAAATACGAAATTTTAAATTTGGATTGTATGAGCTTTTGCCAAAGTTTGGGCCTTATCAAACATAGTAACGGGCCTTATCAGACCCTGTGGGCCAATCTTGGGTCGGGTACTCACTCACCCGCCAATCAGTTCGACTGCGAGAAAGTAGAAACCATTGAACACTGAACAAAAGCTTTTGACGGGTTTCGGCTTCCGCCTCTTCTCCCCCAAACTCCAAAAATATGAAGCTCGTCAGGTAATTCTCTTCTCGTATTTATAAGATTCCTTGCATTCTTGAACTGACCTTGCTATTGATTAGGTTTTTGATGAAGCTGAACAACGAACCCGTATCGATCGAGCTGAAGAACGGTACTGTTGTACATGGCACCATCACTGGTACGCTTTGCTCTATTTTCCTTCCGATTCGCCCTTTCTTTCTCTATCGATTACTTGATCTCTAGGTCTTGATACTGAAATTCGTAATCCCCAATGTCTGATTCGATTCTTAGTTATATTCCCAATCCACTGGCCTAGTCATGCGTTAAGTTTTCGAGTTTAAGAGATTCCCTAAAACGAATGTTGTTTTGATGTTCCCTGCAGGTGTTGATGTGAGCATGAACACGCACTTAAAGACTGTTAAACTGACTCTGAAGGGGAAGAACCCTGTGACACTCGACCATCTAAGCTTGAGGGGTAACAATATCCGCTACTACATTCTTCCCGAGAACTTGAACCTTGAGACTTTCCTTGTAGAGGACACTCCAAGAGTTAAGCCCAAGAAGGCTGCTGCTACTGGTATGATTTTTACTCATCTGATTTGAGTATCTTCTTGATCATTCATTCATCTTGATCTGCTTCTTTTTTTTGTTCTATGGTTTTTACCAGGGAAGCCTGTTGGACGTGGCCGAGGACGCGGTCGTGGACGTGGTCGTGGCAGAGGTCGTTAGATGTATTTATTTTGCATACAACCTTTGTTAACTAAGGTCAGTGACTTTGTTTTGTAGAAGAAAAAAGAACCTTTGCTCTATCATTAATAGGGGAATGCTACCAAGTTATGCTTCTAGCAATTTATGCAAGGAAAAAAACACATTGTTGGCCAATTGCTATAATAGTACTCATACAAATGTTTAGTAGGCAATGCATAAAGAGTATCGTGTTATAAGAGCATGTAGAGGTAGCAGTAACGTGATTTGGCCTCTGAGCTTTATTCGTGTTACTAATTACTAAACGCATTGATTCTTGAGTCGTTACATTCATCAATGGTCACAAACTATGCTCTCTTCTCCATAAATCTTCCTCTGCGAACCCATTTCACATGATTGTGCAATTGGGTTCGTGATTGTAAACTGGTTCCCCTATATAGTTGTGGGGATGGCACGGGTTAGGAAAAGAGGAAGGCACACCGTATCCATGAGGCCACGGATAACAAGGCACGTCTTTTTTCTCCGGAGGTTTCTTATCATCTGTCTTGTCCCCACCTTTCTTATCGCCATCTTTTTTCCCTGCATCCTTCTTCTCATCTTGCTTCTTTGGAGGCTCGACTTTGCTCACGCTTACAAGCTCTGCAAATGCTACCTTCTTTCTGAGTTTTTTGGTGAGGGCGATCAGATCAACTTCAGTACCGGTTACCTCTATCTGGTTCCTGTGATCGCCTTTTATTTCCACGGCTGACACGCCTATAAACCATAGCATAAAACGTTAGATCCAACATAGGTTGGTTACTTTTTTTTTGTGAGAAGGTCTTCTTACCTTTAAACTGAACTGCTTTTGTCATTGCTTTTGCTCGGGTTTTGTCATCAGTCATAGTCACTCTTATCAGGATCTTTTGCTGCATTTGAAAAATGATTATCTTATAACGTCAATCAAAGAAGCCATATAAACACATACATACATCTATTGCTTGTTGTTGAGTACATATTACTTGCCTTCATCTTCTTGTTTGCTTGAGAAATTGCTTTGAATGTTTTCCTTTGATTTTCTGGGTCTGTTGTAGAATACAAGTCTGAAGAAATGTGTTTTCTATGGCGAAGTTTCTTCTGATCAATGAGTTGTTGTCGATAGTTAGGATTTCGTTTTCAATTCGTTATTAACAAAAGCATATAAAACCAGCTACTTGCTTATCCGTACAAGCTTTCTCACAATTCTTTGGCTAAAATATTTTAAAATCACATTTTTTTTGTACTTTGTTAAATTGGGGACCAAGGAACAAAGGAAGCGACGACGCTGTAACGAATTTTTGTTTATTATCATAAACATTTAACATTATCTGCTTGAGTAAGTAGTGTAGACAAAAATTGTGGGGTTTCGCTTGTTGTTGCTTAGAACTTGAATTAGTTTCCATCTATATTCTTAATAAACCAAATGAAAAACGACAGAAAAAATGATATAGTAAGCAATTATTGGATGATTGACTTGCATTGCGTAAGCTCTCAACCTTGGAACCAACTTTTCCGATTTTTAAAGTTTTCCAGGTTTCCATTATCAAACATGTCATCACAAGGGACCTAACAAGTTCCGATTTCCATCTTAGTTTTATGGCCCAATTTTATTTAAAACCTCAATCCATCAAATTAATCGGCCAAACGATTTTTTAGACCGATTATGCACTAATTCCATCGGATGACTGATGTCGAGCGGCTAGCCGGACGATTAATCGGCTAAGCGGCCAATAAGGACTTGGTTTTGGATTTAAGATATGGTAAAAATAAAATAAATTTAGTAACTAAAAATGTAAATTAATCTACCGTTCGAGTCATTATTATTAGGGGTGGGAAAAAAACCAAACCGAACCGAACCAACCCGAACCAACCGAATCCAAACCGACTCAAACCAAACCAAAGTTTATCCCAAAACATTTCGGTTAAGTTTTTTGTATAACCGAACCGAACCGAAGATTCAATGTGTTTATTTAATTAATAATATTCATGATACTAATTATTTTTAATCCTATTATTTAAGCACTCATCGATTCTCAAAACTGAAAAGAAAAATCTAAAAACTCACGGTTACACCTAAGCAGCTAAGTTTCATAAAGAAAACAAAAATTATTCATCTTATTTNGGGGGGGGGGGGGGGGGGGTTTCGCTTGTTGTTGCTTAGAACTTGGAATTCCAATTAGTTCTTTACATCTATATTCTTAATAAACCAAATGAAAAACGACAGAAAAATGATAAAGTAGTAAGCAATTATTGGATGATTGACTTGCATTGCGTAAGCTCTCAACCTTGGAACCAACTTTTCCGATTTTTAAAGTTTTTCCAGGTTTCCATTATCAAACATGTCATAACAAGTGACCTTACAAGTTCCGATTTCCTTCTTAGTTTTATGGCCCAATTTTATTTAAAACCTCAATCCATCAAATTAATAGATCGCCGCTTTTTGTAATTAATCGGTTCAAATAGGGATTAATCGGCCACACGATTTTTTAGACCGAGTATGCACTAATTCCATCGGATGACTGATGTCGAGCGGCTAGCCGGACGAGTAATCGGCTAAGCGGCCAATAAGGACTTGGTTTTGGATTTAAGATATGGTAAAAATAAAATAAACTAATTAATATTGTAGGCAGCTAGTCTTATATATATTTAGTTTACTTAAATGTATCTTTAGGATATAGTAACTAAACATGTAATTTAATCTACCGTTCGAGTCATTATGAAATTCTGTTTGGTTTAGGGTTGGAAATTTTTGGTTTGAATCGGTTTTCATGCCTACTCCTAATTCTAATCTTGTGCTGGATCACAATCTCTCTCATGCATTGCTTCGTCTTCATACTATACAGTTTGCGTATGTATAAAAGAGATGAGATATGTAGGAGAGGGATGTTGAAACCGTGGAGGTTTTGAGGAGCTAAATAAGGAAGTCATTTATTGGATACATATGGTATGGTTTACACACGTTTTTTTTTTTTTTTTTGGGAACTTCACAAAGCCATTTTTATCAACTTTGCCAATATTAAGATGTCAAATATAGAGACTCCTCCTTTATCGGTGTTCCATCAAAGAAACCTCACAATTTTTTCTTTCCCTCTTTCTCTCCTTGCTCTTTCTCTTGCCAAAACTCAAAAAAACTTCCATCTATTCTCCACTGGATCAAACAAACTGAATCTTTTGTCGTTCTAGTAATCATATAGGAAAGCATTAACGATCCCGCATAAGCCATTTTTTTCCCAATAGTGAAAAGGATCACCGTTCTGGCGAAATTCTTATGCAGAATATATATAGTTGCTGTAGAATTTTGCCATCGTTGAGCCAAGTCTTTGTCATTTTGAGTTTCTTTTAGGATATTAGGTCTTGATTCTAATAAAGATGTTATCTTTTCGAATGCCATCTATCGGAAGCCATCCCACGGCATCTGCAACTAAAATAACAGACACCACAAAGACCGTGGCACAACTCAAGTCCGCTGCAACGCCCACGCCTCATAGCACAGTCACGTGCGGTTACCAAGCCCACGTGGCAGGCTTCTTCCGAAACGTCACCGTTTTGTGGTCCAAGAATCTCATGAATCATTCCCTCACCGTCATGGTGTCGAGTTTAGACAACGACATGAACTATTGCTGCAAGATCGATCTCGTGAAGCCGTGGCAGTTCTGGAGCAAAAGAGGCTCAAAGTCATTCGACGTCGAGGGTAACTTCGTGGAGGTTTTCTGGGATCTCCGGTCGGCTAATTTGTCGGGTAACGGTAGCCCCGAGCCGGTGTCAGACTATTACGTGGCAGTAGTCTCCGATGATGAGGTTGTTTTATTGCTGGGAGATCTAAAGCAGAAAGCTTACAAGCGCACTAAGTCGAGTCCCGCGTTGGTGGAAGCTTTCATATATTTTAAAAAAGAGAGCATTTTTGGGAAGAAAACGTTTTCGACCCGAGCAAGATTCGACGAGCAGAGAAAAGACCATGAAGTGGTGGTGGAGAGCTCAAACGGCGGAGTGGCGGACGAGAAAGATCCGGAGATGTGGATAAGCGTGGACGGGATCGTGGTTGTGCACGTGAAGAATCTGCAGTGGAAATTTAGGGGGAATCAGATGGTGTTGGTGGACAGTACTCCCGTAATGGTGTACTACGATGTGCACGATTGGTTGTTTGGAAGTTCGGAGTCGACGGCGAGTTCAGGGTTGTTTGTGTTCAAGCCTGTGGCGGTTGGAGCGATGGTAGATGACGGCTTTAGCGACGCGGAGGAAGGAGACAGCGGAGGAGGGAGCAGTCCCTTGAGTCGGTACAATTCGGCATCGAGTGGCTATGGGCCATTGCATGACTTTTGTTTGTTTCTTTATGCTTGGAAACTTGAGTGACAAGTATATTTGTACCATAGCAATTTTTTAGTGCTTTCTAATTTGAATCTCTTTTGAAAAGTACTTAGTTGATAACCGGGATAATAGATGTGGGTCGAAAACTCATGCTAATCTCCGAAATTCACATAAAAAATAGATATTTGTGTGTTAGTTAAAACTTAAAAAATGTCTACAATAACCAAGAAGAATCACAAAAATCAGTTATGATTCTTCTTTTTAAAAGTTTTGAGAAGATAAATTGCATATGTGCACAGTTCATGATTTTCAATCACATATAAGATTTGGTGGATTGAAGTGTCATTGCTCTAACATGATGTAAGTTGAACTTTAAATCCTTCAAATGTAGAGCAATGTCAAAAAAAACAAAGTAGATAGAGATGGCAATAAAGTTCTACATATTTCTGCTTGGAAAACTCATTTGTAAAACCAATTGGATGTTTGCGCATATTTACATGTCTCCTAAGCATATACCATTATTGTTGTCATCATCGTTAATTTTGGAAAATAAATTTAAAAGCTAGTATGTCTTTAATTTAATACCTTTTCTTGGAAGCTCCTGTTTCGGATGTATTCTTCTTGGTGTATTTGTCGTGAGTCAATTTCTTGTATGCCGCTTCTTGCCGTTGGAGGTTTCCGTTTTGATTTTGCATGCAGCTTCTATCGGTTTCTTTTGCTGCTTCAATCGATTTTGGGCTGGAATTGTGGTTTTTTGGGGTGGCTTCAATCCCGTCAAGCTTCGGGTTATATTGGTGTTTGGTTTCGGCAGAAGCTTTGGTCGTTCGGTGTGGTCTCACAGCTTTGCAGATCGCGTGTTCGTGTAAAGATTCTGGGACAAATGTGAAGTGAGATGTGCTTTCTGTTAGTTTCCGCTTTTATCTAGATTCTCTTTAGATTGTTTCTTACTCTCTTTGTTTAATTGGTTCGGTTATTAGGTTTAATTATAATTTGTAGTTTTCTGTAACGTTTCCGTTCTTGACTTCCAACAATGTATTTCATCTTAGTATTTCTCTATAATCTTAATAAAATTCAGATGTTAAAAAAAAAAACTAATAAACAGTTTTACTAGTGAGACGAGTTCTAAAAAAATTAAAGGTTTTATTGGTTTTCTGAATGTTTCATATTGAGGTTTTATTGGTTTTCTGAATGTTTCATTTTGAGTTGGAAGGAAGTTATATTAAAGTCCAAAAGTTGAAAGTTTTAGTTAAAAGTTAAAACTAGGAACAGGAAATATGAAAGTTATTTATGGAAGGTACTATTCATATCAATGACGACTTCACATGCCCAGTGATTTATTGGTAAAAAGGGAAAGACCGAAAGTGTGTACAATTGTTTTAAAATTGGACACCCACTGCGTGTCAGTGTTACAGATTCATAAAAATATATTTTTGTGTAGACAGACGTATCTAACTTGCCAGATATTATTTTGTTCTTCCTTTCTTTTCCCTATAAAAAATAAAATATCTCCTCTTTATTTTAAGCAAAAGATATTTGTTCATGTGTGTGTGAAAAAAAAAAAAAAAAAAAAAAAAAGGGACAGAAGGAGATATTTTGGTTTTGAAAGGTCAAAGCAAAGACTACGTTGTGATAGGGCGAAAAGTATCTCAAGGGGGTGCTTTGAGAATCCACCAGAATCGGGAAAGAGCACATAAAAGGCGCTCACGTGTACATTCCACATCGCGAGTACCACTTTTTCCTTACAAGCGAGCGCGTGGCACAATTACACTCCTAAAATATCTGTGGGGTCCCCCGAGAAATGAGACTTTTTGCACTTTTTCCCCCAATTTTTATAGTTTTATCAGTTTTTGTCACATGCCTACATGTCCCTTTGAGGACAACCCACCCATTGTCTATCCATCCATCCATCTCTCTCTTTACCCTTTTTTCAGCAGAAATCGCTTCTCGAGCTTCTTCGTTTACAAAACATTGTTGTTTCTGCTTCAGAAGATACTCGACGATCTCTCTCATACGTGAGTTCTTTTATCTCAAAACCCTCGTGTTCTTATTTGAGTGAGGATTGGTTCGATTCTCCATCCTTTTGAGCTGATCTCGAAATGGATCTATGTTGCTCTTTCTTTCTGTGCCTCTTTTCTTTTCTTTTATTACATGTTTTCTCTTTTAATGTGTTGGAAGATGAGGGGATTTTTTGTAATTAGAATACCTGATTATTCCTAGGAAATCTAAAAATTTCTACTTCACTTGCGTTGATCTGAAATTTGAAGCTTGAGCTACTCTTTCTGTGATTTTATTAGTTGCTCTGTTTTCTCGTTCGATTTGTTTTGCTTTCTAGCAGTCTCTTACATGGTTCGTTTGCTTTTTGTTCCACCTGTTTATAGAAATTACAACCTTTAATAAAGAAATGTTCCAAAGCTTGGATCTTTCTTCTACTTCTGGACTTGCTTTTAATAACAAGTTTCCAGCTTTTCTCCTCTAATATCAAAGACCATATCTAAGTCGAGAAGTTTTTTTTTTTGAACTTTTAAGTCAAGAGGTTATTAGTGTTATATAATGTATATTGTGGTAAGTGTTTCTCCGATATAAGGACTAACAGAAAGGGTTTAATTCTTGGCCAGTGAAAGGAGCTTGCTTTCTCCAGCGTGACGGTTTGAGCCAAACATCGGATTGGTTCACTTGAAAAAATGGGTTACATGTGTGACTTTTGTGGTGAACAAAGATCAATGGTGTATTGCCGGTCTGATGCAGCGTGTTTGTGCCTCTCGTGTGACCGTAATGTTCATTCTGCTAATGCTTTATCCAAACGTCATTCTCGGACTTTGATATGTGAGCGGTGCAATGCACAGCCAGCGTCTGTTCGGTGCAGCGATGAGAGGGTTTCTCTCTGTCAAAACTGTGATTGGTCAGGCCACAACGGCGCTACTTCACATCATAAAAGGCAAACCATCAATTGCTATTCCGGTTGCCCTTCGAGTGACGAGCTTGCCTCCATATGGTCTTTCTGTTTGGATTTGGATTTCTCTTCTGCTGGACAATCCGCGTGTGAGCAAGAAATGGGTTTGATGACTATAGATGAGGATCCAGGAGAAAAACCAGTCGTACAAAATGATCAGCCTGGAACCAGTTCTGCTGCACAAGGTATGGATCGCTCTAGTGTTCCAGAAAAATCATCATTGGCTAAGGTAACTTACATGAGTTTCTTCATATTGTGGTTAGGATCTTGAAAGCAACTTCCATCTAAATGTTTCTTATAATTGTTTTGGTTGCAGGAGCTTGGAGTTTCCGAAGATGACCTTTGTGGCAATCTCATTATGGATGAAGTGGACTTGGCTTTTGAGAAATACGAGGAACTCTTTGGTACAGCCTACAACTCTTCAAAAGATCTCTTCGAACACGGTGGAATTGGAAGTCTTTTCGAGAAACATGAGGTTCTTTCAACATCCTTCTTCTATTAGATTATTATTAGTACCACTAACCACTAAAGAGAAGGATGAAATTTTCTGTGATTCTTATGCTCTCTGTATTTTTTTTCTCAATTCAGGGCTCAATCCAAGGAAACGCAATGCAGCAGCCAGCCGGAAGCAATGCTGCATCTGGAGATTCGTTCATGAGCTGTAGAACCGAGCCAATAATTTGCTTCTCATCACAGCCAGCTCATTCGAATATATCCTTCTCTGGTGTCACTGCAGAAAGTAACGCTGGAGATTTCCAAGATTGTGGGGCGTCTTCGATGCAGCAGCTCTCAAGAGAGACACCACCTTGGTGCTCTCCAACATCACAGGAGATTAGTGCTTCCTCACATGCAACAACACGTAACAACGCTGTTATGCGTTACAAAGAAAAGAAGAAGGCTCGCAAGTAAGTATAAACCACTTGGAAAATGGTATTTCATTCATCTCCACTGAAGGTTATCATTGCTAATGTTGTACATGTAATTGTATGAATAGGTTTGACAAGCGGGTGAGGTATGTCTCGAGGAAAGAAAGGGCTGATGTGAGACGGCGTGTGAAAGGACGGTTCGTCAAGTCGGGTGAAGCTTACGATTACGACCCGCTTAGCCCAGCAAGAAGCTACTGAGGATGCCACAAACCCAAAAGAATGAAGGACCACAAAGTGGACATATCAGACAAACGAAATGTAACTAATGGGCAGTTTTAGGATCACCAGTTTCGGCCTCAAAAGCTTCCTTCTTGCTTAGTGGGCTCATGCTTCTGCCTCTTTTTGCTTAGGGTTGTCATCTTCTTCTGTCATTTGCCTGCTTAAGCATATGACCTGGCAGTGAAACTCTTCTACAGATTGAGAAGCAGGATCCTTAAATTTTGTTCTGTTGTAGCCATTAGCCAAGGCAAGACCACGAGTGTATATTTCTGAAATATTTATACGTAAATCCTCATATGTTTTTCTAACTTGTTTGCACTATTTTATCAACCACGTAGAAGATTAGAAACCAGAGAGAGTCCATGCTTAATATAACTATTTTTTTTCAAAACCCAAAACCACAAGAACCATAACCTTTTTTATATTTTGATATTACAATATCTTAGCTTTCAAGTCTATCAAAAAACTGAATTCATTCATATTGATCAGGCAAAATCTGCATGATACAAAAAAGTGAAAGTTCGTGAGTAATGCAAGTACTGGTTTAAGCTCAGTCTTCATAACTTTCATCTCCTGACATAGCAGCAAAATCATCCCCCTCGCTAGTTTCCTGCATACATTCAATTTCAAGTTTCAGGCAACGGGTGAGGTGGTTCCAGAACTGTGGAAAAAAGAATGAATGATACCTGTTTTTTGTCCCAGTCCTTCAGCTTTGGGTTTGCTAACATGTAATTATCACGAAGAGGAGCCCAAGCAGGAGCTTCGTCTTCATGGGAATTTGAAGATTTTTGGGCCTGCACCACCCAACAGAATCTCACTAGTAAATTATCAAAAATACTTTTGACTTATTAGCTAACAGGTCTCTCTAATGAAAGTGATTCGTTCCGTTCATTTCTCTCTAGAAGCCAGATCAAGACAGCACACTAACATGCTTATACGTTCATCCAATGGTAAAGGGTTTAAAAACACTCAAATTTGTCAAGATAAAGGATATTCTGGGAGAGACAGAGAGAGATGTAAACTATGCCAAACCTTGGAATCTGTTTTTGATTTCCCCAACTCCGAGAAGAATGCTTCTTTTCTTCGCTTCTTTAACACTGATGGATGTTCCAACAGAACAAAAAAAACAGATTTAGAAGGCAAAAAAAAAGACAGTGGACACAGAACGATTCATGCCAAAGATGATCAATATCTAAAGCCTCTACCTTTAGAGTCTTTTGACCTTGAAGCATTCAAACCCTTCTGAGCATGTTGAGCCTTGTTTACCTGTTTGAAAAAAATCAGAGTTTGAATCAGAGGAATCACTACCAGAGAATAAAGAACCGAAAAAAGAAAAGTAGAAACAAACTTACAGCATTAAAAAGCTTGACCACTGTGATTCCAGGAGTTCATGGAAGAAACTGAGTCAGAATAAAAAGAAAAGAAGAAAAACACCAAACAATCTGAAAGAGAGTTAACTGAATACAGAATTGGGGCACCATACCTCCTTTAGTGGCAACACCTATAAGAATCTTTTCATGGGAATCCAGATAGCTTGCAGGTTTCACATGTCCTTTCTCAGCAACCTGAAGGCATTGTTGCAGTGAGTCATCATCAATTCAAAAGCACAAACACACAGAAAAAGAAAAAAAGGAATGGTGAGTGAATGGAACCAAAATCAATACCAAATGTTTTGCCTTTCTGGCCTGACCCTTGGCCTTCTTTTCAGCTTCCTCTTCAGCTAGCTTCTGACCGATAAGATGCTTGTGTGCTGATAAAACTGGACCCTGTTACACAAACCCAAGACTCTTTTTATACTTGAGCTATCTGAATAAGGATTATTCATTCTAGGGCAAATAGAAAGAGAGCTCACCAATGTATCATCTCCTTTGGTCTTCTTCATGATTGCCTTGAAAGCGGTTCTGAAGGCGCTGCATCCATCAGTGACAAACCTGGTGATCCCAGATTCAATCTCTCCGTGGTCTTCCCCATCGGAATTATCCTCCTGGTCCGAGCCTTCTTCAATTACATCGTAATTCGGCCCCATGTTAGCATCAGTGAATATCTTCTCGAAATTGGTTATCTCTGGTGGCTTCGTCGATTCATCCTCCTCATCGTCGTCGGAATTGTAGTCTCGCGCTCTCTTCTGAAAGAGCTTTCTGTTCTTCATGGTAACCTTTAACCTGTCAGATGAAGCAGGATGTGTCTTCGACTTCTTCTTATTCGACTTTCCACCATTCTTTGCGCCGACTCTCCTCTTTCTTGTGCCTCTCTCTGCCACCGCCATGTGACCATCCTCTCCAGTAGACATTTTTAGTCGCTTCTTCGTCGATAAAATTTGGTTTTGACGGCGGCTCTGCGAACTTTCAAGGCAGAAGAAGTTTGGGAGAGAAGAACCGACAGATAAGGGTTTTGTATCTCTTTTTTATAATTATATTTAATTTTTTTCCCCTTAAACCTTGCTTTTAAGTTTTTAATTTTAATTTTTTTTTTAAAATCCATGTTCGGAAATTTGCTAGATTGCTACTCCGTATTTGTTAATCTAATCTCGTAAAGCTAATTAACCAAAAATTAATCCGGGATTGATCAGAGAGATTTGTTTTTCATTTTCTTTAGTTTAATTAATCTACAAATCAAATCTATATTTTTAAATATATATTTTACATATTTTCCTGGTTTATAAATGTTTTATATAAAAATGTTTATAAATATATTAATCGGCTTCTTAGACCAATTAATTAGATAATCTGATATAAGATCAATTTTTTTTTTTTTTGTGTCGTCTAAACTGGATATAAGATCAATTTAATCAGATGTCTAAACCCAAAAAAAAAAAGGATGGTTGATTTTTTGTTGACTGACATAGTCAAAATCGGAGCATTCAAATGGTTTTGGTCCGCCCAGGGAACCGGTTATTAGAATAGAAAATCAGAGGATTAATTGAGAGGTCTTTTTTGTAAATAACTAAAGTTTCGTATTAATTTCCCAATTATTTTGAAATAGATTGCCCCATCTGTTAAGTTTCATGTAAAAGAAGGGGTTGGTCGAATATATATATATCTCTTTTAAAAATAAAAGATTTATAAGTAGAGAGATCACATAGCCGTCGTGTTGCTCTCTTCATCGTAGTTATCGTCGCTGATTCACCAAAGAAAAAGCTCTGTTTTACAGGACTCTCATTTCTCGTTACTCTCTCTCTCTCTCCCTCTCTCTCTCTGTTCCAGTTATATTTTTAGAGTTGGATTGTCGTCATATTCAGAACGAGTCACTTCTTATTGCTCCCTCCATTCTTCGCTCTCTCTGAATTGAAGAAGAATCAGGTAAGCGATCCCTCTAGATCTCTGCATTTCTGTGTTTATACGGATCTGGCTCTTTGCTGAGAAGGGTCCCTTGTTGACTTTTACTGCATTGAAAGTTGTTTTACCTTTCGACGCCATTTCTGCAGATTATCGATGGCCCACACAGCGGATTCCGTCAATCCCAGAGGTATATTATTCTTTATCACACTCTTTCTCTTCCTGATCCATGTGGCCTTTTCTATGGGAAGAATGTTTTATACACGAATGTTGGAACAGATGTTTGCATCGTGGGTGTTGCACGCACTCCAATGGGTGGCTTTCTCGGATCTCTCTCATCTCTACCCGCCACAAAGCTTGGATCCGTAGCTATTGCAGGTCGGGTTCCTTAAAAACAGATCACTTTTTTTTATCTCTCTGTGTAAGCTTGCTTATATAATTGACTTGCCTTTTGCTTTTACTGCCCCAGCTGCTCTGAAGAGAGCAAATGTTGACCCTTCTCTCGTCCAAGAAGTTGTCTTTGGCAATGTTCTCAGTGCAAATTTGGGCCAGGCTCCTGCTCGTCAGGCTGCTTTGGGTGCAGGAATCCCTAACTCTGTTATCTGTACCACAGTCAACAAGGTCTGTGCATCAGGCATGAAAGGTGAGAACTTGAGCACTTGAGCTCTTTTTGTGGAATTTTTTGACCCTTTTATGATGAGGGAAACAATATTTTTCCGGTGGTTTCAGCGGTAATGCTTGCTGCTCAAAGTATCCAATTGGGGATCAATGAGGTAGTCGTGGCGGGTGGCATGGAAAGCATGTCTAATACACCAAAATATCTGGCAGAAGCTAGGTAAATGATTCGATACTCTTTACATATCATCAGTTTCATAGTTTCTTATTCAGTTTTTGATGCAGGAAAGGATCCCGATTCGGTCATGATTCTCTAGTAGATGGAATGCTAAAGGATGGACTATGGGATGTCTATAACGACTGTGGGATGGGAAGCTGTGCAGAATTATGCGCTGAGAAATTTGATATAACGAGGGAGCAACAAGTATGCTGTTCCTTAATTTTCTTGAGTTAACAATCATGGTGCTTGTTGCGTACTTGTCTCTCATTAACTTATTATTGGTAGATACTGCATAGACCCTCTGTAAATTTTTCACAGTTTGATTCTTGTTCGTGATGTCTTGATAATTAACCTCAACGGTTTACCTCTACCTCTGAAACTATGAAATACAAGAATTGGTTAGTAGGTTTCATTGTTTATGGAAACTCAAAACATTAACTAATTGGTTTGTGTCCTACTGATGAATATGCAGGATGACTACGCCGTTCAGAGTTTTGAGCGTGGTATTGCTGCCCAGGAAGCTGGCGCCTTCACATGGGAAATCGTCCCGGTTAGTATGTTTTTGTTAAAGCGTTATAGATGCTGAATACAGTAAGGCTAAATTGGTCATACAGGTTGAAGTTTCTGGAGGAAGAGGTAGGCCATCAACCATTGTTGACAAGGACGAAGGTCTTGGAAAGGTGAATTTATGTTCCCTTTTGGTTATAGATTATGCATTTATGCGCTGATATATGTTCTCCAGTGAACCTTAACTTTTGTTTTTCTTGTTACTCACCTGTTGCATACTTTGGCTTTATATGTCTAATTGGACTAAGGTAAACAATAAAGTATTTTTCATCGACTACTTGTTGATAAATTTTATCCATGTTCACGTATGCCAGTCATAAAATTTCAGTCGTTTGTATCTTTTATTGTATGAGGCATTACACGTCACAAAATGTAACTGATGGTTAGATAACTCTAATAGGTGAGAACTAAATTTGTATGAATTGCTACATATATCTCAGTTTGATGCTGCGAAATTGAGGAAACTCCGTCCGAGTTTCAAGGAGAATGGAGGCACTGTTACAGCTGGAAATGCGTCTAGCATAAGGTCCTTTTCCTAGATGACCATAAATTCTCATCCATGTAACCTACACAATGTATCTTGGTTAGACTTGCATTTTCTCTTTTTCTTAAGTAAAGTTTGTCTCCTCTTGACAGTGATGGTGCAGCTGCCCTTGTCCTAGTGAGTGGAGAGAAGGCGCTTCAGCTAGGACTTCAAGTATTAGCAAAAGTTAAAGGTTATGGTGACGCAGCTCAGGTACGTTACTTATAATATTGCCTTCCCTTCCTATATACAACATTTTAGATGTCTTGTACCATTCACTAAGTGAGATCCAAACCCTGCAGGAACCTGAGTTTTTCACTACTGCCCCTGCTCTTGCAATTCCAAAAGCCATTGCACATGCTGGTTTGGAATCTTCGCAAGTTGATTACTATGAGATCAATGAAGCATTTGCAGTAAGAAAATCCGTCTTCTTCCCCTAAAGTATAGACAAACATTCGTGATGGCTAGTTTTTACAGAACTAACTATTTTCCGCAGGTTGTAGCACTTGCAAATCAAAAGCTACTTGGGATTATTCCGGTCAGTCTTTTACATCACCTGAGTCTCTTAGATCACCGTCTTCTCAATCAACTTAACCAAATGGTTTCATAAACATGGGTTTTGTTCCTCTTTGCCTTCACAGGAGAAGGTGAACGTAAATGGAGGAGCTGTCTCCTTAGGACATCCTCTAGGCTGCAGTGGGGCCCGTATTCTAATCACATTGCTTGGGATACTAAGGAAGAGAAACGGCAAGTACGGTGTGGGAGGAGTGTGNATTGCTACATATATCTCAGTTTGATGCTGCGAAATTGAGGAAACTCCGTCCGAGTTTCAAGGAGAATGGAGGCACTGTTACAGCTGGAAATGCGTCTAGCATAAGGTCCTTTTCCTAAGAATATACATATTCTCATCTCTTAAAAAATCCATGTAACCTATAAAATGGATCTTGGTTAGACTTGCATCTTCTCTTTTTCTTAAGTAAAGTTTGTCTTCCTTTGACAGTGATGGTGCAGCTGCCCTTGTCCTAGTGAGTGGAGAGAAGGCGCTTCAGCTAGGACTTCAAATTTTAGCAAAAGTTAAAGGTTATGGTGACGCAGCTCAGGTACGTTACTTATAATATTGCCTTCCCTTCCTATATACAACATTTTAGATGTCTTGTTCCATTCACTAAGTGAGACCCAAACCCTGCAGGAACCTGAGTTCTTCACTACTGCCCCTGCTCTTGCAATTCCAAAAGCCATTGCACATGCTGGTTTGGAATCTTCTCAAGTTGATTACTATGAGATCAATGAAGCATTTGCAGTAAGAAGATCCGCCTTCTTCCCCTAAAGTATAGACAAACATTTGTGATGGCTAGTTTTTACTGAAACTGACTATTTTCCGCAGGTTGTGGCACTTGCAAATCAAAAGCTACTTGGGATTATTCCGGTCAGTCTTTTACATCATCTGAGTCTCTTAGATCACCGTCTTCTCAATCAACTTAACCAAGTGGTTTCATAAACATGGGTTTTGTTTCTCTTTGCCTTCACAGGAGAAGGTGAACGTAAATGGAGGAGCCGTCTCCTTAGGACATCCTCTAGGCTGCAGCGGGGCCCGTATTCTAATCACATTGCTTGGGATACTAAGGAAGAGAAACGGAAAGTACGGTGTGGGAGGAGTGTGCAACGGAGGAGGAGGTGCTTCTGCTCTTGTTCTTGAACTCGTTTGATGCATTATGAATCCAGGTAAATCTCATTCTGAGTAGTGTTCATTGATCGAAGAAACATAATGCGGGAAAAGAACCGTGTAAAGCTCATGATGATTTCCTCCCATGTGTGTGTGCTTTTTTTTTCCAGGTTGGTGAAGTAAGTAGACGTATCTATTTCTCTCTTTCAACTTCCAAGAGTCAGTAATCGCACTTCAAGTTTGATGTTAGTTGGTCTCTCAATAAAGGAGTGATCGTTGATGTTGTAAGTCTTTTTATTTATATGAATTCGGCTTCTGTTTCTTACTTTGGTGACAGACAGTTCTAAATTATGAACCGATTTATTGTAGTTAATGATTTGTCCCCATGTACGTTGGAAAATTGATTAAAACGTCGGAACGATCCATTTACTTGGCCATACATAAGATCATCCTGTTTTGCTACTAGAAAGATAGGAAGAGAGCGTGTCACCTTGTACGAATGTAGAAAAAGTTTGACATTTGTTAGGTAACTTCAATTAACATTAATGTATATGTATGGCAAGCAAAAGTAGTTGGACATTTCCATAAAGGCACAAGTCTCTGCACACTTGAGCGGCACTTAAAGAAAGAAGGAGACTTGAATGGAAAAACACAATGAAGCTTTTCTCTATACAAAAAGTTTATACTCGCAACTCACTCTGAGACGTCTCTTCCAAAAAGTGCGCTGATTCCCTTCCCAGGATCGCTTTGTTTAACAAGAGATTCACCGACTAGAACCTAACAATAGACAACAACAAAAAAATCACAAGGGAGCTACGATCAGGTGAACCATTAGCACTTTGAGCAATGTATCTTGAACTATAAAGTTTGTGAAAGCTCACTGCTTTGACGCCGGCTTGTTGTACAAACGCAATGTCTTCGGGAGTGAATAACCCAGATTCTCCAACCACCTACCGTGTAAAGACAAGTTGAGGATAAAAATAACTTTTTTAAGTGAGGGAGGTGTGTAAGATTATAAGGGGTAAGAGAAACATGGGATGTGAATACTGCTTACGAGGATGTCTTTTTGACGGATCAGTTCGCCACGCTCTCCTTCGAGCAGCTTCTTTGTTATACCAATATCTACCTCAAATGTTTCTGAAAGAAAGGGTGATAAAACGGATCAAGAAGGATTGTGTACCTCTGGCTTTAAAGGATGTCTTGTTCAAGTTGTTACCAAGGTTACGGTTATTGATGCCAATTAGCTCAACTCCTTCAATTGCAAGAACACGATCCATCTCCCTTTCGTCGTGAACCTAGTGGCAAGCGGTAACCAAGCGAATCAGAGAAACATTAGTTGAGGCATATATGAACGGGGTTCCCTGAGGAAACACACACAAACCTCCACAAGTGTAGCCATTCCAAGTATTTTGCAAATCTTAATCATGTATTTGATGTCAAGGTCAGGTAACACAGAAGCGATCAACAGAATTGCGTCTGCGCCCTTGCTTCTACCATAGTATATCTGCCATGCCTCTACGATAAACTATTTGCATAACAAAGGGCACTGCATTTTTTATGACAAGACATCAGAGCTTTGCATGTCGCAATCGTATAAAAGGATCTGAACATAATTATACAGAGAACCCCGAAAAAAGAGAAAGCAAGAACCTTAACACCTGCCTCTCTTATAGCTTGCAGGTTCTCAAAGCTTCCCTATATGGAAACAGAATCATGTCAAAGAACACTAAGCTACTATGAACTTGAAGGAAAAGTAAACAAAATATAAATATTTAGTTGGTCTCAAAGAACATCTTCTTCTTCACGGTATTACCTTGAAGTATTTCTCATCTGTCAAAACACTAAGACATGCTGCTCCGCCTTTCTCATAAGCTTGTGCGATTGCAACCTAAGATTTCAAGCGTTCAGAAGTAATTCTTTCATTTTCGAAAGTTATTCCCGTGACAGAGTGGGAGAAAAGGGGCGAATTCTTACTGGGTCAAAATCCTCTCTCAGGATTCCTCTGCTTGGAGAAGCTTTCTTTACCTCAGCTATTAAACCAGGCAGACCAGTTCTTTGATGGGCAGATTTAAGAGCACCAATGAAGTCTCTAGGAGGAGGAACATTTTCGAGAGCCTTCTTCAGGGTATAGAGAGGCCTTTTCTCCTTCATCTGTGGATGTGGCCACCATTTGAATCAGACCAGCTCAATAAGAAGAAAAAAAAAAACGGAGAAGAAAGAAAGAAAGAAGTTACCTGAGAAACTTCTTTATCCTTGTGCCATACGATCTCTTCCAAGATGTTGCGAGGCGTGTTCCCCTCGTTCTGGAGCCGGAACTCAAAAGGTCCCACGTAATGCAATGGAGGTCCAGTGGGTGGTCTTCTTCTTATCCTTATACCCTGACTAGCAACTACTTCATTCTGGTACATACCCACTTCTTGCTCAGTGATCTTGAGATCGCTAACTTTACCCTCCAATCCCGAAGAAACACTTTCAGAACCTTCCGTGATTCCAGACTAACCAAGAAAACAAAAGCTGCTTAGTTCACAGCATAACTACGTAGTTTCTTCAAACATCACACAGATTCCCAAGTGCACGAGTCTTCAATGTTCAACAAGCAACAAAACGCTTCCAGGAGAGACTATAGATTTCAGAGGAACCTACCATCGATTCTGAGTTGTTATCCGAATTCGGGAACACTCCTGAAGCTGAAAGCTATTGATTGATACCAAGTCGAATATAGACTCAGCTAAAGATTTCATCAATTTTGAAATCAATGAATTCGCACTGAAATTTTCAAATCGCAACTACAGAATAAGAAGGTGTACAAACATTCCGACGCTAAGATAGAAGAAGAAACAAGAAGAGTGGAATTGGAAGAAAATGAAACCTGTTGAGCACGAAGAGGAGCACAAGAGGAGGATCTGGTGAATCTACGGAGGTTAAACGGAGAGAGCCGCCGTTGAATGGCGGAGGAGGGAAAGGGCTGGAGGGAAAGAAGTCCTTCCATTTTCTGAGTTTCCTTCGCTGCTCCCGCCGGCGAATGCTTGCTTATATGTGGAGTGGAGGAGAGACTTTTGTGCGGATAATCACTTGCAAAAGACAATACTGGGTCCCACTTCGATTCGGACGAGACACATAATTGTTGGTTTTGGGCCTCGTGTTGGGTCAAAACTCGAGATCAATTTATAGTAAAAGCCCATACTTGGCCCATTAAAGCCCACTTAGAAGCAGCTCGACCTGACTTGGAAAGGATCATGATCCGTGTTCGTTCTTGGTTTTTCTTGGTATGTGGCGAAAAGATCGGAGATGAAACACGATTTATCGTCTCAGAAAAGGAGCCTGATTTAGAAAGGATCATGATTCGTGTGTCGTTCATGGAGACTGCAGATGTACGTGTCATGCTCGTTGGAACGGACCTCTGTTGTAAAAAAGGAAGCTTCAGACTTGAAGACTGCATCTTGACTTCATAAGGCATTGAGAGCTCCAACTAAGACCATTCTGATAACATCCTATTTACTCAAAACTCTGTTGTATTCATTTGGTTTTATCAATAAATTAGCAAGTTCAAGTATTCTGTTATTATTTGCTATTTGTTTACAAAAAGTCCAAGACCCAACATTTTCGATCATTCATTCCACCTACTGGAATTATATATGGATAAAGATGGTCATAGTGTGTTTACATATAAGTTAACATTGATCTCTAGTACTAGAGAGTTGTTAATTAAGCAGAAACATAACACTCTTATTAATTAGCACATTTATGACCTAAAACATGTAGAATAATAAAACATCTTTAAACAAAGACTCGGAAGGAATATGGCGCTATTATTGTCGGGAACAATGATTCTTTAGAGTCGGAGGAAAAAAGGGAGCGAAGACAAACATCTGAGTGACACAATCGGCATTAAGACCTAAAAAGGCATGGCAGCAAGAAGGACCAATATTCCCGATTTCTCCATTTATTATCGATCGGAAAATTTCTGGGACACAGTCGGAAATAACTTCCAGCGATGACAAACAATCAGCTTGGTACTGTCCAGGGATAGGTTGCGAAGGCAACGTTTGAGCTGTACCGAACACGGCCATGCATACAACTGCAGGAAGAAGGACTACGAACTTGTTGATCCACATTTTGATAAGAGAGTTGGGAATGAGTTATTGAGTTGTATCTTTGTTATAAATCTAACATGCTAGTCAGTGATTGGAGTTATATAAGATGAGAGACAAATGTGTGAAATCTCATTACATTACATTTTGTGAACGGTTTCTTTGTGAATTTAAGCTAGGCATTCTTGGAATGACCCCCAAAACAAAGGTTTTTTTTTGTTATAACTCCCAAAAACAAAGGTTGATAGTTTGTTTGTTTCTTTTTGTTGTTGGTGTGTTCCTATTATTTATTTATTTCCTCTTGATACGAAATTTTTGTTTTTTTTTAAACTATTTCAAAATTGATTTTCTCTTCTAATTATTATTATATGTTTTGTTTGAATTGATGTTTTACAGTTTACCTGTCGTAATTGAATTTATTTGTTATTCCAATAATTGTGCTTTGGCAATTTCCTCAAGGAACTCGCTGACCACCTCACGACAATTATGATCCAAGACTTTCAGTTATTATTCTTACAATCAAGAAAAAAAACAATGATGCATGTTTTTTTTTGTTCTCATGTTGATAGCCAACGAATTGTAAATATATTCAAATAGAGGTTTTCATTTCCAAAACTTATGGTACATTTAATTTAAATTCAAATAAATTGAGACTAAAAGCAACATAGTTCAAATTAAGCAGTAAATCAGCATAAAAAGTAGTACTGATGAAAATGTGAACGTTATTCAAAAGAAAGTTAAACAAACTATAATATAACAAACAAACAAAAACACATTGGGCCTGTTCTTTTGTTTGTGGCAGCGTTGTTATTATTATTTTTGGGGGGAGGGGAAGATTGTTTCGATTTTTACTATTTACATATTATTCTTTGAGTTCTCTCTCGTTTTTTCCTTGAGTACACCCTAACCGCCGCCGTATCCTTAGACTTCCGACCGGCGATTGGAGGCTTCCATAACTTCAATGTCTGTCGGTTGGTTTGTTTGCTTGTTTTATTTTTCTGGTTTTTTCTTTAATTCTCTTTCGTTTGGGGCAGCTTTTTAAAGATCAAAATCTAGAGTTTTTAAATCTAATTTTTGTAGATCTACTTTTTGTCTTTCTTCCTTGGATTAATTAGTTTGCAAAGGTTTTAATGGTTTTAAGCTTTATATCCTTCTAATTTTGGTTCTGTCGTAGTGTTTTTGGATGAGGTTTGTTTCCTTCGGCTTTGTCGTGTTCGGGAGTTGGTCTGTTCTATGTCTTCCTCTGCTTCGTCGGTAAGTGACTCATTTCGATTGTTGTGTGGTTGGTGCTGCTTCGTTGTCGTGTCTCCTGCTTATAGAAGCTCCCTTTCGGATGTGCTTTTCTATGGTGTTTCGGTTGGGAGTCGTTCTCCTAATGGCTTATGGTGTGCTCCCTTCTGTCGGTGTTGTTTTCTTGTTTGGTTTTTCATTGCAGCCCGTTCAAGGATTTCTCGCTGCATTAACCAGCTTGGGATGAGAGTTGTGGTTTCTTCGAAGTGATTTATTCCCGTTAAGTTTGGGTATTCTTGATCCTGAGGGTTTAAGAGAAGTTATGTTTAGTTAGAGTGTTTTCATGACTTTGGAGGGCGCATGTAGTTCGTGTAAAGATGTCAGGACAAAGGTGAAATGAGTTTCGGTAATTTCTGCTGGTTTTATCTTGGCTCTACTTCCTTGTTATTTTGATCATTTCATTTATAAATTGTTTGGTTCGATTTTAAATTTTAAACTTTATATCTTCCGTCGAATTTATATTTTGTTCGGTATTAGGCTTTGTATCATGCTTTGTATTTTGCTCTGTATCATATCCGATCGTGGTTTTAATAAATTTCAGATGAAAATGATCGAACTTGTAATAATATCATTTAACTGATGAATTAACCAACGGAGTTAAAAACAAAAACAATAAACAAACGTGGCCCTAGAAATTAATATATAGCATGTGGGCCTGAGCCGGTTGTCTTCTCTTTTCACAAAGAGCCAAGCATGGGCCTAATTCACGTAGCCTGGATTGTTGACCAGATTCCGGTTAAATTGTCCACGTTCATCTCATGACCCACCCCCTCCTTTTTCTCTTTCACCTTTCTCTCTGTTTGTTTTCGAAAACATGCAAGTCACATACATGTGAGTCATGTGACCCTCAACCTCATACAAGTTAAGCCGTGAAGATAAGGCACCGCACGTGACACGTGTCCGCAAGGATATCATATCTTCTTATATCATCTAATTACTCAATCTGCATAGTAATATACCTCTTAATTTATAAGCTTTTCGTGGAGAAGCAATTATTGGAAAAATAGTTTGACCTTTTATTGTCCAATATTTGTTTTGATATCCTCGCTGATTCTTATCCGGAACTATGACTATATATGAATGATTAACCAAAAAAAAAAACTATGACTATATGATATTTTTCTTTTTGAGTTCAGAAATACTCTATTTGTTTATGATTATGACAGCTATATGACCAAACAAAAAATGTTTGATAAATTTAATTAAGATTTTCTTGGTTAATAAGTAACAAAAGTCAAAAGAGCATGCATTGCATTATTCCCTTTAACCAATAAAAATGCATTGCGTAATCAGATTTTTCTTGTCCTTTAGAGAAACTATTACAATAAAAAAAATGAATTAGTGTTATAGATGGTAACGTATCTCCAAATTTTTTTTTTGGCAACAGTGGAACGTGTCTTAAGAAATCTTAATCTGCCTCCTGTATATAAGTACACGCAAACATCATCAAGAATTCACAAAACATATCTTTCACTCCCTTTAACTCCAAAAAAAATAAAAATAAAAAACATTTCTCTCATTTCCTGAAGTCTTTTTGGCGAGGAACGAAAATGAGTCCAGCGGCGGAGATCAAATTGGTGAAGGTAAAAATTCCCCCTCCTTAATTCAGGAAGATAAATTAGGGATCTTTTTTAAAAAAAATTGATTTGGTTGTTCAATCCTCGATATACGACGATTGGATAATCGAAAGACCAAGTTAAGATTTTGATTTTTGATTTTGTTGTTGGGTCAGGTGGAGCAGAAAGGAGCAGGTCCTGGGCCAAGAAGCTCACATGCATTCGCCGTGGTTGGGAACAAAGTGTATTGTTTCGGCGGTGAGTTTAAGCCGACGATCGCAATCGACAACGATCTCTTCGTTTTCGATCTCGAGACTCAAGAATGGTCCATAGCCCCTGCAACAGGAGACGCTCCTTTCCCCTGTTTCGGAGTCTCCATGGTCCCTATCGGCTCCACGATCTACTTCTACGGTGGCCGCGACGAATCTCGGAAATACAACGGCCTACATTCCTACGATACCCTCACTAACAAATGGGAATTGCTATCTCCCGTTGAGGAAGGTCTTCCCGCTCGTGCCTATCACTCTTCGGTCGTTGACGACCGGAAAGTTTACGTCTTTGGTGGTGTTACTGCCAAAGGGCGTGTTAATACGCTACACGCTTACGATGTGGTTGATCGGGAATGGGTTGAGTATCCGGCGGCCGGTGAAGCTTGTAAAGGGAGAGGAGCACCGGGGCTTGTGATTGTGCAAGGGAAAATCTGGGTTTTGTTTGGGTTCGACGGCAATGAATTGGGTGATATCCATTGCTTTGACCTGGCTAGCGGCCAATGGACCGCCGTGGAAACCTCCGGGAAAGTACCGCCGGCGAGAAGCGTGTTTCCGGCGGTTCCTTACGGGAAACACATTGTTATATATGGTGGGGAGGAAGAGCCGCATGAGCTGATGCATATGGGAGCTGGGAAGTTAACTGGAGACGTTTACAAGCTTGATACAGAGACATTAGTCTGGGAGAAGCCTGTGGATGGGACTGAGGAAGAGAAGAAACCGAGCCGACGAGGGTGGTGCGCGTTTGCGGCCGTGGTCAAGAATGGTGTGGAAGGCTTGCTTTTTCACGGCGGGAATTCTCCGGCCAACGAGCGGCTTGACGATATGGTGTTTTTGGGTTTCTCGTTTTAATGTGGGGTCAGTGAGTTCACTCTGCGTCTTTCCGTATGTAAAACTGCTTAGTGTGTGTGTGTGTGTGTGTGTCGTTGAAGGAGTTATGTGGTGAGCATTTGCTACCTATTCCAAATATTTTATCAAGTTTGGTGTTCTCTGGTAATTTAATAAAACTCTTGTTGAGAACTGAATGGGCGATATTAGCAATGCTTACACACTATTCAAATTTCAGACAACACCAAACTCACTGACAATGAAACGTTTGTCTAAATTGGTCACGGCCATATCCCACGGCTATCAGCCAATTAACATGCCCGTGAAGAAAATAGTGGCTATTTGTCTACCGACAGTCACGGAGAAGTCGCTACAAATTAGCTACTTCGAGTATTGTGACTCATCCACGGATTGATATTAGCAATGCTTAGCTCACACACTATTCGAATTTCAGACCTACTCACTGACGAATGTTGATCATATGCATTTGCCTTTTAAAGATGTATTGAGATTTATATTTTTTTGTAGTACTTCGTCATCATGTACCTGAAATGAGGAAATAGCTGCCTCAGAAGAAAGTTGTTTCTACTGATAATTAAGGAAAAGTTAAGACCTAAAAAGTTTGAATGCTCCTAGATAGATAGTTCCTACTTTATGCATTGTAAAGTCACCACAAATGCATTACATAATTCAAAATATGTCACTTTAAGCAAGTAAAAAACTCATACTTGCTGATTTCTGATTAGTTATTAGAGAGCCTTTATTATCTTGTATAGATGCTTTTAGAATTGCTGTCTCGGAATATCCCAATTTAATATGTTTGTTTACTCTGACAATTTCATAACCACTTTATAAACCCATATCGTTCTTTTTCTTATCACTACTGAGCAGGCCGTTGAGTGAATGGAAAGATGACAATGGTATCCAAATTTGGTTCGTGGGCTTTTCTATTGTGGACCAGCAGCAATACACTTAAGTGTTGGAGGTTTTCAACTACACGGTAATTTTAGCCATATTAATTTAAAAATTGATGTAAGCTTTTCTCACTAAAAAACTTTAGCATACATAGCTACATTAATTATATATATATATATATATTCATATAAATTATTAAGTGTTTAAGAAACCAACTAAATGAAGTTTAACGCACGGGATGAATATATAATTTATATTAAAAAAATAACAAATATAGTACAATTATAAGAATGGTTGATAAAAACATACATTTAAGTCTGAATATATCATATATGTGTATGTGTATCCGTGTATGTGAAGGTGAAATGGGATTTGGACAAAAATGGCAGTGAGTGTGATTGTTTGTTTGTTTATCGGAGGGGATGTTTGTGTTCACCCTTTTTCTTGTTTGTTTTCTTTATCATTGTACTTGAGCTTTTATCTCTTTATCCCCCTCCTCAGCCTCCTTTACTCCTTTAATCATTACCAAATCCTTCTTAATTTTTTTTTTAATTTAATCTTGTATTCAATTACATTGTACATGAGCGGTACCAATACTATAAGTAAAATAACGTTATTTTAAGTTTTCTTCTTGTTTTAGCGCTAGGGTTGACCAATTGTTTGCCTTGTGTTCTATGCTTGCCTCTCGATCTCAGTAAATTCTTATTATATTACATTAGATATGTATTATATATACCACAAAGTCTAGCTATAGTTAATTTGGAACTAGTTAGACATTGAATACCATTTACAGTAGAACCTTTATAAATTAATATTCGATAAATTAATAATCATTATAAATTAATAAATTTTGTTGGTCCTGAGTCGGAGTAGTGTAAAAATTAGCAAAATTCGATAAAATAATAAGATAATAATTTTTTTGAAACTCTTATGTAAATATATGGTCTCAATAATAAGATAAATTAATAATTATACATCTAAGCATATATATCTACATATATAATTAAGGTAATATAATAAAATATGATTAAATTATTGTTTTAAGTTTATAAATATTGTTGGTTTATCTTTAAATTCTTTGATATGATATTTTCTAAATGAATTTTATAATTTCGAAAATATTTTTGTATTCTTTCTTGATGAACGTTAAAAATTCAAACCGAAAATATCTCTATAAATTAATAAATTATTAATTTATCGATAAATTAATAATTATTAATTTATAGATAAATTAATATCTCTATAAAATAATAAAATNAGTAATCTGTAATGCCCGCTCGTACGAATATTCCATAGTTAATAGTTGTTCTGGTAGTACCTTCACGGAAACTTTTGAATGAATATCCACGTGTACAGTACATCGGCGAACACATTGCATGTGAAAGTGGTCCTCCAACCAACTCTTCAAACCATGTTGAAAAAACTTCACCTCGTGTAGAGCCGGAAGAAACCTGGCAAAAACTTGTATTAATACAAATACAAATGTATATATACATATATATGTTTGCATCATTTACAAATATAAGTATTAGCCTTCAAACTCACATAGTATTTTAACCAATCTGGAATTGCCTTTCATATGCCTCTTGAATGTCGTCATATGTCAAATGCGGATATCCTTGATTAGGTAGGTGAAGGAATATGCTGAAATTTGATAAAAGTAAACAAAATTAGTTATAATTAAGTAAAGATGATACTTGCTAAAATGATACTACGCACCTTTCTTATGGTAACACTTCATCGCAATTATGAAGAATATATCTATGCAAGTGAGTGAACTCCTGATCTGTTAGCCAAGTCTTCTTACGTTTTCCACTAAGTCTACCCACTTGTAGGGTAAATAGGTTTTTCACCTCTATCATCATTGCGACTGGGCTTGCGTGCCTTCGTTTGTACATTGGGTGCGAAATAGTAGGCCGAGAAGTTTGATGTCTCTTCATTAATACTTTGAGCCACAATAGAACCTTCAACTTTGTTTAAATTTTTAACCTTCTTTTTTAGATGGAACATGAAGCGTTTGAATTGATACATCCACTTATACTGCACATGTCCTCCTAGCGCTGCTTCTCGGGGGAGATGAATCGGAAGATGCTCCATCACATCAAAAAAAGATGGTGAAAATATCTTTTCTAAATTGCAAAGGAGGATAGGTATATTACTCTCCAATTGTTGAATCCCATCAACTGTAAATGATCTTGTACATAGGTCTCGGAAGAATGCACTAATTCCTGCATAGGTCACAAAAGAATCATATCAACAATACAATAATATATATAGTGTACGTAATAATGTAATATGTATGAAAATATTTAATTTATAGAACAATATGTATACAAGTTTACTTTTACCTGCAACTGCTTCATGCACGTTTGTTGGAAGAAGTACAGCAAATGCGAACGGAAGAATGTGTAACATGAAAACATGACATTCATGACTTTTCATTCCAGATAACTTGCCTTCCTCACTGTCTACGCAGTTTCGGAGATTAGATGCATAACCATCAGGGAATTTAACACTATGGATAATCCATTGGAAAAATTCATCCTTCGCGTTTGCATCTAATCTGAATATGGGTATTGGACCTTTACCGTTAGCCATCACATGTAACTCCTCCCGTGCACATATATCAGGTAAGTCTAATCTAGACTTCAAATTATCTTTTGTCTTCCCTTTGACATTTAAAATAGTATTCATTATGTTGTCGAAGAAGTTCTTCTCAATGTGCATAACATCCAGATTATGTCGTAGATTCCTCTACCCAAGGAGTGATTGATTAGTTACGGGCAGCAAATACTCAGATTGAGGAGCTGAACAAAAGGGATGCAGAGAGAAGAAAAGATGGTGATGATGGAGAAGGAGCAAGCAGAACAGGCCGTGCACCAGGCTGAACAAGCGTCCAAGATGGAATATTATAACAACATCACGCAGCTGCTCTTGAAACAATTCCCGGGCTTAGCTCTTCCACCACGTCCACCATCCGTTGATAACTAGAATGAATTCTTGGTTCTTTTGTTTTTGGTAGGGATGAATCCTTGGTTTTTTTTTGGTAGGGATGAATCCTTGGTTCTTTTAATTGTAATTTTGCTTAGAACTTATAATCCTCGGTTATTGTAGTACTTCTAATTAGAACTTACAAGTTCTAACTTTTGTTTAGAAATTTTAAGATTTTAATATATAAATTTTAATTAATAATTTTACTAAAATTTAAATCATTTTATAAATTCTTTAAATTATATTGTTTTTTCAAATAAAAAGAAATGTATTTAAATTTAATTATTATTAATATTTAATTATAAATTTGGTCGAAAATTAGTCAGAGTTTTTGAAGGGAAATTAGTCAGAAATCCAAAATAGTTTTCGACCATTTTCTAACCGAATTTCGATCAAACATTCTGTCATTTTTTCGACCAATTTTCGACTGACATTTCTGACCTTTTTCCAATCAATTTTTCCGACCTCATTTCTTACCACTTTCCAATCAAGATTTCTGACCAAATTTCGACTAAAATTTCTGATCAAAATTTTCGGTCTATTTTTCGACTATATTTCATTTCCGACCAGTGATTATCGACCAAATCGTGTTCGTAAGAAATCGGTCAGAAATGTCCATTTCTGACCATTTTTTGACTAATTTGATGGTTGAAAATAGACCTCTTTTCTTGTAGTGTTTTGCAGTTGTTGAATGTTGATCATATGCATTTGCCTTTTAAAGATGTATTGAGATTTGTGTTTTTTTGTAGTACTTCATCATGTACCTGATATAAGGAAATAGCTGGCTCAGAAGAAAGTTGTTTCTACTAATAATTAAGGAAAAGTTTGAATGCTCCTAGATAGCTCCTGTTGTGGTGTTTTGTATATTGTTTTCCTTCTTTATGCTATGTTAAGTCGCCACAAATGCATTACATAACTCAAAATATGTCACTTTAAGCAAGTAAAAACTCAAACTTGCTGATTACTGATTACTGATTACTGGTTACTGATTAGTGATTAGAGAGCCTTATTATCTTGTATAGATGCTTTTAGAATTGCTGTCTCGGAATATCCCAATTTAATATGTTCGTTTACTCTGACAATTTCATAACCACTTATAAACCCATATCGTTCTTTCTCTTATCACTACTGAGCAGGCCGTTGAGTGAATGGAAAGATGATAATGGTATCCAAATTTGGTTCGTGGGCTTTTATATTGTGAGTGACCAACAATACACTTCAGTGTTGGTTTACTACACGGTGATTTTAGCCATATTAATTTTAAAATTGATGCAAGCTTTTCTCACTAAAAAACTTTAGCATAGCTACGTTAATTATATATATTTTCATATACAAATTATTTAGTGCTTAAGAAACCAACTAAATGAAGTTTAACGCACGGGATAAATATATAATTTATATTAAAACATAAGTAATATAGTACAATTATAAGAATGGTCGATAAAAAACATACGTTTAAGTCTGAATATATCATGTATGTGTATGTGTATGTGTGTGTGTATCCGTGTATGTGAAGGTGAAATGGGATTTGGACAAATATGGCAGTGAGTGTGATTGTTTGTTTGTTTATCGGAGGGGATGTTTGTGTTCACCCTTTTTCTTGTTTGTTTTCTTTATCATTGTACTTGAGCTTTTATCTCTTTATCCCCCCTCCTCAGCCTTCTTTACTCCTTTAATCATTACCAAATCCTTCTTATTTTTTTTAAAAAATTTAATCTTGTATTCAATTACATTTTGTACATGAGCGGTACCAATATTATAAAAAAAATAACGTTATTTTAAGTTTTCTTCTTGTTTTAGCGTTAGGGTTGACCAATTGTTTGCCTTGTGTTCTGTGCTTGCCTCTCGATCCCAGTGAATTCTTATTATATTACATCATATATGTATTATATATACCACAAAGTCTAGCTAGTTCATTTGGAACTAGTTGGACATTGGATACCACTTCCTTAAATTGACATAGTAGTATTCCTTTATTGCTTTTTGTTCTTAAGATCGTGGTTTTAAGAAAATATATATCTATAACCTGTTGTTCATAAGAGATGTTAGTGGAATTTTAAGAAAGCTAGTTTGGATATTTATCTTCATCCAACAAAGCAATAAAACCTTTGTGAAAATTCGAATTTTAAGTTTTCTCAAATTGCATAATATTTGTTAGCTTCTTTACAAAGTGCTAGCTGCTTTTTATATTCACGGGATGGAGAGGATATTCCTAGACGAGGCTGACACGTAAGATTAGCCATCGTGATATTTCTCACGGCACGGGTTTGACGCAGACTACGCAAGTTACGTGTTTGATAAACGTGTAGTCAATTTTCAATATAGTCAATTTTCTAATAACGATAAACTTATGTTCAGTAGTAGTATTGAAATTAAACTTGATTTTGAGTTAAGCTTAATTTTGGGTTTGATGATAAAATTATTAAACCTAAAGTTGAGTACAAGTTTTAAAATTTTTTAGAAACATCATTAAAATATTCATCTTCTCTAAATGTTTTTAGAAAATTCTATTAGTTAATTAATTTAAGATTTGTGTAGAAAACTCTAGAGAATTAGAAAAAAATCTAGGAAATATGGAGGTTGTAAAAGAAGAGTCTAGAACTTTGTAAGATAGTTTTGGGAGGCTATAAATACCTCCTCACCCCCTCATTTGTAAAAATAACAACAAAAAACACAAGAAGTTGAACAAGTTAATAAAGAGTGTTTTCATAAGTCTCTCTAAGTGTTCTTCCATATATTTCTTCATACTTAAAGAGTCTTTTATTTCTTTTCGGGTCTCTCGGGTATTACGATCTTGGGCTAGTGCTAAGCACTATCGGTGTTGGTTTCTTTACATGGTATCAGAGCCATTCTGATCTGGTTCTTTTCAAGATCGGGGTTTAAAGAGAACTCGGGTTTACTCTAAGTATGGAGTCAATGGGTCGTGTTGTTGGATTGGGAATGGAGATCTTAAACCAATCTAATTACCGGTTATGGAAGTCATGTATGGAGTCATACTTAGTGAGTGAGGACTTATGGGATGTCGTCGGCGGTAGCAGCACAGCACCACCAAGGGGAGCTGCTGCAACAGCGGAAGCGACAAAGGAGTGGATCCGAAAGAATGCCAAGGCGGAGTTTGCTTTGAAGAGGTCGATATCCTCGGGAATATTTGAGCATGTCTCAAGGTGTATATCCGCTAGTTCTATTTGGTTGGCGTTGGATCAGTTGTTCAACAAGAAGAATGAAGCTCGGCTACAACTGTTAGAGAATGAGCTGGCAAATGCGAAGCAGGGGGAGTCTTCAATCTCAGAGTTTTTCATCAAGGTAAAAAATCTTTGCTCTGAGATTAATACTCTAAATCCGGAGGAATCGATTTCGGAAGCACGGTTGAAGCGGTCCATTATTCGAGGTCTACGACCCGAGTATACACCGTTTGTGACTTCGGTTCAAGGATGGGCTACACAACCTTCCTTGGAGGAGTTCGAGAACCTGCTAGCTTCACAAGAATCATTAGCCAAGCAAATGGCGGGAGTTAAAATCAATGATGATTCAGGGAGCGCTTTTGTAGCTCGGAGGCAACAAGGCTTCAAAGCCAAATCCAAGTATGTTGGTGCCAAGAATAATGATGAACGTGAAGGATCTTCTACGGGAGATAAGAAGCGGTTCAAGTGCTACCGGTGTGGAAAACTTGGGCATTTCAAAAAGGATTGTAGAGTCAAGTTGAAGGAAACAAATATGGCGGAATCAAAAGGTCATAATGAAGACGAAGAATGGGGGACATGTTTCACGGTGGAGGCTGCATCTTCAGGTACATCCACAACTAAAAATCTTGGAAATGATTGGATTGTGGACTCGGGTTGTAGTCATCATATTACCGGAAATGAGAAGTTATTTTCTAGTCTTCAACGTCATGACGGAAAAGAAGCCATCATTACTGCGGATAATTCAATCCACCGCGTGGAGAAGGAAGGGAGTGTTGTCATTGAAGGAGATGATGGAAACCCTATCACTCTCAAGAACGTATACCATGTTCCTGGAGTAAGGAAGAATCTTCTCTCCGTGGTGAATGCGGTAGACTCAGGTAACTACGTTTTATTTGGCCCAAGAGACGTTAAATTCTTGAAAAATATTAAAGAGTTAAAAGCGGATGTGGTTCACACCGGATCGCGGGTTAAGGACCTATACGTATTATCTGCTTCCAACTCTTATGTGGAGAAGATGAGCACGAATGATAATGCCACTATATGGCATGCTAGGCTCGGTCATATAAATATGACTAAGATGAAGGTTATGATGAATAAGGATTTGGTTAACGGGCTCCCGAAGTTGAAGATTCAAGATGAAGGAGTAATTTGTGAAGGTTGTCAATATGGAAAATCACATAGACTTCCATTTGATAACTCTATTTCACGATGCAAAGCTCCGTTGGAGAGGATCCATAGTGATTTAATGGGTCCAACAAGAACACCCTCGTATTCCGGGTTTCGCTACATGTTGCTGTTTGTTGATGACTTCTCACGGTACACTTGGGTATACTTTGTGAAGGAAAAATCAGAAGTATTCTCCAAGTTTCAAGAATTCAAGGTTACCGTGGAAGGGGAGTTAGGTCGGAAAATCAAGACCTTAAGGACGGACAATGGAGGGGAGTTCATGTCCAAGGAGTTTCTCTCTTTTTGCCAAAGGCATGGAATAAAGAGAGAGTTTACTTGTGCGTATACACCTCAACAAAATGGAGTAGCAGAAAGGAAGATCAGGCATCTAACAGAGACATGCAGAAGCTGGCTATATGGAAAGGATTTACCTAAGGCCTTATGGGCGGAAGGTATGAGATGTGCAGCGTATGTCATTAATCGGATGCCACTTAGTCCAAATAATATGAAGTCTCCTTATGAGATGGTTCACGGGAAGAAGCCATCAGTGAAACATCTCAGGATATTTGGATCAGTCTGCTACGTCCATGTGTTCGATTCTCAACGAACAAAGTTGGAGGCAAAGGCGAAGAAGTGCATCTTCGTTGGGTACGATGAACGGAGAAAAGGTTGGAGGTGTATGGATCCAGAGACACACAGGTACGTTGTGTCTAGAGATGTTGTTTTTGATGAAGTTTCCTCATTCTATGGGCCACCTCAAATCTTAGTTGAGCAAGAAGGTGGGAGTTCCTCCAAGACTGCTGAACCAGCTCTTAAAATTCCAAGTGAGAGCGGAAGTCCTGAAATGGAGAAGCAAGGTGAAAGGGGGAGCACTAGTCAAGAAGAGGATGAGGAGGAAGATCATGGTTCCATGGCTACTCAAAGGCCTAAAAGGAACATCGTAAAACCTGCTCGGTTCAGAGATGAAAGGTTTGTCACTACCTACTCATGCTACTTTGCAGCTCCATTAGATGAAGATGAGCCATCATCTTATGATGAAGCAAAAGACGTTGATGAGTGGGAAACCGCAATGAAGGAGGAGATGAATGCTCTCATGAAGAATGAAACTTGGGATTTGGTTCCGAAACCCAAGGATGTTCAACCCGTTTCTTGTAAATGGGTGTATCGGATCAAGCGCAAAACAGATGGAAGCGTTGATAGATTCAAGGCAAGGTTGGTTGCTCGGGGGTTCTCCCAGAAGTATGGAGAAGATTATGAAGAGACTTTCAGTCCTGTAGCTAAGATGACAACGGTACGCACTCTCTTATCTTTAGCTGCAAGTTTTGATTGGAAGTTATGGCAATTAGATGTGAAGAATGCGTTTCTATACGGAGAGCTTGATAAGGAAATCTTTATGGAGCAACCACTTGGTTTCGTATCACAAGAGCATCCTGATTATGTGTGCAAGCTAAAGAAGGCTTTGTATGGGTTAAAACAAGCTCCACGAGCCTGGTATGGAAAGCTTGCTCAGTTTCTTCAGTTCTGCGGTTATGTGGCATCAAATTCTGATCCGAGTCTATTCTTTAAGAAGAATAGAGGAGTCCACGTGGTTGTTCTTCTTTACGTGGATGATATGATCATTACCGGAAATGATGATGCAGAAATTGCTCGTCTACAAGAGGATATGTCGATAAGGTTTGAGATGAAGAAGTTGGGTGAACTCAACAACTTTCTCGGTTTAGAGGTGGAAAGGGTAAATGACGGAATATTCATCGGCCAACAAAGCTATGCAAAAAGGATTGTTGAGAAGTTCGGGGTACATGAAGGAAAGACACGTTCTACTCCGATGGATGTCAACATAAAGCTTAAGCGCGATGAAGGGTCCTTACTAGCTGATCCTCGGCCTTATCGCTCTCTTGTAGGAAGTCTTCTTTACTTAACCATTACAAGACCGGACATTGCTTTCGCGGTAGGTCTTGTAAGTCGGTTTATGCAGGCACCAAGGAAGCCGCATCTAGAAGCGGCAAAGAAAATATTGAAGTACGTGAAGACAACTCTTGGCATGGGTCTGGTGTACAAGTATAATGCCAAGGTCTCTCTATATGGCTTTACGGATGCTGACTTTGGTGGAGATCTAGATGATCGAAAATCAACCTCAGGCTATGTGTTCTTATGCGGGGACACAAGTGTTTCATGGTGCAGCAAGAAGCAAGCAACGGTGTCACTATCTACCACTGAAGCGGAGTATAAAGCTTCGACACTCGCAGCTCAAGAGTGTATATGGCTTCGGAGGCTCCTTGAAGATTTGTTTGAGCCAATCAACAAGGCAGTTGCAATCTATGGAGATAATCAAAGTGCTATCAAGCTGGCTAATAATCCGGTGTTCCATGCAAGGACAAAGCATATTGAGTTAGAGCATCATTTCATAAGGGAGAAGGTGCTTGATGGAACAATTGAAGCTTTGGAAGTTCGAAGCGAGGATAACGTTGCAGATATCTTCACCAAGTCATTACCAAAAGGGCAATTCGAGTTACTTCGCTCGAAGCTCGGGATGATGGACAAAATCAAGTTTAAGGGGGAGTATTGAAATTAAACTTGATTTTGGGTTAAGCTTAATTTTGGGTTTGATGATAAAACTATTAAACCCAAAGTTGAGTACAAGTTCTAGAATTCTTTAGAAACATCATTAAAATCTTCATCCTCTCTAAATGTTTCTAGAGAATTTTATTAGTTAATTAATTTAAGATTTGTGTAGAAAACTCTAGAAATGTAGAAAAAATCTAGGAAGTAAGGAGGTTGTAGAAAACTCTAGATCTTTGTAAGATAGTTTTGGGAGGCTATAAATACCCCCTCACCCTCTCATTTGTAAACACATACAAGAAGTTGAACAAGCTAATAAAGAGTATTTTTCATAAGTTCTCTTAAGTGTTCTTACTCTCTAAGAGTGTTCAAGTTTTCTCTTAAGTGTTCTTCCATATTCTTCTTCATACTTAGAAAGTCTTTTATTTCTTTCGAGTCTCTTGGGTATTACGATCGCTGTTGGTTTCTCTACAAGTAGCATGTAAGAAAAATTAGACTCGTTTCGAAATAACCGGTGTATGCAACTATCAAATCATTATCATGATGTTTATACTGCTATTTGGTCATATTAGCCGTGTTTTATACCATCTTGTATGTCGAACCAAGAAGTTTATTTAGAATTAATTCAAATTTCTACTTTGATAATATATACATACAAAATATATATATATATATATATATATATATATATATATTGATTTATTTTGCTATGAAATACCTACAATATCTTACGCAGTTTCTTTGGTAATCCCGGTTGGTTTTCGCTCATAATCTCGGTCGATATCTCTCAACTAGGATGGTCGACTATCGACCTTCCAACACGGCCGATCTTTCAACAAAGTTAGCAAAAGCAACGTTGTTGTTTACTAGTAAATTAACGAGTTTTTGTCTAGATCCCGATTTTTATCTATCTTAAACGAATCAATATCTTGCAAAACGAGGAGAGAGACGTTAGTGTTATTTTCATCACGCAATAAAATAAAATGTTTATTGTATTTCTCTTTTTCCTTGGAAAATTATATTAATAAATCCGAGTCAATACGATAATTATATAAGGTTGACCAATTGATGCCGCACATGTCAAACTTTTTACAAAGTACAAGCGCTAGTCGTCGAAAGAGTAAGTAAATATTTGAAAGAGCATCATCAGACGTCTCAATTATATGATATGTTGATGTTTCATAATTATGTTCTTGTTATTTCCTGGATTCAACATTCCCATAATTAGGACACAGAAGATTTGTAATAACAAAATCGATAATATGATAACAAATAGTCGACAGACCAATTCTGCTTAACAAACAAAGCTCCTTATTTACATGGTTACTTACACCCAGAGGTGACAGGGCAAACAAAACTCCCTCTCTTTCAATTCATCTCTTTGTCAACATTTCATATTTTCTTCTCAATAATTTGTCACAATGAATCTTATTTTATAGGTATATTATACGTATATAGGCAGCACATTGTAAGTTTGTAACATATGTGGAGGCTAGGACAGCTGAGTATTAGAACGAATTTTTGGTTTGCTATTTTTGGCGAAATTCCAACGCCAAGAAGACAACTAAATAGTTGCTTATTGACTAAATGTTTGATAGATGCTTATTGTAGTTTTTTTTTCTTTTTTCTTGCACAAATAATAACTTCATTTGTTTCCCTCATTTTTCATGTCATTCTGATTTTTCTGTTTGGGTGGCAGGCTTTCTTTTGTCTTTGCATTTGGATGGTAGTGTACGGGATATTGTTCGTTGAAAAGGATACAAATATATGCGTTTCAAAAAAAAAATTGGGTATGTATTTCGTTATGAGACAAAAGTATGGCAGTTCATCAATAAATTTTAGAAATTTGCGGAAATGAAGATTTTGGACAGAGCGAATGTGGTTAGTGTGTATATATAATGGGTAAAAACTAGAAACGCAACGTTAACCCAGGAAAAAGAAAAACTAGAAACACATTAAACCAAAAGTTTTAACTAAAGGAAAATCACTCCGAGTGACATAAATCAAATAAAGACGTGGAAAATGTCAACTGCACCTTTATAGCATGACCAAAAGACAAATTATCTTGGAAAAAATGTTATCTTTTACATCTACGTGTACATATATATACATGCATGAATCGATATACCCTGTGTAGATAATTAATGTACAACGGTCCTGAAACAAGAAAGTGAAGAAGACATATGGAAGAACTCAAAAATAAAATAAAAAGTACTCCATAAAAAACGAACAAAAACAACAAGAAGAACGAACAACAATGTCTCTTTTACCTCGAGAAAAGAAACTGTAATATATATATACACTAAGACACGCATATGTATATGTAATGTATATGTGTAACTTTTAAATTAAAAAAGAGAAGGAAAAATAAGGAATTTGTGTACATGCGTGTCTTGGTGTATATACGTAACTTATAGATATATAGGTATTAAAAAGGAGACATTAAAAAAAACGAAATTGGAAGAGCATCGGATTTGCAGTTCTCTCTCGTGGATTCTTTCCCTTGGACCCTTCCTCGCTTCACCTCGATTCCCATTCACAAGTCACAACTCTTCTCTCTCTATATAGAATTATAGATGTTCACATGCATACTTAACGAAACAAAAAAAAAACATGCAAAAGAACCAAAAAACACACAAAAATATATTAATGCAAAAAAAAGAGTTCAAAACAAAAAAAACCAGTGCATATTGCATAGATCATTAGATACTGTATATCTTTCTATATAAAATATCCGTTAATTTACATAAAATTTGATAATTTCCTTAATCCAATCAACTATCAATATCAATGTATAGATTGATGTTAAAAGCTAGTATAAATGGTATGAAGATTTTGCTGTGAGATATAATCTCTAAAGAGTCTAATACCATGGTTTGATCATTGATGTTCGTAGACATTATTGTTATAGCTGAGATTGCTCACGTAGTTGGAATGCAATTTTCATGTAGAAAGGAAAACTTTTTAAATAACATTATTTGGGAAAATGTCAACAAAAAAAAAACTTTGGCTTGGCAATATGAGTTTTTAGTTTTTGGATTTTAGTTTTTGGTTTTTTTTGGGGTTTGGTTATGGATTTTAGTTTCTTCCTTTCCTTTTTTTTTGTCTACAAGGTTTTAGTATCCTTTCAAAAACAAATTTGAGTGGCAATTTGTCTAATTTTTGGTTTTTTAACTATAGTCTAAAGAGAAAATTAATTAATAAGATGAGCTTTGATTATTATTTCATTAGTTTTTGTTTTTATTAAATAAATAGCTAAAATTTATAAATAGAAACAATAAAAATATATAGTGATGTTTTATATTAAAATTAAAATATATATAGTATTTATACTTGATACAACAAAATGACCAATTAAAAATTCATATAGGATTATGCTGTTTTTTATTTACCAATGTAAACGCATAGAAAATTTGTGTTTGTAATTCTTTGTTATGCAAAAAAAAAAAATAATCTACGTGTTAAAGGAGTTTGATCTTAAGAAAAAAATCCAAATTGATTTACAAAAAGAGAGAAAAAGAAAGTAATCCAAATATAGGAAACTTTATGACTTCTAATCTCTTAAGAAATTAGTAAAAATCTAGCAAAAACTAATTTATCTAGTTGGTTGACAAAAAAAACTATTTTATTTAGTTAAAAGAAAACTATTTTTTTAAGTTTTTGATTGGCTAATAAAATGGAATTGGTGGGTATAAAAATTAAATACATTTTTTTTTTTTTGCGAAAGGGTTTGCAATTAAATACAAGTATTATAAGATGATAATTAAGATTTTCAAATATAATAACTTATATTTATTTTAAGTCAATTACATTTGATGCGTTTGTTCGGAACATTTGATTTATAATGGTTTTTATTTTTCAATATCCTCTCTACAATGGATGAATGGAGAGAAAAGTTTAGTCAGAAAAAAATTACGTGTTATTCAGGAAAAAAAATTAAGGACATTTTCGTCCACTCAATATTAAACATACACTATCGAAAAAATAATCATATACAAGAAATATGGTCACTTTTTATTTCTCTTGTATGAAACTGTTGGGTGTACTTTATCTCAGTTTGAAATGATAATATTATTCAGATGACAAAAAAAAAAAAAAAAACAAATATGGTCACGTAATTAATTGTTGTTGTTTAAGGCTATTTGGCCTATTTTTTGTTTGTTCAATTAGACAAACCCGGATGGTGACACTAAAAGGTTTAGACTATGGTTTTTAATAATAAAATTGAATAAATAAATGATTAGAGTGTTTTTTTAAGATCAGTATCTAAAATAAAACACTTTTTTTTGTTCTTAACCTAATAAAATTCTTAATTTAAATTAATAATATACTTAATATTAAAATATATTTAAGACCTGAACATATATTCTCTATTGCGCTTGCTCTTGATATCCTATTTTTTCTAGGTGTAATTGGTATGTTAAAAATAGTCAGCGAGAGAGGTTTTGACTAACACAGAAAGAGTCACGCACGGTCTATTTTAAGCGTGGAGGAAACAAAGAAAATACTCGTCGCTCCAAATCCTTTTACTTTCTACGTTACCCAAAACCAGTATCTTCTAAATCACAAGTTTTTATTTTCACACTAGTCACATACTTAGTAATATAATATTCATAATAATATAGTTTTTTTTATAAAAAAAGAGGTTGGTTAATCATAATAATATAGTTAATTTACATAGTACACCACAAGATTAATTACTATCTTGATTAGGTTTGAAGTTTCAGGCCTCCCTCTAGCTCACTTTCAAAAGACAATCACCGATCACTAAATATATTAACCAATTATACAATAGAGTCACCATTTAAAAAAAAAAATCACAAATAAGTCTTGCATTTTTCCAAATGATTTCTCAATTATATGATTTCAGAGCGATCAACATCGAGCACTAGCTAGTTGGACCTAAATATTGTCTCGTCCCCATAAAAAAGCACTGCTTAAAAATTATTTGAAACACTGCTTAAAAATTATTTGAAACTATTTGTTTTTGTTTTTGTTTTTTGACAACGAAGCTATTTGTTTTTGTTATCAGTCGGATCTATAATTCTATATATACATCATATGCGAAATACTATATACACATATGTTACTATCCAATTCTGTTAAATCAATAATTGGGAAATACATAAATAGTTTTGTAACGGTGTTAGGTAATTCCCAATGGTCATACTAGGATAAAAAAAGATACGTAAGATTAGTGAAGCAAAGAAACAAATAGTTATATGTTCTACCAATAGCTTTTAAAACAAAAAGACAAACAAGTAATGATATATAGACTAAGGTTTTAAAAGCAACAAGAACCACCCAACCAACATTAATTTTTGTTCTTTACAGATTGAATATAAACATCACTCCCTCTCTTTGCTTCTCACTCACACACACTATTTACATATATATTATATGCGCCCGTGTGATATCAACAGCTGTATCAATCTTCTTCTCTCGTTTACTCTTTTCTAATTTTACCATGTCGGAGAAACGAATTAGCATGGTCGAGAAAAGTAACAACAAGAGACAGAGAGTGATGCGTGTTCCTGAGTTCTCCATCAACGACCACCACGACGTGCTCGTAGAAATCCTCCGTCGACTAGACGGCCCTTCTCTCTGCTCAGCCGCTTGCGTGTGCAGTCTTTGGTCGGCCGTGGCTCGCAACGACTCAATATGGGAAGAGCTCTGTTTCCGACAAGTGTCGCCACGACCTTCACTTTCCCTTCGCTCAGTTGTGTCGGCCCTCGGTGGCTACCGATGCCTCTACTTCCTCTGCATCCGTCCGGTCCTCGCACGACTCCCCAAGATCCTCTGGAGCCGAGACCAGCTTCAGCTCTCTCTCTCCCTTTACTGCGTACACTACTACGAGCGCCTCTACGTCGGCGCGTGGCTTGGAGACGCGCCACCTTCCTCGCTCATGTTCCTTCGGAAACCCGTTAACGTCGTTTGATTCGCCTTTTGCCGGAACGGTCATCAATAAAAAAACTTTTAGTTTCCCAAGATTGTATTCTTTATCATATTATTATTATTATTTAATCAGATTTGTTACGATTGACGAAATTTCGATTTTTTCATTATTTCATTACAAGATTTTATTAATAAACGTGTGATCTTTTTTTCTCATTCCGGTTTCTCTGCTTCCTAGATACTACCAACGCGTAGCTGTTTTGTCTCTTCTGCTTTTTTTTTTTCTTCCTTTTATTAAAAAAAAATCTAATCTCCCACATCATTAATTTCACTTTTTTTTGTTTGTTTAATGTGGATATATAAATAATAAAGAAGAAAGTTATTTACAGAGATTTACTGTTTGGTTAAAGGGGCGGGCATGTATATTAATATAGGAGTTGCAGTGTACAAAAAGACTTTGTTGTTTTGGTTTCCTCAAACTCAAATTTAGCATCAATTTTGAAAATTTTCAGGTAGGCGATATGTATATTTTAAAGGAGGTTAGTAGAGATTATTTTGCGAACAAACAATTCAAATGGAGTCAAGACATCATTTTCATCATATGAAATTTGAATGCCAGTTTATTCCAGTCAAAGAATAATAGGATCTAAATTGAACCAAAAATTAATTTGGTTCTGTGTTAACTTGGTTTGTTTACAATCCAACTATATATGTTCGAGTTGAAAACTCTGATATCTAATTGAAATCAAATGTTAATTTTTTCTTTAACTGACATTTCTACTTGTGTGATTTTAAATTATAAAATTATATCTCGGATTTCTCTAATAGTTCAATTCAATTTGGTTGATCCATTTTGTTGTTGTTGTTAAAGTTGGTTGATCCATTTTATTTGGTTCTGGCTTTGAAAATATGAACAAGGCAGATATTTCTTCAGAATCCTGCTGAATAGAGGCATATATGAATCAAAAATTAATTTATAGAGGTTTTACCGTATCTCTCTTGTTATATTTTTGATATGTGAGTATTGATCGTATGAATTATAAGATTGAGTACTACAAAAACATGAAAACAAGGAATTGAGTAGGATAATTAATGGTTGGCCAACAATATAGAGTTTAGTAGATGATATCGGATGTGAGAGTAAGTGACGATATCATTCATATACACAGATACAGATGCATACTATAGTCCAACGCTTGACATCTAAAAGCAAAGAAATCAGTGTCTAAAAAGAAAAGAAAAGTATATTGTAAAGAAGATGAGCTAGGGATGAATCATTGAATTGGATATCTTTGTATGTACTTTTGTTGCAGTATAGATTCGCTAAAAGCGTCAAGGTTTGGTGATGGACCACCATTACCAAAAAGGACTTGTCTTTGTTAATCCGTATCAAATTATACTGAAGGCCCATTCACAAATAACAGCCTGCCTTGATTTTGACATTTTGCCACATCCACATTGGCCCATATAATTAAATTTTTTTTTTTTTTTTTTAAATGATCTGTGTTAGAATCGTTGTTTGAAAATTAGAAAAAGTGAAGTCAAAAGTCAAAACGGCAGCTCTGTCAAAGCCCCGTAATTCTTCTCTTTCTTTCTTTGTTTTTTTTTTCCCCTTAAAATAAAAATAAAAAGTAATTATTATTCTTTGCCTTACATTTGGTCTTCTCTCTCACTCTCTCCCTCCCTTTGTTCCTCGGCAACAGCTCCCGACGTCTCTATTCCGTTCCGGTGAGTCCTTTCCTGTGCTCGAATCTGTTTTTCTCTTCCCCGGTTTCTCCTTCTCTGTTGAGTTCAAACAAATGAACTTTCATGATCGACTTGTTCAAGTTCCGTTGGATAGTTTGAAATTCGGTGCTAGACGAGTCGATTTCAGTTACGATTGAGTTGGGTATACAGTACCTGAGCTTGATTCAGTTGATATTCATCTCTTTTCTTTCTATGAATTTGTTAATATTCTCTGTTTTCCTTCGTTTCGTGTTTTGGCTTCATATGAAGCAAATAGGTTCGAGGAAACCATTGCCTCGCGTCTTATTGATGTTAACGTGTCCCCTGTATTTATGATGGTTCAGAGCAGTCACTACTCGTTGGTCTGACCTCACAGCGATACCGGAACCTGCTCTGTGTTTTAGAAAATTCGCTACGGGATTTCTAGGGATTTTGACAAATAATTTAGGTTTTTTTTTTAATTAGCTTTTTCTGGGTAAAAGTCAAATCCAGAGCCAATTTGTAGCTATGTAGAAGTATTCTTATGATTGCTGCAGTTTCAAAGTGTCTGATTACATTACTTTTGAGGTCTTGGGGGTTCATATTGTGATTGTAGTAAATTTTACTTTTATTTCTTTGCTGTGTTAGATAGCCATTTACAGTGCGGCCTTGACTGGGTTGGTTTATTATTAATGGGCACATCATCTGGATCCAGTCATCCTCACCAGATGTTACCTCCGCGTCAGCAACTACGGACTGGAGGTCTGGAGACGGCGCTTTCACTGGTATCTTCAGATCCCAACTTGTCACATGAAGGTCAGGAGCCACGGTCTAACTCTGATGTGGTGATGCGCGAGTCTCCAGCCGAGAATGCGAGTTCTCAAGAAACATGGCCACTCGGAGACGCGGCAAAGAAGACGGTGAAACAGAAGACGGAGCCTGATTCTCAGGATCAAACCGTGGTGCGCCATGTCTCTAGTGCAGATAAAGTATCAGTACGGGACATAGCTAGGGAAAGAGTCGAATTAGTCGCTGAGAGGATGCACAGATTGCCGGATGAGTTTCTTGAGGAGTTAAAGAACGGCCTTAAATCTATCCTCGAGGGGAGTGCAGCGCAGAGCGTAGATGAATTCATGTTCCTGCAGAAGCTTGTTCAGAGTAGATCTGATCTGACCTCTACAACACTTGTTAGGTCCCACCGGGCGCAGCTTGAAGTTCTCGTAGCGATAAATACGGGAATCCAGGCGTTTCTGCACCCGAACATCAGCCTGTCTCAGTCGTCTCTCATCGAGATTTTCTTATACAAGAGATGCAGAAACATCGCCTGCCGGAGCCAACTACCAGCTGATGATTGCTACTGCGAAGTATGCACCAGCAGGAAAGGATTCTGCAACCTTTGCATGTGTGTGATCTGTAACAAATTTGATTTCTCTGTCAATACCTGCCGCTGGATTGGATGCGACCTGTGTTCACACTGGACTCATACAGACTGTGCTATTCGGGATGGGCAGATCACCACAGGATCCTCTGCTAAGAATAATACATCAGGTCCAGGAGAAATGTTGTTCAAGTGCAGGGCATGCAACCGCACGTCTGAGCTGCTGGGTTGGGTTAAAGATGTGTTCCAGCACTGTGCACCAAACTGGGATCGGGAATCTTTGATGAAAGAACTCGACTTTGTTAGTAGGATTTTCCGCGGAAGCGAAGATCCGCGAGGTAGGAAACTATTCTGGAAGTGTGAGGAGCTCATGGAGAAGATTAAGGGTGGCTTGGCTGAAGCAACAGCTGCCAAATTAATATTAATGTTTTTCCAAGGTAAACTATACATTTTTATTTATGAATCGACATCACTCTGTTTGTGTAACATAACCCTTTTTCGTTACCATGTCACTGAAGAGATCGAATTAGACTCTGCGAAGAGCTTTGAAAATGGAGAAGGCGGGCGTCTGATAGCACCTCAGGATGCATGCAGCCGAATCGCCGAAGTTGTACAGGAGACACTGAGGAAAATGGAATTAGTGGCTGAGGAGAAGATGAGGATGTTCAAAAAGGCACGCATGGCTCTCGAGACTTGCGATAGGGAGCTCGAAGACAAAGCCAAGGAAGTAGCAGAACTGAAAGCGGAGAGGCAGAAGAAGAAACTTCAGATAGACGAGCTAGAGAGAATCGTGAGGCTGAAGCAAGCCGAGGCAGACATGTTCCAGCTTAAAGCCAACGAAGCGAAGCGGGAGGCTGAGAGGCTGCAGAGGATTGTTCTAGCGAAAATGGATAAGTCTGAGGAGGAATACGCAAGTAACTATCTGAAACAGAGGCTAAGCGAGGCCGAGGCAGAGAAGCAGTATCTGTTTGAGAAGATTAAGCTGCAGGAGAATTCGAGGGTGGCGTCACAGAGCAGTGGTGGTGGAGGAGACCCGTCGCAGGTGTTGATGTACTCAAAGATACGCGATCTGCTTCAAGGATACAATCTCTCGCCCAAGGTAGATCCTCAATCAAACGAGCGCCATCCTTTCAGATCCAATCCTTGACGCTTCCTCCTCTTATATATAATGTAGTTTTCATATCCTAAAATTCATCGCTTTGTTTTGTAAAACAAGTGTTTGTAGCATTAACTCTATTTACTGATATTTTCTAATTTGTGTGTTCTCATTTTGTTGTTTTTTTCTGCTATGTGGTTTCCTTATTGGTTGATAAGGTGATTTGTGAAACGCAGAGAGAGTTGATTGTGCAAACAACAGAGTCTGAATTTTTGTTTTTATGTCTTTTCTACAACTCTTGCATTGGCTTTGAGTTTGAGCTTATGTAACTCTTATCGGAGGATTCTTTGATAAGAACCTGAAGAAGAAGAACTCCTTGTTTATTGATAAAGTGTAATAACTTGCAAAGGTTGATTATAGAGTCCTTTCCCCACTCCCCCTACACGTTACAACTGAGCTATCCAACCGAGTTCGAACTTTTTTTATCAACATGTATGATAAATGAATGATATATTTATTTATTTCCAGCAGTTAATTCTATGAAATCACATCTTGACTTTGAAAATAAATGTCTATGTGCGAGCTTGTTCACATGTGTGAGCGAGTTTATTTGTTCACATAAGTGTGAGTTTGTTTGTTCACATATGCTCCTGTGTCAGGAACCATCATTCGTATTTGTACTGAAACATAGAAACCAAAAAGTTCCCGTATTCCTTCTTGGGTTTTGAACTCAGGGAACACACCCGAGAAGGAAGTGGCTCACTCATTGAATCATACTTTTATCTTTTATCTTTTATCTTACTAGATAAATATTGAATATTTACACTTTATGGCAGTGGAGATAGTTAAAAGTTATTGATATAGATTAAAAAAGAAAGATTTAGCATGGGAAGAAGTGGCTAACTCTCTGAGTTTAAGCCAGGAAGAGATGAACAAAAAGGGTTAGCATTGGAATTTCTTTAGTTCACAAGTCATGTACATACACATTCACATTCATGGTACATGGATGATGGATCCCTCTTTGTATCAAGTTAAGAAAACGACGAAAAGACAGATTTCATGTATATAAGTTTTTTTAAAACACATTCCATATCAATATTTTGTTAAAAAGTGATATCTCCATAATTTTAATGGGAGGGTTGTTAAAAAGAAAAGAAAAAAAAAGAACGGCAAGAGGTGTTGTGTTGTGGCCTTGTGGGGTCACAATTACACAACATTCACTTAACAAAAAAAAGCGAATAAAGGTGAAAATTTCTTTCTTGATGCTTGGCAAAATTGAATCCAACCCTTGGAAAATAAGTACTTGGGACTAATTGTACTCAGTAACTTCACTTGAGATCTGGCTCTTCAAAAAGCTATCTACCAAAGAAGCCCAAATAAACATTTTCATCTCAGAAGTATATGTTTTATAAAAAAAAATCTCAGAAGTCATAAATGTTTTATTTATAAACAATCAGGGCAGTTTATATTTGACCACTTTATGGTTTTTAGTATTTTTCCTTATGATCCAACACGTTTCCGACCATGGATATAATCGGTTGTTGATTGAACGCAATTCAATCATAAAAAATGCTGTCCTAAAATCTAAACAGATTTTTTTTAGAAAACTGTAAACTTCTTACTTACAGACGCATGAAACCGATCAAAATCAACCCAGACGTGTTTTGTACAGTCGTGTGGCTTGGGATCACGAGTCACGACATTTGAATTCAAACAATTTTGTGGTCTTTCTCTACCGGTCAACACTCTTTGACTTTGATTTTCTATGGTCCGTGTTTCTGTTTTGCTGCTTATTTAAAAGCCAACTAGTTGTTATTATCGTATATGAAAACTGTAAATTATATCTTTTCATTCCTTTTCCTTACAATAAAGAGATTCGAGATACTGAAAGATTGAGACAAATATTGGATTGGGGACATGTGGTCGAGACATGTTTGAGTGGTATAATCGTAAATAACACGCGCAGTTGTTAGATTCTAGTTCTACTCTCTCTCTCTCTCTCTCTCTGATATCATAAGAGTGACTTCTGTTTTAAAGTCATTCGAGCCATTCCCATGTGCCTTGTCTCCGACAACTCTCTCTCTCTCCCTCTCTCTCTCTATCTCTCTCTTCTTGCTCTTGCTCTGGTTCATATGGTACTTCTTCGTTAAGATTCACTAATTTAAGGTTTTTCTTCTCAGAAAAAAGTCAGGTGGGTACTATCAATATTTGGAATTTTCTTCAGTCGAAACAATCCTGTTCCAGCTTTAATTCCTCGGGTTTCTAACTTTAATATGATCCCCTCGAACTATAGATGTACATCAGATCGTGAATCCCCTCTCCCTCTCTCTTGATCCTGTCGATAAACTCTTTGATTTGGAGTGTAGCTCAGTTAACCCAGTCACCGGAACCGGGAAAGGTACGGAATTTTCTGCTCTGTTGCGTTCTTAATATCTCTGTTTTTATGAGTACCTGCAGAAGAACTATTACTAGATTTGGTTTGCTTAAGGGGTTCTACTAATCAATAATTCTGCAACTAGTTGCGTACAATTCAATTTCCTAGGGATCTGGTCGATCTGAGATAGAGCTTCTGTAGGATGGTTTGAGATGACTTGTAAACTGTGCAGATCAACTAAGGTGTGAATCAGACAAGAGACAAGGAAATGTACAAGCATCCTAGACAAGAGATCGAGGCGTACTCTTCTTTGCCTCCTTTTGAGCAAAACTCTGTTGGGAAGCTTATGTACTTACCGCTTCACAACTCTCGTAAACGGTATTGCACGCGCAAGCCATCTCCCGATTCTCCTGCTTACAATGCTCTGTCTTCCGCTGCGGTTTTGGTATCACATAACATCTCTGCATATGAGGATACCTCTGGCTCTTGCGTGACGGACGACTTTAACGACGACTTTAAACACAAGATAATGGAACTCGAGACAGTGATGATGGGTCCGGACTCCTCGGACTTGGTCGTCGATGGCACTGGCTCTTTCGATTCCACGTCGTGTCAAGAGATTAACAGCTGGAGAACAACTCTGGAGGCCCTCTCGAGAAGTGATCTAAGAGCTGATCTTGTTTCGTGTGCACAAGCTATGTCTGAAAACGATCATATGATGGCACAGTCGATGATGGAGAAGCTGCGCCAGATGGTCTCGGTTTCCGGTGAGCCTATTCAACGGTTGGGAGCTTACTTGCTGGAAGGCCTCGTGGCTCAGCTAGCTTCATCGGGTAGTTCCATATACAAAGCACTTAATAGGTGCCCTGAACCAGCAAGCACCGATCTTCTCTCCTACATGCACATTCTCTATGAGGTGTGCCCTTACTTCAAGTTCGGATACATGTCAGCGAATGGTGCCATCGCTGAAGCCATGAAGGAAGAAAACCGAGTTCACATTGTCGATTTCCAAATCGGTCAAGGGAGTCAATGGATCACTCTTATCCAGGCTTTTGCAGCTAGGCCCGGTGGGCCTCCTCGGATACGGATTACGGGTATCGACGATATGACTTCAGCGTATGCTCGTGGAGGTGGCCTTACCATTGTCGGTAACAGACTCGCCAAGCTTGCTAAGCAGTTCAACGTTCCATTTGAGTTCAACGCGGTATCAGTGTCGGTGTCCGAGGTTAAACCTAAGAACCTCGGAGTCCGACCAGGGGAAGCTCTAGCCGTCAACTTTGCCTTTGTGCTTCATCACATGCCAGACGAAAGCGTGAGCCCCGAGAATCACCGGTACATTTTTTGTTACCGAAATTTGTTTAAAAACATAAAAATGATTCTTGTGTGTTGTTTCCCTTGATGAGTATATCTTCGCAGGGACCGGTTACTGCGAATGGTGAAGAGCTTGTCTCCCAAAGTGGTGACTCTAGTGGAGCAAGAGTCTAACACAAACACGGCCGCCTTCTTTCCGAGGTTCAAGGAGACAATGAATTACTATGCCGCGATGTTCGAGTCCATTGATGTGACTCTACCAAGGAATCACAAACAGAGGATTAATGTGGAGCAGCATTGTCTAGCAAGAGATGTTGTGAACATCATCGCATGTGAAGGAGCTGATCGGGTGGAGAGGCACGAGCTTCTAGGGAAATGGAGGTCACGGTTTGGGATGGCGGGTTTTGTTCCTTACCCGTTGAGTCCCCTGGTGAACTCCACCATTAAAAGTCTGCTCAGGAACTATTCAGACAAATATAGGCTGGAAGAAAGAGAGGGAGCCTTGTATCTTGGTTGGATGCAACGAGATTTGGTCGCCTCGTGTGCTTGGAAATGAAACGGATAACATTCTCTACTGTTGTTATCTCAATTCAAGTGTTTCTACTTGTATGCAATTTTAGTCGCTCATTTGAATCTTCAAAACATTAGAAGTATATTTTGTCTACTATTATGCAGCAATTGCCCAAAAATCAAAGTCAAAGCTTTCCCCAATCAAACTTAATAAGTATAATTCAAACGAGTGGATCAAAGACATGATTCTCATCCTTGAACTAAACATTTTTACCAAAGTTTTTGTATAGTAAACCAATGCCTTAGGTTTTATAGCCTTCAAGCAGGAGAGGACTAGTCTTGAAATACTAAGTTAAAGCGTGGCACACGAACAATCTCTATACTATACGTGTACCGAAGCCCAAATATTCAGACCATAATATTTTTTTGTAAATTACATTTTGCAAATTACTTGCCTATTTTTATCGTTGCATCCTGACGTAAGCATTAAAAATGACCACACAGGTACTCCACAAATCCCACAATCGATATGACCAAAGGTCTTCGTTTTCTAAAAATGAAATAATCTTTTTTCTGAAAACAATGGTATTAGTGTTTACGTCAAACACATCCGAAAATATCGGCAAGAAAAGCTGAAAGGAACGGTGGAGAAGAAAGTGAACGTTCAAATCTCTCTCTTCCTAGAGGCTATATAATGGCAGCCAACACAAGGAACAAAACATAAATAAGAAAAATAACTTTTCAAATACTAAATAATACTAACTAGTGAATTACTAAAAAAAAAAAAAAAAAAAACAGTAATCACTAGTCCCTAAAATAAATCCCAATAATGGGTGTACATTTTGGAATATCCACATTTTTTGTTTTTTGTTTGTTAGGTTTCTCAGCAAATGCTAAGGAATTCAGAATCAATTCTCCTCCAGGGTCTGATATCACTAACGTAAGTTGTAACCATTCCTTTGATCGACGTTGATTTCTTCTTCTCCAAGCAAGTTTAACAATCTTTGCGATGCAGGTATTGTTGAAAACATTCAATGAGGCATGCCAGTTCCCAACGAAGAGCACCGTTTTGATCCCAAAAGGTGAATACAAGCTTGGGGAAATAGAGATGCTGGGTCCATGCAAAGCTCCGATAAGGATTGCTCTGCAAGGCACAGTGAAAGCTGACGGAAACCATAATGGGAAGGAGAAATGGGTCGCTTTCCGCAACATTAATGGGTTTAAGTTGAACGGAGGTGGTGTCTTCGACGGTGAAGGTAACGCCGCATGGAGGGTCAATAATTGCCACAAGACATTCCAATGCAAGAAACTCCCCATCGTATGTGTCTATCCATCTTTATCCTATATAATAACTCCCCGCATGCAATTATTATAGCTGTGTTTGTTGATGTTTTTTTTTGTGTCATTAATCGTTGAACAGAGCATACGGTTTGATTACGTGACCGACGCTAAGATTAGAGGCATAACCTCGTTAGATGCAAAGAACTTCCACATAAACGTGATCGGGGCAAAGAACATGACATTCGAAGAGGTGAGGATCATTGCCCCTGACGAGAGTCCCAACACCGATGGAATCCACGTGGGTAGAAGTTAAGGAATCAAGATCATCAACTCGGTCATCACCACGGGAGATGACTGTATCTCTGTTGGAGACGGGATGAAAGACCTTCTTGTCGAAAAAGTTACATGCGGTCCGGGACACGGAATCAGTATTGGAAGCCTCGGATATTACGGGCACGAGCAAGACGTCAGTGGCATCAGGGTCGTGAACTGCACCCTCCAAAACACTGACAATGGTGTAAGGATCAAGACATGGCCATCCTCAAAATGCGCCACCACCGTCTCCAATGTCCATTTCGAGAATATTATCCTCAAGAACGTCAGCAACCCCGTCCTCATCGACCAAGAGTACTGCCCCTGGAACCAATGCAACAAGCAGGTGCGTCCAAAAAAATTAAAAAAAATAAATAATAATAATTGGAATTTGGCAACTTGGGATTATGGTACCAGCCACCAGGGTTAAAATACTTGCATTATAACCACTGCATATGGTTTGTTTGTAGAAACCATCATCTATCAAGCTTGTGGACATACGCTTCAAGAATATCAGAGGAACTTCAGGGAACAAAGACGCGGTGAAGCTTTTGTGCAGCAAGGGATATCCGTGTAAGAACGTGGAGATCGGTGACATTAACATTAAGTATACCGGAGCCGACGGACCAGCGACGTTCCAGTGCGCCAACGTATCTCCCAAGCTGACCGGAACTCAGGTTCCTAAAGCTTGTAGCAGCCCAGTGACGAAGCCACCAGGCCAAAAATAGATGCTCCGAGTGTATTTAATATATTATAAACTCGATCATACACTATCTAAATGTACACCCTAGTGTACGTATGTTTGTATTCTTTCATTTGATTTCTTTGTGAAATAACATTTTTTTCCCCTTGGCCGTGTTGGCCCCCTTAAGGATTGCATTTTTGCTAGCTATATAAATTGTAAGAAATGCATCATTCTTGAATAAAATATAATCTAATATATTCTTTACTGCATTCAAAACAAAGTCATGATTGGTCTGGTAAGGATTCAAGTTTGGTTTTTGTACCTTTTGTTTACAACCAAATTATCCATGTAAGAAATCAAACACCTGCTGAAATCTATTATGTTAAAAGCAGAAGAAACGAAAATTATTGGTAAGTAGGATTGTTTAGTTTGTTTTCGCATCAGACGTACAAGCAGCTTGGGAACAAAGAATTTGCAAATATAACGAAAACTTCCTACACTGGCATTGGGCAAGTCCTCAGTATCTCAAAGTACAAAAAAAAACAACAAAAAGCTACAAGGAAAAAAGAAACATCCTCTACTAATAATCTGCCTCAAACACAACTATTAGATAACCGAAGAAGAAATGTTTTTTTTTGGGGTGAAAATCTTCTATGCATTGGCACCTTGCCGGGGGAGATAACAAAATACACTTGTTTTGAATCTATCCCGCAAACCCGATATTTATCTCTTTGTAATGGAACCAAGGAAACAATGAAAAGAAGAAAGCCTAAGTTTAGAGAGAGGCAAACCATGAGAGCCAAGATTCGCAGGATACTCCACTTAGCTAGCTCAAGGTGATGAAAATATGTTATATAAGATTCGCCAAGAGAAACTATTCTTCACCTTGTCTCAATCTACAATTTCGTGGTAAGCCAAAACCGTTGTACTAAGTAGCAATTCCTGCAACACACATATGAAAACTATATTTAAGACCACACATATATATATATTTAGAGAGATATAAGAATAGCTTGGCTGATAATTTCCAGAAAAAACTTACGTCTGTATGATAGTCTCCTGTTAACACTGTAATCGCCAACGTAGCCTGGAGTTGAACTTTTAGCTGAAACAGAGGAAGGACCTCCAAGACCCTCTTTCTCGGGTGACGAGGCTCTATAGGTAGGATCACTATAAACCGCACCATTCTCATGAAACTCTACAAGACCTACATCATAGCCAGTGTTTGTTCCCACCAAGGTAGAAGAAGATGGTGCTATTCTTGCATACCCTCCTGTTCCCAACCCAAAGCTAGATTCACCATTATTTCCTCCATACCCAAACTTCACACTATCAATACTAACATTGTTCCTTCCATTTTGTGCGTTGCTTCCGGCCCTCAAACTGCATTTGGAACTTCCAAATGGACGGTTTATTAGTGTGTTCCCATTTGTTGATCCCACATATGCATTGGAATTTGAGTTTGTTGCGTTGCTATAGGTAAGGTCTCTGTTTTCCCATAGGTTCCGCGTGACTGAACTGAAGAAAGACGAGTTCCCTCCATTGCCTCCTTCATAGCCATACCTGTCCGTGTTACCAATGTAGTACGGGCTCAATCCACAGCCATAAGAAACGTTTTCAGCCCCGGTCAAACTATTTGGCGCTCCCTGCTCAAAGCTCACATTCACCCTGTAGCCAGAAACAAAAGGAGCATACCCGCTTCGTCCGGGAGCAGCAACTGGACTGAACCGACCATCCATCCCAAGTCCATAGCCTCCTACTCCTACCCCAGCGAGATTGTATCCATTGAGGAGGTTATTATTGACCCTATTAACTCCGTAGCTGTAACCTCCTCCTGATGGGCTGCTTCGGGATGGACCTGGCGATAACTCCTTAGGGATGGCTCGCTTGACCTCAACCATTTTACCGTGAAGCTCATGAAATGTCTTGAGCAATACTTTTTCTACCGCCTCTTCAGAATCATAAGTTATAAATCCAAAACCTCTAGGCCTCTGTGTGTTATTATCATACATAACAACGACATCTGTAGTTGTACCAAACTCCTCAAAATACATTTTAAAATCGCTTTCTGTTACTGACGAAGGTAATCCACCAACAAAGATCTTCTTCGTGCGGCCTGAAACCGGAGAACCTTGAATGCTATTACTGCTGCTGCTCCTATTTATTATGCTCTGGTCATCTCTAGGAACAGCTTTCTTTGCTTCAACCTGGCAAGATCAGTTAAAAACCTAAGCTTAATTAGCAAAACTAGCCCTTTCTTCTAAATTCATTTCAAAGTGTGAAAGGGGCAACGAAACTTTCAGATACCTAACCAGAAGAGCCAGAGGAATAGTTAATATGGGAATAAACATCCAATTATGTCAAACTCGGTTTGATTCAAAGAAACTTAAGAAACAAGTTACATTGTACAAATGAAAGCAGGAAGCTTTAGAATCAAAGGACTTACAAATCTCCCATCAATGTTATGCTTCTCCTTTATAACTATCTCGGCAACAGCCGGATCAGCAAAAACCACAAACCCGAAACCACGGGCACGGCCTGTGGTACGATCCTTCATGATCACTGCATCAATCACTTCTCCGAAGCTACTGAAATACTCCTTGAGAAGCTCCTCAGTGGTCTCCCAAGATATCCCGCCGATGAAAAGCTTGCCATTGCCAGATTCCATCCTTGCTCTGTGTGTGCACGACAATATTGTTTAGCAATCGGCAAATCGAAGATTTAGCAGATCAAATCTACTCACAAAAGTTCAACTTTTTTTTCAAAAGATGAAACGGGAATTAGATACTCGACCAAACTCAGCATGGCAAGTACTAGTACACATGATGGGATCAAAGGAAAATAAATACCTTAAGAAATCGATAATCAACCAGAAAAGTAAAAAAAAAAACGAATCTGGCAACGAGGCAGAAACCTCTGGGATTCAATCCAGGAGCAAGAGATCCCTCATCAATCGATATCCAAACCCGAAACTAAGCTAATCTTCCGGAGAATCGAGCTGGGACAGAAGCAAAGGAAACGGCTTTCAGTCCCAAAATTCAATCAGCATTCACGGAAAACGCCAGATCAAAGATTCAAATCCAGATATATCCAATTCCCACCATTCAGATTGAAAACCCAGATGTCAAATCTTGCTGATAAACCACTAAGATCTGAAGAGACCAACGATTTGTGTAGAGGACATCATTTAGCTGTGCCCCTTCTTCAGAAAGACAGAAATGAGAAAGAAGAAGACAAAGTTAACTTTACGCAATCCGAATCAGTTTAAGCTGACTCAATATTGATAAAACGCAGAGACGCGCTCTAGATGCAGAGAGAAATGAAGAACGTTTTTTGTAGACATTGAGAGAAGAAGAAGAAAGCTTGTGGTTTGGTGCAAGGAGAAATACATGCCTATATATATACACCTAATCTAATATCTGTGGCAACTTTAGTATTTAGTTACAATGGAGGAAATTCGGTTGTCCGCCTTATCGAAGAAAATTAAGAAATTTAAAGTATTGGAGAAGGTTTTACGTACGTGTAAGAAGCTTTTTTAAAATTTACAGTAGTTACAACTTCGGAAAATAGTTTTTTTATTTATTGTGCACTACTTTGTAACTTCCAAGTTCCAAATGGAAAATACAAATAAATTTATGTTGTAAAATGGATTAAAATATGTATATGTTATATAAAATGAAAATTTAAGGAATGAAATTTTTGTACGATTGAATATGTTTTATGGAATGACAAAATATATTATTCAATTTTATTTAAATTAAACATGTTTCTTTGTATTTTTTCTTTAATTTCAAAACGCAAATTTGCACAATTTTTTTAATTAATCTAGTCGATATATAACGTAACGTAATCCCAAACAATTAATTTTCTGCATAAATAATTTTTCTGAGTCAGGTAATTTTCTCAAACGCCGCCGCACGCCGACTCCTCTGCCAACACCTCTCTCACTCTTTCCTCCGCAGTTCCGTCTACTGTGCTGCCGTCATCTCCGTCACGACGTGTTTTCGATTTTCTCTTTCTAGGTCATCGAAGTAATTTTCCGACACTCCCTGTAACACTTGCTGCTTAGCTTGTATCGAATTCCCAAGTGTTTGTATCTGCTCCCTCCTCCAGGTCTTGAACTGTAAAGAGACTTCTCTTGTTTACCTGCGAAGATGGCAGCACCTACTCAGCTCACTCAGCATCTCGAAACTTTTGTCGACGCCACTCGTTCTCCTACTCAGCAGGTACCCTTTCTCTCTTCCTTTTCCTTTGATGAAATTGCTTTCACGAATCAACTCTTTAATGCTTTTCTGGATATCGATTTGACTTGGGAACTGTTTCATGCGTTACACAAGCTCTGATTTTGTTTTCCTTAATCCTGAAATTTTAGGCTGATAGTCTGAAAGCGATTGCTTCTTCCTTGGAGAAGGATTTGTTGTCTATGANTCCACTGGGCCAAAGTATATGGAGAAAATGGTTCAAGGATTTGAAGAATCTTTCCGTTCTAGTTTGTCTGATTTCTATGTATGTCTTGCCCCCATGACTCTAGATCATACAGTTTCATTATCTTTGAGCTAACAATTTCTATCTCCATCTCGATCCTACGATCCTGCTATTTTTTCGCAAACTGGTTTCTATCTCCAACAAGCAAGGAATCGAGAGCTTCCTTGTATCTAACTACTCTTTGGAAAACACTTGTCAGGTCAATGGAAACTTCAAGTCCATTGAAAATTGTTCTCAGCTCCTGGAGTGTTTGACCAATAAATTGCTTCCACGGTACCCAAAGTTTTCTTGAATCTCTTATATCTTGTAGATAAACTACTTTTTCTAGCGTGTGTATTTAGACTCTTAGTTGTTTATAAAGAGCCAGACTATCCTGGATGATACAACTTGTCGATTGCCTTGCATGTTGGTTTCCATGTGAATATATACTGTACTCCCGTAGAGTATCTAGGTTCTCTCGGTTAAGGTTCTATGCTGTCTCTTATACACATCTAGATGTGTATAAGAGACAGCCCGTAGAGTATCTAGGTTCTCTCGGTTAAGGTTCTATGTGTGTTATCCCCCATTGTCAACCTCCTGTCTCTTATACACATCTAGATGTGTATAAGAGACAGGCCTTCTACAGCAATACTCTGAAGCTATTATGACTATGGTATGTTAATGCTCTCTACTCGCGGATACATAGTTAATAATTGAAAGTTCATTCTAGTGTACGAGGAATGTTTTCTTGCAAATCTATTTGCGTCAGCTTGGTGGGAAGACAAATAATTACTTAAATATGCAAATATGGAATATATATATGTATGCTCTCAGTTCGTCAAAAGCTTCATTTTCAGGTTATCTAGTTCTCTCCAGTTTATTAGTCTACGCAAACCAAATGCACGCCACTTCATCTTAGTTTTCTGTTTTTGCTTCTTCCTTGTGTAGATCGAGTGAGGGTCTTTCCTCATTTTCTCTTAATCCTATTGACTAAACGACCATTTCCTAGGGCAATTTACTTGTTTATGCTACATGCGAAGCCATCGATGAAGAAAAAGACCCTCAATGCTTAATGGTAGCTTTTCATATAGTAGAGCTTTTGGCTCAATTGTTTCCCAGTCCATCCGGTCCAGTTGCTTCTGATGCATCTGGTCTTTTTGATCTTATTGGTTGCTACTTCCCACTTCATTTTACACATGTGAGTTTAAAGCCTATCCTTTTTATGATGTGATCTATTGATGGATACGGCTTTCTTCCGTTTAACTGTTTAGTGTTCTCTTTATGGGTTTTAGACAAAAGGCGATGAAGCTAATATTACAAGAGAAAACCTCTCAAGGGGACTATTGGTGAGTATTTTTTCAATATTTACAATTTGCATAAGTTCTTGCTGTCTTATTGTTCTAGATGTGTATAAGAGACAGCCTCCTACTCCTACCCCAGCGAGATTGTATCCATTGAGGAGGTTATTATTGACCCTATTAACTCCGTAGCTGTAACCTCCTCCTGATGGGCTGCTTCGGGATGGACCTGGCGATAACTCCTTAGGGACGGCTCGCTTGACCTCAACCATTTTACCGTGAAGCTCATGAAATGTCTTGAGCAATACTTTTTCCACCGCCTCTTCAGAATCAAAAGTTATAAATCCAAAACCTCTAGGCCTCTGTGTGTTATGATCATACATAACAACGACATCTGTAGTTGTACCAAACTCCTCAAAATACATTTTAAAATCGCTTTCTGTTACTGACGAAGGTAATCCACCAACAAAGATCTTCTTCGTGCGGCCTGAAACCGGAGAACCTTGAATGCTATTACTGCTGCTGCTCCTATTTATTATGCTCTGGTCATCTCTAGGAACAGCTCTCTTTGCTTCAACCTGGCAAGATCAGTTNTGGGACACATTTGTCCTTTGCTCTAGAATCTCTCACTAGTCCAGGGTTTGAAATGGATGAGATCCACAGGGAAGCTGTTAATCTTCTTCAGAGGCTTGTCAAGCTAGATATCTCGTTTTTAGGTTTTGTTGTTGATGATATAAGTATAAACACGGTCTTTGATACCATCTCTAGATACCCTCAGTATAAAGAAATGCCTGACACGAGCAAACTGGATGTTCTTGTCATCAGTCAGATACTGTCTGTGTCTGCCAAAGCTTCGGTTGTGTCATGCAATATAATCTTTCAAAGCTTTTTCTTCCGCCTTATGAATACTCTAGGGATTGTAGAGAAAAATTCAGCTGGCGATCTAGTTCACAACGAAAACTCTACAGTCTCTACGAGAGTCTACCATGGAGGTCTCCATCTTTGCATCGAACTTCTTACAGCATCGAAAGATCTTATCCTGGGTTCCGAGGACTGTTCTTCAACACCTGGATGCGCACAGGAATCATGGTGCTCTATGGTTAACAGGTTCTCAGTTTCATTGATCCGGGTGTTCACTTCTGCAGTACACAGCTCTAATGACGATTGTGGTGCGGATGTATATCTTGGAGGTGAATGCATGTGCTTACTTAACAGATTTGTTACATCTTTTGTCTTGGCTTGACTCTAATGTAATACTGAACTCCCTTTCTAGGTTTCCTTGTTCTTATTTCTATTCTCTAATTTTTTTTTTCCTTAAATCAATATCCAGTTAAGGGTTTGCTGACTATGGGTATGTTCTGGGGAGGCTCTTCTCCTGTATCGAGATCTGAATTCGAGAAGATTTTGACGACCTTGACGTCAATCATCACAGCCAGGAGTTGCAAAACTGTAGAGTGGGAACTGGCATTGAAAGCGCTGGTCTGCATTGGCTCATTTATTGATCGGTATCATGAGAGTGACAAGGCTATGACCTACATGGGTATAGTTGTTGAAAATTTGGTCTCATTGGCCTGCTCTAGTCATTGTAGTCTTCCATATCCGATGATATTAGAAGCAACTTCAGAAGTTTGCTCCACTGGGCCAAAGTATTTGGAGAAAATGGTTCAAGGATTTGAAGAATCTTTCCGTTCTAGTTTGTCTGATTTCTATGTATGTCTTGCCCCCCATGACTAAGATCTTTGAGCTAACAATTTCTATCTCCATCTCGATCCTAAGATCTTGCTATTTTTTCGCAAACTGGTTTCTATCTCCAACAAGCAAGGAATCGAGAGCTTCCTTGTATCTAACTACTATTTGGAAAACACTTGTCAGGTCAATGGAAACTTCAAGTCAATTGAAAATTGTTCTCAGCTCCTGGAGTGTTTGACCAATAAATTGCTTCCACGGTACCCAACGTTTTCTTGAATTTCTTATATCTTGTAGATAAACTAGTTTTTCTAGCGTGTGTATTTAGACTCTGAGGTTGTTTATAAAGAGCCAAACTATCCTGGATGATACAACTTGTCGATTGCCTTGCATGTTGGTTTCCATGTGAATATATACTGTACTCCCGTAGAGTATCTAGGTTCTCTCGGTTAAGGTTCTATGTGTGTTATCCCCATTGTCAACCCCTCCGAACTTTGTAGCATCTGTCAAGATTTTATAATAGACGTATATATACAACTATATATCTCACTTTTCTTCGTTCCCCCTTTGCATGTTAATTTGCATCAGTTCTTTTGACTCGTGGTATTTTTTTTTACCTCAAATAGTGTGGCAGAGATTGATGGTCTCGAGAAAATCTTGGTGCATTTCGCTATCAGTATGTGGAATCAGATTGAATCCTCTGGAGTTTTCTGTTATGATTTGAATGGTAGGGTAAGTGCTCAGATGAACTTTTATCCATTGTTTCTCTTCGATGTAGATTTGATTCATCTATTGGTCACTTTATGAATTTATTGCTCTTATACTACAGGAGTTTGTTGAGGCAGCTATGAAAACAATGGGGCAAATTGTAGGATTTTCTTTGGTAGATTCACAGAATAGTATAATCCAAAATGCTTATAATGTGCTCTCATCAAGCACGCTTCCAGCTATTGAGTCTATTCCTTTGATCTTTGCTGCATTAGAGGGTCTAGAACGTGACCTGTCCACTAGGGATGAACTGATACTTTCACTATTTGCATCAGTTATCATAGCTGCATCTCCCGTGGCATCCATTCCAGATGTGAAATCACTTATACATCTGTTTTTGGTATCCCTTCTTAAGGGTTATATCCCAGCAGCTCAAGCTTTGGGTTCAATGGTAAACAAATTGGGCTCGGGTTCTAGTGGAACAAATATCTCAGGCGATTGTTCCTTGGAAGAAGCATGTGATATAATATTTCACAAGACTTTTGCATCTGGAAAAAATATTTCTTCTGATGAATCTGGTAAAATTGTCTGTGGAAGTGAGACAATTTTGTCAAAGATATGTTTAGGCTTCTATGGTTCCCTGGACCTTCAAACCCGCGCTATAACAGGACTATCATGGATTGGGAAAGGTTTACTCATGCGGGCTGATGGACGAGTTAATGAAATAGCTCTGGTACTAATGGAATGCTTAAAATCCACTAACTGTTCCGGGCATGCTCTGCATCCTTCTGCCATGAAACATGCAGCAGATGCATTCTCCATACTAATGTCTGATTCGGGAGTGTGTCTGAACAGAAAATTTCATGCAGTTATACGGCCACTCTATAAGCAACGGTTTTTCTCTAGAACAGTTCCCATTTTGGAGTCTTTGATTATGAATACCCAGACTCCACTCTCGAGGTAGACATATCTTTAACTATATTTATAGTTGCTTATTTATATGCTGTAGGTTTGAATTACCTTTCAGTCAACTTGCGTGGGACATACAAGCATTCTATAGTCATAGTTTGGCTCTGAAAATACAGTTAGATCTGATTGCTTCTACCAGCATGTTCTACTACTCATTCATAAAAAAACACTTGCTCATTAGCTTCGATGCTCTTGTGTTGTGCTCTAGCTCTTTCTTCACCATGCAGTCCTGCTATGTAATTTCCCTAGAAAGGATGCAACTGCACCCACAAGAACCTTTTCAGTGTCCCTTTTTTGAACAACTAGAAGACATCTTGAAGTTTGCTAGTTTAATTTGGGTTAGGTGTAACTAGCACATAAAGTCATAATAGTTTAGGCTTCTTTGCTGTTGCACCAAGTTTCGAGTACCCATCATAAATAGTCAAGTTTCTGTTTATTGTGACAACCAGTTCCATATTCTCAGCTGACTAGTTTTGTCATGGTTGCAGAACAATGTTGCATGTCGCTCTCGCGCATGTTATATCCAATGTTCCAGTAACGGTCATATTGGACAACACCAAAAAGGTGAGCCTCAAGCTAGACTTTGTATTTTGTACCTTTATAAACAGTTCCTTAGAAGACCTTTGTCTGTGCAGCTACACCCGATGATACTGGAAGGCTTGTCTGTCTTAAGCATTGACTCTGTGGATAAAGAAATTCTTTTCAGTCTTTTACTGGTTTTATCTGGAACGCTTACTGATATTAAAGGTAAGAAAAGTTAGATGTTGCATATATAAACTCTCAGCTTCATTTGTCGAATGAATTACAATCAACAATTCTTATAGGATTTTCATTTGTTTGCGCCTGACACTTAACGAAATGATATACTGGGTTGTGATCAGATGGTTGAGTGAATTTAATGGTTGTTAAATCTCAAGAAGACATTTTATATTCATTTTTTTTCGCGAGAAACAACATTTTCTTTATGGCCTACTAACCGTTTACTCTGTTTGCAGGACACCAATCTGCTAGTGATAATGCATATATAATCATCGAATGCCTGGTCAAGCTTACATCATATCCGCATCTAATGGTAACAAATCATTTTCTCTGCAGTAGCATCTTCTAATATATCTTGTTTTTCCCAATGGATCTTCTAATGAGATTTTTTTTCCATGTTAAAATGGTGTGCAGGTAGTTAGGGAGACGGCGATTCAGTGTCTTGTTGCCCTGTTGGAATTGCCTCATGGAAGGATTTACCGCTTTAGAAGACAGGTTAGTTGAAAGATCTAAAACACAGGTTTGAGTATGTAGGGTAAGAAAATGAGTCTCATGAATTTGAAATTTTCACTTAAAGGTTTTACAAGCAACAGTAAAGGCACTCGATGATCCAAAACGGAGAGTTCGGGAAGAAGCGGGTAGATGCAGGCAGGCTTGGTAAGTCGCATTAAATCGATCCACGGTTTTTTTTTACGACTCGCAATTGCGGCTTTTTAGTCACCGTCATCGTATGAAATGATTCTGATAATTGTCAAAAGCAGGGCGTCAATCACATCCACAAGTTTCTGAAGTTGATTAAGAGATCCATGAAGCCAAGTTATGTTCCTTGAAGCAATGCAGTATCTTTACTATATTCTTTTAGACTTTGAGTCACAAGTCTTTGGTCTTTGATCGGATGACACTTGTTATTCTTTTAGATAAAAGGACACGACAAAATTCTCTAAACTAATTTTGTGACGTCTAATTCCTGAAACTGTTTAATTTGCCCGGGGTCTGGCTTGGTCAGTATTTCAGGCTCAAATTCGAACCCTAGTTTTCTCAAACGTAGATGATGCTCAAACCTCGAGGGAAGAAAGATGCTTTCTGATTTTGGATCAATAGTCTAGGAACTGCTACTTACGTTAACAATGTTTTCGAATATGTTGTAAATGGGTGAGTTACTAACTTACTATGAGATATTGAGTTTTGTTGACCAATCGTCCCTTCTAGACTAGAAGTAAATTAATAGATAGAGTAAAAACTTATGAGAAATCTCTGAATTCTTGAACGTGGAAAATGAGAGTCTTCCATTTGATATAGAGTAAAAACTAAAAATCAGTTTGTGTCATTTAATTTAAGAAAAATTGCCTCAAACAGTTCCATTTTAAGTTTTCAGTTCTGTCATAACTTAATTTAGGAAGCTGTTAGACACATTTAGTAAGTCTTTCTTAACTTTAATAAAAATTTAGGAAGTTGTAAAAAATATATTAGACACATTTATGAAGGTTTTTCTAATTTTAATGAAAGTTATTTATGAACAAACGAGTTTCTAAAGTTATCTTTGAAAAATAAACTTCATTGCTCTTTATAAAAATTGCGCTTAATTTAATTTGCATAATCTTTTTTTAATAACATCAAAACATCAAACATGTACCATATTTTACTAACCATGCGAGAAGGCAAGTTGACACGGTGTTGCTTACATGGGAGGATATAATATTTATTAGTTCTTGACAAGCATGATAATTGAAATTACGTGCAACAAGAGTAATCGATCGAAAAAGACTCAAATTTGAATTCCGTCCATAAAAGATTTCCCAAGTATAGAAAGAAAAGTTTCTTCGAAGTTAATTAGCGACTTAGCGTATTCAAGTTTCTCGTAATTGACTAGAGATCGACATTTCACCAGCCACACGATTTTAGAATTTTCAGATTTAAAGTCTAATATACATTAACTTGGACACGTATTCGCAAAAAAATAACTTTAAAAGATTCTTTCGTAAGAAAAAGTTTTGGTGGAGTGGTAGCTCACGGATATCGAATTGGTTAATAACTCTTCTTAATTCGTTGAATACTGTCCCACAATATTAGTTACACACGCTTATGCATGCACGTAAGAAATCAACACAAAAGATAACGAGTTTCGGAATATTTTGGTTTCCAATTTTTACCCTTTTAAGTCTTAAAAGGGAAAAGCATCACCTAACCAAACTCATAAGCGATGCTGTCTTATTTTAAGGTTGTCCATTTCGGGACATGTTTCATGTCTTGACCCAATATATATATATATATTTTCCAACCTTAGCGTAATATATTTCAGCAGATATGAAAATAAGTCAAGTATGAGAGAAGGTAATTTTGATAATTATTTTAAAATACTCAAAAACTCATAAATACTTTAAATTTAACAAATTACCCAAAAAACGTTGTATTAGATTTGACCATCATTCGAATTAGTAAGAGTTTGAACAATAATATTAGCTGCCAAAATTAGTTATCTGGAATTTTTTTTGTCCTGTATTTTATTTACTAGCTATACTTTGAATAACACATTTTAATATTTGAATTACTCGTTCTCAACTCTTACCTACTCTTACTGGTTTCAATACTCGAAATAGATACTCTTGCTAAAAAAGTCTGTTTGTTATACACATGTACGTAAAAACAAAAACAATTTAGTCTTAACGACACTAATTAATACTGTTTCCGTTAAGTTGAAAGTTTCGTTTGACCGAAAGATGTGGTTGCATAGTTGTTGGACAATGTGAACCCATAAGTCAAAAATTTGACCCAAGAGATGTAGTTACATTTATTGTCGACCAAAAACATATTTAATAACATATTTCATTATAAAATGCGTTCGCAGAATATTTCAGAAATAATGTACTTTAGTTTGATCAAATAAGTTAATTTTGATGTATTTTCATATGCACTAGAATATGTTTAGTATTCAAAAGTACAACAAATATAAATAGCGATGGAGTAGATATCTTATCTTATATATTTATAAAGCTATACGGGTGTTAATTAAGACAGGATTTGAGTATGAACATCGATGGTATAACAACATATCTTGTAAATTAATAATTAACTAATTTGAGAAAGACGTGGAGAGCTGGAGGCGTCTATAAATATTCCTCTGTCAGAATAGCTAATTTACTAAAACTCACCCAAAATGTCGCAATATTCCTTCTTCTATCTCTTTCTTATCTCTATTTTCCTCTACAACAATTGCATTGCGCATCGCTACACATTCACGGTGAGTTTAAATTAACTAATCAACTTAATCAGGCGTGAGTAAACTTATAACTATAATTGATGAAAGTAAAAAACATATCAATCTCATAAATTAAGAGTGAATTAATATTAATTTCAGGTTACGGAAGTTCCATATAGCAAACTATGTAGCACGAAGAAGATTTTGACCGTTAACGGTCAGTTTCCTGGACCAGTTTTAAAGGTTTACAAAGGAGACACCATTTACGTCACCGTTCGTAACCGAGCTAGTGAAAACATCACGATGCATTGGTAATCATCTAAAACCCTTTTGTTTTTTTTTAACTTATGTAATATTATACCATTTTACAAGCATATAAACGAATTTTCGATGGTTGAAACAGGCATGGTGTAGAGCAGCCGAGAAACCCGTGGTCAGATGGACCCGAATACATCACACAATGCCCGATTCGACCCGGGTCGGATTTTACGTACGAAGTTATATTTTCCATCGAAGACACGACTGTTTGGTGGCATGCGCATAGCTCTTGGACACGTGCCACCGTACACGGTCTTATTTTCGTATATCCTTTGCTCCCTAATTTCCTCCCTTTTCCAGAGCCGGAACATGAAGTCCCCTTAATTCTTGGTACAAACCAAAACAAATAACATTTTTTTTAACTGCACAAAAGATCAAGTTAGGTTTTTCTGCATCTTTCTTAAAACTAATTTCCTAAAAAATGGACAGGAGAGTGGTGGAAGAATGATGTGAGAGAGGTAGTGGAGCAGTTCAGGAGGACAGGAGGTGATCCTAATGTGTCCGATGCTTTGACCATCAATGGACATCCTGGTTTCTTGTATCCTTGCTCTGAGTCAGGTTTCTTACTATTCCCTTAGTTTCTCCTATAAATTAATGAGTACTTAATTAATAAGTACTCCTCATTTGTGTTTGTATTTATTTATTATTATTATTTTTTATAGATTCGAAAAATTAATGCATTTGCATGCATATATATGTTTACAACTTTGTATTTAACAAATTCCGTTATTTTACATGCATACGTATATACGTATGTTTAACAGATACATTCAAGCTCGCGGTAGAGAAGGGCAAAACCTACCGCCTTCGGATGGTAAACGCCGCGATGAACCTAATTCTCTTCTTCGCAATCGAAAACCACAGACTCACCGTGGTCGCCGCGGATGGCCACTACACCAAACCTCTAGACGCCAGTTATATCGCCATATCTCCAGGCCAAACGCTAGACGTGTTATTACACGCCGACCAAAACCCAAAACGCACTTATAACATGGCGGCCAGAGCTTACCATAGCAACCCGGCCATCAGTTTCAACAACTCCACCACCGTCGGGATCTTACGCTATTACGTCTCTTCAGACGACCCCCAAACGTCGTCGTTTTCAGAAAGTTACCCAAAGCTTCCTAGCTACAATGATACGTCAGCAGCTTTCAGCTTCTTCAACAAAATCAGAAGCTTATACTCCGGACAAGCTCCCGTCGAACTCTCACGTAGGATAATCTCGACGGTTTCAATAAATCTTCTCATGTGTCCCAATGACTCTTGTGAAGGTCCTAACGGGTCGAGATTCGCGGCGAGCATGAACAACATATCGTTCGTCACGCCGAGCCACGTGGACATACTAAAAGCTTACTACCTTTACATTGATGGCGTTTACGGAGAGCGGTTTCCGGAGTTCCCACCGCTGGTTTTCAATTTCACCGCGCAGGATCAACCGCTGTTCTTGCAGACTCCGAGACTCGCGACGGAGGTAAAGGTGCTTGAGTACGGTGAAGCGGTTGAGATCGTTATTCAAGGGACGAGTTTGGTAGGTGGTGGGATCGATCATCCTATGCATCTCCATGGTTTTAGCTTCTACGTGGTTGGTTTAGGGTTTGGGAATTTTAACGTAAGTGAAGATCCGTCCAAGTATAATCTCGACGATCCTCCTTACAGAAATACGGCGACTGTGCCCAGGAACGGTTGGATGGCTATCAGATTCATAGCTGACAATCCCGGTACGTACCTTACATATATAAACCTTCATTTATATACAAAGAGTTGCATTACAATCACAGTCGCGTTTGTAATTTGCGTTTGTAGGGGTTTGGTTCATGCACTGTCACTTTGATAGACATCTCACGTGGGGTATGAATGTTGTCTTCATCGTCGAGAATGGAAGAGGACCAAATCAGCAGATTCTGCCTCCACCGCCTGACTTGCCACCTTGTTATTAATAATTCAACGGTTTCGTCTACTCAAATTAGTTACTCATTTTTTTTTACCAATTTTAGTATATGTAATTCATTATACCATGTTGTATTATGTGTGATGTAATAAACTATATCTACTTTAAATATAATCTTAAATTTAGTTTTTATAAAATTAATTTTCACAAGTTGATGATCCTCAATAACGGATCAGACAGAAACCATTAGTTTAACCCCGAGACGTTCTTTCTCATAATATCTTTCAAAAGCTGTTTACCTCTCTCACACCGATAAGTTAGTCAATAGGAGATATGTCCATGTCTTGTACCATGTCATCATCATCATCTCGAGGGACCTCTGCGTGAGAAGAAACCCTGCGTGTAAGTGGAGTGATGCATCTGTGTAATGTGACTCTGTTGAAGTGCTATAGTCTTAAGGCTTCTACTCCAGTCTTTTCGGCTCCAAAGGTATAGCGGTGGCGGTATATTGTTCCACTGCTCTATCGTTTTATCATTAACATCTATGGACCCGGGCAAGTAGAATGACTACAGAGCAAAAAAAGGAATGTGAGTGAAATTTATTGGTATAATAAACGAGAGTTGGATTCATTTTGTAAACGTACTTACCATGCCAGAAAGTATACTGGTGTCCTCCCAAATCAACTCATAATCAGCTATCTCATCGACCCTGGTTATAGACGACGGAAACAAGGTTATGAAAAGTTTGTAACTGGGACTCTATATTTGCTATTTACCTTTTTGTTTCACTTGGTACGATGAGGATTAAAATCTTGGGTTTAAACTCGAGGGCCTTTCTGATGAAAATGTTAGCAAGACTGGATTTGTAACCGAAAGGCGGGTTCAATCCCATTACCTGTTTTTATCCATGACAAAAAAAAAGATATATATATATATATATCTCAGTTAAGTGGATTCAAGAAGTGCATCTCAAATTTGAGATGTTGGTTGCTTTTTTACCAGTTGAGAGCCGTCAGGTAACTCTTCTTTCTTCACACTCAACCAATCTCTCTTCTCAAAGTTGAAGTTATGCTGCCATGGAAACATAAACGTTTCAGAAACAACTTCAAACACAAAAATAAAAGAGTGGGTGTTGTACCTTTGGTGGAAGAAGATCGAAATTTTTAAAGAAGCAAGATTTTCCCGTTTTCTCAAGCTTTTCTTTCATCAAGCAACTGAAATCATTAGAACCACAACAGAAGTCGACTACCTGAGACCAAAGAGAATGTTATATTTCATCATCTACCTAATAGATGAGGTATTGTTTAAGGCCTTAGCAACTTTACCGTATCTCCACTTTGCACATACAAGTGGAGTCTCTCTACTATCTGCATCATTAATTTCAAATAATTCATCATTACTTTCAAATAGTTCCGGTTTCTAATAATCATCTCTAAACCAATAGACTTTAATGGATCAAGCTAAACATAAGTTAATAAAACAAAAGAGATAAATACTTCACCTCTTGAAGCTTCTCTAGCTTCGTGAAGTGACGACCAAACGAAGTGTAGCGCATACCATGGTAAAAGGGTGAAAGATAAATTTCAAGCTTTTTCTGCAATTCAAAAACACAAATGTTTTATGTTGTGCGAACTTTTTCCCTTAATGGAAATTCTTTCACGTGTTGAAATCGCGCCCTAAAGCTAAATGATTCTCATAGATTGACATATCATCTTACAGTATTAAGAAGATAGTAGGAATTCTATCTATATGAGTAAAATCTTAGGTAATAAAAAGATTATAATAAACTAAATATATTTTAAAACCTTATGTTTCATGAGTTGGAGTAGGATATCTGGATCAAATATAGCTCTTGCATCTTCGTCACGCCCTTCTTCAAACATCTTTAACGCAGTTCGAGCGGCCTGCAGAACCGTCGTAAAGATTGAAGGGGACCGACCACATTGTTAACTAAATAACATACCTTTTTGTTTCACATAAAAAACCGTAGTGACATACATTGACATGAGTCTTAACCAATCCTGTTGTGATGTTCTTGCCTATATCATATCCTGATTTGTAGCATTTCACTTGGGTTAACCCACGAGACTTGATGAACTCATCAAAGTTAAACGAAGATTCCATTTCGTCTCTTATAGCCAACACCCTGTGTAACCCCATAAATAAAATGATTAGTTGAAACTATCAATAATGTAATATTTTTTTTGTATCATTGTTGAGTGGCCAAAAAGAACATCACCTCTGTTCCACATCCTCGTCTACTCCGTCTGGCTCGGCAAAGGCGGAAGGACCTTCTTCCTTCGGCAACTTTTTACCAATACTATCCATCTTCCGTTTCAGAAGATAATCATTGACACTGAATTTCATCTTTGGTTTCCTGGATTCCTTAATACCAAGACGATCAGGTAGACTCCCATGATGCTTAGAATCCGTCACCATACTCGGAACATCCTCTTTTACAGGTGCAAGCCCGTGACTTAGTGTTCTTCTTGGGCCAGATATATCAGGAAAAGTTAAGTGGTCTCTAGCTGGAGTAGCAAGATGACCTACTATCTCATGGTTCCTGTTGTTCAAAAGAATATGAAGAAGCTATACATCATGCAGATCAGAATGCGATTGTATGAAAGCAGTTTAAAATGCTCTCAAAACCAATGATTATATTCAAGAACTTACAAACAGTATATCAGAATGCGATTGTATGAAAGCAGTTTTTCCCAGGCCCTTTGAGGTGTTTCCTCGTCACAGTTGAGTTCAGAAGTAATCTCCCTGATTACAAAAAAAAAAAAAGAAGCAAAAATCTGAAGCTGATATATATGGCCATTAGAAGCTTGAGGAAAAAAGTAAAAATGAAAAATTATTTACCAAGGTAAACATTTTCTGTGATAAGCCGTTGGGCAGCGTCTGCATACAGCAAAATGCAACGCATATACATTCTTGTTTTCAGTTGTCTTACAGACTTTACATATGTGGAGAGGACAGTGAAAGGAATCTCTAGCAGCAATATTGGCTTGAAGTTCTTCTGATTTGTTTTGTTTATCAGCATAAATAAGTTTTGCAACGCATATTGGATGATAGAAATGACCGCAATTTGACGCGGAACAAGGGAAGACCTTCAGAGAAGTAAACAGAGTTGAATCGCAAATTGAAGATTTCAAGTACTCAATACAGATAAATTAGCCAAGTATCCAAATGAAGAATGATATGGTGCAAGCAATTAATACCTCTTGAGAGGAATTTTCATCAGAGGATCCCAATTGGCCACAAGCAAAGCACTGGTGCTGTTGGTAGAGACAGTTGTTACACAAATACGTCCCGAGTCTCTACATATGTAGCAAATATAACTTCAGCATGAAGCCACACCATAATAACACATTAAACAGAAAATCTAAAACCAATTCACAATACATGAACTTGAGTCCCATCAGTGAATCCTAGTGATTCGCATGATGTGTCTATTCCATCAGCTACGGTTGGATGGAACGCTCTCAAGCAGCTTCCTTCACAGCTGAATTGAAAACAAGGAGATTAAATGAAATCATTGCAGCTTGTAAAGAGCTCTAAAACTAGCACTAAATCTTCAGAAACTATGAAGCTTGACATACCACAGAATGTAACCACCATTGTCACAAATAGAACAGACTGTATCAAACTGCAGATTCATCTCAGAATCATCATCGCTGCTGATTTCCTCGTCTGTCCTATTATCAACAGTGAAGATCTGTTCCTTTGGTGTCTGAGCATCTTCTTGATGGTGCGTCGGAAGTTCCTTAATAAGAGAAAACACGAATTAACCTCAGTAGAAGGAGAACAAAAAAGGCAGCAGAGAACAAGGAATCCACTTCTAACTAGGCCTCACCACTTCGATAGGTGTTGTTTGTGAAGTCTTCTCCAGAAAACTACGCAAACACTGCATCACAAGAAAATGTATAACTAGTCAACCCAATCAAATCATTCCAACGAAGATAAGAAAGACCAAGACCAAAGAGAAAACAGACCTTTGATTTTGTTAAATCTCCATCCCTTTTCATAGCTTGACACAGCAAAGAAACATGATCTGATAAGTCATGCTCTGAAGGTTGGATCCTGAGTAAACAGCAAAGATTGATTCAAAGATGATATAAAGGAAAACACATCAAGATAAAACTGAATGAACATCTAAGCAATACCCATCCACTTTGTGTAGACTGTTCCACACATGGACGCTTGATGCCTCCGGATTCCTTTTAACAAAGTGAAGACACTGAAGGGTGGCCAGAGTTGTTCTAATTAAAGATTCATAACCCTTTGCTGGTTTTTGTAGAGTTATCCAGTGCATCCCATGTAGAAGCACTTGGATCTTGGGATGTTCATCAGACAGATCAAACTTCCACGCTTTGGCGAGCTTACGAACTGACTCGTCTCCACAGTCAGTGTTGCCACGCAAAAACACGGGCAGTCCCGAGCTACCAGCCGAATCTCCATCGTCCCATTTGACCGGCAGAAGACAAAACCTAACAGGTATGTCACTTTCGTCAACGAAATAGTATTCATCAACATAGTCAGGTAGAATCTCTCCCTCTTCGTCGTCCGACCACTCCATTAGATAGCTGAAGAAGAAAAACATCATTTTTTACAACTTTTAGCTCCTTATCTCACTAACCAAACCAATCCACATAAAAGAAAAACACTAAATAATCCAAATCCGAGAAACAAAACAGCTGATTAGCCTTGGATCATAAGGGATTCGTGCATTTTGAAGGATAAACCACATACCGTACGGACGCTGAAGCCGCCGATTAAAACCTAAAACCCTTTGTGTTCCACAAACAAAAGAAAGAAGAAGAAGTGTGTGTGTGTGAGAGAGAGAGAGAGAGAGAGAGAGAGAGAGAGGTTTTTTCCCTTTAATAGAAAGAAGACGAAGAAGATGGTGGGAGTGACTGACGTTGTTGATTCGGACGATTTAAATCGGTTTTAGGCAAAAAAAGTAAAAGTTTTTTTTTGTTTTTAGTGATAAATGACCAAAAACCCCATCACATTTCACTGGGCTTTTCCTCGGGTTCATAATTGGCCCAAGAGGAGGAGCAAGAAACAAAAAATTAGCCCAAAAGAATAAGGACAATCACCACCACCGTCGCTTGAAGCTGAGTGGCTTGATGGACGCCGCAAAAGATAAGTGATTCCGGTTGAGTAAAGTGGTAGCAAATATCGTCAATCGGTTTGAGTAAAAAAGGGCATTCTGGTCAAGAGGCTTTTTTCCCTATTATTTATGTGTATATTAACATTGATCCTAGACAAGGAAGTAGTCATTCTTAATTTTCTTAATCCCTGGTTTGGTTACATATTGAATTAAGTAAAGCTTTATTCGATGAAAAGATGGATAAACGCTTAAAATTCATAATTTGACAATGTTGTAAGAAGAAAAAAAGTAATTGAGATTCTTTATAATTATTGCGAACCGAGAGCATTGTAACTTGGAAGAAAAAGTTTTAACAAATACATTTATTGTAATGCTTAAGAAAGAGTTTTAGTTCAAAGAAGACTGTCTATGCGAGACGGCAATCTCTTGAAGAAGTTACTTGGCAAAGAAGGTAACTTGCTTCTAAACTTTGGGTGCCTTAGATAGTATAGCCCACCAGCCAGTGTTATTGCTTTAAACGGCATTGCGTAAAAGACCACCGATGCAGCCAAGCAGAACAAGATGAAGAGGCTTGTAGCCCTGGGGTCTCGCCAGCTCATAAGTGACTGAACTCTCTCTCCCTGAGCTGCAATGTCTCCAACCACAGTCTGGATCCTACCTGCCACGCTTCTTAGCCGGTCATACCTCAGCCGCACTAAGTCCTGCGACCGAGACGTTGGGAATGTGTCAAACTCTTCATCAAGCTCATCAGGACCAACAGCCTCAGCCCACGAGAGCTTCATATCCATGTGAGGAGGTTGTCTCGGCCTAGACTTGAAGTTCCACAACCCGATGAAGAACATGTAGAGAAACATCGTGGGCAAAATAAGTTCAGGGTACATGACCAAAATGAAGAACAAGACATGGACCAGAACCGAAGTAACTGGGTATCTCCAGTTGCAGACATCCTCAAGCCATTTCCCTACTAAGAAATATCCCGAGAGAAGTGACATTATGCGTAAAAAGTTGGCTTTGCTTCTTCTCATGCTCCATAGGTGAGAGTCTACATCCAACATGTACTCAACGACCTCTTTCCTAAGTGGCGGCTCAGCTCGGCCGAGTCGGGTTGCAACGATGTTCATGGCTTGGTACCTTAAGCCATCTACTTGGTTAACCGTGAAAGGGAAAAGATGGTGCATTTTGGGGAGAAGCGGGTGTCCATAATTGTAGATGATGTTGGCCAAAGATAGGGTCGTAAAACGGACTGATATCTGGAGGTCGCCTGTTTTCTTGAGGCCGTGCGGTTGAAGAACAAGAAGCGGAAATGAATGTGTGTAGATTTTGTGAGCCTCTAGTGTAGACAGTCTGATTCGAACCTGTTCCAAGAGTCAAAATGTAAAATGCAACCAAAGGAAAAAAAAGAAGCTATCGGCCACTCTAACATTATATAGACAAAGAGATCACCTTTCCGATTCTTGCATCTCTAGTAACGCCATTTCCAGACTGTACGGAACCCAAATGACAGTTGTCGAAAACTCCAAGAGTGACAACAGTACAAGGATCATAGACTTCCCATGTGTACTGTTCGTTCCATCTCGGACTCAGTGAGTCAAGAATGGTTCTGGTTCTCACCCATTTTTGCCCATACTTAGCCACACAATACGCGTCTGTGCTTCCTCTACCGTCTTTCAACTTCATTGGCACCAACCCTTTTGCTCCGAGAATCCCAATCTCCAACATTCCCACCGGCTGCTTCCACAGCTGTCTAGCCGTCGGCCTTGTGTCACTAATGTACATTGTTGACTCGTCCATCACATGGTAGCCTCCTTCAAGACAGATTCGCATGTGAATCCGGCTCGAGAACTTATGTTCTTTCCTCCTTGATTCTCCTTCAAGAACTCCGGTACCGTACTTATCAAGATTGAACCATCGAGAATGAACAGGACGGTGGTCTAACCGCTTCTCGAACATGTTCATCGGCAAGCTTATCTTGCCAATTACTTCATCTTTCGACGTGTGTACGCGGTCTTCCACTGTGATCACTAGCTGCTCTTCGAATGGTTCAGCAACCACAAAGACAAGATCTTCATTCCAGAGCGGGTTTTTCGTCTTCACGGGACAGATCTTGGTATTGAGGGTTTGCATTCCGACATTGGCTTTGACGAAAACATCAGGAAGCCGGTTTCTGTCACTCGGGATCATGTCTTGAGCTTCAATAACATTGACTCTTAAGTACCATAACTTAGGAGATATATATACCTTGGATCTGATGTTGAACACGCCTTCTCCATGAACAGAAGCAGAGTCGGCATGCCATGCTTCAGGAAAAGCTTCATCGGCTTGAGTTCCCATCCAGACAGCAAGCATTACCTCTCCTCGTACCACTTTGCCTTCTCCTCTCCAATCCTCTAATTTGTACCACTGCGGAGCTAAAGGACTGTTTGGTGGAACCCTTGTTGGGATCTCGTTAAGATCAAACACTACCTTTCCAAGAAAATCATCTCGGCCTAGCGTTTCCTTGTCCTTCACAAAGACTTCAAGAACTGATGATTGAATCCGTTCTTTGGTAAATGCGAAAACTTGGTTCCATTCAGGAACAGTTGTCTTCCTATCAAAGTGTTTCGTTCTTCCCTTGTAGTTTCCAAGCTTCACCTCCACGTAAGGATCACATCCGCCAGTGATTGAACCATGTGGAAGTTCTTTGGCTCTAACAACTCGAACATAGAGATAAAACATCTGCTCCACAAGATCATATGTTCCAGTGAATCTTTCTCCAACATTTGTGTTTGGCCATCTCTCTCCAAGTTCGAGGTTCATGTCTTTCACCTTAAAGTCATCTGGGTCAGTGTCACCATATGATTGCAAGTGGTTGGTGTTGTGAGGGTGAAGCTGGTTAGCTCCACGGGGCTGCTGAGGGTGAAGCTGATTAGCTCCACGAGGCTGCTGAGGGTGAAGCGGGTTAGCTCCACGAGACTGCGGTTTGTTAGCTTCTTGCGGGTTTTCACGAGACCGCAGGCGAATGGAATGCATTGGTGCAGGCCGTGCAAAGACTTCTTGTCTATGTAGTTTTTGAACTGCTTCTTTAACTTCTTCAGTTTCTTCTGCTTTCTGTTTGCCTTCCACACACTCGCTGGCAGAATCAGCAAGATCTTCTTGCTCTGCTGATGCAAAACTCTTGAGAGAATCTTCTGTCTCAGAATCAGTAATATCTTCTTCTGTTCCAGAAGCAGCGGCAAGAGAGGCTTGTGTTGTGCTGGTATAATGTTTAGAAGGAAAAGGAAGAGGAAAGTTTTGGTCTTGTTCGGATGATGAGATGTAGAATTTGAGGCCAATCTCACCTTTAACAGAAGATAGAAGCGATTTCTTCTCCAACGTGAAGCGCTGGTACACTTGGTCGCCTTTGTAAACAATGTTAGAGAAAGAAATCTTGACTCTACCGAGGAAGCTTCTACCGGGAACTGGTCTTCTTTCGTGGTAAACAGAGACTTCAATGTGTTGGTTGTGATGGTTTATCACCGTGTGGTCGTAATCGAAGTAGAGTTTCTGGTCCCAAACAGGGTTAAGACTTTTGGGTACGGTTCTGGTTTTGCTCAACTGGTTAAGGAAATCAACTTCTACAAAAGGACTTGCTGAGCCTTGGCCGTCTCTGGGCATAAGGTTTTGAGCATCAACCACATGTACGACCAGTTTGGTGGTGTTTCTCATGGTGGGTTTCTTGATTTCTTGGGATCCAAGGGAGATTTTAAAAGGGAAAGAATCTAAAGGAGAGAAAACCGATTGGGGAAGAAAAGAATTTATTCTGATTAAACTACCACGAAAGAAGCTTGTCTGTTGGTTGAAGTAAAGAATGGGATTATGAAGAAGCTGCTTTTCGTCTCCCATTGAGCTACAAGCTTTTGTAGGATTCTCTCTAGGAAGATGAATTTGGAGGAAAAGTATAAAGCTTTTTCAACTGTAAAGTCAGTCTTTGGGCCTCTGCAAATGATTACAAATCGTGCAAATTCAGATATTGAATGATGATGTTTCATTTCTAAGTTTTCAACACCGACTTGTGTGGCAAATTAACTTTGGCGGATTCTGGAGACTTTTACTTGAAATGTGAATTTTCTTACGACACACAGATCAAACTGTATAATTAATGGGAATTCATTATTGCGTTTCTTATAAGTTTATAACAAATAAAAATGTACTGCTGATCGTTTCTATGCAAAGCTCAGAGCAAACAATCCTTTAATTTCGGAGTTCATTTAATTTCATAAATGTATGAATTTACCAGATTTTTAACTTCAATGGTAAAATTATTTCTGGAATGGAAAATAACAAAGTCTTGACTTAGTTCTATGTTGAGTGACCGAATCAAATGAGAATATGGACTAACCTCACAATGTAAGGATCTTATGTGTACCTCAAACCAATAACCTGTCTTCAGGAAAACACAATGTCATGACTCGGATTGACTAAAGGTGCGTGCTCGCTTCAAACAGTCAAACATGACAAGTCCTAAGTAATCTCTCATTCTTTCTTCTAAAATGCTATGCCCTCGTTGCGCTGCGCTTTTGGAGAGTCAGCAACAATAACCAGCTTTTGTTCGCTTGCGACGAAGATGCTAAAAAGCTAACTTGAGAGAATGTCGTCTGTAGCGTTCCATTGAACGAAAACGTTTCTGGTTTGGGACGGGAATGGCATTAATGGGGGCAAGCAAGATCATAATCAGTTGATTGAATTTCTATGGACAGCCCCATTTGATGCCGGAAGCTTAGGCTGCTAAAGTCAGATGGAGAATGTGACCTGTTAACTCTCACACTCTCTCCGCAATGTCTTGATTTGGTTCCACTATAGCAAAAATTGCAGCCGGCTAACTACTAATATACGAATCTTCTTCTTCTTCTTCTTCTGATGACCAAACCGGATAAATAGTCTTGATACTGTTCTTCCCGAAATCAGCCTCAAAAGATTTCCGATACAGTCCCCTACTTCTATCAAGAAACCCTTCATTCATCATGTTTGCGAATTTTCCCCTAATTTCAACGAGCGGGTGCTTCTCAAGGAGATGCCGCCTGTCATAAGCTTCTCTAAGGATCACTGTCTGTGTATCACACTTCATAGAAATGTAGAAAATACCCGGGTGGCGCTCAAATACTTTGGTGAACTTCTGTGGAAGCGCAAACGGTTTACGAAGATTGCTCACGTTTTTCCTCTCCATCTTTTTCCCAATTGTTAGATGAAGAAGCTCGTGAAACACTCCCACATTTCTCTTCTCTGACAAATCAGTTCTTGGATCCAAATGAGACGCGTCCACATAAGGCGACGTATAAGGGAGCCTCTGCCATTCTTGGAGCCACTCCATGCTCTTCCTCTTTAATCCAAACCCCCTCGTAAATTTAACCGGGAAGGCCATATGGTTATCATTTCTCAGGTCTTCTTTCAACTGCAGTTGGGAAACAGCGAGGCGTTCATCCCAGTGTATCAATTTCAAACCAACAAGATCGCTGGACAGCTTTACCAAACAGAACAAATCCGGGTGATTAGGAATCAACGAATCTTGATAATCATACGGCAAACCCATATCCCACCTGAGATGGTCAATGGAGTGCAGAGGAACTGTTCTTTCGACGGTAAGCATAAGAAGTTTGCACAGCCTCGCAAGAACATCCTCTCTGTTCGCCCGTACAACATCAGCTTCTTCACGGTAAAGATCTATCGCCTCAGGGGTTAATCCGAAGCAAGGGACACGAGTGCCCGCGCTATCGCGATAACAATGCTCCACAAAGATGTTTGGGTATCTCCGGATAAAAGCGGCAAGCTTAAGATCTTGAGGCAGACCGAGCTGACGTCGGTGAGGATTAAGGTGGAAGATTGGTAATTTTGAATCAGGAGCAGACGAGATGACCGAAACGAGGTTGCAAACTGCTCTGAGATGCTTCTCACGAACCACAACAGCATCAAGTTCCTTATCTTTCACCCATTTCAACTTTACGTTAACCAGACCACATCTCTGCATAAATTCAAACCCTTGTCTGCATTTGCACAAAGTAGT
>JAHZTW010000005.1:16345244-16444843 GCA_020283515.1 Alliaria petiolata | reverse complement strand
ATGATTTATTGAGTAAAACTTGGTGCAACTAGTATTACTTAGTTTTAGAAAAGGTATAATTGTGGATAACTAGTATTACTAATTGATTTTTTGTATTGTTTTGGCAGGATACAATGAGCAACAACGTAGGCATACATTTTAAATATCAAGATCGCATGTATAGTTTAATGTTGAGGACAAACACAACTTTGTCGGATGATGGAAGCTAGGATATACAAGAAGCTTGGCTTAGATGAATGTAAGGTTAAACTACGATTGTGTTACACTCCACAGCTGCTGGATTCTGAGAGAACTCGATGTGAGAATGAGTTGATTATTTCTGATACTGAAGACCTGTCTGTTCATATGGAGAACCGTAAATGTATTTTGTATGTGGAGATCATCAGTAGATCGGAACTGCCGGAACAAGTGTCTATTGGTATGAACTATGTCGAGTTGCATTCAATTGATGAAGAAATCGGAGCTAATGCCATTACTTTGTACGTAGATAAAGAACAAGCAAAACAACAATATGAGGTGATAGAGGATGATGATGATGATACATCACGTGATGAATGTGAGGATAACAATATGGATAGATCGGATGTGCGTGATGAATATGATGAGATTATGTTTTGGTTATGTTATAAACAAGTCGGATAAGATTATATATTGTTCATGTGACTATTGTGTAATATTGATATAAGTAAGCGTTATTGAGCAAACGTATATCTGGTAAAACTGGTATTACTGAGCAAAAAACGTATATCTGGTAAAACTGGTATTATTGATTAAAGTTGATAATGGAAAAAAATAATTTTGATATTTACAAAACCTAAACCAAAATTACTCAACATACTTATTGGCGTTGTAAACGTCACAAATAACTATCATAATGTGTATTAAGTAGGAAATTATGAAATTATATCATATTGGGTTATTAAAGAAGAATCTATACAATATACTCCTTTTACTTTTAAGATCACTTTGTAAATAATAACCAACTTATGATGATAAAGTTACATAAATTTTGATTTCAAACATATCATTACATAAATCATTCAGAATTATATGCTAATCGATTTATATCAATTGTAAAACTAAGAAAACAAATGTTAAGGGTAGGTAATACTAATTAAAATGAAAAACAATCAAAGTATAACTATTTGGAACTTTCGTACAACTATTATATTATGTATAACTATGTGTAAAATTGCCATGCACATGTGACTAAAATTTTGGCGCCCAATACTAAAAATCCTCCAATTTTTGGCGCTCAATCCTCTAAATACTCAATTTTTGGCGCCCAATACTAAAAATCTCCAAATTTCTTCCTTCTCTTCTCTCTTTCTTTCATTACCGAGTTTCCTCTCTCTCTCCTCACTCTTTCATTCTTCATCATTTTTCCTCATCTCTCTCTCTCATTCCCGATTTCTTTCTCTTCTCCCGAGCTCTTGATTATGGATCCGACCTATAGTGACGAGATGAGGAACAAGAGGCTAATCGATGGACTTTAATACATAGTCGATGATGACTATGGCATTCCGATAAGATGTCCATGTGGTGGACGAATTCAAATGCAAAACTAAAACCAGAGTTCTACATAGTAATACCAGTAATACAAATTCAAATGCAAAACCAACAACATAGTTCTACATAGTGTGATACGAATTCAAATGTAAAACTAACAACATAGTTCTACATAGTGTAATATGAATTCAAATGCAAAACTAACAACATAAGTTTACATAGTAATACCAATAATACGAATTCAAATACAAAAACAAACGACATAATTCTACATAGTAATACTAGTTGTACAAATTCAAATTCAAAACCAACAACATAATTTTACGTAGTAATACCAGTAGTACTAGTTCAAACAACCACCATAAGAAAAGATATAGTCTTCACTCCTTATACTTTCTATTTCGTCGACATTGTCGCTGGCCTACTCGTCCCGACAGTCCATTTAACACCCTTTTTGACGTCTCTCATGATTGCTCCTTCACATAACCTTCCAACGGTGCGACTCTTTCGGCCAACGCATCAACTTTGTCCTCTATTACCTTCGTCATGTGTTCTCCCATATCTTATTTCATGGTGTTTAGAAGCTCTACCAATTAAGTTAAAGGTGAGAAATTTTCATTGAGGCATAGCATCGAACACTTGGTGAGCTAAACATACCATGTACACACTTTAAACTTCAGAGTATATCCATCGCAGAATCTAAGATAAAAGATTGATAATTTTACGAACAGAGAGAAGAATGAGAGATTTCTGAACAAAAGAGTGGAAGAAGGCGCGCGAGAATCGCTTAAAATTTCTCACCAAATGTTTGGTGCTATACCTCAATATTTGGTATCCTCAACGTAGTTCTACGTATTTATCCCTAGTTTTACGAAAAGAGATGAATGAAAGAGGAGTTAGGACTGAACGGCTCGCTGAACGGTTCGAACGGCTCGAGTTTTCTCAAAAAAAATCGGGTTAGATCCGAAGGACTTGGATCGAATGGGTGGGGCGGTGGCATAAGAAGTAATTTTCTAAAAGTATTAGGGTTTTTGGTCTTTAACATGTGTTTTTTTTTCTTTAAAATAAATCAAAACAAATATTAAAAATTAAGGGTATTTTTCAGCTTTTGGTTTTAGATATAGGGTATATCAGATGAAAGCTCGTAATTTGGGCGGGTCGGGTCAGGGTTAGCGGGTTAATAAGGAAATGGTCAAACCCGATATTGTGTGGCGAACAACAGAAATTGCGTCTTCTACACAGTTCTCAAGCATCAAAACAGGGTTTTTGCTAGGGTTTTAAGTTGGCTGCTCTGCCTGATGCCCTCGACCCTTATTGTTCCCACTCACTAAATCTCCATAGAATCCGAGCTCAAGCTATACATCGAATCTTGAAAGCCTCGAGAAAAATGGTCCCTACCAATGGCGCAAAGGTTCTCCGCTTGTTGACTCGTCGATGTCTCTCCTCAACGCTTCTACAAGATTTTGCCAATCAAGTTGGTTCCATTCTCTCGTTCTCTTTCTTTCTCTTTCTCTCTCTCTCTCTCTCTCTCTCTCTTTAAATTGTGCCTATGGGAATCTGCAGAAACTCAGGGGAGTAGCTGTTGGGAGTTTTAGGAGATTGAATACTGGTACTGGCAATCCTGCCAAAGTGCTTGGAGATTACGCTTCAAAATCTGGTAAAGTTGCTTTATAATCGCTTTACAAAAATGTATTTTTATGAATTGTTTGTGTTATGAGTCATTCCGAGTATTGCTACTGTGTTAACATTATGTTCTTCTAATGTAGGGCATGATCGGAAATGGATCAACTTTGGAGCTTTTAATTCTAATTTTGTTCCAACAAGGTCTATTCATGGAACAGGTAGCATCGGAGCTTCCTTAACTCCGACAGTTGTTAGAATGTTTTCTAATTGAATCTCGTGAGAATAAATTTTGCGTTTTTTGAATACTAGGTTCTTCATCTATGTCCTATAAGGACTACTATGAACTTCTTGGAGTGAGCAAGAATGCTCCAGAAGGTGAAATCAAGAAGGCTTATTATGGGGTAGGGACAATATGGTTGAGTGCTTACATCTTTTAGTTGTTTGTGGATGGGATCCAATATGTTCATTTGATAGGCCTGCTGGTTTCTCATGCTATTGTTTTTAACATTTTCCAGCTTGCTAAGAAGCTCCATCCTGATATGAATAAAGATGACCCAGAAGCTGAGAAGAAGTTCCAGGAGGTCTCAAAAGCATATGAAGTGAGTTTGACATCTTAGACGAAATTGTTTGGTATCATCTGTTAACATCTTATACTGAAGGGGTTTTTGGTTTGGGACTTTTTTGAATCAGATTTTGAAAGATAAGGAGAAGCGTGACCTTTATGACCAGGTACATAGGCCTCATCATATTTCTTGGATTTCGTTATTGCAAGCTGGCAGTTTTTTGCATTGCTCCATCGATTACCTATTACAGATGTGATCTAACTTTGTTGTAATGTCTGCAGGTTGGGCATGACGCATTTGAGCAAAATGCTAGTGGTGGGTTCCCAGATGATGCAGGCTTCGGTGAAGGGTTTAACCCATTTGACATCTTTGGACGGAACTTTACAGATGTAATACTTTTCTTTCTTTATTTTCATCTAATATCGTCTACTCAAAAGAATATTGTCTACAGTTCGTAGTCGTTGATATTTTGATAAGGATAGCCGTGTCATGTTTCCTTTTGAATGGAAATGGTTTAACTTATCGACATCCATGGTTTACATTCTATTTCTTTCAACAATCAGATGTTCACGCAGAGGCAAGAATTCGGAGGTCAAGATGTCAAGGTATTACGATCTGCTTATTTTCTCCAAGATATCTTTTGTTCTCCAAGATTAATACGTTTTTCTTTACTGTTGTCAGGTTCTCCTTGATCTTTCTTTTATGGAAGCTGTTCAAGGATGCTCCAAAACTGTGACTTTTCAAACCGATCTGACTTGCAATACTTGTGGTACGTATATATTCTTACGATCAAAGTGCTTTATATGTTGTTATTGTCTCAATCTCAAGTTACTGATTGTTGTTTTCTTTCTTCCTCTCACATTCAGGTGGACAAGGTGTTCCTCCTGGTACCAAACGTGAAAAATGCAAAGCCTGTAATGGCTCTGGGATGGTCAGTATCATGTTCTAAAACTCTAGTTTGAACACTGTAATTATGGTTTTTTTAATTTATTATGGTTTTAAGGTGAGACAGTTACGTTTTTCAGACAACAATGAGAAGAGGTATATTAAGCATCCAACGAACTTGCCAGAAGTGTGGTGGAGCTGGCCAAACCTTCTCAGTATGTCATATATTTGATTATTGCACTTTTTATATTATATTCATAGTATTTATCTGTGTATGTATGTCTGTCTACATATATCTGAAGACAGACACCGTCTTCTGTTAGATTCATCCCAAATGTTTGGTCTTTAAGTAGGTTTCTATAACGATTGGATTGCTCATCAGTTTCTTGTGTTGGGGTATTACTAGAGTATTTGCAAATCCTGTAGAGGGGCTCGATTGGTTCGAGGACAGAAGACAGTGAAAGTCAATATTGATCCAGGTAATTTCTTTTTACATATCTATAGGTAATTTAAAAAACTAAAAAAAATCGTTTAGTCTTTTTCACTTCAACCTCTTCAATTGTACACATTTGTTAAAAAAATTCAGGGGTTGACAATACTGATACATTAAAGGTGGCAAGGGCGGGTGGGGCTGATCCTGAAGGTGACCAACCTGGAGATCTTTATGTTATCTTCAAGGTGACTTTACTGAAGTCAACTTTCTAATGGACAGTCATAGTTAATAATTTCATTGCGTTCTCAATATCTCGGCTGTATTCCTTTTCAGGTTCGTGAAGATCCTGTGTTCCGCAGAGAGGCATCAGATATTCATGTGGATTCGGTTCTCAGTGTTACCCAGGTGAAATAACATGCTCTTGTCAATCCTGTCCCTAAAAGTTCATAGGTGCTTTAGCCTTCAGCATCTGTTTCGAACTTCTAATGCAGTATCCGTGAGCTCTTTTACCATTTTTTTTTTTTGCTTTGTTCCTGATAACCAAGTATATTCTTCATCTTTTGTCAGGCCATTCTTGGAGGAACCATTCAAGTTCCAACCCTCACCGGTGATGTTGTCGTGAAGGTTTCTGAATACTTTTCACATTTTTACATGTTTTAAAATCTTACCCTAGTTATATCGGCGGCCAAAACTCTTAACTTGGAAACTCATTTGTTGCAGGTCCGTCCTGGAACCCAACCTGGTCAGAAAGTAGTGCTAAGAAATAAAGGTGAGCTGTTTTGCTTGTGTCGATAAGTTCAGCTGTGGATTACCTGAAAGAGGATATAAACTTTTGAGTATGATCTTCTTAACTTGAGTCTTGAGCTAATTAGTGAGAGTAGGATAGGGAAAACAAAAAATGGTTCCTAAAATCCATATGGAAGCTGGGAACAGATTGAGAAAACCAAGTGTTAAGTAGATTCTTGTTCGTTTGCTTTTCAAATCACATCCTTTTGTTTACGATACAAACAGGTATTAGAGCAAGAAATTCGACTAAATTTGGGGATCAATACGTGCATTTCAACGTCAGCATCCCTGCGTAAGTCCCAGAAAGCCCCCAAGTAAATTGTGTAGTTTGTCAGGTGATACATTGTAATCTCTTATGTTTTTTGTTTATGTACATTGGCAGAAATATAACGCAGAGACAGCGTGAACTGCTTGAGGAATTCGTTAAAGAAGAACAAGGTGAATGTGAGCGGCGCACGGCTTCTGGATCTTCCCAGTGAAAACTACAAATGCCATAGCTGACGAAACAACAAAAAGAAGAAGCTATTTTTATGGCTGTATCAGAAAACCATCGATCGTCCTTCTTGATGGATTATATCAATCAGACATGTTTGATATTATATATTGTGTAGGATTAGTGAAAGTATTGTTTTTGGTTTTCCTTTTAATTATTTTTTACGTTGCTAGAAGATAAAAGAAGAAGAAACGTGCGCTATTATTGCCAGTTCTTTGCTTCTCGAAGTTTCGAGGTTTATAGAGAGATACTCTTCTTTGCCCCAAAAAACAAAAATAGAGATACTCTTCAATGTCTTCATCTTTTCATTCTCGTCGCTTTCTTTATATAACGACGATACATTTGTATAACTTTATCATTAATGTTGGAATGTTACCTTTATCTGAAACCAAATGTGTTAGCATTATCATGAACAAACAAAAATTAGCATCACATCTGCACGGTTATTGAAACAAATTTTTTGAAAAGAGAATGGCTTTTTTATAAAAAAAATTATAGAACGATTTCAATATTACTTTCTAAAAGTAACAAGTTTCCTTCTTTTTCTGAACTATTTTCTCTGGATACACGACTTAAAAAAAGTGAACATGGAGGGTCGAATACGACGGATATTACGGACATCGAATCTTCTGCTGCACTATCTATCTCCCGCCATATCACAGCAACACTAAAGAGAAACGGAAATAAAAAGGAGGCGTGGTTCTCTCTTCTTCTCTCTTTTTTTTCGGAAGAATCGTAAAATGGAGTTGCCGGTTGTAGATCTGTCGCGTTACCTGCAGTTCTCGGACGATGAGTCGGTTTCTCGTCTGGGTACTGATCTTCTCGACTCGTGCCGAGAGGTGAGCCGGATCCTGAGGGAAACCGGAGCTCTTCTGGTCAAAGACCCGAGATGCAGCGCTCATGACAACGATCGATTCATCGATATGATGGAGACGTATTTTCAGATGCCCGATGACTTCAAGCGATTGCAAGAGAGACCTAATCTCCACTACCAGGTTCCTAGATCTTCACTTCTAATCGAATCTTTGACTACACAATCACAATCGATTTTGTAATGTTTTAATTACTAGAAATGGAATTAAGCCAAAGCCAATCTTCACTATCGATGATCCACTGGCCACTGGGCACGATTAGGGTTCAAACTTAACGCTCCTCTCCACTGAAAGCTAATTCGAGTTTTATCACTATTGCTCAAATTGTTGTTGATTTGGTTGAAATATTCAATCGTCTACTCCAATTTTCACTGGCTATGGTGGAATTGAACAGGTTGGTGTGACGCCGGAAGGAGTGGAAGTTCCGAGAAGCTTGGTTGATGAAGAGATGCAAGAAAAATTCAAGACAATGCCCAAAGAATACAAACCACACATTCCTAAAGGACCAGATCACAAGTGGAGATACATGTGGAGAGTGGGTCCTCGTCCATCAAACACACGCTTTAAGGTATGATCTCGATACATCTCACTAGTTTGGTAATTTATATGTTTATATTATAAAATTCTTAGTGTTAATTATTACCGGTGACCATGTTTAGGAGCTCAACTCTGAGCCCGTCATACCAGAAGGCTTTCCGGAATGGAAAGAAGTAATGGACTCATGGGGTTACAAGATGATATCAGCTGTGGAGGTGAGGCACTTTTGCAGAGTTGGCATCTGATGCTTGCTCAGTTTTTAACTCATGAGGTGAATGATTTTTTTTTACTTAAAACTGTTGTCCAGGTTGTTGCTGAAATGGCAGCAATCGGGTTTGGTTTGCCCAAGGATGCATTTACATCACTCATGAAGCAGGTAAGTTATTAAGCCTGCCTTCTAATGTTGGCCTTTTTCATTCTTCAGCTATGTTAGATCGGAAATCGTTGTTCTGAACAGTCCTACATTTAGTTTGTGATTTCTTAATTTCAAGAGTATCGTTCTTGTGGTGAATCTCAGGGTCCTCATCTTCTTGCTCCAACGGGAAGTGATCTTAGCTGTTACAACGAGAAGGGCACGATATTCGCAGGATATCACTATGACCTCAATTTTCTAACAATTCATGGAAGAAGTAGGTTCCCTGGTCTATATATTTGGTTAAGGAATGGAGAAAAGGTCGCGGTTAAAGTTCCCGTAGGCTGCCTCTTGATTCAGACTGGAAAGCAGGTATAGAAATGTTACCGCGTCTTGTTTACTTTATATTGAGTAGAGTAGGGGAAGAAAACAATTAGATAACTACTTCTTTGAGGTTCTACTACATTAGCTAAAAATTTTGCTGCTTCATGTGTCCAGATAGAATGGTTGACTGCTGGAGAATGCATTGCCGGAATGCATGAAGTGGTTGTTACGAGCAAGACTATGGATGCAATCAAATTAGCAAAAGAACAAAAACGAAGCCTGTGGAGAGTTTCCTCGACTGTAAGTCTTCTTAACCAATTCGCTTAAGAGTTCCTCGGAAAACTAAAAAACCCTTTGGTTTATCTGAAAGATTTGTTTTTGCCCGTCTTGCAGTTGTTTGCCCACATTGCTTCTGATGCCGAGCTGAAACCTTTGGGACATTTCGCGGAATCATCACTGGAAAGTAACTATCCGGCGATACCCGCGGGAGAGTACGTTGAGCAAGAGCTCTCTGTGATCAATCTAAAAGGAAAGAAGGGATTTTCATAGCTTTGCTGTTCAGCCACAAACCAGTTGCATTCGTGGGTCAACAAATGTATTCTATTTCCTCCTGATTCTGAAGTTTTGAAACCTCTGCTTTTGTTGAAGCAGCTGATTTTGATAACTCAGAAGTCGGTTGAATTTGGGATTTCTACTTGTTTAATTTAAACGTTTCAAATGTTTCTTTATCTATTGCGGTTTAGATATGTTATTGTTGGCTAGCCACATCAGTTTAAACCAAATCTCAAGTCATCATACTCGTGATATCACAATTTATTAAACTATGTGCCTACTTATATGACAATCTAAAGAGGTTTAGCTTGTTTGTCATAATCGGAAAAACTTGTGTGTGTACACTGAATCAACACAACTCAATTCAGTAAAGTATATAATGTTTAACTCTTTCAACTGTATCATCAACAGCTTACATACAACGTAGACACATACATTATTTATGCAGTCAAAGGAGAGGATGAAATGAAGCCACAAGAGAAAATGATTCTATGATGTTCCACAACAACCCTTTCCTTTAGTTTCAGTCTCTTCTCCAGGAACAACGATCTTAGTTCCTTGCAGGAGTGAAGAGTCCCCTCCAGATTCTCCTTCATCATTGGCAACAAGATTTTTTTTGCTCACTATCCGGTAGATTTCAGTCAGAACCGTGAGAAAAGATGGCTCGACATTGCTGGAATCAAGTGCTGATGTCTCCATGAAGAAGAGGTTTTCTCTTTGAGCAAATTCTTTGGCATCCTCGGTTGGTACAGCGCGAAGTGTTCCCAGATCAGTCTTGTTTCCTATGAGCATAATCACAATGTTTTTGTCTGCGTGTCCTCTCAACTCTTCTAACCACCTCGCAACATGATCAAATGACTGTCGTTTTGTTATGTCGTAAACAAGCATTGCCCCTACTGCACCTCTGTAGTACGCACTCGTCACCGCTCGATACCTAAAAAAAAAAATCTCCATAATCAGAGAGATTTACAGATGCAATTGAAAAATAGTGGAAATATATTTTTGATCTCATTTATCTGATTTACTACTCTATTAGTATATAAATTAACATCTTCGAAAATCTGAAGCATTAAGAATTTCAAATGGGTTTTTGGTTTCTGTATCAAAAACTAAATCATTCTGGAAAACTGTGCTCCTAGAATTGACCAAATACCAAAACCAGCTTTTCCCCATACGTTTGCTAATTTAGTAAAACCAGTTTATCCAAAAACTAAAACCAAAAATCTTCCAATGTTATAAGGTTACAGATCTCCAAAAAGGATCTACCATTCTCGGCACGTAACGCGCATCCATGGACAATCGTATTTGTTCAGCAAAATAAAGGAAATATATACCGTTCTTGACCAGCAGTGTCCCATATCTGAGCTTTGACAGTTTTCTTATCGATTGTAAGTGTCCTCGTCTGGAACTCGACGCCGATTGTTGCCTTTGATTCGATACTGAACTCGTTCCTAGAAAACCTAGCGAGAAGCTGAGATTTCCCAACCGCAGAGTCGCCAATCAAGACTACCTTGAACACATAATCGATCTTCTGATTGAAATTGCTCTGAAAATTTGACATCCTCCCCTCCAAAAAAAAAAATCGGAGCTTACAGAGCTCGAAGAGGCGATCGGATGAACGTATAGGCGAGATGAAGAGGATTTAGAGCAAGATCTTTTGAATCATCTGATGGTAGACAAAGAGTCGAGATCTATAGTTGGGTCAGCACGTTAGAGAGAATGACCGGGAAAATTATTTGACCGATTATAAAGAAGAAAGTGGTTTGCGACTTGCGAGCATCGGTCGACGTGAGGGGAAGAAACGAGGAGGGAACGCCAACCAAAGTGGGTCCCGCCTTGTGCCTTTTTCATTTGTTTTTAAATTACTTTATTAATATGACTTTGGTGATAATTAGGGGTGGCCAATTTGGGTTGGGCTGGGCTGCTTAACCCATTCCATTCTAAGTCCAAAAATCTAAATTAAACTAGGTCGGACCGGATCGATCCGATCATTTTATGATGATAGAAACAAATTTTCCGGTCCGTACCCGGTCTGGTTTTAAGAACATTGATTACATCAAATCTAAAGACCACAGAAAGTTATAAACCAATCGCGACAACAAAAACTTGAAATCCAATTTCAACCCTCCGTCGCGTGCTCTCTACCTCCAGTCTTCTCGCCGTAATTCGTCGTCTGTGCCACCGTGAGTCCTCTTTCGATGCTTATCTGCTTTAGAAGCTGGTCCTCTTCCTTCTTCTTCTCTGTTCGTCTTCTTTAGATACTTCTCGCCGCCGACTCAAAAGACATTCTCGTTACAATTACCGCTAAATTTTTGGTGCTTAATTCATGGTGAATTCTGTGGTTTCCTCTCCTTTTATAGGATTTCGTGTAACTCGAGATACTTGTGTAATCGGTGTTGTTCTTTGAGTTTGGCTGTTATTAAAAGGAGAATTAGAAAAACTTAAGATTTAAAATTTGCTTTACTTGGGTCTGAAATTGATGTTTTATAATTTCCTTTATACTTGTGTGAACAGTGTTTTTATCTGGGAAGATATTTTAGGCATCTTCTGGGTTTAAATTTTGCCGTCAATTTCAGCTTTGCGATTAGTTTGAGTTAGATAAACCTGTTGAACTGTTATCTTGATTTATGTAATGTTATGATACAAATGCTCTTTGATCTGATTCTGATCAATCCTTGAGAACGAACCTGAGACTCAAACTAACGGTTTGTGGCATGTCATATATGGTTAAGTAGTATATGAGTGAGAGATTAAAGGCAATTGTTTTTTTTTCAGAATATTGTGTCTTCTACTGGTATGGTACCAAAAACTCGTTATATTTCATTGTGAAGCTAATGTTTACATTCTTTGTGTAGCTCATTATCTGGACCTGAAATATTAGGTGGTACGAAGCCATGACAGTTTCAGAAGCTTATCGTCCTCCTCTGTTCAGGTATGTGCCTGTGGCTTCTGCTTTTCTCTTTTTGATGATATTGTTCATATGCATCGAATGATCTTAAACTCCCTCTCTCTTTTTTTTATTCATATTCAGTATAGCCCCGATGATGGGATGGACAGACAATCACTACAGAACCCTAGCACGTCTTATATCAAAACATGCATGGCTCTACACGGAAATGTTAGCAGCTGAAACCATTGTCTATCAAGAAGAAAACCTGGTAATCGATGAATAAGGGTTTCTGTTTCTTCTTTTTTTTGGCTTAACTCTGCAGATACTTCTTGAGTTTATGACACATTAATTTATGCGGTTACTCTTGTACTGCTCAGGACAGCTTTTTGGCGTATTCTCCAGACCAGCATCCCATCGTTCTTCAAATTGGTGGAAGAAACTTGGAGAATTTGGCAAAAGCAACCAGGCTTGCTAATGCTTACGGCTATGATGAAATTAATTTCAAGTACGAGCGTCTGTTTCTAATTTCTCCTTTCCACTGAGTTATTAGAACAACTGGTGCCATTTTTCCATCCAACTATGCTTTCGTTTACTGACATGCTGGTTCGTTCTGTAGCTGTGGATGTCCAAGCCCAAAAGTAAGTGGACGAGGTTGTTTTGGTGCTGTTCATATGCTTAACCCAAAGTTTGTTGGTGATGCTATGTCTGTCATTGCTGCCAATACCAATGCATCTGTCACTGTCAAATGTCGAATAGGTGTTGATGATCACGATTCATATAATGAGCTTTGTAAGTTTTTTCCTTGCACCTGTCTTTCAAGTTATATGTGTACTAAAGGGAGATTGATGTTAGTCTGCGCTCACACATGTCCAGACAATTCTCGTATATTTTATTGTAAACAATGGCAAATAACAACTTTTGAAGAGTTCATTTATGGCATATCTGATTGGCTTCCCTTACCTTTTCAATTCTTTATTTGTATTCAGGTGATTTCATTCATATAGTTTCTTCATTATCTCCTACTAAGCATTTCATCATACATTCACGAAAGGCGTTATTGTCTGGACTTAGCCCGTCAGATAACCGTCGAATTCCGCCCTTAAAGTGCGTGCTGGCTTATGTTTCTCTTATGGTCTCCTATTTGGAAAATATATTGCTCTAACACAGCTTGTTTCCGAAGAATCTCTCAAGTTTTTTATCTGGCACTTCTGGTTCTCAAATGCAGATACGAGTATTTCTTTGCCCTTTTGCGTGATTTCCCAGACTTGAAGTTCACAATAAATGGAGGCATAAACTCTGTACTTGAGGTGAGCTTGCTAAAACGGATCTTTATTTTGATTCCAGCGACTTGTGTTTAGAAGGCCAGATCTTTACTTCTTCCATTGACCTGTCACCTCACCTGTAGGCAGATGCTGCATTAAGGTCTGGAGCTCATGGCGTTATGCTTGGGCGTGCTGCATACTACAAGTATGTGAAAGCCGTTTCCTGTATATTTTACATTCCTGTTAAACATCATATGAAGATTTTTTTCAGTTTCTCTCTTTTAACTATTTTATGGAATTCTATGCTGGTTATGTGACAGTCCCTGGCACATTTTGGGACACGTCGATACTCTAATTTATGGATCTCCAAGCAGTGGGATTACAAGGCGACAGGTTTTGAGGAAGATTGATGTTCTGNTGGCATCCTCGGTTGGTACAGCGCGAAGTGTTCCCAGATCAGTCTTGTTTCCTATGAGCATAATCACAATGTTTTTGTCTGCGTGTCCTCTCAACTCTTCTAACCACCTCGCAACATGATCAAATGACTGTCGTTTTGTTATGTCGTAAACAAGCATTGCCCCTACTGCACCTCTGTAGTATGCACTCGTCACCGCTCGATACCTAAAAAAAATCTCCATAATCAGAGAGATTTACAGATACAATTGAAAAAAGAGTGGAAAAAATATTCGATCTCACTTATCTGATTTACTACTAAATTAGTATATAATAAATTAACATCTTCGACGAATTCAAATGGTTTTTATTGTTTCTGTATCAAAAACTAAATCATCCAATCAAGACTCTGGAAAACTGTGCTCCTAGAATTGACCAAAAATCTTCCAATGTTATAAGGTTAACGAAGTGTTACAGATCTCCAAAAAGGACAATCGTATCTGTTACAGCAAAATAAAGGAAAGATATACCGTTCTTGACCAGCAGTGTCCCATATCTGAGCTTTGACAGTTTTCTTATCGATTGTAAGTGTCCTCGTCTGGAACTCGACACCGATCGTTGCTTTCGATTCGATACTGAACTCGTTCCTAGAAAACCTAGCGAGAAGCTGAGATTTTCCAACCGCAGAGTCGCCAATCAAGACTACCTTGAACACATAATCGATCTTCTGATTGAAATTGCTCTGAAAATTTGACATCCTCCCTCCCCAAAATCGGAGCTTACAGAGCTCGAAGAGGCGATCGGATGAAAGAAGAGGATTTTAGCGCGAGATCTCTTGAACCATCTGATGGGAGACGGAGAGTCGAGATCTAGTTGGGTCAGCACGTTAGAGAGAATGACCGGGAAAATTATTTGACCGATTATAAAGAAGAAAGTGGTTTGCGACTTGCGAGCATCGGTCGACGTGAGGGGAAGAAACGAGGAGGGAACGCCAACCAAAGTGGGTCCCGCCTTCTTCCTTTTTCATTTGTTTTTAAATTACTTTAATCCACACGGTCGGACCGGATCGACCCGATCATTTTATGATAAAAATAAAAAAATTCCGGTCCGTACCCGGTCTGGTTTGAAGAACATTGATTACATAAAATCTAAAGACCATAGAAAGTTAGAAAACCAATCGCGACAACAAAAACTTGAAATCCAATTTCACCCTCCGTCGTGTGCTCTCTATCTCCAGTCGTCTCGCCGTATTCGTCGTCTTTACCACCGTGAGTACTCTTTCGATGCTTATCTGCTTTAGAAGCTAGTTCTCTTCCTCTTCTTGTCTATTCGTCTTCTTTAGATGCTTATCGCCGCCGACACAAAAGACATTCTCGTTACAATTACCGCTAAATTTTGTGTGCTTAATTCATGGTGAATTCTGTGGTTTCATCTCTTGTTATAGGATTTTGCGTAACTCGATATACTTTTGTAATCGGTGTTGTTCTTGGAGTTTGGCTGTTATTAAAAGGAGAGTTAGAAAAACTTTTTAGATTTAAATTTTGCTTTACTTAGGTCTGAAATTGCTGTTTTATAGTTTACTTTATACTTGTGTGAACAGTGTTTAGTATCAGGGAAGATATTTAGACATCGTCTGGGTTTAAATTCTGCCGTCAATTTCAGCTTTGCGATTAGTTTGAGTGAGATAAACCTGTTGAATTGTTATCTTGGGTTATGTAATGTTATGATACAAATGCTCTCTTTGATCTGATTCTGATCAGTCCATGAGAACGAACCTGAGATTCAAACTAACGGTGTGTGGCCTGTTAAAAAGGCCATATATGGTGAAGTAGTATATGAGTGAGAGATTAAAGGCAAGTGTTTTTTTTTTCAGAATATTGTGTCTTCTACTGGTATGTTACCAAAAACTCGTTATATTTCATTGTGAAGCTAATGTTTACATTCTTTGTGTAGCTCATTATCTGGACCTGAAATATTAGGTGGTACGAAGCCATGACAGTTTCAGAAGTTTATCGTCCTCCTCTGTTCAGGTATGTGCCTGAGGCTTCTGCTTTTCTATTTTTGATGATAATGTTCATATGCAGCGAATGATCTTAAACTCCCTCTCTTTTTTTTATTCGTATTCAGTATAGCCCCGATGATGGGATGGACAGACAATCACTACAGAACCCTAGTACGTCTTATATCAAAACATGCATGGCTCTACACGGAAATGTTGGCAGCTGAAACCATTGTCTATCAAGAAGAAAACCTGGTAATCAATGAATAAGGGTTTCTGTTTCTTCTTTTATTGGCTTAACCTGCAGATACTTCTTGAGTTTATGACGCATTGATTTATGTGGTTACTCTTGTACTGCTCAGGACAGCTTTTTGGCGTATTCTCCAGACCAGCATCCCATCGTTCTTCAAATTGGTGGAAGAAACTTGGAGAATTTGGCAAAAGCAACCAGGCTTGCTAATGCTTACGGCTATGATGAAATTAATTTCAAGTACGAGCGTCTTTTTTTTTTTCTTTTTTTCTTTGTTTTTTTATTATTTTTTGTTTTTTTTCCATCCAACTATGCTTTCGTTTACTGACATGCTTGTTCGTTCTGTAGCTGTGGATGTCCAAGCCCAAAAGTAAGTGGACGAGGTTGTTTTGGTGCTGTTCATATGCTTAACCCAAAGTTTGTTGGTGAGGCTATGTCTGTCATTGCTGCCAATACCAATGCATCTGTCACTGTCAAATGTCGAATAGGTGTTGATGATCACGATTCATATAATGAGCTTTGTAAGTTTTTCCTTGCACCTATTTTTCAAGTTATATGTGTACTAAAGGGAGATTGATGTTAGTCTGCGCTCACACTTGTCCAGACAATGCTCGTGTTTTTTTATTGTAAACAAAGGCAAATAACAACTTTTGAAGAGTTCATTTATGGCTTATCTGATTGGCTTCCCTTACATTTTCAATTCTTTATTTGTATTCAGGTGATTTCATTCATATAGTTTCTTCATTATCTCCTACTAAGCATTTCATCATACATTCACGAAAGGCGTTATTGTCTGGACTTAGCCCGTCAGACAACCGTCGAATTCCGCCCTTAAAGTGCGTGCTGGCTTAAGTTTCTCTCATGGTCTCCTATTTGGAAAATATATTGCTCTAACACAGCTTGTTTCCGAAGAATCTCTCACGTTTTTATCTGCACTTCTGGTTCTCAAATGCAGGTACGAGTATTTCTTTGCCCTTTTGCGTGATTTCCCAGACTTGAAGTTCACAATAAATGGAGGCATAAACTCTGTGCTTGAGGTGAGCTTGCTAAAACGGATCTTCTTATTTTGATTCCAGCGACCTGTGTTTAGAAGGCCAAATCTTTACTTCTTCCATTGACCTGTCACCTGTAGGCAGATGCTGCATTAAGGTCTGGAGCTCATGGCGTTATGCTTGGGCGTGCTGCATACTACAAGTATGTGAAAGCCGTTTCCTGTATATTTTACATTCCTGTTAAACATCATATGAAGATTTTTTTCAGTTTCTCTCTTTTAACTATTTTATGGAATTCTTTGCTGGCTTTGTAACAGTCCCTGGCACATTTTGGGACACGTCGATACTCTAATTTATGGATCTCCAAGCAGTGGGATTACAAGGCGACAGGTTTTGAGGAAGATTGATGTTCTGAAATAGAGTCTTCCACAAATTTAATTGACATCTGATTTAAATATGTGATGTGTTTTGTTGTCTNGTGAGCGGTGCAATGCACAGCCAGCGTCTGTTCGGTGCAGCGATGAGAGGGTTTCTCTCTGTCAAAACTGTGATTGGTCAGGCCACAACGGCGCTACTTCGCATCATAAGAGGCAAACCATCAATTGCTACTCTGGTTGCCCTTCGAGTGACGAACTTGCCTCCATATGGTCTTTCTGCTTGGATTTGGATTTCTCTTCTGCTGGACAATCCGCGTGTGAGCAAGAAATGGGTTTGATGACTATAGATGAGGCCCCAGGAGAAAAACCAGTCGTACAAAGTGATCAGCCTGGAACCAGTTCTGCTGCACAAGGTATGGATCGCTCTAGTGTTCCAGAAAAATCATCATTGGCTAAGGTAATTTACATGAGTTTCTTCATATCGTGGTTAGAATCTTGAAAGCAACTTCCATCTAAATGTTTCTTATAATTTTTTTTTTGGCTGCAGGAGCTTGGAGTTTCCGAAGATGACTTTTGTGGCAATGTCATTATGGATGAAGTGGACTTGGCTTTTGAGAAATACGAAGAACTCTTTGGTACAGCCTACAACTCTTCAAAAGATCTCTTCGAACACGGTGGAATCGGAAGTCTTTTCGAGAAACATGAGGTTCTTTCAACATTCTTCTTCTATCAGATTATTAGTATCACTAAAGTGAAGGATGAAATTTTCTGTGATTCTTATGCTCTCTGTATTTTTCTCTCAATTCAGGGCTCAATCCAAGGAAACGCAATGCAGCAGCCAGCCGGAAGCAATGCTGCATCTGGAGATTCGTTCATGAGCTGTAGAACCGAGCCGATAATTTGCTTCTCATCACAGCCAGCTCATTCGAATATATCCTTCTCTGGTGTCACAGCAGAAAGTAACGCTGGAGATTTCCAAGATTGTGGGGCGTCTTCGATGCAGCAGCTCTCAAGAGAGACACCACCTTGGTGCCCTCCAACATCACAGGAGATTAGTGCTTCCTCACATGCAACAACACGTAACAACGCTGTTATGCGTTACAAAGAAAAGAAGAAGGCTCGCAAGTAAGTACAAACCACTTGGAAATGGTATTTCATTCATCATCGCTGAAGGTTATATCATTGCTAATGTTGTACATATAATTGTATGAACAGGTTTGACAAGCGGGTGAGGTATGTCTCGAGGAAAGAAAGGGCTGATGTGAGACGGCGTGTGAAAGGACGGTTCGTCAAGTCGGGTGAAGCTTATGATTACGACCCGCTGAGCCCAGCAAGAAGCTACTGAGGATGCCACAAACCCAAAACAATGAAGGACCACAAAGTGGACATATCAGACAAACGAAATGTAACTAATGGGCAGTTTTAGGATCACCAGTTTCGGCCTCAAAAGCTTCCTTCTTTGCTTAGAGGGCTCATGCTTCTGCCTCTTTTTGGTTAGGGTTGTCATCTTCTTCTGTCATTTGCTGCGTAAGCATATGACCTGGCAGTGAAACTCTTCTACAGATTGAGAAGCAGGATCCTTAAATTTTGTTCTATTGTAGGCATTAGCCAAGGGCAAGACCACGAGTGTATATTTCTTAAATATTTATACGTAAATCCTCATATGTTCTACTAATTTGTTTGCACTATCTATTAATAACGTAGAAGATTAGAGTACCAGAGAGAGAATCCATGTTTAATAATACCACAAGAATCATAACCTTTTTTATATTTTGATATTACACTATCTTGCTTTCAAGTCTATCAAAAAACTGAATTCCTTCATATTGATCAGACAAAATCTGGATGATACAAAAAAGTGAAAGTTTGTGAGTAATGTAACTACTGGTTTAAGCTCAGTCTTCATAACTTTCATCTCCTGACATAGCGGCAAAATCATCCCCCTCGCTAGTTTCCTGCATACGTTCAATTAAAAGTTTCAGGCAAAGAGTGAGGTGGTTCCAGAACTGTGGAATGAGAATGAATGATACCTGTTTTTTGTCCCAGTCCTTCAGCTTTGGGTTTGCTAACATGTAATTATCACGAAGAGGAGCCCAAGCAGGAGCTTCGTCTTCATGGGAATTTGAAGATTTTTGGGCCTGCATCATCCGACAGAATCTCACTAGTAAATTATCAAGAATACTTTTTGACTTATTAGCTAACAGCTCTCACTAATGAAAGTGATTCGTTCCGTTCATTTCTCTCTAGAAGCCAGATCAAGACAGCACACTAACATGCTCATACGTTCATCCAATGGTAAATGGTTTAAAAACCACTCAAATTTGTCAAGATAAAGAATATTCGGGGAGAGACTAATAGATATGTAAACTATGCCAAACCTTGGTATCTGTTTTAGATTTCCCCAACTCCGAGAAGAATGCTTCTTTTCTTCGCTTCTTTAACACTGATGTATGTTCCAGCAGAACAAAAAAAACAGATTTAGAAGGCAAAAAAATAAGACAGTGGACACAGAACGATTCATGCCAAAGATCAATATCTAAAGCCTCTACCTTTAGAGTCTTTTGACCTTGAAGCATTCAAACCCTTCTGAGCATGTTGAGCCTTGTTTACCTGTTTGAAAAAAACAAAGTTTGAATCAGAGGAATCACTCCCTGAGAATAAACAACCGGAAAAAAAAAGAAGTAGAAACTAACTTACAGCATTAAAAAGCTTGACCACTGTGATTCCAGGAGTTAGTTCATGGAAGAAACTGAGTCAGCATTAAAAAGCAGAAAAAAAAACACCAAACAATTTGAAAGAGAGTTAACTGAATTCAGAATTGGGGCACCATACCTCCTTTAGTGGCAACACCTATAAGAATCTTTTCATGGGAATCCAAATAGCTTGCAGGTTTCACATGTCCTTTCTCAGCAACCTGAAGGCATTGTTGCAGTGAGTCATCATCATCAATTCAAAAGCACAAACACACAGGAAAAAAAAAGGAATGGTGAGTGAATGGAACCAAAACCATACCAAATGTTTTGCCTTTCTGGCCTGACCCTTGGCCTTCTTTTCAGCATCCTCTTCAGCTAGCTTCTGAGCAATAAGATGCTTGTGTGCTGACAACACTGGACCCTGTTACAAAAACCCAAGACTAATTTAATACTTACCCTATCTGGATCAGGATTAGGGTTTCCAAAGCAAATAGAAAGAGAGCTCACCAGTGTGTCATCTCCTTTGGTCTTCTTCATGATTGCCTTGAAAGCGGTTCTGAAGGCGCTGCATCCATCAGTGACAAACCTGGTGATCCCAGACTGAATCTCTCCATGGTCTTCCCCATCTGAATTATCCTCCTGGTCCGAGCCTTCTTCAATTACATCGTAATTCGGCCCCATGTTAGCATCAGTGAATATCTTCTCGAAATTGGTTACCTCTGGTGGCTTCGTCGATTCATCCTCCTCATCGTCGTCGGAATTGTAGTCTCGCGCTCTCTTCTGAAAGAGCTTTTTGTTCTTCATGGTAACCTTGGACCTGTCAGAGGAAGAATGTAATGTCTTCTTAAACTTCTTATTTTTCGACTTTCCACCATTCTTTGCGCCGACTCTCCTCTTTCTAGTGCCTCTCTCGGCCACCGCCATGTGACCTTCCTCTCCAGTAGACATTTTTAGTCGCTTCTTCGTCGATAAATTTGGTTTTGACGGCGGCTCTGCGAACTTTCAAGGCAGGAAGTTTGGGAGAGAAGAACCGAGAGATAGGGTTTTGTATCTCTTTTTTTATAATTATTTATTATTTTTTTCCTTAAACCTTGCTTTTCAGTTTTTAATTTTAATTTAAAAAAAAAAAATCCATGTTCGGAAATTTGCTAGATTGCCACTCCGTATTTGATAATCTAATTTCGTAAGCTAATTAATCCGGGATTGATCAGAGAGATTTGTTTTTCATTTTCTTTAATTTAATTAATCTACAAATCAAATTTATATTTTGGTTTATAATTTATTTATATAAAGAAGTTTTAGACCAATTAATTAGATAATTATATCCCTAATTATTATATCTATAAGATCAATTTAATCAGATGTTTAAACCCCAAAAAAAGGATCGTTGATTTTTTGTTGACTGACATAGTCAAAATCGGAGCATTCAAATGGTTTTGGTCCGCCCAGAGAACGAAATTGAAACTGCTCACAACGAAAGCTTGAACTATTTTAACTTTATGTTCAAGATGTGATTCTCCTCCAGACATATTTATTATTACACATTTGCTTTGCTACTTTAGTTGTTCGTGTCGACAGAATCTCTGTCACAACCACCACCCCTTCTGCCATCGGATTGGATCATTTTATGCTCGAACAAAGTCTTTTTTTTTTTTTACAGGAAAAAAACAAAAATTCAATTGAGAGGTCTTTTTTGTAAATAGCTAAAGTTTCGTATTAATTTCCCAATTATTTTTTAAATAGATTGCCATATCTGTTAAGTTTCGTAAAAGAAGGGGTTGGTCGAATATATATGTATATCTTTTAAAAAATAAAAGATTTTTAAGTAGAGATCACATAGCCGTCGTGTTTGCGCTTCATCGTAGTTATCGTCGCTGATTCACCAAAGAATACGCTCTGTTTTACAGGACTCTCTCTCTCGTTACTCTCTCTCTCGTTACTCTCTCTCTCTCTCTCTCTCTCTGTTCCAGTTATATTTTTAGAGTTGATTGTCGTCATATTCAGAACGAGTCACTTCTTATTGCTCCCTCCATTCTTCGCTCTCTCTGAATTGAAGAATCAGGTAAGCGATCCCTCTAGATCTCTGCCTTTCTCGTGGATCTTATACGCTTCCCAAATGTTTATGCCGATCTGGCTCTTTGCTGAGAAGGGTCCCTTGTTGACTTTTCCCGCATTGAAAGTCTTACCTTTCGACGACATTTCTGTAGATTATCGATGGCCCATACAGCGGATTCCGTCAATCCCAGAGGTATTATTATTCTTCATCACACTCTTTCTCTTCCTGATCCATGTGGCCTTTCTTTCTATGGGAAGAATGTTTATACACGAATGTTGGAACAGACGTTTGCATCGTGGGTGTTGCACGCACTCCAATGGGTGGCTTTCTCGGATCTCTCTCATCTTTACCCGCCACAAAGCTTGGATCCGTAGCTATTGCAGGTCGGGTTCCTTAAAACAGATCACTTTTTCTTTTTTTTTTCTCCCTGTGTAAGCTTATTATATAATTGGCTTGCCTTTGCTTTTACTGCCCCAGCTGCTCTGAAGAGAGCAAATGTTGACCCTTCTCTCGTCCAAGAAGTTGTCTTTGGCAATGTTCTTAGTGCAAATTTGGGCCAGGCTCCTGCTCGTCAGGCTGCTTTGGGTGCAGGAATCCCTAACTCTGTTATCTGTACCACAGTCAACAAGGTTTGTGCATCAGGCATGAAAGGTGAGAGAGCTTGAGCATTTGGGCTCTGGCTTTATTTTTTTTTTGGAATTTTGACCCTTTTTTGACGAGGGAAACAATATTTTTCCGGTGGTTTCAGCGGTAATGCTTGCTGCTCAAAGTATCCAGTTGGGGATCAATGAGGTAGTTGTGGCGGGTGGCATGGAAAGCATGTCTAATACACCAAAATATCTTGCAGAAGCAAGGTAAAATGATGTGGTTATGCAATCATTTGGTCTTTATACTCTATGCATATAAAAATAAAATAGTTTCTTATTCAATTTTTGATGCAGGAAAGGATCACGATTCGGACATGATTCTCTAGTAGATGGAATGCTAAAGGATGGACTATGGGATGTCTATAACGACTGTGGGATGGGAAGCTGTGCAGAATTATGCGCTGAGAAATTTGAGATAACGAGGGAGCAACAAGTATGCTATTCCTTAATTTTCTTGAATTAACAATCATGGTGCTTGTTGCGTAGTTGTCTCTCATTAACTTATTATTGGTAGATACTGCATAGACCCTCTGTAGATTTTTCACAGTTTGATTTCTTTCTTCGTGATGTCTTGATAATTTACCTCAACGGTTTACCTCTCCCTCTGTGAAACTATGAAGTACAAGAATTGGTTAGTAGGTTTCATTGTTTATGGAAACTCAAAACTATTAACTAATTGATTTGTGTCCTGCTGATGAATATGCAGGATGACTACGCCGTTCAGAGTTTTGAGCGTGGTATTGCCGCCCAGGAAGCTGGCGCCTTCACATGGGAAATCGTCCCGGTTAGTATATTTTTGTTAAAAGCGTTATAGATGCTAAATACAGCAAGGCTAAATTGGTCATACAGGTTGAAGTTTCTGGAGGAAGGGGTAGGCCATCAACCATTGTTGACAAGGACGAAGGTCTTGGAAAGGTGATTTTATGTTCCCTTCGGGTTATAGATTATGCATTTATGCGCTGATATATGTTCTCCAGTGAACCTGAGCTTTTGTTTTTCTTGTTACTCACCTGTTGCATACTTTGGCTTTATATGTCTAATTGGACTAAGGTAAACAATAAGGTATTTTTCATCGACTACTCGTTGAGAAATTTTATCCATGTTCACGTATGCCAGTCATAACATTTCAGTCATTTGTATCTTTTATTGTATGAGGCATTACACGTCACAAAATGGAACTGATGGTTGTTAGATAACTCTAATAAATGAGGACTAAATTAGTATGAATTGCTACATATATCTCAGTTTGATGCTGCGAAATTGAGGAAACTCCGTCCGAGTTTCAAGGAGAATGGAGGCACTGTTACAGCTGGAAATGCGTCTAGCATAAGGTCCTTTTCCTAGATGACCATACATTCTCATCTTCTTAAAAATCCATGTAACCTATAAAATTGATCTTGGTTATTAGACTTGCATCTTCTCTTTTTCTTAAGTAAAGTTTGTCTCCCTTTGGCAGTGATGGTGCAGCTGCCCTTGTCCTAGTGAGTGGAGAGACGGCGCTTCAGCTAGGACTTCAAGTATTAGCAAAAGTTAAAGGTTATGGTGACGCAGCTCAGGTACGTTACTTATAATATTGCCTTCCCTTCTTATATACAACATTTTAGATGTCTTGTTCCATTCACTAAGTGAGACCCAAACCCTGCAGGAACCTGAGTTCTTCACTACTGCCCCTGCTCTTGCAATTCCAAAAGCCATTGCACATGCTGGTTTGGAATCTTCTCAAGTTGATTACTATGAGATCAATGAAGCATTTGCAGTAAGAAAATCCGTCTTCTTCCCCTAAAGTATAGACAAACATTTGCGATGGCTAGTTTTTACCGAAACTGTCTATTTTCCGCAGGTTGTGGCACTTGCAAATCAAAAGCTACTTGGGATTATTCCGGTCAGTCTTTTACATCATCTGAGTCTCGTAGATCACCGTCTTCTCAATCATCTTAACCAAGCTGTTTCATAAACATGGGTTTTGTTCCTCTTTGCCTTCACAGGAGAAGGTGAACGTAAATGGAGGAGCTGTCTCCTTGGGACATCCTCTAGGCTGCAGTGGGGCCCGTATTCTAATCACATTGCTTGGGATACTAAGGAAGAGAAACGGCAAGTACGGTGTGGGAGGAGTGTGCAACGGAGGAGGAGGTGCTTCTGCTCTTGTTCTTGAACTCGTTTGATGCATTATGAATCCAGGTAAATCTCATTCTGAGTAGCGTTCATTGATCGAAGACGCATAATGCGGGGAAAAAAACCGTGTAAAGCTCATGATGATTTCCTCCCATGTGTGTGTGTTTTTTTTTTTTCTCCAGGTTGATGAAGTAAGTAGACGTATCTATTTCTCTCTTTCAACTTCCAAGAGTCAGTAATCGCACTTCAAGTTTGATGTTAGTTGGTCTCTCAATAAAGGAGTGATCGTTGATGTTGTAAGTCTTTTTATTTATATGAATTCGGCTTCTTTTTCTTACTTTGGTGACAGACAGTTCTAAATTATGAACCGATTTATTGTAGTTAATGATTTGTCCCCATGTACGTTGGAAAATTGATTAAAACGTCGGAACGATCCATTTACTTGGCCATACATAAGATTAAGAATCATCCTGTTTTGCTACTAGAAAGATAGGAAGAGAGCGAGTCACCTTGTACGAATGTAGAAAAACTTGGACATTTGTTGGGTAACTTCAATTTAACATTAATGTATATGTATGGCAAAGCAAAAGTAGTTGGACATTTCCGTAAAGGCACAAGTCTCTGCACACTTGAGCGGCACTTAAAGAAAGAAGGAGACTTGAATGGAAAAACACAATGAAGCTTTTCTCTATACAAAAAGTTTATACTCGAAACTCACTCTGAGACGTCTCTTCCAAAAAGTGCGCTGATTCCCTTCCCAGGATCGCTTTGTTTAACAAGAGATTCACCGACTAGAACCTAACAATAGACAACAACAAAAAAATCACAAGGGAGCTACGATCAGGTGAACCATTAGCACTTTGAGCAATGTATCTTGAACTATAAAGTTTGTGAAAGCTCACTGCTTTGACGCCGGCTTGTTGTACAAACGCAATGTCTTCGGGAGTGAATAACCCAGATTCTCCAACCACCTACCGTGTAAAGACAAGTTGAGGATAAAAATAACTTTTTTAAGTGAGGGAGGTGTGTAAGATTATAAGGGGTAAGAGAAACATGGGATGTGAATACTGCTTACGAGGATGTCTTTTTGACGGATCAGTTCGCCACGCTCTCCTTCGAGCAGCTTCTTTGTTATACCAATATCTACCTCAAATGTTTCTGAAAGAAAGGGTGATAAAACGGATCAAGAAGGATTGTTTACCTCTACCTTTAAAGGATGTTTTGTTCAAGTTTTTACCAAGGTTACGGTTATTGATGCCAATTAGCTCAACTCCTTCAATTGCAAGAACGCGATCCATCTCCCTTTCGTCGTGAACCTAGTGGCAAGTGGTAACCAAGCGAATCAGATAAACATTAATTGGATTAGGAAGACGCAGAAGCATTAGCTGAGGCATATATGAACGGGGTTCCCTGAGGAAACACACACAAACCTCCACAAGTGTAGCCATTCCAAGTATTTTGCAAATCTTAATCATGTATTTGATGTCAAGGTCAGGTAACACAGAAGCGATCAACAGAATTGCGTCTGCGCCCTTGCTTCTACCATAGTATATCTGCCATGCCTCTACGATAAACTATTTGCATAACAAAGGGCACTGCATTTTTTATGACAAGACATCAGAGCTTTGCATGTCGCAATCGTATAAAAGGATCTGAACATAATTATACAGAGAACCCCGAAAAAAGAGAAAGCAAGAACCTTAACACCTGCCTCTCTTATAGCTTGCAGGTTCTCAAAGCTTCCCTATATGGAAACAGAATCATGTCAAAGAACACTAAGCTACTATGAACTTGAAGGAAAAGTAAACAAAATATAAATATTTAGTTGGTCTCAAAGAACATCTTCTTCTTCACGGTATTACCTTGAAGTATTTCTCATCTGTCAAAACACTAAGACATGCTGCTCCGCCTTTCTCATAAGCTTGTGCGATTGCAACCTAAGATTTCAAGCGTTCAGAAGTAATTCTTTCATTTTTCGAAAGTTATTCACGTGACAGAGTGGGAGAAAAGGTGTGGATTCTTACTGGGTCAAAATCCTCTCTCAGGATTCCTCTGCTTGGAGAAGCTTTCTTGACCTCGGCTATTAAACCAGGCAGACCAGTTCTTTGATGGGCAGATTTAAGAGCACCAATGAAGTCTCTAGGAGGAGGAACATTTTCGAGAGCCTTCTTCAGGGTATAGAGAGGCCTTTTCTCCTTCATCTGTGAATGTGGCCACCATTTGAATCAGACCAGCTCAATAAGAAGAAAGAAAGAAACGGAGAAGAAAGAAAGAAAGAAGTTACCTGAGAAACTTCTTTATCCTTGTGCCATACGATCTCTTCCAAGATGTTGCGAGGCGTGTTCCCCTCGTTCTGGAGCCGGAACTCAAAAGGTCCCACGTAATGCAATGGAGGTCCAGTGGGTGGTCTTCTTCTTATCCTTATACCCTGACTAGCAACTACTTCATTCTGGTACATACCCACTTCTTGCTCAGTGATCTTGAGATCACTAACTTTACCCTCCAATCCCGAAGAAACACTTTCAGAACCTTCCGTGATTCCAGACTAACCAAGAAAACGAAAGCTGCTTAGTTCTCAGCATAACTACATAGTTTCTCCAAACATCACACAGATTCCCAAGTGCACGAGTCTTCAATGTTCAACAAGCAACAAAACGCTTCCAGGAGAGACTATAGATTTTCAGAGGAACCTACCATCGATTCTGAGTTCTTATCCGAATTCGGGAACACTCCTGAAGCTGAAAGCTATTGATTGATACCAAGTCGAATATAGACTCAGCTTAAGATTTCATCAATTTTGAAATCAATGAATTCGCACTGAAATTTGCAAATCGCAACTACAGAATAAGAAGATGTACAAACATTCCGACGCTAAGATAGAAGAAGAAACAAGAAGAGTGGAATTGGAAGAAAAAGAAACCTGTTGAGCACGAAGAGGAGGAGCACAAGAGGAGGATCTGGTGAATCTATGGAGGTTAAACGGAGAGAACCGCCGTTGAATGGCGGAGGAGGGAAAGGGCTGGAGGGAAAGAAGTCCTTCCATTTTCTGAGTTTCCTTCGCTGCTCCCGCCGGCAAATGCTTATATGTGGAGTGGAGGAGAGACTTTTTGTGCGGCGGATAACCACTTGCAGAAGACAATACTGGGTCCCACTTCGATTCGGACGAGAAACATAATTGTTGGTTTTGGGCCTCGTGTTGGGTCAAAACTCGAGATCAATTTATAGTAAAAAGCCCATACTTGGCCCATTAAAGCCCACTTAGAAGCAGTTCGACCTGACCTAGAAAAGGATCATGATGATCCGTGTTCGTTCTTGGTAGTTTCTTGGTATGTGGCGAAGATCGGAGATGAAACACGAATTATCGTGTTAGAAAAGGATCATGATCCGTGTTCGTTCAAGGAGACTGCAGATGTACGTGTCATGCTGTAATAGGCGAGGTCAAACCATAGTATCGGCAACAACAATTTCTTTAATTTGTTCCATGATCATATTCTCATTATAGAGCTCGTTGGAGCGGACCTCTGTTGTAAAAAAGGAAGCTTCAGACTTGAAGACTGCATCTTGACTTCATAAGGCATTGAGAGCTCCAACTAAAACCATGATAACTTCCTATTTATTCAAAACTCTGTATTCATTATCAATAAATTAGCAAGTTCAAGTATTCTGTTATTATTTGCTATTTGTTAAAAAAAGTCCAAGACCCAACATTTTCGATCATTCATTCCACCCACTGGAATTATATATATGGACCAAAGATGGTCAGAGTGTTTACATATAAGTTAACACTGATCTCTGGTAGAGAGAGTTGTTAATCAAGCAGAAACATAACACTCTTTATTAATTAGCACATTTATGACCTAAAACATGTAGAATAATAGATATCTTTAAACAAAGGCTCGGAAGGAATATGGCGCTATTATTGTTGTCGGGAACAATGATTCTTTAGAGTCGGAGGGAAAAGGGGAGCGAAGAAAAACATCTGAGTGACACAATCGGCATTAAGACCTAAAAAGGCATGGCAGCAAGAAGGACCAATATTCCCGATTTCTCCATTTATTATCGATCGGAAAATTTCTGGGATACAGTCGGGAATAACTTCCAGCGATGACATACAATCTGCTTGGTCCTGTCCAGGGATAGGTTGCGAAGGCAACGTTTGAGCTGTACCGAACACGGCCATGCATACAACTGCAGGAAGAAGGAATACGACGAACTTGTTGATCCACATTTTGATAAGAGAGTTAGATTGAGTTATTGAGTTGTATCTCTGTTATAAATCTAACATGCTAGTCAGTGATTGGAGTTATATAATAAGTTGAGAGACAAATGTGTGAAATCTCATTACATTACATTTTGTGAACGGTTTCTTTGTGAATTTAAGCTAGGCATTCTTGGAATGACCCCAAAAACAAAGGTTGATAGTTTGTTTCTTTGTGTTGGTGGTGTGTTCCTATTATTTATTTATTTCCTCTTGATAATTCATTACTACTACTACTTTTCTTCTAAGAATTTTTTTTTTTTTTTAACTATTTCAAAATTGATTTTCTCTTCTAATTATTATTATTTTTATTTTTTTGAATTGATGTTTTACAGTTTACCTGTCGTAATTTGATTTATTTGTTATTCCAATAATTGTATTTTGGCAATTTCCTCAAGGAACTCGCTGACCACCTCACGACAATTATGATTCAAGACTTTCAGTTATTATTCTTACAATCAAGAAAAAATACAATGATGTTTTTTTTTTTTATGTTCTCTTGTTGATAGCCAGCGCGAATGGTAAATATATAAAAGTTCAAATAGAGGTTTTCATTTCCAAAACTTATGGTACTTTAAATTTAAATTCAAATAAATTGAGAGAAAAGCAACATAGTTCAAATTAAGTAGTAATTAGTAAATCAGCCTTAAAAAATTGTATTGATGAAAATGTGAACGCTATGGGAGGATGCGTTATTCAAAAGAAAGCTAAACAAACTATAATGTATAACAAACAAACAAAAACACAGTGGGCCTGTTCTTTTGTTTGTCGCAGCATTCGTTATTATTATTTTTTGGGGTAGGGGAAGATTGTTTCGAATTTTACTATTTACATATTATTCCATACTGCTTATTATGAACTTCTATAAAAAAAAATTTTGAAAGAGTGAACTTCTATAATTTAAACTCTGTTTTGCACTACTCATTCTATAGTAATGGCAATTATTCTGTTTCTTCTGTTCGATCGATATCATGAATAAAAAGATTTGAATTCTTGGAGACTCGAAAGTTATATTATGGCTTATTTAAAAAGTAGTAAAAGTGTGAAACCGCAAATGTTGGCCCGAATGTAGCCTAGCAATAATGCCGCATTTATGATTTCAGAGGCCTACGTCAAAGTTTAAAAATGTGACCCTTTTTAATGATTTAAAAAAAANAGTGTGAAACCGCAAATGTTGGCCCGAATGTAGCCTAGCAATAATGCCGCATTTATGATTTCAGAGGCCTACGTCAAAGTTTAAAAATGTGACCCTTTTTAATGATTTAAAAAAAAAACTCAATAAACAAAATGCAATCTATAAAATTGGTAAGAACTAATTTTTGTAGTATTTTGAAAAGTAAAACCAGATATCCTAAATGAAGAAAAAGAGAGAAAAAAAGACAACCTATAAAGAAGAAAAACAAAATATATGCATAAAAATCACCAGATAGAATTGTCCAATCCAAAATAATAATGATGTTGAAGATCGAACTTTTTTTTTTTTTTTGTCAACAACCCCATACTCTTACAACGTCCCAGATAACCAGGTCGGTGGAGTTGAGTTTACGAAATGTAGATGAGAAAGGTGATCACGAGCACTACGTGCTAGCTTATCTGCCTTTGTGTTATGCGCTCTTGGAATTTGTGAAATGGAGAAGAACTGGAACTCGCTCCTACTCTTCTCGTATTCCTCCAAATGTATAGAGAATGCTGGCCACTCCGCTGGTTTAGACACCATCTTCACTAATTCGGAACAATCTGTGACAAAGGCCACCTCCATTCTCCTAGTATCAAGCATACAATGCATTGCCCATATTAATGCCTCTAACTCTGTGTGTAGGGGTGAGATACTTCGTCCAACATTTTTCGCCCCCATTAAGGTACCCACCGTTCCAACTCCTTGACTATACCAGCTCAAACCTGCATTTGGGACCCCTTCCTTCCATGAGCCATCTGTGTGGCATATCAATCTATCAAATTGCAGAGGCATAGCATGTGTGTTCCGTGCAATATCAGTCCCTGATTCTTCTGTTTGGGCCTCCTCCCATGCCGTTGATTCTGCTATTGCTAGTCGGACTATCTCCCTTGGATCCCGGTCAATGTTCGAGAAAATCTTATCATTTTTCATTTTCCAAATATACCATAAAAGCCATGGATACACTTTCATATCCTCGTGGTTCGGAAGGCGCCATAACAAATTTGCCTTATTAGAATTTAGCGCCTCCGTTGGGAAACGGTTCATAGGTGTGGGTATTGCCGATAAAGCCCATACCTGAAATGCCGGAGGACATTCAAAAAGTGTGTGATTAATAGTCTCCTTACCGGCCCCACATCTACTGCATTGAGGGTCGCAGTTTATACCTCGGCTTCTAAGCCTATCCATGACTGCCAGACACCCCGATATGATTTGCCAAAGAAAATGTTTCATTTTCGGTGGACATTTAACCTTCCACACTTGTGCCTGAAGTTGACTCAAATCTGGACCGAAAAAACGTGGCCAATCACTCTCTTTTTGATAAGTTTGGGCTAATACATAACCCGATTTTACCGTATACCTTCCTGTTTTTGTATAATTCCAACCCCACTCATCCGGTCGTTGTGTTCGTGCTATTGGAATCCCCGTAATTAATGGTATATCCTCTGAAACGATTAACTGTTTAAGTAATACTCCCTCTGTTCCTAAAAGAAGATAGTTTTAGCAAAAAAATTTGTTTCAAAAAGAAAGAAGTTTTCAATTTTCTAGGTGTAGTTATTGTCTATTTAGACTTAATTTGCATTTATAACATTAAATATTTAAAGAATAATTTAAGTAATAATTAATAAAAATAAGGTTAGAAAAGTCTTTTGTAAAATTTTCTTAATATGTGTGAAAAACTCAGAAATACCTTCTTTTAGGAACAGATGGAGTAATAAACAAATGTGGCCCTATAGAAATTAATATATAGCATGTGGGCCTGAGCCGGTTGTCTTCTCTTTTCTGAAAGAGCCAAGCATGGGCCTAATTCACGTAGCCTGGATTGTCGACCAGATTCCAGTTAATGTCCACGTTCATCTCATGACCTACCCCTTCCTTTTCCTTTTCCTCTTCTCTTTTTTCCTTCACCTTTTTGTCTTTCACCTTTCTCTCTGTTTGTTTTCGGAAAACACATCACACATGTGACCCTCATCAACCTCATCCAAGTTAAGCCGTGAGATAAGGCACCGCACGTGACACGTGTCCAGGATATCATATCTTTTTATCATCTAATTACTCAATGTGCATAGTAATTACCACTTATAAGCTTTTCGTGGAGAAAGCAATTAAGAACATCTTCGATCCAAACTTCATAACTTTAGAAGTTTTTTGAACTGCAATCCAAACTTCAAATTTGAAGTTTCATTTTATTTTGTATTTCAATACTTCAACTTTTATATCACACAATTTAATACCTATAATTTTATATTTCATAAGTATATTCTCATAAATTTAATTTTTGCATATAATTATTTATAAAATATGATATTATAATATAACAGTTTATTAATTAATATTGGTTGTAATATTTCTTAAAAGTATGTTTTATTGTTATTTATAAAAGTTATAAAATTTTAATTAATCATAGACGATATTAAAAATTATAGTGCAAAATATAAGTTTCACCATTGCATAAAAACATTCTCAAATTTCATATTTAAAGTTTTGCAAACTTCTAATGCTCTGATAGAGAACATTAATGGGCAAGACTTTATTATTGGAAAATATAGTTTGACCTTTTATTGTGCAAGATTTGTTTTGATATCCTCGCTGGTTCTTATCTGGAACTATGAATGACTATATATATGAATTACTAGGTGATAATGCGCGTTCTGCGCGGAAATGAGAAATTTATATTTTTCGGATAAGTAAATTTAAATTTAAAATATAATTATTTTTATTTATTTTAATATCAAATTTTTATGAAATTTTTATTAATCAACGGGATTAATAAAATAATATTTAGTTTGTTTAAGTGAAATTGAATTTATTTATTATTTAGTTTTTTATAATTGAAAAGTTAAACTATAGTAAAATATTTTAATTCAATTTTTTATAGCATAAATTGTTATGTTGAAAATATAGTAGGAAAAAGTTTAAATTTGTATGATATTAAAACAATTAGAAAGATAAATGAAGAGATATCATAAATAAATTATAGAAACAATATTTGAAATAAATAATAATATGATTTGAAAAATAAAAACACTACCATATATCTTTAGAGACATTTATTTTTAAATAAAATTTTTAAAATTACCTAAAAATATTGAACAGGGCGGATATGCATATTAATTTTGCTCCAATGTTTGACGCTAATCAAAGAGTATTGACCGGAAGCCTGTCGATTTGTAAGCTATGTATTACTAATGAGTTATTTATATGTGAATAATTTTTTTTTGTATTGAAATCACACATATCTAAGTCTTTTTATTGTAAACATATTTTTCCACACATATCTAAGAAAAAAATAGTATTGTGTATAAATTATATTTTATTATATCATAAATCATCATATAACAGAAAAAAAAAATCCTATTTTAAAAATCAGAAAATTAAAACATAATTTTGTGGGCATATTAAAAGTAATTAAAAGTAATAAATGGTTAAAAGCATATTTTGTAATTAGTTTAATCAAAAAAGGAAATTTGTATTAAAATAATGGGAGAATAATTATGGTGGTGACACATTAGCATAATAACACCACTGTAAATAGTTTAAAAAGTAAGCATACTCTCTAAAAATGTTTCTCAATTAATACATATGGGATTTAACAACAACAAAAAAAAACTATGACTATATGATATTTTTCTTTTTGGGTCAGAAATATACTATTTGTTTATGATTATGACAGCTATGACAAAAAAAACAAAAATGTTGATAAATTTAATCAAGATTTTCTTAGTTAATAAGTAACAAAAGAGCATGCATTGCATTATTCCCTTTAACCAATAAAAATGCATTGCGTAATCAGATTTTTCTTTTCCTTTACAAAAACTATTACAATAAAAAAAAAGAAATGGTGTTATAGATGGTAACGTATCTCCATTGTTTTTGGCAACAGTGGAACGTGTCTTAAGAAATCTTTGAATTTACTTTGAATTTTTTAACTTGTGGTGATGTGATACCACCACCTTTGCCTATATAAAAGTACACGCAACATTATCAAGAATTCACAAAACATATCTTTCACTTCCCTTAACTAAAAAAAAAAAAAACATTTCTTTCATTTCCTGAAGTCTTTTTGGCAAGGAACGAAAATGAGTCCAGCGGCGGAGATCAAATTGGTGAAGGTAAATTAGGGCTTTTTAAAAATTGATTTGCTTGTTCAGTCGTCGATATACGACGATTGGATAATCGAAAGACGAAATTAGGATTTTAATTTTGATTTTTGTTGTTGATCAGGTGGAGCAGAAAGGAGCAGGTCCTGGGCCAAGAAGCTCACATGCATTCGCCGTGGTGGGGAACAAAGTGTATTGTTTCGGCGGTGAGTTTAAGCCGACGATCCCAATCGATAACGATCTCTTCGTTTTCGATCTCGAGACTCAAGAATGGTCCATAGCCCCTGCAACAGGAGACGCTCCTTTCCCCTGTTTCGGAGTCTCCATGGTCCCAATCGGCTCCACGATCTACTTCTACGGTGGCCGCGACGACTCTCGGAAATACAACGGCCTACATTCCTACGATACCCTCACTAACAAATGGGAATTGCTATCTCCCGTTGAGGAAGGTCTTCCCGCTCGTGCCTATCACTCTTCGGTCGGTGACGACCGGAAAGTTTACGTCTTTGGTGGTGTTACTGCCAAAGGGCGTGTTAATACGCTATACGCTTACGATGTGATTGATCGGAAATGGGTTGAGTATCCGGCGGCTGGCGAAGCTTGTAAAGGGAGAGGAGCACCGGGGCTTGTGCTTGTGCAAGGGAAAATCTGGGTTTTGTTTGGGTTCGACGGCAATGAATTGGGTGATATCCATTGCTTTGACCTGGCTAGCGGCCAATGGACCGCCGTGGAAACCTCCGGGAAAGTACCGCCGGCGAGAAGCGTGTTTCCGGCGGTTCCTTACGGGAAACACATTGTTATATATGGTGGGGAGGAAGAGCCGCATGAGCTGATGCATATGGGAGCTGGGAAGTTAACTGGAGATGTTTACAGGCTCGACACAGAGACATTAGTCTGGGAGAAGCCTGTGGATGGGACTGGGGAAGAGAAGAAACCGAGCCGACGAGGGTGGTGCGCGTTTGCGGCCGTGGTCAAAAATGGTGTGAAAGGCTTGCTTTTTCACGGTGGGAATTCTCCGGCCAACGAGCGGCTTGACGATATGGTGTTTTTGGGTTTCTCGTTTTAATGTGGGATCACTCTGCGTCTTTCCGTATGTAAAACTGCTTAAGTGTGTGTGTGTGTGTGTGTCGTTTAAGGAGTTATGTGGTGAGCATTCGCTACCTATTTCCAAATATTTTATCAAGTTTGGTGTTCTCTGGTAATTTAATAAAACTCTTGTTGAGAACCGAATGGGCGATATTAGCAATGCTTACACACTATTCGAATTTCAGACCACACCAAACTCACTGACAATGAAACGTTTGTCTAAATTGGTCACGGCCATATCCCACGGCTATCAGCCATTAACATGCCCGTGAAGAAAATAGTGGCTATTTGTCTACCGACAGTCACGGAGAAATCGCTACAAATTAGCTACTTCGAGTATTGGGACTCATCCGCGGATTTGATATTAGCAATGCTTAGCTCACACACTATTCGAATTTCAGACCTACTCACCGACAATGAAACAAACATTTGTCTGAATTTCGGAAAATCCTTGGCTCTAACACCATATATAGACGTTTTGCAGTTGTTGAATGTTGATCATATGCATTTGCCTTTTAAAGATGTATTGAGATTTATGTTGTTTTTGTAGTACTTCATCATGTACCTGAAATAAGGAAATAGCTGCCTCAGAAGAAAGTTGTGTCTACTAATAATTAAGGAAAAGTTAAGACCTAAAAAGTTTGAATGCTCCTAGATAGATAGTTCCTACTTTATGCATTGTAAAGTCACCACAAATGCATTACATAATTCCTGTCTCTTATACACATCTAGATGTGTATAAGAGACAGCTCCTAGATAGATAGTTCCTACTTTATGCATTGTAAAGTCACCACAAATGCATTACATAATTCAAAATATGTCACTTTAAGCAAGTAAAAACTCATACTTGCTGATTTTCTGATTAGTGATTAGAGAGCCTTTATTATCTTGTATAGATGCTTTTAGAATTGCTGTCTCGGAATATCCCAATTTAATAGTATGTTTGTTTACTCTGACAATTTCATAACCACTTTATAAACCCATACCGTTCTTTTTCTTATCACTGCTGAGCAGGCCGTTGAGTGAATGGAAAGATGACAATGGTATCCAAATTCGGTTCGTGGGCTTTTCTATTGTGGACCAGCAGCAATACACTTACTTAAGTGTTGGTGCCTTGGTGGTTTTCAACTACACGGTAATTTTAGCCATATTAATTTAAAAATTGATGTAAGCTTTTCTCACTAAAAAACTTTAGCATAGCTACGTTAATTATATATATATATATATTGATATAAATTATTAAGTGTTTAAGAAACCAACTAAATGAAGTTTAACGCACGGGATGAATATATAATTTTATATTAAAAAATAAAACAAATATAGTACAATTATAAGAATGGTTGATAAAAACATACATTTAAGTCTGAATATATCATATATGTGTATGTGTATGTGTGTATCCGTGTAGGTGAAGGTGAAATGGGATTTGGACAAAAATGGCAGTGAGTGTGATTGTTTGTTTGTTTATCGGAGGGGATGTTTGTGTTCACCCTTTTTCTTGTTTGTTTTCTTTATCATTGTACTTGAGCTTTTATCTCTTTATCCCCTCCTCAGCCTTCTTTACTCCCCTTTAATCATTACCAAATCCTTCTTAATTTTTTTAAAAAAAATTCAATCTTGTATTCAATTACATTGTACATGAGCGATATCAATACTATAAGTAAAATAACGTTATTTTAAGTTTTCTTCTTGTTTTAGCGCTAGGGTTGACCAATTGTTTGCCTTGTGTTCTGTGCTTGCCTCTCGATCTCAGTAAATTCTTATCATATTACATTAGATATGTATTTATATATACCACAAAGTCTAGCTAGCTAGTTGATTTGGAACTAGTTAGACATTGGATACCACTTCCTTGAATTGGCATAGACATAGTAGTATTCCTTTATTGATTTTTGTTGTCAACTGAGTATTTCTTAAGATCGTGGTTTAAAAAAAAAAAAAAAAAATCTATAATCTGTCGTTCAAAAGAGATGTTAGTGAAATTTTAAGAAAGCTAGTTTGATTATTTATAAAAGCGAGTTTGGATATTTATTTTCATCCAATAGAGTAATAAAACCTTTGTGAAAATTCGAGTTTTAAGTTTTCTCAAATTGCATAATATTTGTCAGCTTCTTTACAAAGTGCTAGCAGCTGTTATATTCATGTGATGGAGAGGGTATGGATATTCCTAGATGAGGCTGACACGTGAGATTAGTCATCGTGAGATTTCTCACGGGTTTGACACCCGTATTCGGTATATCGCAGACTACGCAAGTTACGTGTTTGATATATAAATGTGTAATTTTTATAACTCATCGAAATATCGATGATGCATGATTCGGTATGAAGAATGAGATTTATTATTTACCATAGAAACAATTTTATTTTATCAAAATTAGTTGGGAGATTGGCCGAGAGTACGAGCCGAGAGAAACCAAAGATCACGAAGATCTGATCATAGAAGGAACAAGAAATATATTTTTGTGAATATCTATCTATTTTAATATAAAAAATATTTATTTCTGTTTTTGTATAAACTTATGTATTTTGTAACTTAATTGTTTTAACTTTTATAATACTAAAGTTACAATATACATGAATTATATAAAGGTAACATAAAATTTAAAATTTAATATATATTAATAATCTACTATATCCTCTAGATTTTTTTTCTAGTCCTCTTAGAGGTGGATTTTATGATTGGTTGTTTTTGATGTATAATCTCAGTCAATTTTCTAACGCTAAACTTATGTTTAGTAACACGTAAGAAGATTAGACTCGTTTCAAAATATCGGTGTATGCAACTATCAAATCATTATCATGATGTTTAATTATATTGCTATTTGGTCATATTAGTCGTGTTTATACCATGTCGTCATATTATTATTGTGATGTTTATACTTTATATGCGGTTGTAGTCAAATCATCATTTATTTAATTAGACTTTTTTTTTTTTTGTCAAACCGAGAAGTTTATTTAGAATCATTCATATTTCTACATTGATAATAAATTGATAAAAGTAACAACATAAAAGATGGTATGGAATAATTGTAAGAGATCTTGATAATATATAATCTAAGTTATGAAGCTCACATTTATATATATATTTTGAAACGTGACATTTATATATATTATGATATAAGAAAGACTAAATATATTTACAAATACGTTTTTTTTTTTTTTGGTATGAAATACCTACAATATCTTATGCAGTTTCTTTGGTAATCCCGGGTGGCTTTTTTGCTCATAATCTCTGTCGATCTCTCAACATGGTCGACTATCGACCTTCCAACACGGCCGATCTTTCAATAAAAGTTAGCAAAAGCAACATTGTTGTTTAGTAAATTAAAGAGTTTTGTCTAGATCCCGATTTCTATCTATCTCAAACGAATCAATCTTGCAAAACGAGGAGAGAGACGTTAGTGTTATTTTCATTACGCAATAAAATAAAACGTTTACTGTATTCCCTTTTCCCTGGGAAATTATATTAATAAATCTGAGTCAATACGATAATTATATAAGGTTGACCAATTGATGCCGCACATGTCACACTTTTTACAAAGTACAAGCGCTAGTCGTCGAAAGAGTAAGTAAATATTTGAAAGAAACTAAATGAAAGAGCATCATCAGACGTCTCAATTATATGATAAGTTGATATCTCATAATTATGTTCTTGTTAATTATTTCCTGGATTCAACATTCCCATAATTAGGAAACAGAAGTTTGCAATAAGAAAATCGATAATATAATAACATATAGTCGTCAGACCAAATCTGCTTAACAAACAAAGCTCCTTATTTTTTTTTATTTTTTTTGAAACCGGTAAAAAAAAGCTCCTTATTTACACGGTTACACCCAGAGGTGGTGACAGGGCAAATTAACAAAACTCCCTTTCTTTCAATTCATCTCTTTGTCAACATTTCATATTTTCTTCTCAATAATTTGTCACAATGAATCTGTTTCATAGGTCTAGTATACGTATGTAGGCAGAACGTTGTAAGTTTGTAACATATGTGGAGGCTAGGATAGCTGAGTATTAGAACGAATTTTTGGTTTGCTATTTTTGGCGAAATTCCAACGCCAAGAAGACAACTAAATAGTTGCTTATTGACTAAATGTTTGATAGATGCTTATTGTAGGTTTTTTTCTTCACAAATAATAGCTTCATTTTTTTTCCTCAATTTTCATGTCATTCTGATTTTTCTGTTTGGGTGGCAGTCTTTCTTTCGTCTTTGCATTTGGATGGTAGTGTACGGGATATTGTTCGTTGAAAAGGATACACATATATGCGTTTCAAAAAAAAAATTGGGTATGTATTTCGTTAGGAGACATAGTATGGCAGTTCATAAATAAATTTTAGAAATTTGCGGAAATGAAGATTTTGGACAGAGCGAATGTGGTTATAATGGGTAAAAACTAAAAACGCAACTTTAACCCTGAAACAAATAAAAGTTAGAAACGTATCAAACCAAAAAGTTTTAACTATAATGGAAAACCACTCAAATAAAGACGTAAAAAATGTCAACCGTACCTTTATAACATGACCAAAAGATAAATTATCTTGGGGAAAATGTTATCTTTTACATATCTACGTGTACATATACATGCATGAATAAACCCTGTGTAGATAATTAATGTACAACGGTCCTGAAACAAGAAAGACGAGAATGTGAAGAAGACATATGGAAGAACTCAAAAATAAAATAAAAAGTATAAAAAACGAACAAAAACAACAAGAAGAACGAACAACAATGTCTCTTTTACCTCGAGAAAAGAACTGTAATAAATATATACACTAAGACACGCATATGTATATGTAATGTATCTCTGTATATGTGTAACTTTAAAATTAAAAAAGGGAAAAATTGAGGAAGTTTTGACATGCGTGTCTTGGTGTATATACATATTTTTTTTAGATATATAGGTATTAAAAAGGAGACATAAAAAAAAACGAAATTGGAAGAGCATCGGATTTGCAGTTCTCTCTCGTGGATTCTTTCCCTTGGACCCTTCCTCACTTGACCTCGATTCCCATTCACAAGTCACAGCTCTTCTCTCTCTATATAGAATTATAGATGTTCACATGCATACTTTAACAAAACAAAAAAAACCATGCAAAAGAACCAAAAAACACAAAAATTATATCAATGCAAAAAAAAGAAGAGTTCAAAAAAAAACATGCATATTGCATAGATTAGATACTGTATATCTTTCTATATAAAATATCCGTTAATTATACTCCCAATAATTTTACATAAAATTTGATAATTTCCTTAATCCAATCAACTATCAATATCAATGTATAGATTGATGTTAAAAGCTAGTATAAATGGTATGAAGATTTTGCTGTGAGATATAATCTCTAAAGAGTCTAATACCATGGTTTGATCATTGATGTTCGTAGACATTATTGTTATAGGTGTAAAATATTTAGCTGAGATTGCTCACGTAGTTGGAATGCAATTTTCATGTAGAAAGGAAAACTTTTTAAATAACATTATTTGGTAAAATGTCAACAAAAAAAACTTTGGCTTGGCAATAGTTTTTTTTCCATGAGTTTTTAGGTTTTGGATTTTAGTTTTTGTTTTTTTTTTTTGGGTTTCTTTGTGGATTTTAGTTTCTTTCTTTCCTTTTTTTTTTTGTCTACAAGGTTTTAGTATCCTTTCAAAAACAAATTTGAGTGGCAATTTGCTAATTTTTGGTTTTTAACTATAGTCTAAAGAGAAAATTAATTAATAAGATGAGCTTTGATTATTATTACATTAGTTTTTGTTTTTATTAAAATAAATAGCTAAAGTTTTATAAATAGAAACAATAAAAAATATAGTGATGTTATATATTAAAATTAAAAAATATATAGTATTTATACTTGATACAACAAATTGACCGATTAAAAATTCATATAGGATTATGCTATTTTTTATTTACCAATGTAAACGCATATTTTGTGGTTGTAATTCTTTGTTATGCAAAAAAAAATTAAAAAAAAATAATCTACGTGTTAAAGGAGTTTGATCTTAAGAAAGAAGAGAGAAAAAGAAAGTAATCCAAATATAAGAAACTTTATGACTTCTAATCTCTTAAGAAATTAGTAAAAATCTCGCAAAAACTAATTTATCTAGTTGGTTGACAAAAAAAAACTAATTTATTTAGTTAAAAGAAAACTATCTCTTTAAGTTTTTGAATGGCTAATAAAATGGAATTGGTGGGTATAAAAATTAAATACAAATATTATAAGATGATAATTAAGATTTTCAAATATAATAACTTATATTTATTTTATGCCAATTACATTTGATGCGTTTGTATTAGAGCCGGGATTCATATCCCCTCTTAAAAGTCTGATATCAATTGAGCTCGGCCCATTAAAAACTTTAAGGTTGCAATCGTAATGTTAGGTCGGCTAAGATAAATGGAATATTTTATCTTTATCAATCTGGAATCTCTCGGAAAATTTTCCTATTTTAAAAGGAAAAGAGCAAGCCTTAAACACCGACTTGGATATTTTATAAATAGGGAGGACTTCTCGAGGATGAAAACATTCAGAAATCGAGAGAAAGAGACATAGGACAAACATAGAAACTTATCGTTTACCATTCTACAATTCTCTTATTTCAAAGTTTAGGTATGCGTTCTTATTCCGACGACCTAAACTAACCGTGTATCTCTCGAGCTCCAACTATTTTTCAATAAAGATATCTTTTTAAACTCATTAACTCTTATTTTCTTTTAAGATCCGATTTGAGTTATTACAGTTTGTTTAGAACATTTGATTTATAATGGTTTTTATTTTTCAATATCCTCTCTACAATGGAGAGAAAAGAATTACGTGTTATTCAGAAAACAAAAATTAAGGACATTTTCCTCCACTCAATACTAAACATACAATATCGAAAATAATCATATACAAGATATATATGGTCACGTAATTAATTGTTGTTGTTTAAGGCTATTTGGCCTAATTTTTCTATGTTCAATTAGTATCCTATTTTTTTTTTGTAGGTGTAATTGGTATGTTAAAAATAGTCAGCGAGAGAGGTTTGACTAACACAGAAAGAGTCACGCACGGTCTATTTTAAGAGTGGAGGAAACAAAGAAAATACTCGTCGCTCCAAATCCTTTTACTTTCTACGTTACCCAATACCAGTATCTTCTAAATCACAAGTTTTATTTTCACACTAGTCACGTTTAGTAATATAATATTCATAATAATATAGTTTTTTTAAAAAAGAGGTTGGTTAATCATAATAATATAGTTAAATTTACTACATAGTACACCACAAGATTAATTACCAATTCATCTTGATTAGGTTTGAAGTTTAAGGCCTCCCACTAGCTCACTTTCAAAAGACAATCACCGATCACTATTTACAAATATATTAACCAATTATACAAGCAATAGGGTAACCATTAAAAAAAAAAAAAAATTCACAAATAAGTCTTGCATTTTTCCAAATGATTTCTCAATTATATGATTTTAGAGCGATCAACGTCGAGCACTAGCTAGTTGGACCTAAATATTGTCTCGTCCCCATAAAAAAACACTGCTTAAAAATTATTTGAAACTATTTGTTTTTGTTTTTGTTTTTTGACAACGAAGCTATTTGTTTTTGTTATCAGTCGGATCTATAATTCTATATAATACTCGTTTCACTCTTACCACATATGCGAAATACTACTATATATACACATATGTTACTATCCAATTCTGTTAAATCAATAATTGGGATATACATATATAGTTTTGTAACGGTGTTAGGTAATTCCTAATGGTCATACTAGGATAAAAAGATGTAAGATTAGCGAAGCAAAGAAACAAATAGTTATATGTTCTACCAATAGCTTTTAAAACAAAAAGACAACAAGTAATGATATATAGACTAAGGTTTTAAAAGAAACAAGAACCACCCAACCAACATTAATTTTTATTCTTTACAGATTGAATATAAACATCACTCCCTCTCTGCTTCTCACTCACACACAATATTTACATATATATATATATTTATATGCGCCCGTGTGATATCAACAGCTGTATCAATCTTCTTCTCTCGTTTACTCTTTCTAATTTTACCATGTCGGAGAAACGAATTAGCATGGTCGAGAAAAGTAACAACAAGAGACAGAGAGTGAAACGTGTTCCCGAGTTCTCCATCAACGACCACCACGACGTGCTCGTAGAAATCCTCCGGCGACTAGACGGCCCTTCTCTCTGCTCAGCCGCTTGCGTGTGCAGTCTTTGGTCGGCCGTGGCTCGCAACGACTCAATATGGGAAGAGCTCTGTTTCCGACAAGTGTCGCCACGACCTTCACTTTCCCTTCGCTCAGTTGTGTCGGCTCTCGGTGGCTACCGATGCCTCTACTTCCTCTGCATCCGTCCGGTCCTAGCACGACTCCCCAAGATCCTCTGGAGCCGAGACCAGCTTCAGCTCTCTCTCTCCCTTTACTGCGTACACTACTACGAGCGCCTCTACGTCGGCGCGTGGCTTGGAGACGCGCCACCTTCCTCGCTCATGTTTCTTCGGAAACCCGTCAACGTCGTTTGATTCGCCTTTTGCCGGAACGGCCATTAATAAAAATTACTATTAGTTTCCCAAGATTGTATTCTTTATCATATTATTATTATTTAATCCGATTTGTTACGATTTACGAAATTTCGATTTTTTCATTATTTCATTTTCATTAGTACAAGATTTTACTAATAAACATGTGATCTTTTTTTTTTTTTCATTCCGGTTTCTATGCTCCCTAGATACTGCCAACGCGTAGCTGTTTTGTCTCTTCTGCCTTTTTTTCCTTCCTTTTATAAAAAAATAAATATAATCTCTAAACAATAAAGAAGAAAGTTATTTACATGTGAGATTGACTGTTTGGTTAAAGGGGCGGGCATGTATATAGGAGTTGCAGTGTACAAAAAGACATTGTTGTTTCGGTTTTGTCAAACTTAAATTTAGCATCAATTTTGAAATTTTCAGATATGCGATATATATTTTAAAGGAGGTTTAGTAGAGATTATTTTGCGAGCAAACATCCCAAATGGAGTCAAGCCATCATTTTCATCATATGAAATCTGAATGCAAGTTTATTCCAGTCAAATGATAATAGGATCGAAATTGAACCAAAATTATTTTGGTTATGTACTTATGTTTAACTTGGTTTTGTTTATACAATCGAACTATATATGTTCGAGTTGAAAACTTTGATATCGAATTGAAAGCAATGTTAATTTTTTCTTTAACTGACATTTCTATTTGTCTGATATATTAAATTATACAATTATATATCTCGGATTTCTCTAATAGTTCAATTCAATTTGGTTGATCCATTTATTTGGTTATGGCTTTGTAAAATATGAACAAGGCAGATATTTCTTCAGAATCCTGCTGAATAGAGAGGCACATCTCTCTTGTTATATTTTTGATATGTGAGTATCGATCTTATGAATTATAAGATTTGAGTACTACAAAAACATGAAAACAAGGAATTGAGTAGGATAATTAATGGTTGGCCAACAATATAGAGTTTAGTAGATGATATCGGATGTGAGAATAAGTGACGATATCATTCGTATACAGATACAAATGCATACTATAGTCCAACGCTTTGACATCCTAAAAGCAAAGAAATCAGTGTCTAAAATTAAAAAAAAAAAAAAGGTATATTGTAAAGAAGATGAGCTAGGGATGAATCATTGAATTGGATATCTTTGTATGTACTTTTGTTGCAGTATAGATTCGCTAAAAGCGTCAAGTTTGGTGATGGACCACCATTACCAAAAAGGAGTTGTCTTTGTTAATCCGTATCAAATTATACTGAAGGCCCATTCGCAAATAACAGCCTGCCTTGATTTTGACAATCCACAGTGGCCCATATAAATCATTTTTATTTTATTTTTTCCCCTCATTTTGCCTACTAAAAAAGCTGTGTGTGTCTTGGCAAAAAAAAATTGGAAGCAAAGAATTCAAAAACTATTTAACAAACTCATGATGTCTTTGGCACTTGAAAGATGAAGAATTTTTGTATTTTTTGTTGTTGTTGTTGTTGTTGTCAATAGAAAGATCTAAAGAACATGAACCAATGATTTGTGTTGGAGTCGTTGTTACTTTGTTATGTACTAAAAAATACGAATAGAGGTTGTAAGAAAATTAGAAAAAGTGAAGTCAAAAGTCAAAACGGCAGCTCTGTCAAAGCCCCGTAAAAGCATTATTTTTATTTTACTAAAGTAAAATAAAAATAAAAAGTAATTATTATTATTCTTCGCCTTACATTTGGTCTTCTCTCTCACTCTCTCCCTTTGTTCCTCGGCAACAGCTCCCGACGTCTCTATTCCGTTCCGGTGAGTCCTTTCCTGTGCTCGGATCTGTTTTTCTCTTCCCCAGTTTCTCCTTCTCTGTTGAGTTAAAACACTCATGATCGACTTGTTCAAGTTCGTTGGATATTTTGAAAATCGGTGCTAGATGAGTCGATTTCAGTTACGATTTGAGTTGGGTATACAGTATCTGAGCTTGATTTTGTTGATATTTATCTCTTTTTTTCCTCTATTGATTTGTTAAGATTCTCTGTTTTCCCTTCGTTTCGTGTTTTGACTTCTGAGTCGTTTAATCATATGAAGCAAATCGTTGCCTCGCGTCTTATTTGATGTTAACGTGTCCCCTGTATTTATGATGGTTCAGAGCAGTCACTACTCGTTGATCTGAGCTCACAGCGATACCGGAGCCTGCTCTGTGTTTTAGAAAATTTGCTGGGATTTCTAGGGATTTTGACAAATAATTTAGGTTTTTTTTTTTGTTTAGCTTTTTTTTTCTGGGTAAAATTCTAATTCCGAGCCAATTTCTTGTGATTGCTGCATTTTCAAAGTGAGATGTGTCTGATTACATTACTCTGAGGTCTTAGATTCATATTGTGATTGTACTTTTCTTTCTTTGCTGTGTTAGATAGCATTTCACAGTGCAGCCTTGACTGGTTGGTTTATTATTAATGGGCACATCGTCTGGATCCAATCATCCTCACCAGATGTTACCTCCGCGTCAGCAACTACGGGGTGGAGGTCTGGAGACGGCGCTTTCACTGGTATCTTCAGATCCCAACTTGTCACATGAAGGTCAGGAGCCACGGTCTAACTCTGACGTTGCTCCAGCCGAGAGTGCGAGTTCTCAAGAAACATGGCCACTCGGAGACGCAAAGAAGACGGTGAAACAGAAGACGGAGCCTGATTCTCAGGAGCAAACCGTGGTGCACCATGTCTCTAGTGCAGATAAAGTATCAGTACGGGACATAGCTAGGGAAAGAGTCGAACTAGTCGCTGAGAGGATGCACAGATTACCGGATGAGTTTCTTGAGGAGTTAAAGAACGGCCTTAAATCTATCCTCGAGGGGAGCGCAGCGCAGAGCGTAGATGAATTCATGTTCCTGCAGAAGCTCGTACGGAGTAGATCTGATCTGACCTCTACAACACTTGTTAGGTCCCACCGGGCGCAGCTTGAGATTCTCGTAGCGATAAATACGGGAATCCAGGCGTTTCTGCACCCGAACATCAGCCTGCCTCAGTCGTCTCTCATCGAGATTTTCGCGTACAAGAGATGCAGAAACATAGCCTGCCAGAGCCAACTGCCAGCTGATGATTGCTACTGCGAACTATGCACCAGCAGGAAAGGATTCTGCAACCTTTGCATGTGTGTGATCTGTAACAAATTCGATTTCTCTGTCAACACGTGCCGCTGGATTGGATGCGACCTGTGTTCACACTGGACTCATACAGATTGTGCTATTCGGGATGGGCAGATCACCACAGGATCCTCTGCTAAGAATAATAATACATCAGGTCCAGGAGAAATGTTGTTCAAGTGCAGGGCATGCAACCGCACGTCTGAGCTGCTGGGTTGGGTTAAAGATGTGTTTCAGCACTGTGCACCAAACTGGGATCGGGAGTCTTTGATGAAGGAACTCGACTTTGTTAGTAGGATTTTCCGCGGAAGCGAAGATCCGCGAGGTAGGAAACTATTCTGGAAGTGTGAGGAGCTTATGGAGAAGATCAAGGGTGGCTTGGCTGAAGCAACAGCTGCCAAATTGATATTGATGTTTTTCCAAGGTAATTACATTCATTCTGTTTGTTTATGAATTGACATTACTCTGTTTGTGTAACCTAACCCTTTTTCGTTACCATGTCACTGAAGAGATCGAATTAGACTCTGCGAAGAGCTTCGAAAATGGAGAAGGCGGGCGTCTGATAGCACCTCAGGATGCGTGCAGCCGAATCGCTGAAGTTGTACAGGAGACGCTGAGGAAAATGGAAGTAGTGGCCGAGGAGAAGATGAGGATGTTCAAAAAGGCACGCATGGCTCTCGAGACTTGCGATAGAGAGCTCGAAGACAAAGCCAAGGAAGTAGCAGAACTGAAGGCGGAGAGGCAGAAGAAGAAACTTCAGATAGACGAGCTAGAGAGAATCGTGAGGCTGAAGCAAGCTGAGGCAGACATGTTCCAGCTTAAAGCCAACGAAGCGAAGCGGGAGGCTGAGAGGCTGCAGAGGATTGTGCTAGCGAAAATGGATAAGTCTGAGGAGGAATACGCAAGTAACTATCTGAAACAGAGGCTAAGCGAGGCCGAGGCAGAGAAGCAGTATCTGTTTGAGAAGATTAAGCTGCAGGAGAATTCGAGGGTGGCGTCACAGAGCAGTGGAGGTGGAGGAGACCCGTCGCAGGTGTTGATGTACTCAAAGATACGCGATCTGCTTCAAGGATACAATCTCTCGCCCAAGGTAGATCCTCAATCAAACGAGCGCCATCCTTTCAGATCCAATCCTTGATGCTTCCTCCTCTTATATATATATAATGTAGTTTTTCATATCCTAAAATTCATCTCTTTGTTTTGTAAAACAAGTGTTTGTAGCCTTTAACTCTATTTACTGATATTTTCTAATTTGTGTGTTCTCATTTTGTTGATATGAATTTGTTTTCCTGTTATGTGGTTTCCTTATTGGTTGATTAGGTGATTTGTGAAACGCAGAGAGAGTTGATAAGTGCAAACAAGAGAGTCTGAATTTTATTTTTATGTCTTTTCTACAACTCTTGCATTAGCTTTGTTGAGTTTGAGCTATGTAACTCTTATCGGAGGATTCTTTGATAAGAACCTGAAGAAGAAGAACTCCTTGTTTATTGATAAGTGTCTACGTAATAACTCGCAAAGGTTGATTAAAGAGTCCTTGCCCGCTCCCTAGACATTACAACTGAGATATCCAACCGAGCTCGAATTTTTTTATCAACATGTATGATAAATGAATGATATATTTATTTATTTCCAGCAGTTTATTGACTTTGAAAATTCTATGTGCGAGCTTGTTCACATAAGTGTGAGTGAGTTTGTTTGTTCACATATGTGTGAGTTTGTTTGTTCACATATGCTCGGTGTCAGGAACCATCATTCGTATTTGTACTGAAACATAGAAACCAAAAGTTTGCATAGTCCTTCTCGGGTTTTGAACTCAGGGAGCACACCCGAGAAGGAATTGGCTCACTCATTGAATCATACTTTTATCTTTTGTCTACTAAGATAAATATTGAATATTTTTACACTTTATGGCAGTAGAGATAGTTAAAGTTATTGATATAGATTTAAAAAAGAAGAGTTAGCATTGGAAGAAGTGGCTAATATAATAGAGTTTAAGCCAAGAAGAGAATAATGAAAAAAGAGTTTTATCATTGGAATTTCCTTAGTTCACAAGTCATGTACATACACATTCACATTCATGATGGTACATGGTACAGAAATAGAGGCTGAATGATCTCATTAGATCCCCTCTTTGTATGAAGTTAAGAAAACGACAAAAAGACAGATTTCATGTATATAAAAGTTTTTTTTTTTGTTTTAACACATTCCATATCAATATTTTGTTAAAAAAGTGATATCTCCATAATTTTAATGGGAGGGTTGTTAAAAAGAAAAGAAAAAAGAACGGCAAGAGGTGTTGTGTTGTGGGGTCACAATGACACAACATTCACTTAACAAAAAAGCGAATAAAGGTGAAAACTGATGATCTATATAAATTTCTTAGTGCTTGGGAAAATTTTCTTATCTATTTCTTTCTTGGTGCTTCGCAAAATTGAATCTCCACCCTTGAAAAGTAAGTACTTGGAGTAGTTGTACTCAATCAAATCTGGCTCTTCAAAGAGCTATCTAGCAAAGAAGCCCAAATATGCATTTTCAGCTACAAGTATTTGTTTTATAAAAGATCTCAGAAGTCATAAACGTTCTATTTATTTATTTCTGATAAAGAGGAGTTTATAAAATGTTTTCAATAAACAATCAGGGCTGTTTATATTTGACCACTTTATGGTTTTTTTTGTTGTTGTATTTATCCTTATGTTCCAACATGTTTCCGACCATGGACAAATCGGTTCTGATTGAACTCTTCGTTTCAAGTCAATCATAAAAATGCTATCCTAAAATCTAAACAAAATTAATTGGAAAACTGTAAACTTGTTACATACGCATGAAACCGATCAAAATCAACCCAGACGTGTTTTGTACAGTCGTGTGGCATGGGATCACGAGTCACGACATTTGAATTCAAACATTGTTCTGGTCTTTCTCAACCGGTCAACATTCTTTGACTTTGATTTTCTATCGTGGTGTTCCTGTTTTGCTGCTTATTTAAAAGCCAACTACAGTAGTTTATATATTATCGTATGAAAAACTAAATTATATCTTTTCATTCCTTTTTCCTTACAATAAAGATTCGAGATACTGAAAGATTGTCATTCCTTTTCCTTACAATAAAGAGATTCGAGATACTGAAAGATTATCATTCCTTTTCCTTACAATAAAGAGATTCGAGATACTGAAAGATTGAGACAAATATTGGATTGGGGACATGTATCTTCGATAATTGAGGGTTTAAAATTAAAATGTACTGTATGTTGTTGTGGTGGTGGTCGAGACATGTTTGAGTGGTATAATCGTAAATGACACGCGCAATTGAGAGAGATTCTTCTACTATCTTTCTCTCTCTCTGATATCATAAGAGTGACTTCTGTTTTAAAGTCAGTCATTTGAGCCATTCACATGTGCCTTGTCTCCGACAACTTTCTCTCTCTCTCTCTCTTCTCTCTTTTTGCTCTGCTGGTTCACATGGTACTTCATTAAGATTCACTAATTTAAGGTTTTCCTTCTCGGAAAAAGTCAGGTGGGTACTATCAATATTTGGAATTTTCTTCAGTCGAGCAATTCTGTTCCAGCTTTAATTCCTCGGGTTTCTATCTATAACTTTAATATGATCCCCTCGAACTATAGATGTACATCAGATCGTAAACCCCCTCTCCCTCTTTCTTGATCCTGTCGATAAACTCTTTTGATTTGGAGTGTATGTTGATCAATTAACCCAGTCACCGGAACCGGAAAGGTATGAAATTTGCTGCTCTGCTGCGTTCTTAATATCTCTGTTTTTATGAGTTCCTGCAGAAGGAACTATTACTAGATTTGGTTTGCTTAAGGGGTTCTACTAATCAAATAATTCTGCAACTACTTGCGTACAATTCAATTTCCTAGGGATCTGGTCGATCTATGTTAGGCAAATTAATTAAGTCTACATGAGCTAGAGCTTCTGTAGGATGAGTTTGAGATGACTTGTAAACTGTGCAGGTGTGAATCAGACAAGAGACAAGAAATGTACAAGCATCCTAGACAAGTGATCGAGGCTTACTCTTCTTTGCCTCCTTTTGAGCAAAACTCTGTTGGGAAGCTTATGTACTTACCGCTTCACAACTCTCGTAAACGGTATCGCACGCGCGAGCCATCTCCCGATTCTTCTCCTGCTTACAATGCTCTGTCATCCGCCGCGGTTTTGGTGTCGCGTAACAGCTCCGCATATGAGGATACCTCTGGCTCTTGCGTGACGGACGACTTAAACGACGACTTTAAACACAAGATAATGGAACTCGAGACAGTGATGATGGGTCCTGACTCCTCCTCGGACTTGGTCGTCGATGGCACTGGCTCTTTCGATTCAACGTCGTGTCAAGAGATTAACAGCTGGAGAACAACTCTGGAGGCCCTCTCGAGAAGTGATCTAAGAGCCGATCTTGTTTCGTGTGCACAAGCTATGTCTGAAAACGATCATATGATGGCACAGTCGATGATGGAGAAGCTTCGTCAGATGGTCTCGGTTTCCGGTGAGCCTATTCAACGGTTGGGAGCTTACTTGCTGGAAGGCCTCGTGGCTCAGCTAGCTTCGTCGGGCAGTTCCATATACAAAGCACTTAATAGGTGCCCTGAACCGGCAAGCACCGACCTTCTCTCCTACATGCACATTCTCTATGAGGTGTGCCCTTACTTCAAGTTCGGATACATGTCAGCGAATGGTGCCATCGCTGAAGCCATGAAGGAAGAAAACCGAGTTCACATTGTCGATTTCCAAATCGGTCAAGGGAGTCAATGGATCACTCTTATCCAGGCTTTTGCAGCTAGGCCCGGTGGGCCTCCTCGGATACGGATAACGGGTATCGACGATATGACTTCAGCGTATGCTCGTGGAGGTGGCCTTACCATTGTCGGGAACAGACTCGCCAAGCTTGCTAAGCAGTTCAACGTTCCATTTGAGTTCAACGCGGTATCAGTGTCGGTGTCCGAGGTTAAACCTAAGAACCTCGGAGTCCGACCAGGGGAAGCTCTAGCCGTCAACTTTGCCTTTGTGCTTCATCACATGCCAGACGAAAGCGTGAGCCCCGAGAATCACCGGTACATTTTTGTTACCGAAATTTGTTTGAAAACATAAAAATGACTCTTGTGTGTTTCTCCCTTGACTGAGTTTATCTTCGCAGGGACCGGTTACTGCGAATGGTGAAGAGCTTGTCTCCCAAAGTGGTGACTCTAGTGGAGCAAGAGTCGAACACAAACACGGCCGCCTTCTTCCCGAGGTTCAAGGAGACAATGAATTACTATGCCGCGATGTTCGAGTCGATTGATGTGACTCTACCAAGGAATCACAAACAGAGGATTAATGTGGAGCAGCATTGTCTAGCAAGAGATGTTGTGAACATCATCGCATGTGAAGGAGCTGATCGGGTGGAGAGGCACGAGCTTCTAGGGAAATGGAGGTCACGGTTTGGGATGGCGGGTTTTGTTCCTTACCCGTTGAGCCCACTGGTGAACTCCACCATTAAAAGTCTGCTCAGGAACTATTCGGACAAATATAGGCTGGAAGAAAGAGAGGGAGCCTTGTATCTTGGTTGGATGCAACGAGATTTGGTCGCCTCGTGTGCTTGGAAATGAAACGGAGAACATTCTGTATACTGTTATCTCAAATTCAAGTGTTTCTACTTGTATGCAAATTTAGTCGCTCATTTGAATCTTCAAAACATTAGAAGTAAGTATATTATGTCTACTATTATGCAGCAATTGCCCAAAATTCAAAGTCAAAGCTTTCCCCAATCAAACTTAATAGGTATAATTCAAACGAGTGGATCAAAGACATGATTCTCACCCTTGAACTAAACATTTTTACCAAAGTTTTTGTATAGTAAACAAATGCCTTGGGTTTTATTTTATTTAGCCTTCAAGCAGGACAGGACTGGTCTTGAAATACTAGTTAAAGCGTGGCAATAGTATACCCAAGCCCAAATATTAAGACCACAACATTTTTTGTAAATTACATTTTGCAAATTACTTACCTATTTTTTATAGTTGCATTCTGACGTAAGCATTAAAAATGACCACACAGGTACTCCACAAATCGCACAATTGATATTTAGACCTAAATATTACCAGAGAAAAGGTCTTCGTTTTCTAAAAATGAAATATCTTTTTACGGAAAACAATGGTATTGGTGTTTACGTCAAACACATCCGAAACTATCGGCAAGAAAAGCTGAAAGGAACGGTGGAGAAGAAAGTAGTGATCGTTCAAATCTCTCTCCTCCCAGAGGGTATATAATGGCAGCCAACACAAGGAACAAAACATAAATAAGAAAAATAACTTTTCAAATACTAAATAATACTAACTAGTGAATTACTAAAAAAAAAAAAAAAAAAAACAGTAATCACTAGTCCCTAAAATAAATCCCAATAATGGGTGTACATTTTGGAATATCCACATTCTTTGTTTTTTGTTTGTTAGGTTTCTCAGCAAATGCTAAGGATTTCACAATCACTTCTCCTCCAGGGTCTGATATCACTAACGTAAGTTCTAACTTCTAACCATTCCTTTGATGGACGTTGATATGATCTTGTTCTCCAAGCAAGTTTGAAAAATCTTTGCGAAGCAGGCATTGTTGAAAGCATTCAATGAGGCATGCCAGTTCCCGACGAAGAGCACCGTTTTGATCCCGAAAGGTGAGTACAAGCTTGGGGAAATAGAGATGCTGGGTCCATGCAAAGCTCCGATAAGGATTGCTCTGCAAGGCACAGTGAAAGCTGACGGAAACCATAAAGGGAAGGAGAAATGGGTGTCTTTCCGCAACATTAATGGGTTTAAGTTGAACGGAGGTGGTGTCTTCGACGGTGAAGGTAACGCCGCATGGAGGGTCAATAATTGCCACAAGACATTCCAATGCAAGAAACTCCCCATCGTATGTGTCTATCCATCTTTATCCTATATAATAACTCCCCGCATGCAATTATTATAGCTGTGTTTGTTGATGTTTTTTTTTGTGTCATTAATCGTTGAACAGAGCATACGGTTTGATTACGTGACCGACGCTAAGATCAGAGGCATAACCTCGTTAGATGCAAAGAACTTCCACATAAACGTGATCGGGGCAAAGAACATGACATTCGAAGAGATGAGGATCATTGCCCCTGACGAGAGTCCCAACACCGATGGAATCCACGTGGGAAGAAGTCAAGGAATCAAGATCATCAACTCGGTCATCACCACGGGAGACGACTGTATCTCTGTTGGAGACGGGATGAAAGACCTTCTTGTCGAGAAAGTTACATGCGGTCCGGGACACGGAATCAGTATTGGAAGCCTCGGATATTACGGGCACGAGCAAGACGTCAGTGGCATCAAGGTCGTGAACTGCACCCTCCAAAACACTGACAATGGTGTAAGGATCAAGACATGGCCATCCTCAAAATGCGCCACCACCGTCTCCAATGTCCAATTCGAGAATATCATCCTCAAGAACGTCAGCAACCCCGTCCTCATCGACCAAGAGTACTGCCCCTGGAACCAATGCAACAAGCAGGTGCGTCCAAAAAAATTAAAAAAAATAAATAATAATAATTGGAATTTGGCAACTTGGGATTATGGTACCAGCCACCAGGGTTAAAATACTTGCATTATAACCACTGCATATGGTTTGTTTGTAGAAACCATCATCTATCAAGCTTGTGGACATACGCTTCAAGAATATCAGAGGAACGTCAGGGAACAAAGACGCGGTGAAGCTTTTGTGCAGCAAGGGATATCCGTGTAAGAACGTGGAGATCGGTGACATTAACATTAAGTATACCGGAGCCGACGGACCAGCGACGTTCCAGTGCGCCAACGTATCTCCCAAGCTGACCGGAACTCAGGTTCCTAAAGCTTGTAGCAGCCCGGTGACGAAGCTACCAGGCCAAAAATAGATGCTCCGAGTGTATTTAATATATTATAAACTCGATCGATCATACACTATCTAAATGTACACCCTAGTGTACGTATGTTGTATTCTTTCATTTGATTTCTTTGTGAAATAACCTTTTTTTTCCTTGGCCGTGTTGGCCCCCTTAAGGATTGCATTTTTGCTATATATATATAAATGTTGTAAGAAATGCAACATTCTTGAACAAAATATAATCTAATTTAATACTAAATATTCTTTACTGCATTCAAAATGAGAAGAACAAAGTCATGATTGGTCTGGTAAGGATTTAAGTTTGGTTTTTGTACCTTTTGTTTACAACCAAATTATCAATGTAAGAAATAAAAAAAAACAGAAGAAACGAAAATGATTGCTAAATAGGATTTGTTTAGTTTGTATTCGCATCAGACGTACAAGCAGCTTGGGAACAAAGAATTTGCAAGTATAAAACTTATTCTCGAAAAAGTCCTCAGTAAAAAAAAAAAGGGCTAAAAAGAAATAAGAAACATCCTCTCTACTACAATCTGCCTCAAAACACAAATTATATAACCGAGGAAGAAATGATTTTTTTTGGGGTGTGAAAATCTATGCATTTTCCACCTTGTTCGGGGGAGATAACAAAATACACTTGTTTTGAATCTATCTCGCAAACCCGATATTATCTCTCTGTAATGGAACCAAGGAAACAAGGAAAAGAAGAAAGCCCAAGTTTAGAGAGAGGCAAACCCCGAAAAGCCAAAATTCGTAGGATACTCCACTTAGCAAGCTCAAGGTGATGAAGAGGTTTCATCCCATAAAAATATGTTACATAAGCTTCGCCAAGAGAAACTATTCTTCACCTTGTCTCAATCTACGATTTCTTGGTAAGCCAAAACCATTGTACTAAGTAGCAATTCCTGCAACACATATGAAAACTGTAATTAAGACCACATATATATATATATATATATATATATATATATATAAGAATAGCTTGGCTGATAATTTCCAGAAAAAAACTTACCTCTGTATGATAGTCTCCTGTTAACACTGTAATCGCCAACATAGCCTGGAGTTAAAATTTTAGCTGAAACAGAGGAAGGGCCTCCAAGACCCTCTTTCTCGGGTGACGAGGCTCTATAAGTAGGATCACTATAAACCGCACCATTCTCATGAAACTCTACAAGACCTACATCATAGCCAGTTTTAGTTCCCACCGAGGTAGAAGAAGATGGTGCTATTCTTGCATACCCTCCTGTTCCCAACCCAAAGCTAGATTCACCATTATTTCCTCCATACCCAAACTTCACACTGTCAATACTAACATTGTTCCTTCCATTTTGTGCGTTGCTTCCAAATGGACGGTTTATTAGTGTGTTCCCACTTGTTGATCCCACATATGCATTGGAATTTGAGTTTGTTGCGTTGCTATAGGTAAGGTCTCTGTTTTCCCATAGGATCCGCGTGACTGAGCTGAAGAAAGACGAGTTCCCTCCATTGCCTCCTTCATAGCCATACCTGTCCGTGTTACCAATGTAGTACGGGCTCAATCCACGGCCATAAGAAACGTTCTCAGCCCCGGTCAAACTATTTGGCGTTCCCTGCTCAAAGCTCACATTCATCCTGTAGCCAGAAACAAAAGGAGCATACCCGCTTCGTCCAGGAACAGCAACTGGACTGAACCGACCATCCATCCCAAGTCCATAGCCTCCTACTCCTACCCCAGCGAGATTGTATCCATTGAGGAGGTTATTATTGACCCTATTAACTCCGTAGCTGTAACCTCCTCCTGATGGGCTGCTTCGGGATGGACCTGGCGATAACTCCTTAGGGACGGCTCGCTTGACCTCAACCATTTTACCGTGAAGCTCATGAAATGTCTTGAGCAATACTTTTTCCACCGCCTCTTCAGAATCAAAAGTTATAAATCCAAAACCTCTAGGCCTCTGTGTGTTATGATCATACATAACAACGACATCTGTAGTTGTACCAAACTCCTCAAAATACATTTTAAAATCGCTTTCTGTTACTGACGAAGGTAATCCACCAACAAAGATCTTCTTCGTGCGGCCTGAAACCGGAGAACCTTGAATGCTATTACTGCTGCTGCTCCTATTTATTATGCTCTGGTCATCTCTAGGAACAGCTCTCTTTGCTTCAACCTGGCAAGATCAGTTGAAAACCTAAACTTAATCAGCAAAACTAGTCCTTTCTTCTAAATCCATTTCAAAGTGTGAAAGGGACAGCGAAACTTCAGATGCCTAACCAGAAGAGCCAGAGGAATAGTTAAAATGGGAATAAACATCCAATTATGTCAAACTCGGTTTGTTTCAAAAGAAACTTAAGAAACAAGTTACATTGTACAAATGAAAGCAGGAAGCTTTAGAATCAAAGGACTTACAAATCTCCCATCAATGTTATGCTTCTCCTTTATAACTATCTCGGCAACAGCCGGATCAGCGAAAGCCACAAACCCGAAACCACGGGCACGGCCTGTGGTACGATCCTTCATGATCACTGCCTCAATCACTTCTCCGAAGCTACTGAAATACTCCTTGAGCAGCTCCTCATTGGTTTCCCAAGATATCCCGCCGATGAAAAGCTTGCCATTGCCAGATTCCATTTTTTTGCTCTGCTCAACAACAATATTGTTTAGCAATTGGCTAATCGAAGATTTAGCAGATCAAATCTACTCACAAAAGTTCCCTACTTTTTTTTTTGCAAGAGATAAACGCGAATTAGATACTCGACCAAACTCAGCATGGCAACTACTAGTAGACAGGATGGGATCAAAGGAAAATACCTTGAGAAATCGATAATCAACCAGAAAAGTACAAAAATTCGAATCTGGCAACGAGGCAGAAACCTCTGGGATTCAATCCAGGAGCAAGAGATCCTTCATCAATCGATATCCAAACCTGACACGAAGCTAATCTTCCGGAGAATCGAGTGGAGGCAGAAGCAAAGGAAACAGCTTTTTTACCGAAAACGCCAGATCAAAGAATCAAATCCAGATATATCCAAATCCAATTCCCACCATTCAGATTGAAAACCCAGATGCCAAATCTTGCTGATAAAACCACTAAGATCTGAAGAGACCAACGATTTGAATAGAGGGCATCATTTAGTTGTGCGCCTTCTTCAGAAAGACAGGAATGAGAAAGAAGAAGACAAAGTTAACTTTATGCAATCCGAGTCAGTTCAAGCTGACTCTATATCGATAAAACGCAGAGACGCGCTCTAGATGGAGAGAGAAATGAACAACGTTTTTTGTAGACATTGAAAGAAGAAGAGAGCTTCTGGTTTGGTGCAAGGAGAAATACATGCCTATATATATATATACCTAATCTAATATATTATTACTACATATTAACAATGGAAGCGATGTGCGCAAATGGGAAATGGAGGAAATTCGGTTGTCCGCCTTATCGAAGAAAATTAAGAACTTTAAAGTATTGTAGAAGGTTACGTACGTGTTAGAATCATTTTAAAATTTAGTTAAAACTTCGGAAAATACTCTTTTTTTTATTTATTTTGTAACTGCCAAATGGAAAATACAAAAATAAATTTATGTTGTAAAAATTAGAGAAATTTGGTTCAGTAGCCATATTAACATCGTTATTTTAGTTTATAACCTTAGTAAAATCATGGTCATGATATTCTTTGTATAATATGTATAGTACCGATTCTATCATTTTCTATATTTTCTAAATGATAACAAATCTATACTGTTTTCCATTTTTGTATAGTATAGTTTCATCTATTTGTTTTGTAACCTCTTGTTTTTTCACTTAAGATTATGTCGTCTAGATCGGCAACTCTCGCTCTCACGAGCTTATCTTCCATATACCTTTCTCTCTTCCATATGTCGCCCTCTCTGTAATCTCTCTTTCGATCCCAAATTTAATGTATATGTTTTCTTTCACATGTTTTACTATTATGTTTAGATAACATAGAACATACAAACTGGATAAAAGAATGTAACAAATCTAAACTGTTTTCCATGTTCATATAGTATAGTTTGATCGATTTCAAACTTAGCATCAAAGATATATGTTTTTTTCACATGTTATACTATTATATTTAAACGGTATAGAACAGACGAATAAAAGAATATTTGAAGCAAGGATATTTTCGTCCAACGAAACAGTACTATGGTTATCCAATTAATTTTTCAATTCATATGGCTATATTTTTAATTTTGTTTTCCAATATGGTTATCCACCGAAAAGACCCTAAAAATTATAAAATGAAAAAAATAAGGAATGACATTTTTGTACGATCGAATATGTTTTATTTAAATTAAACATGTTTCTTTGTATTTTCTCCTTAATTCAAAACGCAAATCTGCTTTTTGCGTTTCACTTCTTCCACAATTTTTTTTTTTTTAATTAATCTAGTCGATATATAAAGGACCAGCGTCATCCCAAACATTTATTTTCTTCTTCGAGAGCATAATAAATAATTTTTCTGAGAGTCTGGTAATTTCTCAAACGCCGCCGCACGCCGACTCCTCTGCCGTCGTTGCAACACCTCTCTCACTCTCTCCTCCGCAGTTCCGTCTACTGTGCTGCCGTCATCTCCGCCGCGACGTGGTTTCGATTTTCTCTTTTTAGGTCATCGAGGCGCTCTTTAAGTAATTTTCCGACACTCCCTGTAACACTTGCAGCTTAGCTTGTATCGAATTCCCAAGTGTTTGTATCTGCTCCCTCCTCCAGGTCTTGAATTGTAAAGAGACTTCTCTTGTTTGCGTGCGAAGATGGCAGCACCTACTCAGCTCACTCAGCATCTCGAAACTTTTGTCGACGTTACTCGTTCTCCTACTCAGCAGGTGCCCTTTCTCTCTTCCTTTTCCTTTGATGAATTTGCTTTCACAAATCAACTCTTTAATGCTTTTCTGCAAATCGATTTGACTTTGAACTGTTTCACGCGTTGTACAAAGCTCTGATTTTGTTTTCCTTAATCCTGAAATTTTAGGCTGATAGTCTGAAAGCGATTGCTTCTTCCTTGGAGAAGGATTTGTTGTCTCTGAAAGAATTGGTAACATATCTACTCACTATTCATCTTTCCATAGTCCTAATGTCCTATTCTTGCTGTTGATTTCTGTATTTCTAAAGTGTAGGTCCTGGAGATGGACATGTATTTGACGACAACTGATAATGTTGTCCGAGCACGAGGTACTTCTATTCTCTTGGATTAATTTTAGTGAGTATATTTCTACACAATCTCAATGGAAAATGTGAAGACAATAAGCATACCGGGACATGGGTTGTCTTTTGTAGGTATTCTCCTGCTTGCGGAGATCCTTAATTATCTAAAAGCAAAGCCATTGGACAATGAAATTGTCCATTGCCTCATTGGATTCTTTACCGGAAAGCTGGTGATTTGATACTTCTTGTCTTTTATTAATTGTAATTCATGCCAATGTGTGTTACAGTTTCTATTCAATTTCTTGAAAATAGAAAAAAAAAAAAAAACGATGTTGGACTTGTATCAGGAAGACTGGAGAGCAATACGTGGGGCACTTGTTGGTTGCTTGGCCCTGATGAAGAGGAAAGACGTAGCTGGTGTCGTCACTGCTATCGATGCAGAAGCTGTGGCAAGGTCAATGATACAGAATGTGCAAGTGCAGTCTTTAGCATTGCATGAGCGCAAGGTATAAGACTATTGCTAGTAGTATTCTGTTATCTGAATGAATGTGTTCTACACTGGATGTTTTTTTCCTTGAGTTGTTACGTTTTCTTCTTACGAATGACTTTGCAGCTCTCTTTTGAACTTCTGGAGTGCCTTCTACAGCAATACTCTGAAGCTATTATGACTATGGTATGTTAATGCTCTCTACTCGCGGATACATAGTTAAGAATTGAAAGTTCAATCTAGTGTACGAGGATTGTTTTCTTGCAAATATATTTGCGTCAGCTTGGTGGGAAGACAAATAATTACTTAAATATGCAAATATGGAATATATATATATATATATGCTCTCAGCTCGTCAAAAGCTTCATCTTCAGATTATCTTGTTCTCTCCAATTTATTAGTCTACGCAAACAAAATGCACGTCACTTCGTCTTAGTTTTCTGTTTTTGTCTTCTTCCTTGTTTAGATCTATTGAGGGCCTTTCCTCATTTTCTGTTAATCCTATTGACTAAACGACCATTTCCTAGGGCAATTTACTTGTTTATGCTACATGCGAATCCATCGATGAAGAAAAAGACCCTCAATGCTTAATGGTAGCTTTTCATATAGTAGAGCTTTTGGCTCAATTGTTTCCCAGTCCATCCGGTCCAGTTGCTTCTGATGCATCTGGTCTTTTTGATATTATTGGTTGCTACTTCCCACTTCATTTTACACATGTGAGTTTAAAGCCTATCCTTTTTATGATGTGATCTATTGATGGATACATCTTTCTTCCGTTTAACAGTTTAGTGTTCTCTTTTTGGGTTTTAGACAAAAGATGAAGAAGCTAATATTACAAGAGAAAACCTCTCAAGGGGACTATTGGTGAGTATTTTTTCAATATTTACAATTTGCATAAGTTCTTGCTGTCTTATTGTGGTTTGCAGTTTAAAGCATGGTTGAAAAGGTATTAGGTTATAAATGATGAATTCTGTTTGTATAAATGTATAACATTAGATTGAATTCACTGATGTATTTCATTCGATTTTGCAGCTGGCATTCTCTTCGACGCCTTTTTTTGAACCGTATGCTATTCCATTGCTTCTTGAAAAGCTTTCTTCTTCTCTACCAGTTGCAAAGGTTTGTTTATCATGTAATTTTCTGTTCTAATACACATAGCTTATATGCCACTCTGGATGTTGGCAAGTGTAGTTATTTTTGTTCCACTAAAATCTGTCTAGGTCGATTCTTTGAAATGTCTGAAAGATTGCGCTACGAAATATGGAGCAAACAGAATGAAGAAGCACTATGGAGGTCTTTGGTCCGCTTTAAAAGATGCATTTTATTCTTCCACTGGGACACATTTGTCCTTTGCTCTAGAATCTCTCACTAGTCCAGGGTTTGAAATGGATGAGATCCACAGGGAAGCTGTTAATCTTCTTCAGAGGCTTGTCAAGCAAGATATCTCGTTTTTAGGTTTTGTTGTTGATGACATAAGTATAAACACGGTCTTTGATACCATCTCTAGATACCCTCAGTATAAAGAAATGACTGACGCGAGCAAACTGGATGTTCTTGTCATCAGTCAGATACTGTCTATGTCTGCCAAAGCTTCAGTTGAGTCATGCAATATAATCTTTCAAAGCTTTTTCTTCCGCCTTATGAATACTCTAGGGATTGTAGAGAAAAATTCAGCTGGCGATCGAGTTCACAAAGAAAACTCTACAGTCTCTACCAGACTCTACCATGGAGGTCTTCATCTTTGCATCGAACTTCTTACAGCATCGAAAGATCTTATCCAGGGTTCCGAGGACTGTTCTTCAACACCTGGATGCGCACAGGAATCATGGTGCTCTATGGTTAACAGGTTCTCAGTTTCATTGATCCGGGTGTTCACTTCTGCAGTACACAGCTCTAATGATGATTGTGGAGCGGATGTATATCTTGGAGGTGAATGCATGTGCTTACTTAACAGATTTGTTACATCTTTTGTCTTGGTTTGACTCTAATGTAATACTGAACTCTCTTTCTAGGTTTCCTTGTTCTTATCCCTATTCCCTAATTTTGTTTTCCTTAATCAATATCCAGTTAAGGGTTTGCTGACTATGGGTATGTTCTGGGGGGGCTCTTCTCCTGTATCGAGATCCGAATTCAAGAAGATTTTGACAACCTTAACGTCAATCATCACAGCCAAGAGTTGCAAAACAGTAGAGTGGGAACTGGCATTGAAAGCGCTGGTCTGCATTGGCTCATTTATTGATCAGTATCATGAGAGTGACAAGGCTATGACCTACATGAGTATAGTTGTTGAAAATTTGGTCTCATTGGCCTGCTCTAGTCATTGTAGTCTTCCATATCCGATGATATTAGAAGCAACTTCAGAAGTTTGCTCCACTGGGCCAAAGTATATGGAGAAAATGGTTCAAGGATTTGAAGAATCTTTCCGTTCTAGTTTGTCTGATTTCTATGTATGTCTTGCCCCCATGACTCTAGATCATACAGTTTTCATTATCTTTGAGCTAACCGTTTCTATCTCTATCTCGATCCTACGATCCTGTTATTTTTTCGCAAACTGGTTTCTATCTCGAACAAGCAAGGAATCGAGAGCTTCCTTGTATCTAACTACTATTTGGAAAACACTTGTCAGGTCAATGGAAACTTCAAGTCCATTGAAAATTGTTCTCAGCTCCTGGAGTGTTTGACCAATAAATTGCTTCCACGGTACCCAAAGTTTTCTTGAATCTCTTATATCTTGTAGATAAACTACTTTTTCTAGCGTGTGTATTTAGACTCTTAGTTGTTTATAAAGAGCCAGACTATCCTGGATGATACAACTTGTCGATTGCCTTGCATGTTGGTTTCCATGTGAATATATACTGTACTCCCGTAGAGTATCTAGGTTCTCTCGGTTAAGGTTATATGTGTGTTATCCCCATTGTCAACCCCTCCGAACTTTGTAGCATCTGTCAAGATTTTATAATAGACATATGTATACAACTATATATGTCACTTTTCTTCGTTCCCCCTTTGCATGTTAATTTGCATCAGTTCTTTTGACTCGTGGTATTTTTTTAAACAAAAAAAAAAAAGAAAAAAATAAAAGAAAAAAAAAAAAAATAGAAAAATTAAAAAAAAAAAAAAAGAAAAAAAATAAAAACAAAAGAAATTTAAAATAAAAATTAAAAAGAAAGGAAAAAAAAAAAAAAAAAATTATAACCATTGTTTCTCTTCGATGTAGATTTGATTCATCTATTGGTCACATTATGAATTTATTGCTCTTATACTACAGGAGTTTGTTGAGGCAGCAATGAAAACAATGGGGCAAATTGTAGGAATTTCTTTGGTAGATTCACAGAATAGTATAATCCAAAAAGCATATAATGTGCTCTCATCAAGCACGCTTCCAGCTATAGAGTCTATTCCTTTGAACTTTGCTGCATTAGAGGGTCTAGAACGTGACCTGTCCACTAGGGATGAACTGATACTTTCACTATTTGCATCAGTTATCATAGCTGCATCTCCCGTGGCATCCATTCCAGATGTGAAATCACTTATACATCTGTTTTTGGTATCCCTTCTTAAGGGTTATATCCCAGCAGCTCAAGCTTTGGGTTCAATGGTAAACAAATTGGGCTCGGGTTCTAGTGGAACAAATATCTCAAGCGATTGTTCCTTGGAAGAAGCATGAGATATAATATTTCACAAGACTTTTGCATCTGGAAAAAATATTTCTTATGATGAATCTGGTAAAATTGTCTGTGGAAGTGAGACAATTTTGTCAAAGATATGTTTAGGCTTCTATGGTTCCCTGGACCTTCAAACCCGCGCTATAACAGGACTAGCATGGATTGGGAAAGGTTTACTCATGCGGGGTGATGGACGAGTTAATGAAATAGCTCTGGTACTAATGGAATGCTTAAAATCCACTAACTGTTCCGGGCATGCTCTTCATCCTTCTGCCATGAAACATGCAGCAGATGCATTCTCCATACTAATGTCTGATTCGGGAGTGTGTCTGAACAGAAAATTTCATGCTGTTATACGGCCACTCTATAAGCAACGGTTTTTCTCTATAACAGTTCCCATTTTGGAGTCTTTGATTATGAATACCCAGACTCCACTCTCGAGGTAGACATATCTTTAACTATATTTATAGTTACTTATTTATATGCTGTAGGGTTTGAATTACCTTTCAGTCAACTTGCGTGGGACATACAAGCATTATATAGTCATAGTTTGGTTCTGAAAATACAGTTAGATCTGATTGCTTTTACCTGCATGTTCTGCTACTCTTTCATAGAATTTTTTTTGCTCATTAGCTTCGATGCTCTTGTGTTGTGCTCTGTTTTCTAGCTCTTTATTCACCATGCAGTCCTTCTATGTCATTTCCCTAGAAAGGATGCAACTGCACCCACAAGAACCTTTTCAGTGTCCCTTTTATTGAACAATTAGAAGACATCTAGAAGATTGCTAGTTTAATTTGGGTTAGGTGTAACTAGCACATAAAGTCATAATAGTTAAGGCTTCTTTGTTGTTGCACCAAGTTTCGAGTACCCATCATAAATAGTCAAGTTTCTGTTTATTGTGACAACCAGTTCCATATTCTCAGCTGACTAGTTTTGTCATGGTTTCAGAACAATGATGCTTGTGGCTCTCGCGCATGTTATATCCAATGTTCCAGTAACGGTCATATTGGACAACACCAAAAAGGTGAGCCTCAAGATAGACTTTGTATTTTGTACCTTTATAAACAGTTTCTTAGAAGACCTTTATCTGTGCAGCTACACCCGATGATACTGGAAGGCTTGTCTGTCTTAAGCATAGACTCTGTGGATAAAGAAACTCTTTTCAGTCTATTACTGGTTTTATCTGCAACGCTTACTGATAGTAAAGGTAAGAAAAGTTAGATGCTGGAATTCGAAAGCTATTGCATATATTATAAACTCTCCGCTTCATTTGTCGAATGAATTACAATCAACAATTCTTATAGGATTTCATTTGTTTGCGCCAACACTTAACGAAATGATATACTGGGTTGTGATCAGATGGTTGAGTCAATTCAATGGTTGATAAATCTCAAGAAGACATTTTATATTCATTTTTTTCCCGAGAAACAACATTTTCTTTATGGCCTACTAACCGTTTACTCTGTTTGCAGGACATCAGTCTGCTAGTGATAATGCATATATAATCATCGAATGCCTGGTCAAGCTTACATCATATCCGCATCTAATGGTAACAAATAATTTTCTCTGCAGTAGCATCTTATATATCTTCTTTTTCCCAATGGATCTTCTAATGAGATTTTTTTTTTCCATGTTAAAATGGTATGCAGGTAGTTAGGGAGACGGCGATTCAGTGTCTTGTCGCCCTGTTGGAATTGCCTCATGGAAGGATTTACCGCTTCAGAAGACAGGTTAGTTGAAAGATCTAAAACACAGGTTTTTAATATGTGTTAGAGTAAGAAAATGAGTCTCGTGAATTTGAAATTTCTCTCAAGGTTTTACAAGCAACAGTAAAGGCACTCGATGATCCAAAACGGAGAGTTCGGGAAGAAGCGAGTAGATGCAGGCAGGCTTGGTAAGTCACATTTAATCGATCCACAGTTTTTTTTGTACGACTCGTAATTGCGGCTTTTAAGTCACTGTCATGGTATGAAATGATTCTGATAATTGTCAAAAGCAGGGCGTCGATCACATCCACAAGTTTCTGAAGTTGATTAAGAGATCCATGAAGCCAAAGTTATTATCTTCCTTGAAGCAATGCAAGTATCTTTACAATATTCTTTTAGAAGTTAGTTTCCTTACCGGCATTGAATATTTATACCCCTCTTGAGTCACACAAGTCTTCTTTGGTCTTTAATCGGATGACACTTGTTATTCTTTTAGATAAAAGGACACGACAAAATTCTCTAAACTGATTTTGTGACATCTAATTCCTGAAACTATTTAATTTGCCCGGGGTTTGTAAACAACTGGCTTGGTCAGTATTTCAGGCTCAAATTCGAACCTTAGTTTTCTCAACCGTAGGTAAAGAATAGGCTTATTTTGGGAAACTTAATTTGCACATAGCTTATTTTCTCAAATGTGACATTGTTTTGTTAATATATTTGCAAATCTTAGCTATGTGCAAATCTTTGTTTTAAAAAGATTTGGGCCATTGATATCTCACTATCCTGGGTAGTTTAGGACCGATTATTAGGTGCTCTCACCATTGTAAAGGTCAACTACAACAGAGAAACACAAAAGACACTTTAAAATCTTTTATGGTATGCGGACGAAGACAATGTTGCATCGTCTTATGCTTTGTCCGCGAAGGACCAGAGGAAATGTGATCACACAAGTTGTGTTCACTGGTAAGGAAGGCGAAAAGCGGCCTTTGTGCGAAGAAGAACCTGGTTTGTTGATGGTATCGTCTTAGGGGGAGTCTAGGTAAGGGAGCTCCGGCTTGGCTTCATTTCCATATGTGGCCGTCTTCATAGTCTGATTCATGAAACTAGGAAAATTACCCTTACCATGTAATACATGAACATTAAAAAAGAAGCAGCTAAAACTAATTAGATGAAACTCACAATTTAAACTCCTCAGACTTCGCGGGTCCTCGGAGTAACACGCTTTTCTCTCCTACGCATCTCCTTAACTCTGTTTACGAGGATTGTTCACATGCAATATGACTCCCTCTCTCTCTACTGGTTAGGAACATCCTATGCAACAATGATTGTTTCAAAATTTATGTTGTGTTCAAGAATCTTTTGAGGTACTCTATTGATTACCATTTTCAATAGTATATGCTTTATTATGCTTGATCTGATTTATAAATTTACAACCAGTGCAAACGCTGTCTTCTTGGTTATGCTTGATCTGATAAAGAAGTCAGTGTTTAAATCAGATCAAGAATAATAACTACCATTCTCAATAGATGTAGACTCGGTTGCACTGTGGTTAATATTGGTACGCAAAATTTTGTTGAAGGAAGAGTGAGTATTTTCATTGACAAAACTTCTCTTCAGATTTGAAGGTAATCAAGCTAAGAATGACATTGTAGTAGCTGTTAGATGATGCTCAAACCTCGAGGGAAGAAAGATGCTTTCGACTTTGGATCAATAGTCTAGGATCTGCTACTTACGTTAACAATGTTTTCGAATATGTTATAAATGGGTGAGTTACTACCTTACTTTGAGATATTGAGATGTAAGCTTTTGTTGATCAATCGTCGACCCTTCTAGACTAGAAGTGAAAAAAATTGATAGAGTAAAAACATATTAGAAATCTCTGAATTCTTGAACGTGGAAAATGAAAGAGTCTTCCATTTGATAGAGTAAAAGCCAGTTTGTGTCATTTAATTTAATTTGCATAATTTGTTTTTTAACAAACATGTACCATATTTTACTAACCATGCGAGAAGGCAAGTTGACACGGTGTTGCTTACGTGGGAGGATATAATATTTATTAGTTCTTCACAATCCGAGCTCAAAAATCAGCATGATAATTGAAATTACGTGCAAGAGTAATCGATCGAAAAAGACCCAAATTTGAGTTCCGGCCATAAAAGATTTCCCAATTATAGAAGAAAAGTTAATCCTTGTTCAAAAAAAAAAAGTATAAAAGAAAAGTTTCTTCGAAGTTAATTAGCGACTTAGCGTATTCAAGTTTCTCGTAATTGACTAGAGATCGACGTTTCACCAGTCACACGATTTTAGAATTTTCAGATGTAAAGTCCATATACATTAACTTTGGACACACATTCGCAAAAAATAACTTTAAAAGATTCCTTTCGGTATAAGTAACATCTCTTTCGTAAGAAAAGTTTTGGTGGAGTGGTAGCTCACGGACATCGAATTGCTTAATAACTCTTCTTAATTCGTTGAATACAGTGCCACAATATTAATTACACACGCTTAGGCAATTTAATAAAATCTAAACAAACATCAAATCATGCATGCACGTAAGAAAATAAACGGAAAAGATAACGAGTTTCGGAATAGTTTGGTTTCCAATTTTTATCCTTTTAAGTTTTAAAAGGGAAAGCATCACCTAACCAAACTCATAAGCGAATGCTGTCTACTAATTTTTAGGGTTGTCCAATGTCCATTTTGGGCCATGTTTCATGTCTCGAAAACAATCTATACTTTCTCGAATATTCCATCACATATTCCATTAATATAATTATTATCCGCTTAAGATAGTTTAATATATTTCAGCAGATATGAAAATAAGTCTAGTATGAGAGAAAATACCCAAATTTTGATAATTATTTTAAAATACTCAAAAACTCATAAAACACTTAAGATTTATCATATTACCCAAAAAACGTTGTATTAGTTTTTGACCATCATTCGAATTAGTAAGAGTTTGAATAATAATATTAGCTGCCCAATTTATCTGAACCAACTAGTTATCTGATTTTTTTTTTTTGTCCTGTATTTTATTTACTAGCTATACTTTGAATAACACATTTAAATATTTGAATTACTCGTTCTCAACTCTTACCTGCTATTACTGGTTTCAATACTCGAAATAGATACTCTTGCTAAAAAAGTCTGTTTGTTATACACGTACGTAAAAGAAACAATTTAGTCTTAACGACACTAATACTGTTTCCGTTAAGTTGAAAGTTTCGTTTGACCGAAAGATGTGTGGTTGCATATTTGTTGGACAATGTGAACCCATAAGTCAAAAATTGGACCAAAGAGATGTAGGTGGGGTTATTGGTTCTTATATTTTAATGGATTTTGAAATCTTCTTTGCATTTAGAAAATACTCAAATCCAATCAAATAACAAGGTTAAATCTTGGATTTGGGTATTTGCATTTTAGTCATGAAAATACTTCTAAATCCATTCAAATCCAATAAAAACTTAAATCTTTATAATACTTGGATTTTAAAATCATAGAACCAATAACACTAGATTTCACTATATATTTTAAAATCATAGAACCAATAACACTGGAAAACAAACACAAGTGGTTCGCCCTAATAGAAACGCTCCCATGCCCGCTTCCCAAGACGCCGCTCTGATGGATCTCCTCCGCTTCACCTCCGTCGTTCAATCCTCCTCTTTCTGAAGCAGCTCTTCTCCTCCTCCATGGCCCTGATGGTGAAAGCTCCTCCTCCGTCGCGGTCCAGACCTCCTCCCGATTCGCCGCCGTGTAAGTTTCCTCTTCTGCCGCTTGAAGCTCTCTCCCCCATCGAACCGCCTGAACCACCAGACCCTCCAGACGCACCCTTCTTCCTCGCTCTCCTTTCGATCCTCGGTGCCTCCCTCGTCTCCCATCCCGACATGCTCATCTCCCCTCCTCTCCCGGTCCTTCAGGTTCGCCACTGCCCATCACTCTCTGTTTTCTATTCTTTAGAATGGTATGTGATGTTTGTTAAGTGGGTGGTACTGAATCTATGGATTCTGGTTGGAGATAATGCTGATCCGATGGATTTGGGTTCTGATTTTATGCCCCTGTGTGGCTCGAAATCTAGTTTTATGCCCCTGTGTGGCTTCTCTGCCGCCTCCGTGCGGTCATTTACTGAAGTATGCAGTCTTTTTATTATGTTCAATCCGGCTTTTGGTGCTGTGATTTTGGGTTCTCCTTCTTTGTGGCAGGTTGAAGAGAAATAAATCGTCATGTTTCCCCCGGTGGAGCTGATAATGGCGGGTATTTATTACCCCGTTCCCTCCTCTATGGAGCTGTCTCTTTTTCCAATATTCCCTCCTATGTGGAGTGGTTTGGATGTTCAATCGTCGTCGGTATTGCAAGGATCTTCCTCCCGACTGATGGTGTTCTCTGCCTTTGTTGCAGTGTTTGTGACCTTTTGGGTTACATGGGATGCGGTTATTCAAGAGATTTATGAGTTCGTTGTTATGCGAGTTCTTATGGTTTCTTTTTATGATTTGTATCTTCAATCTATCCCTTGTTTAACCATCGTTTGGTGGTTTTTATTGGCCTTTGTTGTCTTGTTTTTATTGATGTCCCTTTGTGTGGACTGTAATTTGTACTCTTCTGATGGAGTTTGAAGCTAATGAAATATCAGGTTGCACAAAAAAAGAACCAATAACACTGGATTTTAATATGAATTTTAAAATCATGAAACCAATAACACTGGATTTGGTTTGGATTTCCAAATCCATTAAAATATAAGAACCAATAACATCCCGTAGTTACATTTATTATTTTATTTTATTTTTTTGCTAAAAGGCTTATGTAGTTACATTTATTGTCGTCGACCAAAAACATATTTAATAACATATGTAATTATAAAATGCGTTCGCAGAATATTTCAGAAATAATGTACTTTAGTTTGACCAAATAAATTAAATTTTATGTATTTTCTTATGCACTAGAATATTTTTAGTATTCAAAAGTACTACAAATATATATATAGATATCTTATTTTTAAAGCTATACGGGTATTAAGACAGGATTTGTGTATGAACATATCGATGGTATAACAACATATATATAGCTTGTAAATCAGAAATTAACTAATTTGAGAAAGACGTGGAGAGGTAGAGGCGTCTATAAATATTCCTCTGTCAGAATAAGCTAATTTACTAAAACTCATCCAAAATGTCACAATATTCCTTCTTCTATTTCTTCCTTATCTCTCTTTTCCTCTACAACAATTGCATTGCGCATCGCTACACATTCACGGTGAGTTTAAATTAACTATTCAACTTAATCTCAGGCGTGAGTAAACTAACTCTAATTGATGAAAGTAAAAAAAAAAACCTTATCAATCTCTCATAAATTAAGAGTGAATTAATTAATTTCAGGTTACGGAAGTTCCATATAGCAAACTATGTAGCACGAAGAAGATTTTGACCGTTAATGGCCAGTTTCCTGGACCAGTTTTAAAGGTTTACAAAGGAGACACCATTTACGTCAACGTTCGTAACCGAGCTAGTGAAAATATCACAATGCATTGGTACTCATCTAAAACCCTTTTTTTTTTATTGGTTTTAACTTATGTAACCGAGCTAGTGAAAATATCACAATGAGTATCACAATGCATTGGTACTCATATAAACGATGGTTGAAACAGGCATGGTGTAGAGCAGCCGAGAAACCCGTGGTCAGACGGACCCGAATACATCACACAATGCCCGATTCGACCCGGGTCGGATTTTACGTACGAAGTTATATTTTCCATCGAAGACACGACTGTTTGGTGGCATGCGCATAGCTCTTGGACACGTGCCACCGTACACGGCCTTATTTTCGTATATCCTTCGCTCCCTAAATCCCTCCCTTTTCCAGAGCCGGACCACGAAGTCCCCTTAATTCTTGGTACAAACCAAAACATATAACTTTTTTTTTTTTTTTAACTTGCACGAAAGATCATCAATTAAGTTAGGTTTTTCTCTGTATCTTTCTTAAAATGAATTTCATAAAAAAAAATTGGACAGGAGAGTGGTGGAAGAATGATGTGAGAGAGGTAGTGGAGCAGTTCAGGAGGACCGGAGGTGATCCTAATGTGTCCGATGCTTTGACCATCAATGGACATCCTGGTTTCTTGTATCCTTGCTCTGAATCAGGTTTCGAAAAATGCATTTGCATGCATATATGTATTATGTTTACAACTTTGTATATAATAGATTCCGTTATTTTACATGCGTACATATACGTAACAGATACATTCAAGGTGGCGGTAGAGAAGGGCAAAACCTACCGCATTCGGATGGTAAACGCCGCGATGAACCTAATTCTCTTCTTCGGAATCGCAAACCACAGACTCACCGTGGTCGCCGCCGATGGCCACTACACCAAACCTCTAGACGCCAGTTATGTCGCCATATCTCCAGGCCAAACGCTAGACGTGTTATTACACGCCGACCAAAACCCAAATCGCACTTATAACATGGCGGCCAGAGCTTACAATAGCAACCCCAACATCATATTCAACAACTCCACCACCGTCGGGATCTTACGTTACTACGTCTCTTCTTCAGACGACGCGAAAACGTCGTCGTTTTCAGAAAGTCACCCAGACCTTCCTAGCTACAACGATACGTCAGCAGCTTTCAACTTCTTCGACAATATCAAAAGCATATACTCCGGACAAGCTCCCGTCAAACTCTCACGTAGGATAATCTCGACGGTTTCAATAAATCTCCTCGCGTGTCCCAATGGCTCGTGTGCAGGTGCAAACGGGTCGAGATTCGCGGCGAGCATGAACAACATATCGTTCGTCACGCCGAGCCACGTGGACATACTAAAAGCTTATTACCTTTACATTGATGGCGTTTACGGGACGCGGTTCCCGGAGTTCCCACCGCTGGTTTTCAATTTCACCGCGCAGGATCAGCCGCTGTTTCTGCAGACTCCGAGACTCGCGACGGAGGTAAAGATGCTTGAGTACGGGGAAGCGGTTGAGATCGTTATTCAAGGGACGAGTTTGGTGGGTGGTGGGATCGACCATCCTATGCATCTCCACGGTTTCAGCTTCTACGTGGTTGGTGTAGGGTTTGGGAATTTTAACGCAAGTGAAGATCCGTCCAAGTATAATCTCGACGATCCTCCTTACAGGAATACGGCGACTGTGCCCAGGAACGGTTGGATGGCTATCAGATTCATAGCTGACAATCCCGGTACGTACCTTACATATATAAACCTTAATTTATATATATACAAAAGAGTTGCATAGCCTAGTGGTGATTACAATCACAGTCGCGTTTGTAATTGCGTTTGTAGGGGTTTGGTTCATGCACTGTCACTTTGATAGACATCAAACGTGGGGTATGAATGTTGTCTTCATCGTCGAGAATGGTAGAGAACCAAATCAGCAGATTCTGCCTCCACCGCCTGACTTGCCACCTTGTTATTAATATTTCAACGGTTTCATCTACTCAATTTTTTTTATACCAATTTTAGTATATGTAAATCATTATACCATGTTGTATTATGTGTGATGTAATAAACTATATTAACTTAAAATATAATCTTAAAATTTGTTTTTATAATATTAATTTTCACAAGTTGATGATCCTCAGGAACGGATCAGACATAAACCATTATTTTAACCCCGAGCCGTTCTTTCTTTTAACAGAGCTACATCTCATAGTTATATTTTCAAAAGCTGTTTTACCTCTCTCACACCGATAAGTTAGTCAACAGGAGTATGTCCATGTCTTGTACCATGTCATCATCATCATCTCGAGGGACCTCTGCGTGATAGAAACCCCGTGTGTAAGTGGAGTGAAGCATCTGTGTAATGTGTCTCTGTTGAAGTGCTATAGTCTTGTGGCTTCTACTCCAGTCTTTTCGGCTCCAAAGGTAAAGCGGTGGCGGTTTATTGTTCCACTGCTCTATCGTTTTATCATTAACATCTATTGACCCGGGCAAGTAGAATGACTACAGAGCAAAAAAAAAGGAATGTGATTGAAATTTGTTGGTATAATGAAACGAGAGTTGGATTCATTTGTAAACCTACTTACCATGCCAGAAAGTATACTGGTGTCCTCCCAAATCAACTCATAATCAGCTATCTCATCGACCCTGCTTATAGACGACGGAAACAAGGTTATGAAAAGTTTGTAACTGAGACTCTATATTTGCTACAGTATTTACCTTTTTGTTTCACTTGGTACGATGAGGATTAAAATCTTGGGTTTAAACTCGAGGGCCTTTCTGATGAAAATGTTTGCAAGACTGGATTTGTATCCGAAAGGCGGGTTCAATCCCATTATCTGTTTTTATCCACGACAAAAAAAAAATATATATATATCTCAGTTAGTGGATTCAAGAAGTGCATCTCAAATTTGGGATGTTGCTTGCTTTTTTACCAGTTGAGAGCCGTCAGGTAACTCTTCTTTCTTCACACTCAACCAATCTCTCTTCTGAAAGTTGAAGTTATACTGCCATGGAAATATAAACGTTTCAGAAACAACTTCAAACACAAAAATAAAAGAGTGGGTGTTGTACCTTAGGTGGAAGAAGATCGAAATTTCTAAAGAAGCAAGATTTTCCCGTTTTTGCAAGCTTTTCTTTCATCAAGCAACTGAAATCATTAGAGCCACAACAGAAGTCGACTACCTGAGACCAAAGAGAATGTTATATTTCATCATCTACCTAATAGATGAGGTATTGGTCAAGGCATTAGCAACTTTACCGTATCTCCACTTTGCACATACAAGTGGAGTCTCTCTACTATCTGCATCATTAATTTCAAATAATTCATCATTACTTTCAAATAGTTCGGTTTCTAATAATCATCTCTAAACCAATAGACTTTAATGGATCAAGCTAAACATAAGTTAATAAAACAAAAGAGATAAATAGTTCACCTCTTCAAGCTTCTCTAGCTTCGTGAAGTGACGACCAAACGAAGTGTAGCGCATACCATGGTAAAAGGGTGAAAGGTAAATTTCAAGCTTTTTCTGCAATTCAAAAACACAAATGTTTTATGTTGTGCAACTTTTTCCCTTAATGAAAATTCTTTCACGTGTAGAAATCGCACCCTAAAGCTAAATGATTCTCATATTCTCATAGATTGACATTTCATCTTACAGTATTAAGAAGATAGTAGGAATTGTATATGATTAAAATCTTAGGTAATAAAAAGATTATAATAACTAAATATATTTTTAAAACCTTATGTTTCATGAGTTGGAGTAGGATATCTGGATCAAATATAGCTCTTGCATCTTCGTCACGCCCTTCTTCAAACATCTTTAACGCAGTTCGAGCGGCCTGCAGAACCGTCGTAAAGATTGAAGAGGACCGAACACATTGTTAACTAAATAACATACCTTTTTGTTTCACATAAAAAACCGTAGTGACATACATTGACATGAGTCTTAACCAATCCTGTTGTGATGTTCTTGCCTATATCATATCCTGACTGGTAGCATTTCACTTGGGTTAACCCACGAGACTTGATGAACTCATCAAAGTTAAACGAAGATTCCATTTCGTCTCTTATAGCCAACACCCTGTGTAACCCCATAAATAAAATGATTAGTTGAAACTATCAATAATGTAATATTTTTTTTGTATCATTGTTGAGTGGCCAAAAAGAACATCACCTCTGTTCCACATCCTCGTCTACTCCGTCTGGCTCGGCAAAGGCGGAAGGACCTTCTTCCTTCGGCAACTTTTTACCAATACTATCCATCTTCCGTTTCAGAAGATAATCATTGACACTGAATTTCATCTTTGGTTTCCTGGATTCCTTAATACCAAGACGATCAGGTAGACTCCCATGATGCTTAGAATCCGTCACCATACTCGGAACATCCTCTTTTACAGGTGCAAGCCCGTGACTTAGTGTTCTTCTTGGGCCAGATATATCAGGAAAAGTTAAGTGGTCTCTAGCTGGAGTAGCAAGATGACCTACTATCTCATGGTTCCTGTTGTTCAAAAGAATATGAAAAAGCTATACATCATGCAGATCATGACAGAAAAACCTGCTTTAAAATGCTCTAAAAACCAATGATTATATTCAAGAACTTACAAACAGTATATCAGAATGCGATTGTATGAAAGCAGTTTTTCCCAGGTCCTTTGAGGTCTTTCCTCGTCACAGTTGAGTTCAGAAGTAATCTCCCTGATTACAAAATAAAAGAAGCAAAAATATGGAGCTGATATATATGGCCATTAGAAGCTTGAGGAAAAAAGTAAAATGAAAAATGATTTACCAAGGTAAACATTTTCTGTGATAAGCGGTTGGGCAGCGTCTGCATACAGCGAAATGCAACGCATATACATTCTTGTTTTCAGTTGTCTTACAGAATTTACATATGTGGAGAGGACAGTAAAAGGAATCTCTAGCAGCAATCTTGGCTTGAAGTTATTCTGATTTGTTTTGTTCATCAGCATAAAGAAGTTTTGCAACACATGTTGGATGATAGAAATGACCGCAATTTGCCGCGGAACAAGGGAAGACCTTCAGAGAAGTAAACAGAGTTGAATCGCAAATTGAAGATTTCAAGTACTCAATACAGATAAATTAGCCAAGTATCCAAATGAAGAATGATATGGTGCACGCAATTAATACCTCTTGAGAGGAATTTTCATCAGAGGATCCCAATTGGCCACAAGCAAAGCACTGGTGCTGTTTGTAGAGACAGTTGTTACAAAAATACGTCCCGAGTCTCTACATATGTAGGAAATTAACTTCAGCATGAAGCCACACCATAATAACACATTAAACAGAAAATGTAAAGCCAATTTACAGTACATGAACTTGAGACCCATCAATGAATCCTAGTGATTCGCATGATGTGTCTATTCCATCAGCTACGGTTGGATGGAACGCTCTCAAGCAGCTTCCTTCACAGCTGAATTGAAAACAAGGAGATTAAATGAAATCATTGCAGCTTGTAAGGAGCTCTAAAACTAGCACTAACTCTTCAGAAATTATGAAGCTTGACATACCACAGAATGTAACCACCATTGTCACAAATAGAACAGACTGTATCAAACTGCAGATTCATCTCAGAATCATCATCGCTACTGTTTTCCTCGTCTGTCCTATTATCAACAGTGAAGATCTGTTCCTTTGGTGTGTGAGCATCTTCTTGACGGTGCGTCGGAAGTTCCTTAATAAGAGAAAACACGAATTAACCTCAGTGGAAGGAGAACAAAAAAGGCAGCAGAGAACAGGGAATCCACTTCTAACTAGGCCTCACCACTTCGATAGGTGCTGTTTGTGAAGTCTTCTCCAGAAAACTACGCAAACACTGCACACAATAAATTGTATAACTAGTCAACCCAATCAAATCATTCCAACGAAGATAAGAAAGACCAAGACCAAAGAGAAAACAGACCATTGATTTTGTTAAATCTTCATCCCTTTTCATAGCTTGACACAGCAGAGAAACATGATCTGATAAGTCATGCTCTGAAGGTTGGACCCTGAGTAAACAGCAAAGATTGGTTCAAAGATGATATAAAGGAAAACACATCAAGATAAAACTGAATGAACATCTAAGCAAATACCCATCCACTTTGTGTAGACTGTTCCACACACGGACGCTTGATGCCTCCGGATTCCTTTTAACAAAGTGAAGACACTCAAGGGTGGCCAGAGTTGTTCTGATTAAAGATTCATAACTCTGTGTTGGTTTTTGTAGAGTTATCCAGTGCATCCCATGTAGAAGCACTTGGATCTTGGGATGTTCACCAGACAGGTCAAACTTCCACGCTTTGGCGAGCTTACGAACTGACTCGTCTCCAAAGTCAGTGTTGCCACGCAAAAACACGGGCAGTCCCGAGCAAACAACAGAAAAAACAACGTCAAAAAAAAAAAACAGAAAAAAAAAAAAAAAAAAAAAAAAGAAAAAATCAACAAAAAAATAATAATCAACAAAATAAAAAAGAAAAAAAACAACATCATCGTCAAACAACAACAAAAAAAAAAAGAAGAAGAAAAAAAAAAAAAAATTAAAAAATTTAAAACAAAATATCACAAAAAAAAAAAAAAAACAAAAAAAAAAAACACTAAATAATCCAAATCCGAGAAACAAAACAGCTGATTAGCCTTGGATCATAAGGGATTCGTGCATTTGAAGACGCCGTACCGTACGGACGCTGAAGCCGCCGCTTAAACCCTAAAGCCCCTTTGGATTCACAAACAAAAGAAAGAATAAGGAGTGTGAGAGAGAGAGAGGTTTTTCTCCTTTAGTAGAAAGAAGACGAAGAAGATGGTGGGAGTGACTGACGTTGTTGATTCGGACGGATTTAAATCGGTTTTAGGCAAAAAAAAAGTAAAAGTTTTGTTTTTTTTTTTGTTTTTAGTGACCAAAAACCCCATCACATTTAAACCAATTACGGGTTCACACAATTGGCAAGAGGAAAAAAAAAAACAGAAAAATTATCCCAAGAAGGAGGACAATCATCGCCACCGTCGCTTGAAGCTCTGAGTGTCTCGTTCGATTTCAGTTATATTGGAAATATTGTTCCTCTTTGTTGAAGATATTGCTAATTCATATTCTTCTATTATTACTTAGAGGAAAGGTTTCACGAGTTTGTTTAGCTCGCATACATGTGTCACACACACTATCCAAAAGCTTACTACTACTCGACAATTCAACATTCGGAAGCAAACTAACAACTTTGGCTGAAGCATGTCCCAGACGCTTATGCCAGAGATTCAATGAACCCTTCTCGCTAGTGTTCACCGCAGCTACCGACTCCATACGTCTAAAATAAAAACTCCAATTTTCTCTTTTACCAACTCCAATCACCATCCTCGTAATGCGGTCCTGAATCACAAGAAAGTGATTAGTAAGTTGAACAACACACTGATTTTCATCCATCATCTGCCCAACAGAGATCAAATCTGATGTCAATTCCTCAACAAAGAAGACCGATTTCAAGATCAGACGTGAACCAAGACGAACCGTTCCTTCACGAACAGCCACTCGCTTATTGCCATCAGCCAGTACAATCAGAACCGGTGAAATGGTGCGCAAATCAGTCAACAAACTGAGCTTTCCGGTCATGTGGTGCGACGCACCTGTATCTAAGATCCAAGAGGAGGAGTTGGAACACATACCTGTCAAAGTTTCATGGCCACTGGTTTTAATGTCATTTTCATCACTTCTCCCAGCGTTAAGCAGTTTCATGACTCCACGCCATTGTTCCTCAGTAAGCCCACTCACTGCATCACGGTCTCGATCAGTGATAACTCGATTAGCCCTTTCAAGTGATGGTGATTCAGTTGTGACAGCATTCGCATAAGTAGGCTGGTTCCGAGTTTGTACTCCATTGAAACCTGGCCCAGATCTTCCTCTGCCCCGACCAGATTGTCCATTAGAGTTCGATCGTCCTCGTGGACGATCACCCCACCACTCTGGATAGCCTATAACGACAAAGCAGTTCTCTGGTTTCCTTGACGGAACTATCTCTCAACCACCAGCTGGCTCACCAGATCTAGAAGACTGGCTTACGATTAATGCTCTTATTGTCTTTTGGATGAAGATGACAATTGATCCAGAGCTACTAACAAACATCTCCCACCGTGATGTGGCGAGAGATTTATGGGAACACATTCGCAAACGCTTTTCTATCTCCAATGGTCCAAAAAAATCAGAAGATGAAGGCAGATCTTGCTAATTGTAAACAAGACGGTACGTCTGTGGAAGGATATTATGGAAAACTCAACAAGATTTGGGATAACATCAACAACTATCGACCACTTCGAACATGTAAATGTGGGAGATGCGTGTGTAATCTCGGTACGGAGCAGGAGAAAGATCGAGAAGATGACATGGTTCAACAATTTCTGTATGGTCTTGATGACACCTGTTTTCATACAATTCGCTCTAGCTTGACGTCTCGTGTGCCTCTACCTGGACTAGAAGAAGTCTATAACATCGTGAGACAGGAAGAAGATATGCTAAACAATAGACGGTCCAAAGAAGAAAGATCTGAAGTCACGGCTTTTGCTACTCAATCTCGCCCACGGGTTGAAGTAGGCTTTGAAAAATTTCAAAATAGAGGAAAAGACTAAAGAGGACAACAAAATATTAACTCATATATGTACTCTAACGGATGTACGCTAATAGAAGAATATGAATTAGCAATATCTTCAACACTCTTCATCGCCGGCGAGAACACAAGTGATTCCCGGTTTATTGGTGAATCGCGAGTTGGTTTAGGGAAGAAGAATCTGTGTGGCTCATAACAAGATAATAGTGCAACAGTCTCACGCTTGGGACAAGCTTACAATTGTCCAATCCGGTTTAAGAAGCTTCAGTGTTTAATTCTCAGAAATTTTTGGATACAAGATATAAGTACAAGGGTTTATTAGCAAATAAAAACTGAAGTTTGGGGTCGAAAAACTGATGTTTGATTATTCAGTGCTATTATTAAATAAACGAAATGAGCATATAAATCTTGTTTTGTTTGTTTTTATAAGGTTTTTTATGTTTGTAACAAAAAACCATGAGTCGATTTTGACATGACTTATTTGTTCTAAAACCATGAAATATTTCATGTGGTATTAAGATATAAATTTGTTTTCCTCATTGAGTTTTCAAAACCTTGTTAATACCCTATTTCATGTGGTATTAAGATATAATCCCTGGTTTCTTTACACATTTGAATAAGTAAAGCTTTATTCGAAGACAAGATGGGTAAACGTTTAAAATCCATAATTTGTTACTTAAGCTAAATTAGACAATGTTGTAAGAAAAAAAAGTAATTGAGATTCTCTATAATTATTGCGAACCGAGAGCATTGTAACTTGGAAGAAAAAGTTTTAACAAATACATTTATTGTAATGCTTGCTTAAGAAAGAGTTTAGTTCAAAGAAGACTGTCTATGCGAGACGGCAATCTCTTGAAGAAGTTACTTGGCAAAGAAGGTAACTTGCTTCTAAACTTTGGGTGCCTTAGATAGTATAGCCCACCAGCCAGTGTTATTGCTTTAAACGGCATTGCGTAAAAGACCACCGATGCAGCCAAGCAGAACAAGATGAAGAGGCTTGTAGCCCTGGGGTCTCGCCAGCTCATAAGTGACTGAACTCTCTCTCCCTGAGCTGCAATGTCTCCAACCACAGTCTGGATCCTACCTGCCACGCTTCTGAGCCGGTCATACCTCAGCCGCACCAAGTCCTGCGACCGAGACGTTGGGAATGTGTCAAACTCTTCATCAAGCTCATCAGGACCAACAGCCTCAGCCCACGAGAGCTTCATATCCATGTGAGGAGGGTGTCTCGGCCTAGACTTGAAGTTCCACAACCCGATGAAGAACATGTAGAGAAACATCGTGGGCAAAATAAGTTCAGGGTACATGACCAAAATGAAGAACAAGACATGGACCAGAACCGAAGTAACTGGGTATCTCCAGTTGCAGACATCCTCAAGCCATTTCCCGACTAAGAAATAACCCGAGAGAAGCGACATTATGCGAAAAAAGTTGGCTTTGCTTCTTCTCATGCTCCATAGGTGAGAGTCTACATCCAACATGTACTCAACGACCTCTTTCCTAAGTGGCGGCTCAGCTCGGCCGAGACGGGTTGCAACGATGTTCATGGCTTGGTACCTTAAGCCATCTACTTGGTTAACCGTGAAAGGGAAAAGATGGTGCATTTTGGGGAGAAGCGGGTGGCCATAATTGTAGATGATGTTGGCCAAAGAGAGGGTCGTAAAACGGACTGATATCTGGAGGTCGCCAGTTTTCTTGAGGCCGTGCGGTTGAAGAACAAGAAGCGGAAATGAATGTGTGTAGATTTTGTGAGCCTCTAGTGTAGACAGTCTGATTCGAACCTGTTCCAAGAGTCAAAATGTAAAATGCAACCAAAGGAAAAAAAAGAAGCTATTGGCCACTCTAACATTATATAGACAAAGAGATCACCTTTCCGATTCTTGCATCTCTAGTAACGCCATTTCCAGACTGTACGGAACCCAAGTGACAGTTGTCGAAAACTCCAAGAGTGACAACAGTACAAGGATCATAGACTTCCCATGTGTACTGCTCGTTCCATCTCGGACTCAGTGAGTCAAGAATGGTTCTGGTTCTCACCCATTTTTTCCCATACTTAGCCACACAATACGCGTCTGTGCTTCCTCTACCGTCTTTCAACTTCATTGGCACCAACCCTTTTGCTCCGAGAATCCCAATCTCCAACATTCCCACCGGCTGCTTCCACAGCTGTCTAGCCGTCGGCCTTGTGTCACTAATGTACATTGTTGACTCGTCCATCACATGGTAGCCTCCTTCAAGACAGATTCGCAGGTGAATCCGGCTCGAGAACTTATGTTCTTTCCTCCTTGAATCTCCTTCAAGAACTCCGGTACCGTACTTATCAAGATTGAACCATCGAGAATGAACAGGACGGTGGTCTAACCGCTTCTCGAACATGTTCATCGGCAAGCTGATCTTGCCAATTACTTCATCTTTCGACGTGTGAACGCGGTCTTCCACTGTGATCACAAGCTGCTCTTCGAATGGTTCAGCAACCACAAAGACAAGATCTTCATTCCAGAGCGGGTTTGTCGTCTTCACGGGACAGATCTTGGTATTGAGGGTTTGCATTCCGACATTGGCTTTGACGAAAACATCAGGAAGCCGGTTTCTGTCACTCGGGATCATGTCTTGAGCTTCAATAACATTGACTCTTAAGTACCATAACTTAGGAGATACATATACCTTGGATCTGATGTTGAACACGCCTTCTCCATGAACAGAAGCAGAGTCGGCATGCCATGCTTCAGGAAAAGCTTCATCGGCTTGAGTTCCCATCCAGACAGCAAGCATTACCTCTCCTCGTACCACTTTGCCTTCTCCTCTCCAATCCTCTAATTTGTACCACTGCGGAGCTAAAGGACTGTTTGGTGGAACCCTTGTTGGGATCTCGTTAAGATCAAACACTACCTTTCCAAGAAAATCATCTCGGCCTAGCGTTTCCTTGTCCTTCACAAAGACTTCAAGAACCGATGATTGAATCCGTTCTTTGGTAAATGCGAAAACTTGGTTCCATTCAGGAACAGTTGTCTTCCTATCAAAGTGTTTCGTTCTTCCCTTGTAGTTTCCAAGCTTCACCTCCACGTAAGGATCACATCCGCCAGTGATTGAACCATGTGGAAGTTCTTTGGCTCTAACAACTCGAACATAGAGATAAAACATCTGCTCCACAAGATCATATGTTCCAGTGAATCTTTCTCCAACATTTGTGTTTGGCCATCTCTCTCCAAGTTCGAGGTTCATGTCTTTCACCTTAAAGTCATCTGGGTCAGTGTCACCATATGATTGCAAGTGGTTGGTGTTGTGAGGGTGAAGCTGGTTAGCTCCACGGGGCTGCTGAGGGTGAAGCTGATTAGCTCCACGAGGCTGCTGAGGGTGAAGCGGGTTAGCTCCACGAGACTGCGGTTTGTTAGCTTCTTGCGGGTTTTCACGAGACCGCAGGCGAATGGAATGCATTGGTGCAGGCCGTGCAAAGACTTCTTGTCTATGTAGTTTTTGAACTGCTTCTTTAACTTCTTCAGTTTCTTCTGCTTTCTGTTTGCCTTCCACACACTCGCTGGCAGAATCAGCAAGATCTTCTTGCTCTGCTGATGCAAAACTCTTGAGAGAATCTTCTGTCTCAGAATCAGTAATATCTTCTTCTGTTCCAGAAGCAGCGGCAAGAGAGGCTTGTGTTGTGCTGGTATAATGTTTAGAAGGAAAAGGAAGAGGAAAGTTTTGGTCTTGTTCGGATGATGAGATGTAGAATTTGAGGCCAATCTCACCTTTAACAGAAGATAGAAGCGATTTCTTCTCCAACGTGAAGCGCTGGTACACTTGGTCGCCTTTGTAAACAATGTTAGAGAAAGAAATCTTGACTCTACCGAGGAAGCTTCTACCGGGAACTGGTCTTCTTTCGTGGTAAACAGAGACTTCAATGTGTTGGTTGTGATGGTTTATTACCGTGTGGTCGTAATCGAAGTAGAGTTTCTGGTCCCAAACAGGGTTAAGACTTTTGGGTACGGTTCTGGTTTTGCTCAACTGGTTAAGGAAATCAACTTCTACAAAAGGACTTGCTGAGCCTTGGCCGTCTCTGGGCATAAGGTTTTGAGCATCAACCACATGTACGACCAGTTTGGTGGTGTTTCTCATGGTGGGTTTCTTGATTTCTTGGGATCCAAGGGAGATTTTAAAAGGGAAAGAATCTAAAGGAGAGAAAACCGATTGGGGAAGAAAAGAATTTATTCTGATTAAACTACCACGAAAGAAGCTTGTCTGATGGTTGAAGTAAAGAATGGGATTATGAAGAAGCTGCTTTTCGTCTCCCATTGAGCTACAAGCTTTTGTAGGATTCTCTCTAGGAAGATGAATTTGGAGGAAAAGTATAAAGCTTTTTCAACTGTAAAGTCAGTCTTTGGGCCTCTGCAAATGATTACAAATCGTGCAAATTCAGATATTGAATGATGATGACTTGTTTCATTTCTAAGTTTTCAACAACGACTTGTGTGGCAAATTAACTTTGGCGGATTCTGGAGACTTTTACATGAAATGTGAATTTTCTTACCACACACAGATCAAACTGTATAATTCATGGGAATTCATTATTGCGTTTCTTATAAGTTTATAACAAATAAAAATGCACTGCTGATCGTTTCTATGCAAAGCTCAGACCAAACAATCCTTTAATTTCGGAGTTCATTTAATTTCATAAATGTATGAATTTACCAGATTTTTGACATCAATGGTAAAATTATTTCTGGAATGGAAAATAACAAAGTCTTGACTTAGTTCGATGTTGAGAGACCGAATCAAATGAGAATATGGACTAACCTCACAATGTAAGGATCTTATGTGTACCTCAAACCAATAACCTGTCTTCAGGAAAACACAACGTCATGACTCGGATTGACTAAAGGTGCGTGCTCGCTTCAGAGAGTCCTAAGTAATCTCTCATTCTTCCTTCTGCAATGCTATGCCCTCGTTGCGCTGCGCTTTTGGAGAGTCAGCAACAATAACCAGCTTTTGTTCGCTTGCCACGAAGATGCTAAAAAGCTAACTTGAGAGAATGTCGTCTGTAGCGTTCCATTGAACGAAAACATTTCTGGTTTGGGACGGGAATGACATTAATGGGGGCAAGCAAGATCATAATCAGTTGATTGAATTTCTATGGAAAGCCCCATTTGATGCCGGAAGCTTACGCTGCTAAAGTCAGATGGAGAATGTGACCTGTTAACTCTCACACTCTCTCCGCAATGTCTTGATTTGGTTCCAGTATAGCAAAAATTGCAGCCGGCTAACTACTAAAACGACCGTTTATGTTCTTCAACTACAGGACAATCAGAGTTGTATCCGGATATCAGATTACTGCCCGACTCTTCTTCTTCTTCTTCTTCTGATGACCAAACCGGATAAATAGTCTTGACGCTGTTCTTCCCGAGATCAGCCTCAAAAGATTTCCGATACAGTCCCCTACTTCTATCAAGAAACCCTTCATTCATCATGTTTGCGAATTTTCCCCTGATTTCAACGAGCGGGTGCTTCTCAAGGAGATGCCGCCTGTCATATGCTTCTCTAAGGATCACTGTCTGTGTATCACACTTCATAGAAATGTAGAAAATACCCGGGTGGCGCTCAAATACTCTGGTGAACTTCTGTGGAAGCGCGAACGGTTTACGAAGATTGCTCACGTTTTTCCTCTCCATCTTTTTCCCAATTGTTAGATGAAGAAGCTCGTGAAACACTCCCACATTTCTCTTCTCTGACAAATCAGTTCTTGGATCCAAATGAGACGCGTCAACATAAGGCGACGTATAAGGGAGCCTCTGCCATTCTTGGAGCCACTCCATGCTCTTCCTCTTTAATCCAAACCCCCTCGTAAATTTAACCGGGAAGGCCATATGGATATCATTTCTCAGGTCTTCTTTCAACTGCAGCTGGGAAACAGCGAGGCGTTCATCCCAGTGAAACAATTTCAAACCAACAAGATCGCTGGACAGCTTTACCAAACAGAACAAATCCGGGTGATTAGGAATCAACGAATCTTGATAATCATACGGCAAACCCATATCCCACCTGAGATGGTCAATGGAGTGCAGAGGAACTGTTCTTTCGACGGTAAGCATAAGAAGTTTGCACAGCCTCGCAAGAACATCCTCTCTGTTCGCCCGTACAACATCAGCTTCTTCACGGTAAAGATCTATCGCCTCAGGGGTTAATCCGAAGCAAGGGACACGAGTGCCCGCGCTATCGCGATAACAATGCTCCACAAAGATGTTTGGGTATCTCCGGATAAAAGCGGCAAGCTTAAGATCTTGAGGCAGACCGAGCTGACGTCGGTGAGGATTAAGGTGGAAGATTGGTAATTTTGAATCAGGAGCAGACGAGATGACCGAAACGAGGTTGCAAACTGCTCTGAGATGCTTCTCACGAACCACAACAGCATCAAGTTCCTTATCTTTCACCCATTTCAACTTTACGTTAACCAGACCACATCTCTGCATAAATTCAAACCCTTGTCTGCATTTGCACAAAGTAGTAGAGAGACTAACCCTTCGCTGCAGCAACCACCGCATTGTCCGATATGCCTAGATGGAGAGAAAACCTAGCATCGATGTTCCATGAGTTTTTGACCAACAATCTGCGTAAATTAGCCCAGCCTCTGAGAATTCCAGATGATTGATAACAATAATATCAATCTACAGCATCCAAAAGCATGTTGACTGTGAAAATTCGTCAATCGTCCTTACAGTGAGTGTTGATTTCCCCACGGCAAAATTACAGAGAAGAAGAAGACACAGTTCTGATGTGTTTTTGTTTTCTTTTTGTTTTTAGTGGGCCGGTGGACCGATTTAAGGGTAATTTGGGCGGGTCGGGTCAGGGTTAGCGGGTTAATAAGGAACTGGTCAAACCCGGTATTGTGTGGCGAACAACAGAAATTTGCGTCTTCTACAGAGTTCTCAAGCATCAAAACAGGGTTTTTGCTAGGGTTTTAAGTTGGCTGCTCTGCCTGATGCGCCCTCGACCCTTATTATTCCCACTCACTAAATCTCCATAGAATCCGAGCTCAAGCTATACATCGAATCTTGAAAGCCTCGAGAAAATGTTCCCTACCAATGGCCAAAAGGTTCTTCGCTTGTTGACTCGTCGATGTCTCTCCTCAACGCTTTTACAAGATTTTGCCAGCCAGGTTGGTTCTTCTCTCTCTCTCGCTTTCTTTCTTTCTCTTTCTTTCTCTCTCTCTCTCCCTCTCTCAATTTTAAATTGTGCCTATGGGAATCTGCAGAAACTCAGGGGAGTAGCTGTTGGGAGTTTTAGGAGATTGAATACTGGTACTGGCAATCCTGCCAAAGTGCTTGGAGATTACGCTTCAAAATCTGGTAAAGTTGCTTTATAATCGCTTTACAAAAATGTAGTTTTATGAATAATTGTTTGTGTGTTATGAGTCATTCCGAGTATTGCCAGAGTGTTAAACATTATGTTCTTCTAATGTAGGGCATGATCGGAAATGGATCAACTTTGGAGCTTTTAATTCTAATTTTGTTCCAACAAGGTCTATTCATGGAACAGGTAGCATTCGGAGCTTCCTTTATTAACAGTTGTTAGATTGTTTTATAATTGAATCTCGTAAGAATAAATTTTGCGTTTTTTTGAATACTAGGTTCTTCGTCTATGTCCTATAAGGACTACTATGAACTTCTTGGAGTGAGCAAGAATGCTCCAGAAGGTGAAATCAAGAAGGCTTATTATGGGGTAGGGACAATATGGTTGAGTGCTTACATCTTTTAGTTGTTTGTGGATGGGATCCAATATGTTCATTTGATAGGCCTGCTGGTTTCTCATGCTATTGTTTTTAACATTTTCCAGCTTGCTAAGAAGCTCCATCCTGATATGAATAAAGATGACCCAGAAGCTGAGAAGAAGTTCCAGGAGGTCTCGAAAGCATATGAAGTGAGTTTGACATCTTAGACGAAATTGTTTGGTATGATCTGTTAACATCTTATACTGAAGGGATTTTTTTGGTTTGGGACTTTTTTGGATCAGATTTTGAAAGATAAGGAGAAGCGTGACCTTTATGACCAGGTACATAGGCCTCATCATATTTCTTGGATTTCGTTATTGCAAGCTGGCATGCTTTTGCATTGCTCCATCGATTACCTATTACAGATGTGATCTAACTTTGTTGTAATGTCTGCAGGTTGGGCATGACGCATTTGAGCAAAATGCTAGTGGTGGGTTCCCAGATGATGCAGGCTTCGGTGAAGGGTTTAACCCATTTGACATCTTTGGACGGAACTTTACAGATGTAATACTTTTCTTTCTTTATTTTCATCTAATATTGTCTACAGTTCGTAGTCGTTGATATTTTGATAAGGATAGCCGTGTCATATTTCCTTTTGAATGGAAATGGTTCAACTTATCTGACATCCATGGTTTACATTCTATTTCTTTCAACAATCAGATGTTCACGCAGAGGCAAGAATTCGGAGGTCAAGATGTCAAGGTATTACGATCTGCTTATTTTCTCCAAGATATATTTTGTTCTCCAAGATTAATACGTTTTTCTTTACTGTTGTAAGGTTCTCCTTGATCTTTCTTTTATGGAAGCTGTTCAAGGATGCTCCAAAACTGTGACTTTTCAAACCGATCTGACCTGCAATACTTGTGGTACGTATATATTATATATTCTTACGATCAAAGTGCTTTTTTATGTTGTTATTGTCTCAATCTCAAGTTACTGATTGTTGTTTTCTTTCTTCCTCTCACATTCAGGTGGACAAGGTGTTCCTCCTGGTACCAAACGTGAAAAATGCAAAGCCTGTAATGGCTCTGGGATGGTCAGTATCATGTTCTAAAACTCTAGTTTGAACACTGTAATTATGGTTTTTTTAATTTATTATGGTTTTAAGGTGAGACAGTTACGTTTTTCAGACAACAATGAGAAGAGGTATATTAAGCATCCAACGAACTTGCCAGAAGTGTGGTGGAGCTGGCCAAACCTTCTCAGTATGTCATATATTTGATTATTGCACTTTTTATATTATATTCATAGTATTTATCTGTGTATGTATGTCTGTCTACATATATCTGAAGACAGACACCGTCTTCTGTTAGATTCATCCCAAATGTTTGGTCTTTAAGTAGGTTTCTATAACGATTGGATTGCTCATCAGTTTCTTGTGTTGGGGTATTACTAGAGTATTTGCAAATCCTGTAGAGGGGCTCGATTGGTTCGAGGACAGAAGACAGTGAAAGTCAATATTGATCCAGGTAATTTCTTTTTACATATCTATAGGTAATTTAGAAAAAATAAATCGTTGTCTTTATCACTTCAACCTCTTCAATTGTACACATTTGTCAAATCTTTCAGGGGTTGACAATACTGATACATTAAAGGTGGCAAGGGCGGGTGGGGCTGATCCTGAAGGTGACCAACCCGGAGATCTTTATGTTATTTTCAAGGTGACTTTACTGAAGTCAACTTTCTAATGGACAGTTATAGTTAATAATTTCATTGCGTTCTCAATATCTCTGCTCTATTCCTTTTCAGGTTCGTGAAGATCCTGTGTTCCGCAGAGAGGGATCAGATATTCATGTGGATTCGGTTCTCGGTGTTACCCAGGTGAAATAACATGCTCTTGTCAATCCTGTCCCTAAAAGTTCATATGTGCTTTAGCCTTCAGCATCTGTTTCGAACTTCTAGTGCAGTATCCGTGAGCTCTTTTACCATTTTTTTTGTTTTGTTCCTGATAACCAAGTATATTCTTCATCTTTTGTCAGGCCATTCTTGGAGGAACCATTCAAGTTCCAACCCTCACCGGTGATGTTGTCGTGAAGGTTTCTGAATACTTTTCACATTTTTACATGTTTTAAAATCTTACCTAGTTATATCGACGGCCAAAACTCTAACTTGGAAACTCATTTGTTGCAGGTCCGTCCTGGAACCCAACCTGGTCAGAAAGTAGTGCTAAGAAATAAAGGTGAGCTGTTTTGCTTGTGTCGATAAGTTCAGTTGTGGAATACCTGAAAGAGGATATAAACTTTTGAGTATGATCTTCTTAACTTGAGTCTTGAGCTAATTAGTGAGAGTAGGATAGGGAAAAAAAAAAAAGGTTCCTAAAATCCATATGGAAGCTGGGAACAGATTGAGAAAACCAAGTGTTAAGTAGATTCTTGTTCGTTTGCTTTTCAAATCACAACCTTTTGTTTACGATACGAACAGGTATTAGAGCAAGAAAATCGACTAAATTTGGGGATCAATACGTGCATTTCAACGTCAGCATCCCTGCGTAAGTCCCAGAAAGCCCCCAAGTAAATTGTGTAGTTTGTCAGGTGATACATTGTAATCTCTTATGTTTTTTGTTTATGTACGTTGGCAGAAATATAACGCAGAGACAGCGTGAACTGCTTGAGGAATTCGTTAAAGAAGAACAAGGTGAATGTGAGCGGCGCACGGCTTCTGGATCTTCCCAGTGAAAACTACAAATGCCATAGCTGACGAAACAACAAAAAGAAGAAGCTATTTTTATGGCTGTATCAGAAAACCATCGATCGTCCTTCTTGATGGATTATATCAATCAGACATGTTTGATATTATATATTGTGTAGGATTAGTGAAAGTATTGTTTTTGGTTTTCCTTTTAATTATTTTTTACGTTGCTAGAAGATAAAAGAAGAAGAAACGTGCGCTATTATTGCCAGTTCTTTGCTTCTCGAAGTTTCGAGGTTTATAGAGAGATACTCTTCTTTGCCCCAAAAAACAAAAATAGAGATACTCTTCAATGTCTTCATCTTTTCATTCTCGTCGCTTTCTTTATATAACGACGATACATTTGTATAACTTTATCATTAATGTTGGAATGTTACCTTTATCTGAAACCAAATGTGTTAGCATTATCATGAACAAACAAAAATTAGCATCACATCTGCACGGTTATTGAAACAAATTTTTTGAAAAGAGAATGGCTTTTTTATAAAAAAAATTATAGAACGATTTCAATATTACTTTCTAAAAGTAACAAGTTTCCTTCTTTTTCTGAACTATTTTCTCTGGATACACGACTTAAAAAAAGTGAACATGGAGGGTCGAATACGACGGATATTACGGACATCGAATCTTCTGCTGCACTATCTATCTCCCGCCATATCACAGCAACACTAAAGAGAAACGGAAATAAAAAGGAGGCGTGGTTCTCTCTTCTTCTCTCTTTTTTTTCGGAAGAATCGTAAAATGGAGTTGCCGGTTGTAGATCTGTCGCGTTACCTGCAGTTCTCGGACGATGAGTCGGTTTCTCGTCTGGGTACTGATCTTCTCGACTCGTGCCGAGAGGTGAGTCGGATCCTGAGGGAAACCGGAGCTCTTCTGGTCAAAGACCCGAGATGCAGCGCTCATGACAACGATCGATTCATCGATATGATGGAGACGTATTTTCAGATGCCCGATGACTTCAAGCGATTGCAAGAGAGACCTAATCTCCACTACCAGGTTCCTAGATCTTCACTTCTAATCGAATCTTTGACTACACAATCACAATCGATTTTGTAATGTTTTAATTACTAGAAATGGAATTAAGCCAAAGCCAATCTTCACTATCGATGATCCACTGGCCACTGGGCACGATTAGGGTTCAAACTTAACGCTCCTCTCCACTGAAAGCTAATTCGAGTTTTATCACTATTGCTCAAATTGTTGTTGATTTGGTTGAAATATTCAATCGTCTACTCCAATTTTCACTGGCTATGGTGGAATTGAACAGGTTGGTGTGACGCCGGAAGGAGTGGAAGTTCCGAGAAGCTTGGTTGATGAAGAGATGCAAGAAAAATTCAAGACAATGCCCAAAGAATACAAACCACACATTCCTAAAGGACCAGATCACAAGTGGAGATACATGTGGAGAGTGGGTCCTCGTCCATCAAACACACGCTTTAAGGTATGATCTCGATACATCTCACTAGATTGGTAATTTATATGTTTATATTATAAAATTCTAGTGTTAATTATTACCGGTGACCATGTTTAGGAGCTCAACTCTGAGCCTGTCATACCAGAAGGCTTTCCGGAATGGAAAGAAGTAATGGACTCATGGGGTTACAAGATGATATCAGCTGTGGAGGTGAGGCACTTTTGCAGAGTTGGCATCTGATGCTTGCTCAGTTTTAACTCATGAGGTGATGACTTTTTTCCCCCTTTAAAATTGTTGTTCAGGTTGTTGCTGAAATGGCAGCGGTCGGGTTTGGTTTGCCCAAGGATGCATTTACATCACGCATGAAGCAGGTCAGTTTCTTAAGCCTGCCTTCTAATGTTGGCCTTTTTCATTCTTCAGCTACGTTAGATTTTTGTGAAAACAAAAGGAAATCGTTGTTCTGAACAGTCCTACATTTAGATTTCTGAATTTCAAGAGTGTCGTTCTTTGTTGTGAATCTCAGGGCCCTCATCTTCTTGCTCCAACGGGAAGTGATCTTAGCTGTTACAACGAGGAGGGCACGATATTCGCAGGATATCACTATGACCTTAATTTTCTAACAATTCATGGAAGAAGTAGGTTCCCTGGTCTATACATTTGGCTGAGGAATGGGGAAAAGGTTGCGGTTAAAGTTCCCGTAGGCTGCCTCTTGATTCAAACTGGAAAGCAGGTATAGAAATGTTACCGCGTCTTGTTTACTTTATATTGAGGTTCTACTACATTAGCTAAAATTTTGGTGCTTCATGTGTCCAGATAGAATGGTTGACTGGTGGAGAATGCATTGCCGGAATGCATGAAGTGGTTGTTACGAGCAAGACTATGGATGCGATCAAATTAGCAAAAGAACAAAACCGAAGCCTGTGGAGAGTTTCCTCGACTGTAAGTCTTCTTGACCAGTTTCCTTAAAAGTTCCTCGACAAACTAAAACCCTATGGTTTATCTGAAAGATGTGTTTTTGCCCGTCTTGCAGTTGTTTGCCCACATGGCTTCTGATGCCGAGCTGAAACCTTTGGGACATTTCGAGGAATCGTCACTGGCAAGTAACTATCCGGCGATACCCGCGGGAGAGTACGTTGAACAAGAACTCTCTGTGATCAATCTAAAAGGGAAGAAGGGATTTTCATAACTTTGCTGTTCAGCCACAAACCAGTTGCATTCGTGGGTCAACAAATATATTCTATTTCCTTATGATTCTGAAGTTTTGAAACCTCTGCTTTTGTTGAAGCAGCTGATTTTGATAACTCAGAAGTCGGTTGAATTTGGGACTTCTACTTGTTTAATTTAAACGTTTCAAATGTTTCTTTATCTATTGCGGTTTAGATATGTTATTGTTGGCTACCCACATCAGTTTATAGTTTAAACCAAATCTCAAGTCATTATACACATGATATCACAGTTTATTAAACTATGTGCCTACTTATATGACAATCTAACGAGTTTTATAGCTTGTTTGTCATAATCGGAAAAACTTGTATGTTATACACTGAATCAACACAACTCAATTCAGTATAGTATAATCTTTTAACACTTTCAACTGTATCATCAACAGCTTACATACAACGTAGACACATTATTTATGCAGTCAAAAGAGAGGATGAAATGAAGTCGCAAGAGAAAATGATTCTACGATGTTCCACAACAACCCCTTCCTTTAGTTTCAGTCTCTTCTCCAGGAACAACGATCTTAGTTCCTTGCAGGAGTGAAGAGTCCCCTCCAGATTCTCCTTCATCATTGGCAACAAGATTCTTTTTGCTCACTATCCGGTAGATTTCAGTCAGAACCGTGAGAAAAGATGGCTCGACATTGCTGGAATCAAGTGCTGATGTCTCCATGAAGAAGAGGTTTTCTCTTTGAGCAAATTCTTTGGCATCCTCGGTTGGTACAGCGCGAAGTGTTCCCAGATCAGTCTTGTTTCCTATGAGCATAATCACAATGTTTTTGTCTGCGTGTCCTCTCAACTCTTCTAACCACCTCGCAACATGATCAAATGACTGTCGTTTTGTTATGTCGTAAACAAGCATTGCCCCTACTGCACCTCTGTAGTATGCACTCGTCACCGCTCGATACCTAAAAAAAATCTCCATAATCAGAGAGATTTACAGATACAATTGAAAAAAGAGTGGAAAAAATATTCGATCTCACTTATCTGATTTACTACTAAATTAGTATATAATAAATTAACATCTTCGACGAATTCAAATGGTTTTTATTGTTTCTGTATCAAAAACTAAATCATCCAATCAAGACTCTGGAAAACTGTGCTCCTAGAATTGACCAAAAATCTTCCAATGTTATAAGGTTAACGAAGTGTTACAGATCTCCAAAAAGGACAATCGTATCTGTTACAGCAAAATAAAGGAAAGATATACCGTTCTTGACCAGCAGTGTCCCATATCTGAGCTTTGACAGTTTTCTTATCGATTGTAAGTGTCCTCGTCTGGAACTCGACACCGATCGTTGCTTTCGATTCGATACTGAACTCGTTCCTAGAAAACCTAGCGAGAAGCTGAGATTTTCCAACCGCAGAGTCGCCAATCAAGACTACCTTGAACACATAATCGATCTTCTGATTGAAATTGCTCTGAAAATTTGACATCCTCCCTCCCCAAAATCGGAGCTTACAGAGCTCGAAGAGGCGATCGGATGAAAGAAGAGGATTTTAGCGCGAGATCTCTTGAACCATCTGATGGGAGACGGAGAGTCGAGATCTAGTTGGGTCAGCACGTTAGAGAGAATGACCGGGAAAATTATTTGACCGATTATAAAGAAGAAAGTGGTTTGCGACTTGCGAGCATCGGTCGACGTGAGGGGAAGAAACGAGGAGGGAACGCCAACCAAAGTGGGTCCCGCCTTCTTCCTTTTTCATTTGTTTTTAAATTACTTTAATCCACACGGTCGGACCGGATCGACCCGATCATTTTATGATAAAAATAAAAAAATTCCGGTCCGTACCCGGTCTGGTTTGAAGAACATTGATTACATAAAATCTAAAGACCATAGAAAGTTAGAAAACCAATCGCGACAACAAAAACTTGAAATCCAATTTCACCCTCCGTCGTGTGCTCTCTATCTCCAGTCGTCTCGCCGTATTCGTCGTCTTTACCACCGTGAGTACTCTTTCGATGCTTATCTGCTTTAGAAGCTAGTTCTCTTCCTCTTCTTGTCTATTCGTCTTCTTTAGATGCTTATCGCCGCCGACACAAAAGACATTCTCGTTACAATTACCGCTAAATTTTGTGTGCTTAATTCATGGTGAATTCTGTGGTTTCATCTCTTGTTATAGGATTTTGCGTAACTCGATATACTTTTGTAATCGGTGTTGTTCTTGGAGTTTGGCTGTTATTAAAAGGAGAGTTAGAAAAACTTTTTAGATTTAAATTTTGCTTTACTTAGGTCTGAAATTGCTGTTTTATAGTTTACTTTATACTTGTGTGAACAGTGTTTAGTATCAGGGAAGATATTTAGACATCGTCTGGGTTTAAATTCTGCCGTCAATTTCAGCTTTGCGATTAGTTTGAGTGAGATAAACCTGTTGAATTGTTATCTTGGGTTATGTAATGTTATGATACAAATGCTCTCTTTGATCTGATTCTGATCAGTCCATGAGAACGAACCTGAGATTCAAACTAACGGTGTGTGGCCTGTTAAAAAGGCCATATATGGTGAAGTAGTATATGAGTGAGAGATTAAAGGCAAGTTTTTTTTTTTTCAGAATATTGTGTCTTCTACTGGTATGGTACCAAAAACTCGTTATATTTCATTGTGAAGCTAATGTTTACATTCTTTGTGTAGCTCATTATCTGGACCTGAAATATTAGGTGGTACGAAGCCATGACAGTTTCAGAAGCTTATCGTCCTCCTCTGTTCAGGTATGTGCCTGTGGCTTCTGCTTTTCTCTTTTTGATGATATTGTTCATATGCAGCGAATGATCTTAAACTCCCTCTCTCTTTTTTTTATTCATATTCAGTATAGCCCCGATGATGGGATGGACAGACAATCACTACAGAACCCTAGCACGTCTTATATCAAAACATGCATGGCTCTACACGGAAATGTTAGCAGCTGAAACCATTGTCTATCAAGAAGAAAACCTGGTAATCGATGAATAAGGGTTTCTGTTTCTTCTTTTTTTGGCTTAACTCTGCAGATACTTCTTGAGTTTATGACACATTGATTTATGCGGTTACTCTTGTACTGCTCAGGACAGCTTTTTGGCGTATTCTCCAGACCAGCATCCCATCGTTCTTCAAATTGGTGGAAGAAACTTGGAGAATTTGGCAAAAGCAACCAGGCTTGCTAATGCTTACGGCTATGATGAAATTAATTTCAAGTACGAGCGTCTTTCTAATTCTCCTTTCCACTGAGTTATTATAACAACTGGTGCCATTTTTCCATCCAACTATGCTTTCGTTTACTGACATGCTGGTTCGTTCTGTAGCTGTGGATGTCCAAGCCCAAAAGTAAGTGGACGAGGTTGTTTTGGTGCTGTTCATATGCTTAACCCAAAGTTTGTTGGTGAAGCTATGTCTGTCATTGCTGCCAATACCAATGCATCTGTCACTGTCAAATGTCGAATAGGTGTTGATGATCACGATTCATATAATGAGCTTTGTAAGTTTTTTCCTTGCACCTGTCTTTCAAGTTATATGTGTACTAAAGGGAGATTGATGTTAGTCTGCGCTCACACATGTCCAGACAATTCTCGTATATTTTATTGTAAACAATGGCAAATAACAACTTTTGAAGAGTTCATTTATGGCATATCTGATTGGCTTCCCTTACCTTTTCAATTCTTTATTTGTATTCAGGTGATTTCATTCATATAGTTTCTTCATTATCTCCTACTAAGCATTTCATCATACATTCACGAAAGGCGTTATTGTCTGGACTTAGCCCGTCAGACAACCGTCGAATTCCGCCCTTAAAGTGCGTGCTGGCTTAAGTTTCTCTCATGGTCTCCTATTTGGAAAATATATTGCTCTAACACAGCTTGTTTCCGAAGAATCTCTCACGTTTTTATCTGCACTTCTGGTTCTCAAATGCAGGTACGAGTATTTCTTTGCCCTTTTGCGTGATTTCCCAGACTTGAAGTTCACAATAAATGGAGGCATAAACTCTGTGCTTGAGGTGAGCTTGCTAAAACGGATCTTCTTATTTTGATTCCAGCGACCTGTGTTTAGAAGGCCAAATCTTTACTTCTTCCATTGACCTGTCACCTGTAGGCAGATGCTGCATTAAGGTCTGGAGCTCATGGCGTTATGCTTGGGCGTGCTGCATACTACAAGTATGTGAAAGCCGTTTCCTGTATATTTTACATCCCTGTTAAACATCATATGAAGATTTTTTCAGTTTCTCTCTTTTAACTATTTTATGGAATTCTTTGCTGGCTTTGTAACAGTCCCTGGCACATTTTGGGACACGTGGATACCCTAATTTATGGATCTCCAAGCAGCGGGATTACAAGGCGACAGGTTTTGAGGAAGATTGATGTTCTGAAATAGAGTCTTCCACAAATTTAATTGACATCTGATTTAAATATGTGATGTGTTTTGTTGTCTGGAAATGATTTCTAGGTTCTTGAACAATATCAAGTATATGGGGAGTCGGTTCTTGGGAAATATGGAAAAGGCCGACCGAATCTTCGTGATATAGTGAGGGTAATGGTGTTTCCAAGGCTCTATTTTGTTCAAGATATTATTATCTGATGACACAAGCGTTATAACAGGTGCAAAACCTTTTTGCAGCCATTGATCAATCTGTTCCACTCGGAGCTTGGAAATGGCCAGTGGAAACGTAGAACCGATGCTGCTCTCTTGCACTGCACCGTTAGTCAATTCGCTGACACTCTTCTTTGTTGTTACTCGCTACCAAAAACTTTGTCAGCTTGTTAACTCACCTTTTTTATGTTGCAGACAATGAAATCGTTTTTGGACGAAGTGTTACCTGCAATACCCGACTTTGTCCTCGATTCGTCTGTTGTCAAAGAGGCGACTGGACGGGAAGATCTCTTTGCGGATGTACGACGTTTGTTGCCTCCTCCTTACGAAAGAGAATCACAGATTCATCCAGAGAGTTGAAAAGTCTGCCAAAGAGACCTGTAATTCTTGATGAGGGAATGACAAATCTCAAGAAACAAAATTCTTTTTGTTATATATATTTGTCCTCAAATGGACCTTTTTATTTGATTAAATCGTGAGATAGATGCTTGATGTATAGGCCATAACAAAGGATATTAGCCTCATTTTTCATTACAAATTCTCTATCTAGCAATTTCTTCAACTTATGAATCAGTTATTTGTTGTTAATGTAATACAAATACATTGCCACTTAGTACCTTTTTTACATATCAATATCCAAAGCTTGTCTCCACTAGCCTGTAATTCTCTTCCAATCTGAATCTTTTATTGCTTCATGGTACGAGTTTGGTTCAGGAAAATCCCATCTTCATTCTTGGTTAGAGCAACAAAGTATATTAGACTATAATCTTATCAACTTTGGTTGATATTTAATATATTTTCAACCAAAATATGACAAATTCACCTAAAAATTAGTTGACAAAAAAAAAAAAAGAGGTTAGAAAGGTGTGATCTCATTTAAATCAATTTGGATCCAAAATCTTACCTCAAAATAAACCCAAAATCTTCCCGAAACAGAGCGAGAGAGTGTGATGGATGCGACCAGCCACGATGACGTTATCAATTCTACCACGAACTGGAGACTCGCCGGCGGTGCCTTCGCAGACTCCATCTCCTTTGAGTCCTCCTTCTCGACGACCACCGCAACCCACGAATCTGACGACGGAATCATCCCCTCCGCCGTCGATCACGGGGCCAAGTCACCGCTGCTTCTGCTCCCTCCGATTCCTAATGGCGATCCTTGTGAAATTACCAGTACGGTGCTTTTTGATCTTCCACTCTTTATTTACTGTCCGACTCTTTTGTTCTTCGTTATTCTTCATGATTCTAAAAAAACCTCTCCGATCCGTTTAAACACCTCTAATTTGTTAGCTTGAAGTAGATCGATATAGTGTGATACGAAGAAATTGGTGATAATTTCACGTACTTGTGGATGTCTAGCGTCGGTAATGCTTCATAAAATGTTATTTTGCTTGCAGTTACATTTGCAAAAGAACATGAATTAAGGCAAGTCTATATCCGAAGTAGTGCACGGGTATATGAAGTATATTACACCAAAAAGCTGGGACGTGACAGAGAATACCTGTGTACAGTTCGTTGTGGCATTGCAATGAGAGCAGAAGAGGTGCTTCAGATGATCCCCCTCACGGAGCCAGCAGCTTCTAAGAGTCGAGTGCAACCGGTTAATGATGATCCGATAGAGAGGAAGGTAAAAGATAATGGCAATGCACGGACGAGCGAAGATGATTGGGTTGAAGTGAAAGCTGGCGATGCTTCTCTGCTCAATAATATAAAAGATCTGCTTTCAATGCCACAATTAGGAAAACAGGTAATTGAGGAAGTCAGACTTTAGAATCTCTCTACTTTTTGTTTTGGAGTAATAGCACATGGAAACAAAAGAACTTAGAATACTGAAAACCCTTGAGATATAAGGAAGTAGGAACTGATGAAATTTGTGTAAATCTCAGGGACATATTTATTGTTCTGTTTGTCGTTTCCTTGTTTTATGTAATAACGGGGAAATGCTTTTCAGGATTTCTTTGAAGCTACTGCAGAGATCAATGATGCAGAACCTTGCATTTCAATTACACTCCGTCTTCTCTCCCTTCAGGATAAAAGATGTGCACTTGTTGATGAAGTTTATGTATTTGCTGATCCAAGTGAGACAGAGCAGGAAGAAGCAAGTGGAACAGGAAATTCATCCACTAGTGCGCTGATGGCTATGTTTATGCCCACTCTTTTACAGCTATCTCGAGGAAAAGATGTCAGAAAAG